>BSBM01001030.1:9690000-10417121 GCA_027924585.1 Larix kaempferi
TAGCCCAAAACCTGCGCGGTCCATCGTGACTTTTAGCCCAAAACCCGTGTGGTCCATCGCGACTTTTAGCCCAAAACCCGCGCGGTCCATCGCGACTTTTAGCCCGAAACCCGCAATGTGATTTTTTGGCTGCGCGGCTCAAGTTTCAAACGACCATATCTCCCTCTCCCGAACTCCATTCGAAACGATTTTTTTTTTCAAATTGGGTGTTTTCAATCAAGGAATCCAAATATGCTATTAGATTTAAGAAATTTTTCATAGAAATTTATCTAATATTTTATTTTAGTTTTATTTATCACTTCAGTTCACCCATTTTGGCCCATATTTTCCAGTATTAAAATTCCAGCATTGTTTATAGCCATAGGAAAATTTTACTATTTAGAATGCACATGTGAAAAGTCTTTTTAAAAAATTTTCAGAAATTGAAAGAAGGATCTATTTTTGCATTTTATCTAGATTAAAGTTTTTTGCTATTTGCTTCTTTAATATTTTGCCCATAGCAATTGTTGAAAATGAAATCCATTTATTTCTAAAAAGAAGTTATATTATTTGCTTTCCTGTTTGAGAGATCCTTTATTTTTCGAATAGTCCTTGAAAAGCATTTAATTTCCATTTATTGAAAAAAGTCATAAATATTTGCTTTTTTATTTTCGAAAGATCCTTTATTTTTTCAAAATTTTTAGTAAAGCATTTATTTTTTTCAAGTTCAGTTTACAATACCACATGTGCACCCACTCAAACACTTAATTGAACTGAGCCTTAAAACTTACCCTAATTTCAACACACTTTTAACCCCACTTGGGGAACACTAAAAGAACTTTGTAGCCAGGTAGTATTGAGGGGATAGGTGTTCCAATAACACCCCTCAGTTATTACATCTGAGACATAGAAGTTGTCCATTTAGGGAGCTAAAATCTCTTAGTATTTATTGGCGTGGTCACAACCGGTTTGTGGGAAGGCCTCTCCCCTAGGAGGGTTGAAGTCGCGAGGATGGTTCCGGAAGCCTGAGTGGAATACCGAAATCCATTCAGTAACCGAAGGGCTACCATTCGCAGTTCTTGGGATATCCCTGTATTGGGATATTGCGATCAAGGACCAAACGGCAGATTTACCTTTTCTCGACGTGTCATGAACGGAGTAACCTAGTAGCCTTTCTTTAGGATTGATTACCCGGTGTCCCTCTCGGTAGGGGGATATCTAGCCGTTGTCTCAACACTCATATTGTCTGACTTGGATTTCATCACCTTGCAGAGGATATAGTTTGTTGATTCACAATACTTTTAGTTAGGTGTTTGCATGATTCATCCCACCTTTGGTCTAGTTACACCTATTTTTTCTAGGAGCTGTTTGCATGTTGGTATTCTGACCATTTGTTGCATCCCTCCACTTATTGTAGCACAGCTGCTAGAATAAGTGTCTTTTTTGAGGTTGATTTTTTGGACTGAGAGCCTTCATTTTCACTCCCCTTCTTGCACCCTTGGTTGCATTAGGGTTTTGAGTTTTTTATATATATATATCACCACCTGATACTTAAATAGATTTTTTACACTAAAACTTATTTCTCACCATTGAGAACTTTAGACGCTCTCGTCATCTCCAGGGTGAACTCCCGGAGTTTAGTCTACTTGGCTCTCCACGTCACCGACGCAGAGCCTTATCCCTTGATTCGACACATCGTCGGTCAACCAGACGGTCATCCAATTCTGACACGCCTCAATTCACATCTGATTCTGAGGTAGAATCTGAAAACTACGTTGTATTACCACCAACCACCATTATGGCTGGAACACCATTTGACCCACTATTTACCAGCACCATAGGTGAGACATCCACAGACCCTTCCGCGGCGGTGCCATCCATGGCAACAACCACCCCCCTGGGTATGCCCAACATGGGAAACACTCCACATTTAGGAATGCCCAACACAGGGCCACCTCCTGTTATAGGAATTCCCAACACAGGGCCACCACCTGTTATGGGTATGCCCAACATAGGGGTCACACCCCCTCTGGTTTCCACAAACCCTATCCCAGGAATCCCTACTGCTATTCCTAACCCAAGTGTAACCCATGTTGCACTTGGAGGCGCTGGCCCATACCAGACTACACCTATTTGAGGGCACATACCCTCCAAACCTAGCATACCTTTAGGCGCTACTGGACCCCTACATCATACCACAATGACTAGGCAGGTCCCAGTTCCAGTCTCCACATCTGCTAGCTTACCATACCTGGCGAGTCTGAACCTGCCAGACTTAGCTAGGCTCACCAATGACCCCATCAGACATGATCCTGCGTGGCCTCACATGCCCACCAAACTCCCCTTTGACATCCCTAAGTTTGTGGGCAAGGCAGGTGAAGAACCCTAGAACCATATCATGTCCTTCCATTTATGGTGTTCCTCCAACTCCATAGTGGATGACTCAATCTGCCTCCAACTTTTACAACGCACCTTCACTGGCTCTGCAGCTAAGTGGTATATCGAGCAGCCTCATGGGGCGCATGCCACCTTTACCTCCCTTGCCTCGACCTTCCTACAGTTTTTCCAGTTACCTGTCCGTTATGATGCGGGAGTCGAGATCCTACTGTCTTGCAGACAAACCACGACCACCCACATCACTGACCACATTCATGAGTGGCGTCGACGGCGAAGCCTCTGCAAAATTAAGTTAGACGACCGTATCTTCTTAGATTGGTTCCTAAAATCCCTCCTCCCCCTCATTGCGAAGGATGTGGCATCTGAAAGACCCCAGTCTGAAGAAGAGGCCATCCTTAAAGCCGAACAGTTTGATCTCATTTACGCCCAGTCAGGTTATCTATACACAATCATACCTGATGCCCCACGAGGTGACTCTTCACGTGGTGATGCACCGGGGGCATCACATGCCGCTGATGGAATCATTGGCCAAATCACACCGCAACCTAAACCTTTTAGCATGGTGAGCACCATGCCCACCCCAGACCTCTCTAGGGCTACATCCAGTTCCGAGCGACAACTTCTTACGCTCCAACAAACCAGACCCATCACATTCATGGACCCTCTTGTCCGCAACATTGCTATGGGCAAGCGCTATCAGCATATGTACCTTCTACATACCATATCCAACCTATTACACAAAACCCCATTCAGTTCTCGCCACAGCATATGCAGTACCCACAGCAAGCTGCACCAGCTAATCCACCACATCCAATAGATCAGGGGTACCAACAACCCCAACAGGCAGCTGGACCACCTCCAGCTCCACCAACATATTATCCACCGCAACCTGCTCCTGCACCTGCGGCTCCCCAAAATCCCCCCAATGCTCAAGGGCATGTGTATGCACAACAACATCAGCCCTAATACCAAAATAACCAACGCAACCAGGGTGGGAAACCAAACCGCGGAAGAGGACGTAACCGTGGAAACAACCAAAACCATAACCAAGCTCCACAACCTACCCATCCTCCACAAAACAATAACGCGGCGCCTACTCATCAGAATCCTGATCGGCCACCTAAGCAAGCCAAAAATGCTAATTTACGAACAAACCATCCTTGTTCTATTTGCGGTGTCTATGGCCACTATACCCACACTTGCCCACATCTGGAGTGAACTCGATAACTATGGACAGATGACGCCCATTGTCAAGGGCAGGTGGCTCCTCAGCCGCCACCCAACCCTCCACCACCTCAACAACAACCTTTGGTGCTACGAAACCCTTTTCCAACACAAGGAGTGGTGAACACTCAGCCGTGAGCTCCCCCACAGGGCAACGTGCCACCACAACAGATCACTTACGCCACCCCTGATCAACCAATGATTGATTCAGGCACCCACCACTTATTGATGATGTCCACTGCCGACGTCAACATCCAAACCCGTCGGAACCAGTCTGGCCCTACCTCCGAAGCCCCCCCCCGCCGATAAGGATACTAACGCTCATCCCACTGATCAGACGTTACGGATACCACAACTTCCACTCGATGGCGCATCTAAAGCACCTCGTTTCCCACTCCGCCGTATCAACAACAACCCCAATGCACGGGCTGCATCAAATTACAACATCGTCGATGATTTAGCTCAGTCCCCCGCAGCCATGTCTGTGTTAGAAGTCTTAAAAAACTGTCCTACGCAGCGCAAGACTTTGCTTTCCGCCATTGGGGCGATTGACCCAAATGATTCGAAATTGATGACCTTTGATTTGGACCAATCCGAACCACGTCTGCCTTCCACCATAGCAGTCCAAGTTTCTGTTTCTATTCGAAATCTTGTCATCCATCGATGTATCATCGACGAGGGCGCCTCCACATGCGTCATGTCCACATTCGTTTGGAAAAAGTTGGGATCCCCTACTCTCCAGCAATCCACCACTGCATTGCGGGCCTACGATGGCCAGTCAGCTCAACCTCAAGGTCTACTACCCAAGGTCCCCATCCAATTAGGTGGGAAAACTGTGCTCATTGACATAGAGGTCATTAATGCCCAGCTCGATTATAACCTTTTACTTGGCCGCAATTACATGTACGCCATGAAAGTGGTCGCCTCGTCCGTTTTTCACACCATGATGTTCCCCCACGAGGGACGCGTGGTCAAAATTGACCAACTTACCTACTATGATCCCAATGCCCCTGCAGCACCCGAAAATGTTCTTCCCATGATTGAACAACTCGCTTCGAGTGCAACTACCTCCTTTGTTTCTTCTGTGGGACCCAGACTTTACTCAGATACACCAATGACCTCTACATTCCAGGCCATTCCACCACCGTCACCGGAGACCCACGTCGCAAACCTCTGTACCCTTTCACAGAATACACAAACACCCGGTAGTCAACCACCATTGGTCCCTAGTCACATCGGTGTTACACCCATCCACACCATCCCCTTTCTATTTCCTCCTTTGGGTGTAGTAAGCGCCCCGGTTATGGCTACCCTTAGTCTACCCGGGTTAACATTGGGATTACCCATGTGGTATATTTCACCTCCCATTCCACCATCATCACCAAATGTCATCCTCCAACCGGTACAACCTATTGTTACCACTACTCAACCTCCTCCTGGTGTCCCACTCCCTTCCTCGTCGACGAAACCATCTCCTGGTCTCACGATCCCTTCGTCGTCAACGAATCCTCCTCCTCTTGTCAAGCCTACAAGGGGCAGAGGTCCCCAACCATACACTGCTATACCACCCCCCTAAGGCAGTCAAACCCCCACCGGTGTTTCAATCTCCTCCTAAATGCTCTTTGTGCGATGAGATAGGCCATCCAACTCATCAATGCCCACAGCTACCAGCACTCCAAGAACATATGAATATGTTGGACGATGATACTGGCATCCCAGTCGTTAGACTTGAGCCACCTCCTCAGCCTCGCGACAGATCACTGCGCACCAACCATCCTTGTGCCATATGCAGTGTTTACGGCCACTACTCTCACCATTGTCCTGATCTCCCTGACTATAGAGCAGCATTGTATGAGTTAAACAACGTCGATTTGGAGATATCTCCTCCCCTCATCGAAGAGATCTACCCCCCGCCATCATCCTCGTCGGAAGAAGTCAATACAATATATATGATTTCAACAACTTTCAAACCAGAACCCCTTGATTTATGGTCTGACTACTTCAATACTGATGAGCAAATTTTGGAGACACTCACTGCACCCGACTACCTTTCGGATGATATGCATCATCGCTCATATTTCCTCCTGGAAACATCTACAGCATCCAACCAGCTATCGGTCGAATCCAAAGATTTCATACCCACTAAGGTCGATTGGTTAAAGGACCCTATCCCAGCACTGGATGCCTTTGAAGAAGGGAACATGTCTAACATTTCCCCCACTATACAGATAGATATTTCCACAACACTTGGGAAACCTGAGCTCATCTCGCTGGGTGCATCTTGCACTCAAGCAGAAAATCAGACATACAAAAAGCTCTTTCAAGAGTTCCATGATGTCTTTTCCTGGTCCTATACCGAGATGCCTGGTCTCGACCCCGCCATCATAGAACACCACATTGATACATAGCCTGAGGTACCCCTTGTTCGCCAGAAACAATGACCCATTCATCCTTCCAAACTCCCCGCTGTCAAAGCTGAGGTCGAGAAACTTCGCAAAGCAGGATTCATTTATCCTATTCCGTACACCACCTGGGTGTCAAACCCCGTTCCCGTCAACATAAAGCAAGGCACCCTTAGAGTATGCACTGATTTCCGTGACTTAAACCACGCTTGTCCAAAAGACAATTTCCCCATGCCATTCATTGAACAACTCATTGATGAGTGTGCGGGCCATGAGGAACTATCTTTCATGGACGGGTTTTCCGGATACAACCAGATTCACATCCGCAAGGAGGATCAGTACAAGACTACCTTCACCACCCCATGGGGCACCTTTGCATACCACGTCATGCCATTTGGCCTTAAAAATGCTGGTGCCACTTTCCAGCGGGCCATGACCTATTGCTTTCACGACTTGGTCCATATCCTGCGAGTCTACCTTGATGACCTCACAGCTCGTTCCCGAAAACGATCAGACCACCTTAACGACCTCCGGCAAGTTTTCCTGCGTTGTCGCAAATATAAAATCCGCTTGAACCCACACAAGTGTGTCTTTTGCGTCCCGGCAGGCCGGTTGTTGGGTTTCATTGTTTCCCAAGACGGAATCACTATCGATCCCCTGAAAGTCAAAGCCATCTTAGAACTACCACCTCCTCGCACGCTTCGGCAGCTCCAGAGTCTACAAGGGCGGTCCAATTTCCTTAGGCGCTTCGTTCCTGATTATGCCACCAAAGTCCACGGGTTCTTATGCTTACTCCATACCCACATACCCTCTTTTTGGGATGAGCAAGTAGACATGGCATTCGAAGCCCTCAAGAAAGCGCTCACACAAGCCCCTTTGATATCCCCACCGGTTTGACCCCTTTCCATTTAGTTCACGGTGTCAAATCCGTTCTCCCTATCAAGTGCCAGATTCCAGCTCTACATATCGCCATTGAACTCCTACCAGACACTTCCCTAATTGAGTAACGTTTACTACTCCTAGAGCAAGCCGATGAAGATCGGCGCACAGCCATCCAAAACATGGAAGCAGCCAAACAACGATCCAAACTAAGTTACGACAAACATGTCCACCCAAGAACCTTTTCTCAAGGAGACCTTGTCCTCACTTACGATCAAGCTCACGATAAAATTGGAAAGGGAAAGTTTGTATCTATGTGGCAAGGCCCTTACATCGTACACACTTGCCTCGGGCAGGGGGCATACATTCTGACCGATTCAGAAGGAAATCCCCTACGCAACCCACGCAACGGGTTGTACCTTAAACGATTTTACCCATAGAAAATCTGATGGACACCACAGTCCATTCTAGTATAGGCTAACTTTCTTTTTTCACAAAAAAATAAAAAAACCTAGATATTTGTTTTGCATGACCACAGATGGATCCTCTTCCACTCTACTATGTCGGTTTCGCTGATGGTGCAAGCTGTTGGTCTCCCAATCTCGCCTCCGCAGCTTGGGTAATATACTCCCCTTCGCATGAGTTAATTCACATTGACGAAGTTTGTTTGGGTGCCACCACCAATAACCAAGATGAATACGATGCCGTGACCGGTCTCCTCGCCGCAGCTCTCCAAATGAGCATCCGTCACCTCAACGTTTTCTTGGACTCACAGCTCCTAGTTTCCTAGCTCAACAATGATTACCAGGTACGCGATCCCTGTCTTTTCAGAAAATTCCTGCGCACTAAACAGATGGTTAGACAGTTTGAATCCATTTTGTTCACACACGTCCCAAGAAACCTCAATAGTGTAGCAGACCATATGGCCAACAATGTCCTCGACTGGCACACCAATCACATCATGTCATATCCATAAACAAAATGCATCCATGTGCATAACATGTGCCTCCACTGGCATATCCATAAACAAAATGCATCCACGTGCATAACAGGTGCCTCCACGGGCATAAAACAAATAACCAAATAATGCCTCCACGTGCATAACATGTGCCTCCACGGGCATACATAAATAAAAAACATACTGCATCCACGTGTATAACATGTGCCTCCACAGGCATATACAAAAGAGAAATGTGCATCCACGTGCATACACGACAATATATCCAAATATATATACACATATATATATAAACCATGATAGTCAATATGTCATAGGTGCCCTCAGCACCCGATATACAAAAAATACATCGATCGTACAAAGAAATGCTTCCCCATATGCTCAGCAGCATTTGGGGGCAGATACAATATCATCTACTCATCAGGATCCCTAGGCTCCTTCGGCTCGTCCTCCGCTGGCCCCGCCGGGTCCGGGCGAGCCCGAACTCTGCGCTCCTCTGGCGCCTCCTCAGCTGGCCCCGCTGGGTCATCCCGTAGACGGATCCTCATCTGAGCCACCTCTGCAGGGACATCCCGAGCACCACCCCTGTGCCCTACCACAAACACCGCCATCCTCAATAAGAGCGACTGCCACTCGGGCGGCGCACCGAAGAAACCCTCCAAAATATCCCGATCCAGGTCTCTCCAACCATCCTCGGGGAGTCCATCTAGGATCCTGGCAAAGGTCTGTCTGACACCCTCTATGGCGTCATCGCGAGGGCCAACCCCTCGCCCACGAGCCGCAAATCCTCCACCACGCGGAGGTGGTACCGCTGCAGGTGGATGGGCGACCACCATCGCCCGCCCCTGACGAGCCACGTAGTCAGGCGGTGGCACTGGACCCACATCTGCACAAAGCAAGTAAGCCATCACATACTATACAACTATAATCATCAATGATAAATCAAACAACATATGATATAATATCAAATAAAACACAAAACATACCGTCTAAACTCCAGGCCTGTCCTGGGGCACGAGGCATCTCTGGGTCACCTCGATAGTCCATGCCGGCATAGGGGTAGTCCTCAATCACCAGGGGTATCTGCTCCCACTGCTGATAAAAATCCTCCGTGAAGAATCCGCGGACACCACTGCCGCCACGAGGCATCATCTGCCCCCATCTCATCATACGAGGCTCACTCACGAGACCAGCATGAATGGGTACCCGTGGCCGCAAGGTCGACACCCGCTTGAAGAAAAAACAGCATAAAAATGAGGCATAACAAAACTCACCTCCCTCTCGAATGGCCTTGTCCAGATCTCTCCGGACACCAGCCAGAAACATCTGCCCCTAGGCATAATATGTCCCCCGAAGAACAGAGTCCACCATCATCGTCTAACCCCTAGACATACGATGTGGCGCAGCAGCACCCAATATACGCAGTACACATGCCCCAACAGCTCGCATATCCCACTCACGTAGGGATCGCAGACTAATAGAGCTGTTCTGCAAAACAGCATCATCAACACAGAAAGTCTGTAACAGGTCCTCCATATCTACACCTGGAGGGATCCTCGGTAAGAGACCTCCCACCTCACCCAAACGAGGCAACCCAGTCAAAAAATAGACATCCGTGAGAGTGATCTCTAACCTCTCACCCCCAATGATAAATGCACCCTTCGCCGGCACCCACCAACGCACAAGCTTGTTCAGGAGCCGTCTCACTGAACGAATAGGCGGGATCTGAGCAAACTTCAAAAGTCTGCTCATAGCCAGAGTCTGTCTCACCCCCGGATCAGTCTGAATCCTCTCCATAAGATCATCATCGATCTCCCACTCCCGCCACGAGGACAGTAGTCTCCTCAACATCCTACCAGAAAACAGAAGAAATTTTTAGCCCCAGCATAAAAAATTTTGAAAAAATCCCATTGCGGCTTTTCCACAAAAATCCGCGATGACCATCGCGGCTTTTCCACCAAAATCCGCGATGACCATCGCGGCCTCCATGAAAAAACTCGCGATGAACATCGCGGATTTTGGCCAGACAGTCGCGATGAACATTGCGACTATCTCCCATGAACTCGCGATGAACATCACGGGTTCCAACCTCGCAGTCGCGATGAACATCGCGACTGTCAGCTTGAAACCCGCGCGGTTCATCGCAGGAACAGTCCCGAAACCTGCGATATTCCACGTTGGAGAGTCAACATGGAATTTCGCGGCCTTCTGGGGCCCGCCACCAAACAAAAACGACATAATTGACAAGGCTAAGGCAAATAGAGTTACCTGCAACTCGCTGAATCGAAAACCAACGATGAAATCTCCCGAAAATCGAGAAATAGCTCTGACAGCTCTATCAAACTCGCACGTAACAATGACAAGTCATTTGGGCCCCATGCCCTATTTATAGAAATTCCACCAATTTTCCAACAACCATTGCGGTATCATATGAAGTCAATTTCTCAAACCGTTGGTACCGTTGGAATCAGCACAGCGAGAACTTCATGCAGGTTCCTTCCTTTTCCCGTTTTCACGGGGCCCATTTTTTGACCATTTTTTGGCCTCTCTCGTGGCCTCGATTTGCGTGCCACATCAGCCTCTCTCCATTTTGGACGTGCCATATATCAACGGATTCAATTTTCCGTGCTCGTGATGATGCTTGAGATCATTTCTCGCTGTCACGTCCCGATTGTCAGGGCATTTTTTCCATGCCCTCTCGTCACCTCGGTTTGCGTGCCACATCGACCGCTCTCTGTTTTGGACATGCCATATATCACCGGATTCAGTTTTCCACGCTCGTGATGATGCTTGAGATCATTTCTCACTGTCACGTCCCGATTCTTAGGTCATTTTTTCCATGCCCCCTCGTCACCTCGGTTTGCGTGCCACATCGGTCGTTCTCCATTTTCGACGTGCCTTATATCGCCGGATTCAGTTTTTCGCGCTCGTGATGATGCTTGAGATCATTTCTCGCTGTCACGTCCTGATTCTCAGGACATTTTTTCATACCCCCACGTCGCCTCGGTTTGCATGCCACATCGGCCTTTCTCCATTTCCGACATGCCTTATATCGCCGGATTCAGTTTTCCGCGCTCATGATGATGCTTGAGATCATTTCTTGCTCTCACCTTTACATTTTTTGGACATTTTTTCCATGCCCCCTCGTCACCTCGGTTTGCATGCCACATCGGCCGTTCTCCATTTTTGACAATCCTTATGTCACCGGATCCAGTTTTTCGCACTTATGACGATGCTTGAGACCTTTCCTCGCCATCATCAATCCCTTTTTGTTCGGTATAATTTTATCCCTTTTTCGGGCCGAGCAACCCCTTTTACGAAAAAGGCACTTACGGAGTTTCTGTTAAGCTCTTTTCTGACTCCTAAAACAATGAAAAGATCGCCGAGCAATCTTGCTTCCTTTCATGTTCGCTAAACATATCTGAAAGGGCGTCTACCTAGTATAAGTTTACCCCTTTTCCAGACCTCGTAGACTAATTACAAAAAAGGTATACTCTAGTCACATCGGCTAGAAGAGTTCTCCATCCGCATCATTTTATGCTTTTTCGGGCCTTGGAGACTAAACTTACGAAAAAGAAACACAATAGAGTCCACTTACCGTTTTCAGACTCTCTAAACATGAAAGCAACCATGAGCATGAGCCGTCCTGGGCTCACAAAATCCATAGGACCGTACCATTTCAGAGCACACTTTTATGCCTTCTTGGAGCTCATTAAAACTACGAAGAAGGAATCAATGGTGCCTCTTGGCGCCACGACAGATCACATCCACTCATTAGGCAGCTACCCCATTTTGGTCACCTTTGTTCAGAATATTCTACAGTGTGTTACCTTGATAATCCCTCGACGGCACCTATTAGCTCGTCTTCCCCCCCAGAGTCAATATATACCATTCTGTCAAAGCAATGATCCCCACACCTACAAATTAGTTCCCTACACTGCCAGGTCAACCATGTCATCATGCTCTGAACAAAGGAAGTTTGAGTCTACCCATTTTTGACCCAGTTATTTCCCATTCTCATAAGTATGTCAGTCCTACCATTAGTACTACAACACTACAGTTTTACACCTCGTACTCCTATCAAGGAAACATCATTGCCTTGTTAGTTGCTAGCCTCCCTCTGTCGACGACAACCACATTGATTCCAGAGGATAGACCTAGAGGTCCCTATGTCTTGGACTCATCACCATTTATGATGAGTGCCTATGAATCATTTCGAGAGGAATCTCCAGTGCCTCTCCAAACGATTGTTTCTCACATGCTCGACTTCAACACCTTGATCGCATCGTTGAGACTCGCACAGGGTATTCGTCTATTTCACTTATTAGTCGAAGACCCTGAATACCTCCTGACTCCTCCACATTTGAGAGTCTTCCTATGGATAAAACCAGTGACACTTTTTCTATAGATATCCGGGTTGCGCATGGCGACAGTATTCAGATGTACCCCAGTTTCATACTCCTTTGAGTATACGGTGATATTATTTCTGAGAGATGACTCATATTCTTTGAGTCCCTAAAGATGTTGGACACCTTCAGTTTCAGCAGTTCCTCAGTTATTCCAGTGTATCAGTTATTGAGATCCGTTATGATCAAGAGTACATCCCAAAATAATGTCCCCCCTGGACCATTATGGTGTACTAATAGATTCTTTATGTATTAGATCCCCCTTCTTGGGACTAATTGTTATGTATATGTCTTGATATGAGCATGGGAATGCCCGCCTCGTCCATTATCAAAGATTATACCTCATTCATATTGAGGCCATGTAATATTTTTTGTTTTTGCAGCTTCCAAGGGCCGTGGCTCCAGTCTCCAACCGGTCTCTTCTCTCCCCTACAACCCCAGAAAAAAGACAAAAGAACTATGTTGTCTATTGGCCATACGATGAGCTCCTGCCCTCACACATCAGGGGGCAATCTGTTGACACCTAAAAAGTTCTCACTAGCTCATTTCCCTATTCACATGACCCATTTGTCCACTTTTTCACCATCTGAGCCTCTTAAACCAACACAAGGTCACCAAAAGACCTGAGTACACCCCTTTTTCCATTAAAAAAGATTATTTTTCCTAAAAAAGCATAAAAAACCCTCAAAAAGGGTCCAAATTCCCAGAAGTATTAAAAAGGGAATAAAAATATTAATTTTATTCAAAAAAGGAAAAAGGACGGAAAAGTACCTAAACCATGTTGGTCAATACCATTTGGTTTCCACAAAACCACAAATGGTATTCCCTACCACCAAAACCTATAAAAAGGTGGTAGGGGCTCCTCATTTCACATCCATCCATTATCTCATCCTCATGCTGCCGAAATCTTCCTTAAGCATTTTGGCCATTGTAAGCAACCTTGGAGAAGGAGACCTCTTGGAGCTTGGAGCTACTCATCTTGGGAGTTTCTCAACATCAACCTTCACCATTGAAGGTATTATCGCAAGCACTTGCTTGCCCCCCCCATTTTTCAATACAAATTCATTCTTTAACATTTTCTTGTTCTTGTTTTTTAAATGTTTACATTATTTGCTTATATTCTTGCATAGATCCATGATTAGCTTTGTTTAGATTAGTTTCTTGTTTAATTCTATTTGAAACTACTGCTACTAGTTAGCAGGTGCCCATAGCACTAAGCCTGGTTTCAAAACCGGGCCAACAGGGCCCAAATCATTCCATCCCCATATCATAGTTCCTGAGCTATGAAAGGTTAATTTAGGTCTCAATCCTCTTCTTTCACCCTCTAATCATGTTTACATTTCAAATCCTGTGTGGCATTAAAATGGGCGCGAACCCTGCAGGTATGATGTCGGATGCTACTTCTGCCCCATTAACCCCATGATCTCTTTCTCTCTATCTCTCCCATATCCCATCTCTCCCTCACTCCCTCTCTCTCTCTCTCACCCTCCTTTCTCTCTATCTCTCTCTACCTCTCACTCTCCCTAAAGCTCTAGATCCCTTAAGCCATAAATAGTAGAACCATTGAACCTATAATCCCACAACCCTAACTCCTAAACAACCTAACCCACAATCCTTAAAGTCCAAATCCCTAAGACCTTAAACCTTAAGTCCTAAACCCTGAAATCCCTATGAGCCTTAAACCCCCTCTCTTTAGCCATTAATTTATCTACTTTTGAAGTATAGTCCAATGTATGCAAATATTCATAAAGTATTGAATGTTTGGCATTAAATGGGGTAAACGTTGGTGAATTAATGGTGGGAAAATTATGAAGGGGTGCATGTGCGTATTTTTTGCGTACAGGTTAAAAATGTGTGCGCGCTTTTTTTTTGTACACGTTAACAACATGTGCGCGCATAAGAGTGCACACACGCTTCTTTTTGCATATGCATTAACAATGCGTGCACACATACGAGTGCACACACACTTCTTTTATCCATGTCAACTCGCTTATGTGGAGGCTCGGCATTGTTGAAGCAGGAGCATGTACGTGTGTTTATAGGTGTGTGCGCGTGTTTGTTTTTTTGCGCTCACGTGGTGTCATTGCAGTGTTTTTGGGTATCAGCTTCATGCGGGTACCCACCTGCATGTGTGACTTGGGAAAGAAACCCTAGTTTTCTATCTCATTAGTGGGCATTTCTTCACATTTTTTTATTTATGTTTAGAGTGCATTTTCTTCCATAAAACTACACGGGTGCACTTTATTATCCATATTTTATGTGCATGTGTTGTTCATGGTCATATTTTTTGCTTGGAATCAATTTAAGAAATTTTTCCATTTTTTGCATGTATTCTAGAATTTTACATTATGTGTACTTGGTCTCTTTTCTATGCTATTTGTTGAGTTTTCCAAAAAAAAACATTATAGGTAAAGAAATGAGTTTGTAATCTTTAGCATTTGCTACCTTTAGAGTTTTTTTTATTGGTAGCTTGACCCTTTTCTTTCCAACATTTATCCTAGAATATTTTGTTAATTGTTAGGTTACTTTAGATTTTCTTAAAATTGCACAAAAAATGGATAAGAGATAAACCCTTCCATATTGAGTTTTAGTACTTGTATATGATAATCCTTGTTACTTTTCAACTATGCTTCATTGCATATTTAGCATTAGACGTTTAGTTTAGTCAATATTTTTTTAGTATTTTGGTTTGGGAAAATTTATTTGGTAAAAAAATATATATATATATAGATCCCTTTAGGTCATTCCAACCCAAATGATTTGGATTTTTTATCAATTCATGATTTTAAATTTATGTGTAGGTACCATCGTCGGTCCTTGACATCTTAATTCTAAGTCATCAGTTTATTTGTCTTTTCAATTTTGCATGTCTTTGTTTCAACAAATTTATGATATGTTATGTTTAGGATTTAAGTTCACTATGCATGTGTAAATTAATATAATGCTTGCAAGTATAAACCAAATACAATACTTAACCATTTCATTTATTTTTCAGCAGTTATAGGATAGAGGAAGAATATAACATGTACATTATAGTCTATAACTTTTGAAACATAAAAATTGAAATACCTAATCATAAAATACTTGTAAGATATTAGATTTATCCCTGCAGGCTCCACGCAACAAGAAAACTCAATAGCCAGATACATTTACCACCCAGCCATCAAGGAAGCAAAGATTGAGAGGGAGTCCACCCAACAAGCAAACAAAGATAAGTATTTGAATTGTCATTTCTTGTATATTTGATTGTTTAAATAATATTGTTCAATGATGTATATACCTATGTTCCTAGACTTAGGTTGTGTATTATGCATATTAGAATAATTGCATTAATGAACAAGTATACTACTAATATGCATGTGATGGGTAAGTGGCCTATGGCACTGTACAACATTCCATTGCTACTTATCTAGAATGAAACCTCTTTGCTGACATGTTGGGAGTAGTGAAAACTCTTAACAATGTTCTAATAGAGATGGAAGGCATCTAGAAAGTTACCATATGAATACAGGATATGGATGAATGTTGCATTGAAGCATTGGCTAAAATAATTACATGACTGTATGACATATGCCTTTATGTGTAAGACTTTGTTTTGTAAGCTATGCGAAGTTTCTAATCATGCAATTGAATTTGACTTGTAGGAAAGATTGTGTACAATCACCTATAAAAGAAGGACTACAACATTTGTTCCAGCAAGGAAGTTCATAGAAAACTATATATTGAAGATATTGAAGAATCTGAAGTTCCCAAGATCCGGGATGTCGTAATGGAAGAATGCCATGATCGAGGAATACCAGTCAATCATGAATAATGATGTTTGGGATGTGGTCCCAAGACCAAAAGGGAAGTCTATTGTGACTTCCAAGTGGATCTACAAGATCAAGCATGCTGCAGATAGCAACATAGAGAAATACAAGAAAGGTTTGTGGTTCGTGACTTCTCTTAGAAAGAGGGGATAGATTATGAAGAAACTTTTGTACCTGTAGCCAGATACACTTCCATCAGAACAGTACTTGCTCTGGTTGCAGTGATTAAGTGGAAGATACACTAGATGGATGTCAAGACAGCTTTCTTGAATGGTGTAGTCGAAGAGGAAGTATATGTGGAGCAGCCACTCGGTTTTGAGACACATGAGAGGGAGTCATATGTGTGCAGATTGAAGAAAGCCTTGTATGGCTTAAAGAAAACACCTAGGACATTGTACAACAAGATAGACAGTTTCCTGTCCAGTTTGGGCTTTACCAAGAGTAAAGAAGATTCCAACCTTTACTACAAGGTTGAGGAGGCAAATCCAGTGATAGTTCTATTATATGTGGATGACCTGTTTGTGACAGATGAGGTTAGATTGATTTCCGACCCGAAGAGGAATCTTGCTGCCGAGTTCGAGATGAAGGACTTGGGAATGATGCATTACTTTCTAGGTATAAAGGTGTGGTAGAGTGTAGATGGAATATTCCTTGGACAAGAGAAGTATGCAGTAGAGATCCTGAAGCAGTTTGGGATGATGGATTGCAAGGCCATGGCCACACCTATGGCATTGAACCTGAAGCTATTGAGTGATGCTTCATCAGATTTGGTTGATGTCATGGTGTATCATTAGATGATTGGGTCCTTGATGTACCTGATGAACACGAGACTAGATATTTGCTTTGCGGTGAACACCTTGAGCCAGTTTCTAACAGATCCTAGACATGTTCACCTGATTGCTGTAAAGCATATTATGAGGTACCTAAAGGGTGCAATTGATTATGGGCTCAAGTATGGTGTAAATCAAAAGTTTAACCTGGAGGGTTATGTTGATTCAGATTGGGTAGGAAGTACTGCAGATAGGAAGATCGCTTTGGGGTGTTGCTTCAGTATGGGATTAATAGGTGTGATCTCTTGGTTTAGCAGGAAGCAATCCTATGTAGCATTGAGTAAAGCCGAAGCAGAGTATGTCGTAGCTTGTTTGGCCAGTTGTGAGGTAGTATGGCTAAGGAATCTACTATCTGATTTATTTGATCTCCAGTTGGATGCTACCTATATCTATTGTGATAACCAGAGTTCTGTGAAGTTGTCATAGAACCCAGTGTTCCATGACAGGTCAAAGCACATTGAGATCAAATATCACTATATTAGGGAGATGGTGTAGAAATGAGAAGTGAAGCTCCAATAGGTTGCAACAGATGAGTAGATTGAAGATGTGTTGACCAAACCACTAGCCAAAGTAAAGTTCAAGTACTTCAGAGAGAGGCTTCTTGTTATTCAGATAGAATATACTTCGAGGAAGAAGTGATGGGACACATTTGCAGGATCCATTCCAAGCATGGTGGTAGGAGGATCCTTCTTATGGCTATGGATGTAAGTGTTGTGTGATAAGCATCGGGATGATTCTTCAGTTACTGCTATGTATGATGATCAGGATGATCATGTATGATGAGCATTAAGATGATTCTCCAAATGATAGGCATCAAGATGATGTTGTGATGATGATCAAGATGATCATGTATGATGAGCATCAGGATGATGCTCCAGATGATAGGAATCAGGATGATGCTCCAGATGATATACATCAGGATGATGATCAGTAGATCCTGGGAGATCCGATAGTTTGAGCTTGGATACTCTTTCGAGGTTTCTCTATAGGTTGGTCGTGGATAGATTGTGCTGGTAGCATAGAAAGTATCCTGGGAGATCCGATAGTTTGAGCTCAGATACTCTTTCAAGGTTTTTCTACAGGTTGGGCATGGACAGATTGTGTAGGTAGCATAGAAAAGATCCTGGGAGTTCCGATAGTTTGAGCTCGGATACTCTTTCATGGTTTTACTACAGGTAGCACAGAAAAGATCCTGGGAGATCCGATAGTTTGAGCTTAGATGCTTTTTCAAGGTTTTGCTACAGGACGCATGTAATTAGTTTTGGAGATCCGATAGGTTGAGCTGTGTGCTTGTAAAAGTCTTGGGATGCTTTTTAGAGATCTTTCAGGTTGCAAGACACTCTTTTAAGGTTTTTCTTGACCACATGTAAAAGATCCTAGGAGATCCGATAGTTTAAGCTCAGATGCTCTTTCGAGGTTTTCTAGTGGTCACATGTAAAAGATCCTGGGAGATCTGATAGTTTGAGCTTGGATGCTCTTTCGATGTTTTTTTGATGCACATTCCACAGGATCGCTAGATATGTTGAAGGCCTATAGGAGGCTAGGCCTACAACTAGCATGAAAAAGGGTTGGCTCTGTAGAACTTCCTATGATGAGAAGAGTTGAGAGATAGCCCAGTGATCAAGATGATGAGTACAGTAGCAGTGACGATGATGCTCTGTGATCCAGTGACGATGATCTAGCTCTAGAATTGAAGACTTGTGGCGATATGTATTGATGACCTGTGTCTAGAGAATACCTTCCTAGTTAAGAGGGAGTGTTGATGTATTTGTAACTTCGGAATATATTCTTCTATGTATTACACTTGTACTTTATTATATTCATGATGGAGATGTATTATTCCTCCAGTCAGAACTGTCATCACTTTTATTTGTAAGTGTCGCAAGTGTTGCAAGTGTTACAAGTGTCGCAACTTATATTTGATGGGTTATTAGACCACCAGTGTGGGGTCGACCCTGCTTGTGTCATGTGAGTGGGTTATTAGGATTCCTTAGGAAGTTGGCCCAACTAGAACTAAAGGAACATTAAGTTTTGTATAAATAGAGAGTGAGTGTGTCTCATTCTATTGATTCACTCACTCATCCAAATCGCATTAGTTGAGAGAGGAGTGAACTCAAGTGGAGTAAGAGTAGCTGTTGGAGTCATCTATCTTTTGGGATTGATCTTTGTGATCTTTTTATTGGGTCTTATTCTATCTATGATGAAGTTGTGGGGTTTTTCACCTTCTTGGTTTTCCCTGAGGAAACTCTGTGTCTCTTGTGTTCAGGATTGTTATGTTGTGCATGTTATTCTCTTAGTAGGATCCTATATAATGTTTGAATGAAATTATAAAAAAATTAACAAGGAAAAAGACAGAAGAGTTTGTAGATTCGCTTGATCCTAAAGATCCAGAAGATATTATAAAAATATCACTTGATGGACCTCCTTCTAAGAGGAGGTCTACATGGTGTCAAGACATTATGCAATAGGAAAAAAAGCATGGAGAACATCTAGGCTCATTTAGAGAGCAAAAGAGGCCTAAAATATTTTCAGGATATGTAGCACAAATGAGTCACATTCATGATTCAGAACCCTCTTCCTATGAAGAAGCTGCTAAGCATCAAGTATGGAAAGATGCCATGGTGGAAGAATACAAATCCATCATGCATAATGATGTATGTGAAGTGGTTTCTAAACCAGAAGGGAAGTCTGTAGTAACTTCCAAGTGGCTTTATAAAATCAAACATGCAGCTAATGGAAGTATTGAAAAATATAAAGCGAGATTTGTGTCTCATGGTTTCTCGTCGAAAGAAGGGATGGGCTATGATGAGACATTCACTCATGTGGCCGGTTACACTAATATTCAAACTATAATTTCCCTTGATTTGGTTTTCAATTGGAAACTTCACTAGATGGATGTGAAGACTTCCTTTCTCAATGGAGAAGTTGAGGAAGAGGTTTACATACAGCAACTTGAGAGGTTTGTAGTCCATGGGAAGGAGTCCCATGTATGAAAATTTAATAAATCCTTTGATGGGCCTAAGCAAGCCTTGAGGGCTTGGTATTCGAGGATTGACAATTATCTTCTGAGCTTGGGCTTCTCCAAAAGCCAAGCTGACTCCACCCTCTATTTCAGGGTTGTGAAGAACCAATCATTGATCTTGGTTCTCTATGTTGATGACTTGTTCCTTAATAGAGAGGAGAAACATATAGCTTGGTGCAAGAGGGAACTTAGTTCTGAGTTCTAAATGAAAGACTTAGGTGTTATGCACTATTCTCTTGGTCTAGAAGTTTGGCAAAGGAAAGATGAGATCTTTATTTCACAAGGAAAGTACACAGTTGATGCATTGCGGAGGTTTGGTATGATGGACTATAAGTCCATGTCTACTCTAATTGTGTCTAATCTAAATAAGCTACATGAGTCAGATTCCGGATCGGATCTAGTGGATCCTACCATGTATAGATAGCTCATTGGTTCCTTGATATATTTGATACATAGTAGACCAGACATATGTTATGCAGTGAGTAGCTTGAGTTAGTTCATGTATGATCCAAGGCATAAACATTGGGTTGCTACCAAGCATGTGCTTAGATACCTTACAGGTACTATTGCTTATGGAATTAGATATGCTTCAAGTAGTTAGTGATGCTACTTGGATATGCCAACTCTGACCGAGGTGTCAGTATTGTGGACCAAAAGAGTACATTTAGATTTTATTTTAGCTTGGGATCAAGTATGATCTCTTGGTACAACAATAAGTACGGATCTGTAGCCCAAAGTACTACAGAAGCAGAGTATATTGCAACTAGTACCTCCTACTGAGAATATGTGTGGCTTAGGAAGCCACTTGCTGGGTTGCTCGATGAGAACCTTAAGACTAGTGTCATTCACTCTGACAATCATAGCTGCATTAAGCTCCCATAAAAACCTATGTTTCATGACAGATCGAAACACATTGAGATGAAGTATCACTACATCAAATACATGGTCCAAACAGGTGCCATAAGACTTGACTACATTGCTACTGGTGAGCATATTGCAGATATGTTGACTAAGCCTCTATCTATGACAAAGTATAGGTACTTCTGAGACAATCTTGGCATGGCAGATAATGCCTCCCTCATTGAGTTGGAGTGTTAAAGTTACAACATCATGATTCATTCTCCAGGTCAATCTTGTGTGTCAAGATTGAGCCTTGTGTGTCGATGTAGTGCCTTGTAGGATCCTAAGTTGGACTCAGGAAAGTTGGAGAAGAAACTTGATTTGGACTCAAGAATGGATAAAGCTTCATGTGTTGAGGCAAGTGCTTTGTATGGAAAAGTGATGATGTTGTACAGTCTTGCAAGTCAAGGCTAAGGTCTTTTGTGTCAAGACAGATCCTCATGTGTTGAAGTGGTGCCTCATGTGTTGAGGTGATGCTTTGGATGTCGAAGCATTTATGGTGTGTGATGTACTACTAACCATAGTTGAGCTATTAGTTTTCCTCTAGGGACTGGCTGCCTGTACAGTGAATTACTTTAGCATATAACCACTTGGAAGGATAACATGAAAAAATGATCATGTCATTGGGAAAACCTCGTTAGTATATTTGACATGATAATTAATTAAGTTGGCACATGTGGACCATGCATATATGATGCGATAATATATGAGATAATTCAAGTTGCACATAAATACTTAATTTAATTAAGAAATAATTTGAATTATTAAACTTCAGTGATATCAACAAAGAAGACTTCAGTCAATTAAAGGAGAACTCGAATTGTTCACTACAGTGATGTTAACAAGAAATATTTTAGTTAAGAGAGTTAACTAAGTGATAACATATAATATCTAGTTAACTAAGTGTTTTCGCATGACGACACTTATGTTAAACCAAAAGACAACACTTATGTTAAACTAAAAGATGACACTTATGTTTAACTAAAAGATGACACTTGAGTTGCGACACTTGCATGATGACACTTAAGTTAGCCACCTAACTAAGTGGGCAAACTTTCAGTTAAGGGGGGAGTTAATCCTGAAATCAGTACAATGAGTTAAATCTATTTCCTAAGAAGTTGGGTGCACTTCTTCATGCAAGATTGATGTCTCCAAGGTTGGAGTAAATTCTAATGAAGTAAATGTGGGCATGAAACCAATATTAGCGAATTGGTTGATTGGAGCATTATTATTATTATTAGTCTCTCTTCTATATCTATATCTCTTGCTCTGTTAATTGCACTGGGGTGCTTGATGTAAAAGACATTCTTTGTTATCTATCAATATAGTAAGGAAGTTTTTTGGGGGGTTTTCTCCCTCAAGTCATAGAGGGTTTTCCCAAGATAAATTCACATGTCGAATGTTATTTCTTATGTGTATTATTGTTATTTGATTTTAAGTACTATTTCATTTCTGAATTAAAGATAAAAAATTAACAATCACCACACACCTTGGGGAGTGCACCATAGCATAGTCCTCCAAGGACTCTAGGTTTCAGAGGATAAATGGTGGGTAATTCCTCCACCCACCTTATGGATCAAGGTTCAATTCCTACACTGACATATAACTACATTGCTACTATTTTTCTCAGGCTTTGTCATCAGATAACCAATTTGGGTAGTTGAGTTTTCTGAAACCATGTACCTTCCCACACATAACGATAATAAACCAATACTAATACAATAAAATAATGAGTTGCTTGCATACCATTCTATTTTTTAATTCATTCCACCGATGTATTTCCACTTCGTAGTATCTAGCTATCAATTAGCTCTTTTAAGCATATAGGTTAGTCTCCCAACAAGAGATTATGCAATATCGAGCAATCATTGACATGTATACATATTTCATTACTAATAAGCAATAATGTAATCATTATTCTATGTACCCGACACCTGGTTTCACATTCATTTATTTGAGATATAACTTTAAATTGGTATCCATGTACCTAACATCTTTTAAATCTGCATGTTATAGGAATAATTAAAGCATAGCCATCATTCATAATATTAACATCACACACATATATATAACTTCCAGAAAATAATAAGTGCATAGGTCCATAGTGTCATCATATTGACGAAGTTCAATAATAATAGGAAAATACAAATTGATAATGAAAGTTTAGATAGTAAAGTTAAAACGGGGCATTACATACACCCACCCTTTGGGAAACTTTGTCCAAACGATACAGTCAAAATAGTGTGGGAAAGTCATGATGCATGGTCTCTGCGTCCTCATAAGCTGCATAAGCTAGGCTATACCTTTCCCACTGGATCTTAACCTAGTCCACCAAATGGTGTCTGAGCTATCTAACCCTGCAGTCCAATATATGTAATAGTTCATCCATGATGGTCCCCTCATCAGAAACCTACAATTCCTTCCAATTTAATTTATGAGACTCGTCGTGTATATAATGTCGTAAAACAGATACATGAAAAACATTATGAGTTTTATGCAAACAGGATGGTAGTGCAAGACACTACGTGATGGGTTCAGCTTTCTCCAAATTTTCAAAGGGTCCTATGAATCATGGTGACAAGTTTGTCCCTATCCAAAAAAAGATGGTACTTTTTACTAGGCATGATTCATATGAAAATCCATACCCCACTTTATAATTTCAGTCAATCCTGTGCCCATTGGAATAACTCTTTTGTCTATCTTGAGCTTCCTTTAACAAATGTCAAATGATTTGAATCACTTGTTCTTCCATCTACTGAATCAACTAAGGTCCTACAATCACTTGATCCTTTAACCTTTCCCAACTCAATGGTGTTATGCATGGACTCCAATATAACACTTGATAAGGTGGCATCTTGATTGAGATGTGGTAATTATTATTATAAGAAAATTCTACTAAGGATAAGTGATTTTTCAAATGGGTCTTCTGATCCATAACAGACATCCTAAGCATGTCCTCTAGCACTTGATTCACTCTTTATGTCTACCCATGTGTCTCTACATGGTAAGTTGTGCTTAAGTTCAACTAAGTTCCTAAGGCCGACTGCAAACTTGTCCAAAACCTAGACGTAAACCAAGCATCTATACCTGACATAATATTCATGGGAAACACATGAAGATGAACAATTTCATTTATGAATACCCATGTTACATCCACGACATCATAGGTCTCCTTAAATGGAATAAAGTGAGCAGTTTTGGTGAATTTCTCAATGAATACCATAATGGCATCATGTCTATGAGAGGTAAGAGGAAATCCTACCTCAATGTAATGAAAATAACCTCCCATTTAGACATAGGAATGTTACGCAATTGCAACAATCCTACCGAGTGGTGATGATCATCTAAACCTGCTGTCACTCAAGGCACCTAACAATGAATTTTACCATTTCATGCTTCATTCCTTCCCAAAAGAAGAGTTTCTCCATATCTGCATACATGTCCTTTCACCGGGATGGCCATAATAGACCACTTTGTGGGATTCCTTGAGTACAATTTTCTAATATCTCCTTCCTATAGAATATATATTCACCCTTGATATCACAAAAACCCATTTGCCTCCAATTCATACCCTTCAAACTTAGGTTCCACCTAACTACCATTTTGGAGTGTCGAGAAGACATTTAGGTACAAACTATCTCTCACTAGCTTTCCTCATACTATTTCCCTCAAATCAACCTTTAAAGGTATCAAGGACAAAATACTTGGTTTTCTTGCTTAAGGAATTAACTACCACATTCTCCTTCCCCTTGATGTATGAAATCCCAAAATCATACTCGCTCAAAAATTCAATCCATTGCCTCTGGAATTTAGGTCTCTTTGAGTGAAGGGATACCTCTAGATTTGGTAATCAGACTTGAGCTCAAAGCTTCATCCAACAAGGTATTGTCTCCAAACTTTTAGAGCTAACATCATTGCTGCCAATTCTAAATCATCGGTGGGGTGATGCTCTTCATGTGGTTTTAACTTTCTTGACTTGCAAGCTATTAATCCACCTTCCTGCATAATTAGCACAAAATCCAAACCCTACCTTGAGGCATCTGTGCAAACTATAAAGTCCTTATCCATATCAGGCACTCGTACTATCGGCACACTCATTAGTAATGTTTTAAGTTTAGCAAATGCGAGATCACACTCCCCACTCCATTCATATATGATTCCCTTACACGGTAAGGTAGTTATGTGTTTCACAATTTTTGAGAAACCTTCCACAGTACCCTGTTAAACCCATAAAGCTCCTCAATTCATGAGAATTCCTTAGCACAAGACAATCCATTATGGCCTTCACCTTTTATGGGTCCACTCAAATTCCCTCTCTAAAAATTATATGTCCCACATAATGGATCTCCTTTTGATAAAAATAACATTTGGACAACTTACCATACAACTTGTGCTCTCTTAGGATGGACAACACCATTTGCAAGTGCTCCTTGTGCTCTCTTTCATTCTTGGAATAGATGAGGATACCATCCAATAAGACTTGCACAAAATGATCTAAGTAGTTCTGAAATACACTATTCATGAGGCTCATGAATACCGCCGTCACATTGGTCAAACCAAAGGGTACCACCATGAACTCATAGTGCTCAAACATAGTTTGGAAGGAAGTCTTAACTATATATCACCTTCCTTAATCCAATGTTGGTGGTAACCTAATTGCAGATCGATCTTTGAGGAGAATGCCATCTCTTTCATTTGATCAAACATTCTTCACTGTGGTTCTATTCAAATCTTTATAATATATGTAAAGATGCAAGGAACCATCCTTCTTCTTTACAAAAAATTTTGGTGCACTCCATGATGAAATAATTGGTGTAATCAATCCTATGTCTAACATTTCCTTTAGCTACATCTGCAAATCATAAAGCTCTGGGCCGGGGCCATCATCCTATAAGGTATCTTGGAGGTTGGTTCTGAAGTGGGTTTTATCTCAATGGTAAACTCAATTTCTCTCTCAAGAGGTAACACAAGAAGTTCCTCAGTAATGACATTAGATAATTCCGCTAATAGTGGGTACTAATCTAAGCAAGGTTCCTTTTCATTACTTATCTCTTCAATGATATACAACCGACATCCTTGCCTCATGCATCGTTCCACGTTCATCGTCGAGATGAAACGTAAGGATACCTTCCATTTGATACCCTGGATCTAAATGGAATTCCCTTTGTCATCAAAACAAAGAGCTCTCTTCTCCCATCAGTGTAATAAAGCTTGATGTTCCTCAAGCCAATTTATATCTATGATAAGGTCATAAGTCCATAAGGAGGTGAGTACACTTTGACTTGTGTAACATACACACCGAGATGTAATATACATTTGTCAACACTAGCCCTACTGCTTGTTTTACCACTGAAGCCATTTCAACTAAGTTGAAGTCATCATGCTCGTAGGCTTCCAACCCACATTTGTTTAATGAAATCAAACAATATTCTAAGTTTGACATTACTGATTTTACTCGATGATTCCACCACAATGGATTGGTGTTCATCCTAATGGTTATTCACTAATACAATATTTGATGCATCTTGCCTCCAATCCCCATCAAGGTTTTTCCCTCTATATGCATGGTAATGGATCATAACTCAGGACAGTCATGCTAATAGTGTAGATCCCTACAACCCCAACAAGCAACCTGTGATGGCAGAGGTGGGTTGAACTGTTGAGACCTCTAAGAGGGGTTCCTTCCCCTAGAGTCCCTTCCCCTACCAACTAATCCTCAATAATTCCTTACACTCTAGTGAGTCTGTGTTGTAAGTAGGGATACTATACTAGCTACAATTGATCTATCTATTGCTGCAACTCTAGGTGTAGACCTATTTCTGTAGGGAGGTGGCCTTGCATACTCTCCCTTAGGGTAGCTTTGAGGGGCCTCCCCTATGAATAGCAACTGCTAATTATTCTATGATATAACAGGTTTCACACCCATCATATCTTTATTATAGTGAGCATATTTGATTCGCTCAATAGCTGAAGTCAGTTTCCACATCCGTACTTAGGCCTTAGTCTTAGGATTATGCCCACACACAAAGTGCTCGGCCTAGCATTGATCATTGTCCATGTAGGGGATATACTTAACCAGTTCCATGAATCTTGTCTCATATTCCTCCACTTATCCACCCTGCTATGCCAAGGCATGAATGGCTCCTGCATGATTTTCTTGGTAGTAGGAGGGAAAGCACATCCTTCTGAACTTGTCCACAAATGATTCCCATGGAATAGTGTTTGTGGTAAGGTGCAATTGTCTCTCTTGGTTTCCCCACCAATTCAAGGAACTTTCCCTAAGCTGAAATATGGATATTTTGGACTTGGGGGTGGAGGTGTACTCCTACAATATTATATACCTAGTCATCCCTTCCAACCATACCTCTACTTTTACCCCTCCATGACACCCAAATAACTCTAGAAGCTTGATTTTCTAAAGCTCCCTCACAATGTCCCAAGGAGGAGGTCTTTGCACTATGTTCAATTGTACTTCAAGATTTACTTCCCTCAATGGTGCTTCTACTTTTGGTGTAATTCTTTCCCTTGGAAATCCCCTAACTGTCTAATTTATTTTCTCAATGGAGAGAAAATGAGAACTGTCTCTGATAATGGTGCCGACACATTTTGCTTAGGAAACATTTCCCACTCTCCCCCTCAACCTGCTCGTGTCCTTACCATACTGATCATATGTCATGGCATAAATCATCATCACTATCAGCTTTTAGGTTTTAGATACATCACAATTAAACACTTACACCTACATGTGAACGAGTGAAAGTTTCTCTCTTTCATCGCTCATAAACAAGCTTTACCTGATACTGAGGCAAATGCCTGAAAGATGAAGGGTACAAAGGAACTACTACATCGCTATGTCGATGCTACCATCGTGAGTCGCGAGTAAGACACTATGTCTCAAGATAAATCCATGGTGTCACCTCATCCTCACATCTTAGGTAGTCACCTATGACCACATCTATAGCGGGGATCACACATATCGTGTTTCCTAGCATGAAACTTACTATGTTACTAATTTGACTTAAATTCAATTTAACTCAATTTGACACTTAACCGTATAACTAAACTCAAATTAATTAAATAACCTTATAATTGAACATCATAAGATTTAAACCCTAATTTGTATTAATGGAACATGTAATTAAATCAACATAATTAACATAATTTCCATAAATTTAAATAATATAATTTAAATTTAACATTAATTTATTTTAAACAACATAATTAACATTGATTTAATCATAATTAACACAACACAATTTAAATTAGCTTATAATTTAAATTAAATTAAATTAACATAGTTCTATATATATATATATATATATATATATATATATTTTATTTTTTATATACATAAAATGTTTTTCACTTTCGAGTAACCCTAAGCCCTAATTTATGCGGTGCATGGACGCTACGTGGCCTTTCCTCAACTCCTGTACAACTCGCAATATAATAATAAAAAACAACTTGATCTAAAACCATCGTTCTCCCAATATTAGGTTCATTATTTCGGGCTAGATTTTGGAGACTAGCTCTGCAATTAGCGTCCCGGTGGGTGAGTCATTCAAGTGAGGGCTTCTGCCTGACTGCAAGTTTAGCTTGCATTTTGGATTATGACCTTAATTTGTTTAACGACTTAGGGTTTCTGTTGAGTATTTGTAAAAATGATCTCTGTGATATTAATAAGTTTGTTTCTATAACGTTTTGATCTGAGATTTCTATTTTTTTGTGAGCTTTTCTCTCAGATGCTTGGCAGCAGCTATATTTTTTTTCCTCTATTTGTTCTAATTCTTTTTGGATTGGGACAGCCTCTGGCTTGCACCCTTCCTTTCCCTCTCTTCCCTGCGACCTGTTGTGGGCATAGAATTTTCAGAGTAGAGAGACATTCTCTCCTGCGACTCATACCAGGGAGCTCCTCCGCTCGTTGGGTGCAGCACAACATGGAAACACTCCATGGGAAGAAGAGCTACCAACAATGGAAACATTGGTATCGTTGCATATTCGTGGATATGTAGATAAGCGAAAGCCTCCATCCACTTCTGCTGGTGCCCAGGCTAATGTCGTTGCTACGCCCATGACCGCCTAAGTAGGCAGTCGTTGCCTAATTTTTATTTTATTTAACAAACATAGCAGCTGTGCTTCAACCCCGAGTCTGGGTTTGCTGTTGCCGATGTCATGAGCATCCAAGCAAATGGCTTAAATGAATCTAATCCTCTCCTTGTGGCCTAACTTAGCCATGGCCATCCGGATGATAAAAGACGAGAATCTTTTTGGGGGTTAATTCTTTCTTTTATTTACTACTTAATTTAATTTGTAGTTGGTGAACCTCAATAGATAGCAAGTTAAGTATCATGAAATTATAAAATTATAAGTCAATTATTAATACACTTCAAATTATATGTTATTTATGCATTCATGCATCAGCTAAAGTTATCCATTTATCAACTATAATTTTTTTTTTATAATTTTTTTTTCTCACATTAGTTATCTATCATGAATTATTGGTTATCCATTAGTTGCTACTAGTTCAGTCAAATTATATGTTATTCATTCATTCATGCATCAGCTAGAGTTATCCATCTATCAACCATAAGTTATTTTTTATAATATTTTTTCTCTCACATTCTTTTAGTTATTTACTATGAATTGTTGGTTATCCATTCATAGCTACAAGTTATCTATGCATCACCTACCAGTTATCCATTCACCAACTACCACTTATTATTATATTTTTTTCATTTATAATTGTTTATTTCGAATTTCAAAAGACTGCCATATAATACAGTACACTTGTCTCACCCATAAATGAAAAATCACACATAGTAGTCCACCCAAAATTCTAAGATCTAGTTGTCCAACTCTTAGTGCACAAGAAATTCAATGTTCAACTTTGCAGTTGGGATGAAATGAAGGGCGGAAACTAAGCATTTAAACTTTGTAGTTCTGCATATTTGTATTTGCTTGTCATCTGAATTATTCTATTTCTTTATTCTGTATATATTTATTTTACCATCTTTTGTTCGTATTGGCTTATCACTCTGTGACGCCATATATTTATGTGCGTGTGACTTGTCTTGCCGAGCTATGCACAAGGCTAGGCGTGGGATCACTTTTAGTCTCGTTACGCAATTGAATATGGCATTATCTTTGGTAATTGGTGCTTCGAATAACTCGATTTGGTACTGCGAATAGACATGTTTGGTCTTTCGACCAACTTATGACTTATGGTTAATATTTTTTATCTGCCCTATTGATTAAAGTGTGAATTTTCCCACAAGGCTCGCATGGCTTGTAGTTCTTGTGAAAAGGCTGGGGCAGTGGCATAGAGCTACCTGCCGCTTGTACGTGGCTTGCATTATACATACCGACCGGACGCATTGTGCACAAGGCTATGCATGGGCTCATGTAGTTGGCTTGGTGAATGGTAGAGTAACTCTTAGGGTTTAGGAGGCTAGGTAAGAGCGAACACTTCCTTCCTCTTTTTATAATTATATATATATATATATAATTTATATTTATATATTTGAATGTTCACCAACTATGTATTTTGTTCTTCAATTGCATAACCTATATACTATGCATTTTGTTTTCTTTTCTCTTTTGTTCCTCGAGAAGTCTCGGCCTAGGGTTCAAGGTGTAGTCGATTGTGCTTTGTAGTTTCTACGAGGACCTTGACTATTACAATCATTTCAGGAAGATGTAAATATATTTCATTAGTGTCTCCTGTTTTTTTCTTGACTTAAATAGATTTCAGTACTGTTACATGTTTTGTATGTGTTTTGTTCTGGGCAAGAACAATAAGTATTAAGCAATGGAATATTGATCTTTCCATTTAGCTTTGCTATACATAAAAATAATTCTTTTCATTCAATTCTGTAAAAAAAACTTAATTGAAATTCTGAATTTACATAACTTAAATAATTTAATATAAAAATATATGTTGTCGCATTCGACCTTCTATCTTTCTATCTTATATCAGCTGTAACTTCAAACTGGTGTAACTAGTACCCTGCCTATAGGAAACTGTCCTTTCTCCTCTACAATTTTCCCAAAAATCTCTTTCAGTCCTCTTCAAAACATAATAATCCCCCATCCCTGTTATACACCTATTTGTCACATCTAGCCTGCATCCACAATCAAATTTGAAGAAATACGAGGTTAACCTATTATATTTTCCATGCAAGATAGTTATGTATGGTTTAGCTACATGTTAACTCATAGTGTACAACTAACTAACTATTTCTTGTCTATATAAAAGAAACCATGCATCAATTATATATATATATATATATATTTCCAATTTTGAACAACTTTCATAAAATCAATCTAAACACTATACTTATTCCATCTTCTTACACTCTAACAAAAACATAGATGATAATCCACCCCAAATTTTAAGATATAAACACCTATTGGCCTAAATATTCCAGTTCATCATAGTATTGTGTAACATCCCTAAAAATAGTAAAAATTAAAAAAAATTCTCCTACTGCTAAAAATGCCTAAAACAGATAATGTATTTGTAAATTAACTTCAGCACTGGGAAGTTGGGTCGGTAATGAAATTTTAACAAGATAGTCTTACTAGTTATGGTTTCCTGCTGAAGCATTATGGTAGGGTAGATGATGTATTTTTATGGCTTGTTTACAGATGCTAGAGTAATACTTATATCCTTCTTTATCTTTTAAGAATTAGTTGCATATTGAATTTGTAAACTGTTTAAATGGTCCCTTAAGGCACGATGGACTTGTTGGGGGCACTTGAGACACCTTGGGGACTTGATGTTGATCCATGTATCACCGACAGAGCTGTCAAGAGTTAAGGACGGACGATGGGACTTCCTCGCTTACTTAGCAATTTGCTAATGCATGGTTTTCCAATTTATCTTTCAGGTATGCAAGTGTTGATATCTCCTAAGCCACCCAAATCCATTAATATGGCAGAAGTGTTTTAATGTTGAAGTGTGAAGGATGTTCACAAGGCCTAAAACATTGGATTGAATATTCGCATGACTATGGTGGTAAAACTAATGGTCTTAGCATCAAATACTAATTCGAACTATAGCGCTAGCTCACAATATGGTAATGTGTAAAGTGGGTGGTTGAAAACTTAAATGCTGCAGATGGTGGTCACGAGGCTTTGGTAACCAGCTGACAGAGAGGGTTTCTATTTGGGGTTTTTACACTTGCATTCGTTGCTCTAGGTTATTTTGGTTTGAGACAATCCTTTATTGCCTTTTGGAGGGGGGTTTGTGCCCTGACCTTGGTGGTCGACGAAGGATGAAGCGACCATGTTCAGGTAATCTTACTCATTTCTATGCTATTTCTTTTACTTGCCTTCTACGTTTATCGAGTATTTTCATTTCAGGATTTTAACTTCGTGTGATTGTTTTAATGGCAGGTGAATGGTTACGATACTCTTTTGCATGAGTGGTCATCAAATAACCAACATTCCGGGAGACGTTAACTTGAGATTGGTAAGTCAGGTGTTACCAACCCTTTCCCTTCCTCTCGCATCTATGGACGGTGTGTTGTTTTCTATGAGGGACTTCATGAGGCCCTTTGGGCTCACTATAACCTATTTGAAGTCTCGTAGGGGTCCCCTTTGGCTAGACCAATTAATGGATGTGTAATTTTAATGGAAATAACCCTAGAGGGTTTCTGGTTTTAATGTATAAGATTTGGCCATTCGGCTCTATGAAGACTCTTAAGGTTTGTGATGGGATATAATACCCACATTGTAAAACTTGGGTTTTGAAAAGAAGTACAGGTCTGTGTTTTCTATTCAACATTGAACATGTATTGATGATATGTAAAAAATGTTGGACCCTTGAGATTTTTTATCTATGGTTCGTATTCTTGTTTGACCTCTGCATTTTTTTCCTATGGAGTATGTATGGCTATTGTTTATTTGCTCTCTGTGTTTGGCTATTGTTCCTCTTGTCCTCAAGGAATTTGGCTGGGTATTTTAAATGGGCAATCATAGCTCTGCTAAACCTGTGTTTGTTTTAAGCTGGTGATGCCTCTGTCTAACATCTAGTTAGTTTGTTAGCCTGGGCGATTTAGGTTGCTCCTGAGTTTCGAAAACCCGACTTGCGTCTATCCATTTGTTTTGTATGGGAATGCCATTTGTTTTCTAGGCGATTGCTGAAACTTTGTCTTTATAATGGCTTCTGCGTTTTATTTAAAAGGATGTTAATTGTGATCCGTAGATGCTTGTACTAGTTTGCTTGAGATAATAAACTGGTGTCTTTAATGTTGTGATTTGGGCGATTTCAATGTTAACTAGGGTTGGAGATCGATAATGGGTATCGATCCCTTAACCTACATCTTGCTATCGTAGAAAAGATGCGTTTAATTGGTAATGTAACGATTTGGGTTCGATCGTGTATTGTAAAAAATGCCCGTCATGGTTCTGGATGAAATGTGTAACATTTTGATGAGTTGTATAACTTATGAAATCTATGGGTAGTGGAAACACGTTGTATGCATACACTTGTATTTTTGCTTAGTATGCAGAGTTTAAAATAAAGGTAATGTAACGATTTGGGTTCGATCGTGTATTGTAAAAAATGCCCGTCATGGTTCTGGATGAAATGTGTAACATTTTGATGAGTTGTATAACTTATGAAATCTATGGGTAGTGGAAACACGTTGTATGCATACACTTGTATTTTTGCTTAGTATGCAGAGTTTAAAATAAAGGTAATGTACAGCTAAAAATCGTAATCAATAGCTTGATATGAAAGCATTGGTAATGAAAGGCTTGTTTACTATATAATAATGTTTTCTCTACTATGGATTGTAGTCAATAAGACCCGGGAATTTATAGTAATGTAATTTCTTTAAACAGGAAAATCTCCACTCATGTCTCCGATTTTCTTTCTAAGTTTAAAAGAATGGTAGAAACTGGAACAAAGGAATTGACCCTACTTAAATATAAGTATGGAAAATATAGTATAGCGTTTCAGAATTAGAAATGCAATTTTAAACATAGATCTTTCAAAAGTTCAGTCCTCAATTTATGTATTGATTTGGCCTTCTAAGGTTTACTACTACCTTGGTGTCTAGCACGGCTAGACCTCTAGTCAGTTTTGGTTCAAACTCATGGTTATAGTGCAAATAATAGTTCTGTTTAAGAGAACCAAAATAATTCTACCGTGTAACCCTGTGAGCCCATGCCCTATGGCCCTTGCTCTATGTAAGAGATAACATTATAAATATTTGGGAAAAAATACAGTACTGAAAGAATAAATCCTAATTTCTATTGCAAACTGAAATGGAGAATTGTAGTTCATACCTGGTTATATTGAAGCTTAATCCTCCTCTGCAAGACCTACACACTCAAACAATAATTAATGCAGAAAGCTTATGGAGTTGGTTGACGTGTAGAGAGATCTTTTAACTAGATAACTTTGGGACTACCATGTTCCTCCCAACCATGACCCTTAGACCATTCCTGGTCTTAACTGGATCCCCCCAAGCTGGTTCCAACATGCAATGAGAGAAGTAGAGGCCCTAGCTTCAACTGCTTGATTAGATCTAGATATTAATGTGGGACTGCTTCAGTTCTTGCAGCAAAATTCTCCTCTATTCTCATAAGAGAATGATAATGAATAGGTCCCCCCTTTCTTGGGATCTTCCCTCTTTTATATAGGGGAGTCTTGGAATATAGTTGTTTGAACAGTTATTTAGTTTCTTTAATTAAATTAGTATTTTTAAAAGATATTTTTACTAAATATCTAGTCCTTGTTAAACTAGGACTTTTATTTGTTTTAGTTAGAAGTAACTTTCAATTACTTCTTACATAATTGGTAATAATAATAGTTATATATTTTATTACTTAAATTTAACAATAACTAATAATAATACTATTACTAATTTTAATAGCATATTTATGTGAGAGTCCTTTCATGCATAACCCTATGCAATAATTAAATACATATATAAGAAATGTTTTTTTAGGAGAATAATAATAATATTATTATTATTAATATTATTAATAATTTAATATTCACTTTGGAGAACTATTTTATGCATGGCCCTTAGGCATGTTTTTCACATAAGAATAATTTAAGTTTAATTATTCAATAGTTTTAGTTATGGTAAGCTTGGATGGTTTGGTTAGGTACCTCCAGATCTCTCTCTTGCATGTCGGATTCCCTCGTTTAACATGGTAGTTCCCGCAGTACTTGATGGTAGCTAGAAAATGATTCAATTAACCAAATTAAATAAATGTGATGAAAATAGAAGCACTCTATTCAGAGTCTCCTCGACTCAACACTTTTAAGATCAAGTAACCCCGAGTGCTCTTCAAATCTTCAACTCAACACTCTTCACATGGGCATTACTTTAGTGCAATTCCAGAGCATCTTACTCAACACTAGTACTAGAATGTTGTTGTGAAGTACATCTAGAATGTATAAAGGCCTTGGATCCGGTATTCATTTATCAAGCTTGGAGTGCTCCAGGGCTTATGCCCAACACTCAATGTACATCGGGGCTTACACCCAGTATATAATAATAATTCTACTCGGTACATCGGGGCTTACACCCAGTATATAATAATAATTCTACTCGGTACATCGAGGCTTATGCTCAGTACGTAAGTCATCCGTGTGTTTCTGAGTCCACGCTCAACACACCACATAAGTGAATCAAGTAAATCATAACTCTGCACACTAAGTAACAAAAGGCTATCTCAGTATATTAGGGTTTGTACCCCAAGCATGTGATAAAACATAAATAGAATCATTAGGGCTTCATTGCCCCCTATATAATCAATAATGTAAATTAGTCATAGTGAGGGTCCATGCCCAATATGTCACTCTACAAAAGAATAAATCATGTGTGCTAGAGCTTATGCCCAATAATCAGAATAAACCATATGTATTGGGGATGTGGGCCCAATACAACATCAGAAATAGTTAGTCCAAAATTGGGGATCAGTTTAATACATCTCAAACTGAGTTATGTGAAATTTTTAATAAAACCAACATCAAATGAATTCAAGTGAGAGGGTAAAGAAGTGATGGTTCCTAACACCTAGCTAGATATGCTACTCATACAGCCAAAACTTCCCATACATATATATGTATATATATATGAGCTAAACGTTTCAAACATAGAAATAATCTCTGCTGATTAGGTTCGATTTGGAAATGTGCTTAAAATGTAAGATACTCGTTTTGCAAGGGACATTTTCCACTCCACATTATACAACGTCAACCTTCCACAAATATATAAGACGGGGTTGGATTTGGAAATCGACATTCAAAGTTATTTTGTAAGGGACAATTTCATTGACATCTCAGAGGCATGTGGGTATCTTGTAGGTTTGAAGTAGGACTGTGCTATCTTTTCAAATGATAACAGGCCCGCGGTTTCTATGGTACATTATGGCATTCAGAAAAGATTGCAAATATCTACATGAAATTGACTTCAAATATGGGTCTGATCCTTTATCTGCCATGCAAACATACTTGGAATAGCCATTTTCCCATTTTTAACTGAGAGAAACAACTTCACAATATTCGACCATTTTCTTCATACCAGAAAAATACCAAACATTGTGAAAATTTGACCTCAAGTATGTTTCAGAATTGTATCTATTGAAGGATGAAAACATAGAATCAGTAGGCAGCTTTCACAATGTTCGCAGCGACAAACAACTTTAGCAGTCAATCCACAATCTTTTTAAAGGGTACAAAAAAGGATCTCCACTCCTATATCAGTACATTCAATAATGGAAAATACAAACTCGTCCCAGAAGATAAATTAGAGTTTAGTCAATAAAAAGACTTCTTCCCAAAAGGGGCTTTTTTTTCTTCTTTTATTGGGATATTTTCTTATCAAAATCATTTCTTAAGTATTGTATTTTATCTAAAAATTTGAAAACAGCAAATTTTTACATTTATTTCATGGTTTATTTAGATACTTTGTTATTAAAATCTATTTAATTTATTTAATAAAAAAAAAATATTCATAAATATCGACAAATTACATGCCAAATGCTTGAGAAGCATTCTAAAATACTTCTTGGCAAATAAGTATCCCAGTTCTATCTATGCTTTGAAAAATGATGGCGTGGAAGTGCTTAAAGAATAATCGTATAAAAATCAGCAAATTCATTGATTCTGAGTGATATCAGATAAAGTGAGGATGAGGGTATTCTTGCACGATACCATTATCGGTGTTGTAAATGAATTCTCTTTCGATGGGGAATCAACTTCCATCGTCTGCTCCCTTTGTATGTGAATCCTTCAACTAAACGGAATGCTCCCTTTGTATGTCAATCCTTCAACTAAACGGATAAATTCCACATAAAGTGGTTGCCATTGATATTCATTGATATTTATGAGTGTATGTTTTTTATTTAACGTGTATGTTTTTTATTTAATTATTATTTAACTATTTCATAATCAGTAGTGAATTGCCAAATATTTGTATAAATTATATATAAAGTGGTTTCTAGTTAATGTTAATGAGTGTATGTTTCTTATTTAATTATTGATTGTATGCTTCTTATTTTATTGTTATATAACGATTTCATAATAGTAGTGAATTGCCAAATATTTGTAATTTATATAGAGATCTCATATTTAATGGATAGATTTTTAGTTTTGAATTTGCATGGTGTGACTCAGAAATATGTATGATGCTATCGGCTTCACCTATGGTTGCTCACCCTGAGCTGAGCTGCCCCCATCAAAATAAGCCTACAAGTTTATCGTCTCAATTATCTCTTTACTTAATTGACATGTGGGATTGGGTTTATAAAATATTCCATCCTTATAATGCACACATTTAGTAGGAAATATTATTTTTGTTTTCAAATATTTTGGAGTTTTAAACTAACCATATATCTCAAATGATCAAATACTTTGGAGCTTTAACCAAATCCCTAAAGAAATTATCCTATGCAGAGATTTTATTTTTTTAAGTGATATTTTTATTTATTTTTCCTTTTATATCTTTAATGGTATTTCCTTGCAAAGTATCTCTTAAACGCATCAGTCCTCACATTTCTCTTCAAACCATTTTTTTATGAGATAAATCAATACTAAATGATAGTTTGTTGTTTAATCATGCACATTTGATTTGTGTTTAGTGGTTTATGAATTACTTTCATCATAATTTATAGATTTTTTTTTTTGTTGTACAAGATGTTAGAAAAGAAGCTTTACAATTTGTTTAAAAAAAAAATATGAAACAATCTCAATATAACTATTTAAGTCATGTTGAAGACAAATGAGTTCCATGTTTTGTGTATAAAACTAACTACAAATAAATTATATATGTTTTGGTCAATTTAAAATTTGCAGAGATATTATGTTGTGATTCATTTTTTTAATTATTATTTTGTGTGATGGATTAGTATTATAGAGATTTGTGAATCAATGGAGCTTGGTTTTGCTACATTTTTACTCTGGTTTGAAAGGGGATGTAGTCCCATTACATCATTACACCATCCTAATCCTTTTATATTTCTCTTCTACAAGATGTACGAGCTTGGAAATTTTTTATTTAATAATAGATACATAAACATGGCATTGAATGGATGGACATTTAAAATTCCATACTACTTTTCACCGCCATCAAATAGGTTCATAGTTTCCTTCTGCTTCTGGTGACTTATAGTCCATAGTAGGGGTGTACAAACTAGAGTTATTGAGAATTTAGAACAAGGAGTCCTCCTTGATTCCTATTGAGAATTGTGATGTAGGATGTCAAATGGTGGGCTTCTTCAGTTAGGAGTCCTATATAACTCATTATCAAGCACCTATGTTTCTGTATACTAATATTATCCATGTCTAACACTTATTCTCTGTATAAACTTGTAACATCCCAAAATTTCGTAAAATTTAAAAAAAATTCTAAGCATTAGATTCGACATTAGATGATATGTTGAAGTAATAAATGTCTATTAAATGCCTATACTTAATATTAACTAATTATGATATGTAATTATCTTTAGAAACTTTTAATTGTCTTATCGACAATTTAATGGATGAGTACTCCTATGTCTGTTTTAATGATCTTAATTCTTATTTGAGTCGTCATTTACTACCCGCGCATACTATTTCATGGCACATAATTATTACCATGCTATATCTATAATAATGAAAAACATCGTCTTGTAATATTATAACCCTACAAACAGTTGCGATAATGTTATGACTTTGTTGTACTTTGTATTAAGGTCTGATAGAGGGTACTTATGATATTATTTATTTATTGGTACACTATTATTTATAATTAACTTCTTGTTGGCAGTGGATTCTCGTGTACAACTTTGAGGCTTACTTAGCTTAAAGCTAATACATCCTCTCTTTAACTGTCCAGGTTACAGGTTACATACTTTTGGTGTTTTTGATGAGAAAATGCGATGATTTCTATTAATCCTTATGTTATAATATTCAATACCCTAGCCTTATTAAAGTGGTGACCTATAAGTCTAGACACCAAGGTTATAATTACACAGTGTGTTCGAAATTAATGTGCGATGTTAAAAAGCATGAGAAGCCTATGGTGATCAATAATATCCTTCATCATTCTAGTTTATGAACTCACCCTAGTTCGGGAGTCTACATACTTTGCAAAGGATAGTGAATGAGTTTTCTTGAGTTGATAATCAACAAATTAACTTCATAGCAAAGGTGACTTTGGTGTTTCCAATCATAAATTCGGGGTATTAATATTTTCTATGGTTTAACTATGTAATAGTGGGTCGTGCATTCTCATTTGGCGCCATATTAAAATATGTGATGGGGAAAATGTGTTGAAACTATGTCAATGTGGGTTCTTGCATGACCATCAGAGTTGGTGGTAGATGGCACATTAAATGTATTCACGTGAATCATAAATGCATCTCGATAGTGTCAAAACCCTACTACGAGGTTTGGGGTTTTTGGTCGTCGGTTTAATGTTACTCTTCGTTGTGGAGGAGGAGGTCGGGCCTTCTCGACCTCCATACTTGTTAGAATTCATGCTCCACTCGTCAAGTTAGTTGAAGGATGATCAGTGTTGGTTTGTGAGGAGTTATGGGTCTATGTCGTGTACAGGGTTTCCAATGGCTGGTTCTCCCTTCGGCTTCGAGTTGGTTATTAACCAGGTAAGCTAAGTTATAGTATAAAAACCCTTACTTGCTTACTGTGCTATGTTGAGATTTATGTTCGTATTTAACTTGGTTTTCATTTTCATGGCAGGGCAAGGTCTTTTTATCCACGATTAAGTCGTTATGATGAAGGGATGAGCCACCATGGTGTACATTCACCGGTAAGCCTCGGTCAGACCAAGTTTCCTCTATCAACCAGAATGTACATAATAATTTGTTTCTCTTCGTCAATACAAACTCCATTTGTTGAAATAGTTTTCGAGGCTACATTACTGCAATAGTTGGTTTGTGGGAAATGACCCGAGTTGGGGTTTCACTTGTAGTGTTGGTAGGAAGTTGTTTTTAAAGAAGTATTGCCATTCCTCCTCGAAGTTCAACTGCAATGTAATACTATGCTTTATTAATAAGAATGGTTTGCTTGTTTTCTTGGAAATGTATTTTAACTCTGCGTAAAATGGTTTGGAGTTTTATTTTTGGTTAATGATGGAAGGGATAAACCCTAACTTCGATTTATGAAGTGTATGAGGGAAGTTAGAGGGTTTAAATTCCTAAGCTCGTCTATGCAGTTCATTTTATAATTTATAAGTTTAAATGTTTATTGTTTTTAAAGGATAAAAGCTTGGGCGAGTTTGGACTCGATCCCGTAACCTTTGTTGGCTCTAGAATAGTTATTCTGAAAGATTTTACTGTCAATCGTATGAACCTGTTTACAAGATATTAACAATGAGAGTTGGTTCTGCAAAATATTAATTGAAATTTTTTAAGCCGTGTTAGTTACAGTTTGGGCGAGCTCATATTGAGACTCGAACCCTCAATTACTTGTGAAATGGACTCTGTTTCGTTAATTACTTTTATAATGTATTAAGTTGGGGTTTTGATTTATGGTGTACTCGGTCTCTCCACAAGGTATAGGCTTGAGCCTAGCATTGAATAAATTTGTTCTTGTTAAAATTAATGAGCCTTACGCTCAACATAAGGGTGATCTCTCCAATGGAGACTCGAACCCTCGACTCTTATTTGGATTCTGTATAATGGTTATGTGTAGGAAAATAGAAGTTATTTAAAGTTTTTTTATTGTTGTTGAAATGTGAGTTAAACCCTCGGATGAGCCTATACAAGTCTCGATCCTGAAACGTTGCTTATGTTAAGCTATACTTGTAATGTTTACAGGTATTATCTTTCCACTATAAGTTACATACGTTTCTATAGTAGTAAAGGATAGTGATTCGATACTTGTATAAATGTGTTTGACCAAGGAGATAGTTTATATGATATGTATATAAATGTTTGCACTAATGTGCATTTCCATACTTTGGTTTATAATACTATTGTATATTGTTTAAAAACATTACATAGCTACTATGTTATGTTTATTCGAGTGGTTTATTTGGAAAAGATACTGTAATTTCTGTATATGAAATGCTCGATAGTTTGTGAAGGTATTTTAAATGATAAATCTACAGTTTTAGGGTTTGTATTAATACTACAAGAGATGCTTGACATTCTATCTAGTAAAAGAATTATAGCTAGTAAGCTGTTTGAGATATCTATAAATATTCGTGAGAGTACTTAAAGTTCAATTTTGATATATTATATGTAAGTGCATAACTATGTTCTTAATTCTAAGCTATAACTGTTGATAACTCTTATGATTTGAAGCTTTCAATTTATGTTTTAAACATGTATTTAACTTCTAAATAGTCTCTAATTCAACAGAGAACAAAAGATGATCAATATTTGAAAACAATATTCATTCTGCAATCATATCTATTGCAAGTTAATTAAATACTTCTTGTACTAGACTACATCACCTTAGGGTGAAAGGAAAAATAGAGGAAGACATTTATTTTCAATAATTTATCTATCTCAATCATTCATTCTAGTAATCAGAAATAGTTTAACAATACATAAATGAAATGAAATAAAGAAGTAGAACCTGATAATTTTGCTAGGGTGGACTAACACCCAAAGAGGCCTATTCCTCCCAACCTTCTCCAGAAAAAGCAGAAAAATCACTTGCTCCCTTGGACCTCCGAGCCTGTTTACTTAACCACTAGGAAGAAGACTCTGTGTAGAAGCAAGGCACTCAGGTTATACTTCAGCAATCAATGGAGACTTGCATACACCTCACCTATGTACTTCACCATTCAATGGAGACTTGCATACATATCAAAAACCTCTGCACTCAGCAGAAATCAGATAGAATTACATTACAACTCAAAACATAGCTTCCCCTCATCGAATCTCTTGTGTGCATACAACAGAACCACAAGGTAAGTTTTCTCGTCACAAAAATTGTGAGCCATTGCTCAAATTTGATGGCTTATAAAAGATGCCTAGGTATTTTAGTGGTCAGTTTCAATAAATGAGCCTCAAGCTCTAGTTCCACATTCGAGCGAACTTGACCACGATTTAAGGGAGTTGTCCCATAACAACAGCTACTTACTGAGTTCATGATGCTGCCACTTGTCTATTTCCTTTTACCCTAGATTCCATTACTCCTAGTGGGTCAGCAAACACTCTTTCAATAGTCTCTTTGGGTGAGTGTCTCCTATTTTATCTTATTAAATAATAATATTATTCATTTACAGTCATCCTTGACAACTTGGTCAAATATAAAAATTTACAATAAAAATTAAGACAATGTTTTTCCACAAACATAAAGTGTCTCAAGTATTGGGTATGTTACAAAACTCTTCTAGTCCTTAGTTGCAGTATTATGTATTGTCGAATTTTGAAAATTTTCCCACATTCAATCTAGGGATCCAATCCCAGTAACATCTATCTACCTCACCCATGCTCGAGGAAACCAAGTTCTCTACTACGGTGAAATCATCTAAAATTGTTCTCTACCACCGTGCACCAAAATCAGTTACCTTGGACCAACCTTAAGCCTTTCTTAGCAACCATAGATTTGGAGAAAGGAAAATGATTCTTTAATATGCATCCCTCAGTGCCTTCATAACAACTATTTTTTTGTATTCAACTAAAACAAAACATTTCTTCTCACTTATGCCCAACCAAAAAAATATGAAGTTGTGTTCTAATCATTTCTAGTATACCCTTGGAAATCCATGAGAGTGAAGAACACTACATAAGAATGGCCTCTACCACAAATCTTACTAGAACAAGTCTTCTACCACCTAAGAGTCAATGGTGTCACCAAATATTTATCCTTTTCTCAACTTTTTTAAAATAAAGAGAACTAGTCTTCTGGCTAATATTCATTGTTTTTCATTATAAAACCAAGATATTTTAAGCTTTTTTCCAAGTCTAGAATATCAAAAGGAAAGAGTAGAAAAAAATACTTCCTTTGTCTTGGAGAAATATATACGATATAATTTCGCTAAACAAAATAGGAGTAAGATCCTCTTTATCCTCTTTAATTTTGCAACTTCCCTTCTAGAGCCTTCACCAAATATAAGAATATAATCTACAAAAAGTAAATGAGTGAGGAGACACCAATTTTAATGTCCCGGTGCAACTAAAAGAATAAGGTTCTGTGAAAGTGGACAACTTTGCATAGGTCCACATCCAACCTAAAAAAGGTGGTTACAAACTTATTTATGAGTATCAAGGAGGGAGTTGAGGAGATGTAATTTAGAACCCAAGTCACAAAATAAGTTGATAACCCCAAGTGAATCAATGTGCCTTAGAAAGATCAATTTTTAAGACCAATGCCTTAATTTTGTTTATGTTTATGGTACGGTATACCTTGGAGTGCCAAGTGAATCAATATGCCTTAAAGAGATGGATTTTCAAGACAAATGCCTTAATTTTGTTTGTTTATGGTACGGTATACCTTGGAAAGCCAAACCTTGGGCATGACTTTGCCTTCCCCTCAAATAAACAAAATTATTCCTTCAAATATACTTAACTCTTTTGTGGATATTATTCCTTTTTAATATTTGTAATGATTTTTTTTAATACTATTTAAGTAAAATAAATTTCAATATCAATTAATTGGTTAACTATAATTATAATTAGTTTTTCTTTACTCTTACAAATTGCCAGCATATTATTACAAATAACCAAATTTACCATGAACTGAATTTACTGAAAAAAAAATACAAGATCTAACTTATTTCAAGTGATTAGAGTTTATCGTGCTTGCAAAAACACATTAAGGCCGGACCTAAAATCTATTAAGCTTATCCAAAAACTTAAAAAAAATAAAAATAAAGATCGGACATAAAATATCTTACACATCCAAAAGCTTTTACACTATCTAGCTAAAAAAAATAGTATCGTTTCCAAAACATTAACTTCCATGAAAAATAAAGTATGCAAGCCTCACCTTTCGATATTCGTCTATGAGTAGTTATATCCTCGTTGAGCATATCTTTTTGCCTTCATGCACCTCTATCTTTCCACCAGTTTGGTGAACATGGCCGTCCTCAGCGCACGCCCTGCTGGGTACATGATTATCTCCACCTTACCCTGCTGCTGCTTTCTTCCATCGATCGAAGAACAGGGCTGCGGGAACTCAGCAAAGAATTTACGGGCGAGTCGACAACATGCGCTACAAACTTCTGCGAAGATTGCGCGACAGACCGTGAAGAATCATCATCAGCAGTCTGTTCAAGTTGCAACAGCTGCCATGAAGAAGCTGTTCCCAACAAACCGTAATCATTCGTCCTTTTGGTGGAGAACGCGTCAAATATTATTACTGCAGGGGCATCATCATCGATACAAGTTCAGGAATGGCCAAACTTAGAAAAAATTGTTGGGAGCTCGAATATGAGTACCACGATAATGGATCGTATGGATATGGATATGGGTAGCTCCTCCTCCGCAGACATTCCATTTTCAACTCTCCGCCGCCTAAAAAATGAACAGGATCGAGGCCCTCGAATCCAGCCCGATTTCCTTTCACATGTGAAGGAAAGCCATTTTGGAGTAATGGTTGTAACCCGTTTCCTCTTTAAGGATGGGAAAGTCTACGTGATAGGAATCCTGATCGATCGGAATCCCACCGAACCCCCAACATCCACCCCTAGAATTGATATTACGGTCAACAAAGAATATGTTCAACGTTTAGGCCGCAAAAGGAATAGGAACCCTACACATCCTCATGTGCGAACCGTACGTAATTAGGTCAGTGATTTTAAACAAAGTAAATCCTTGCTTTGCAGTGCTGGAACGACTTCTTATTTTCTAGAAGAGTATAGAATTTTTCATTCTCACTACTGGTCGTTATTATTAGTAGCAAATAAAGTGAGTTTTTCATTGTGTTATGTGGCGGGATACCATATTCGAAATTTTGAATGATTTTTATTCTTTTATATATATAAATATATATTTGCTTTGCACTGTTGGAACTACTACTTATATTCTAGAATAGTATAGAATTTTCCATTGTAGTTGTTATCAGTGAGTAAAGCGCGTGGTGGGATAACATATTCGAAATTTTGAATGATTTTTATTCTTTTATATATATACATATATATTTGCTTTGCACTGTTGTAACTATTACTTATATTCTAGAATAGTATAGAATTTTCCATTCTACCTACTGGTAGTTGTTATCAGTGAGTAAAGTGTGTTTTTCATTGCATTATGTATAGGGATACTATATGTGAAATTTTAAGTATATATTTTACATAAAACTGATTTTTTTAAACCAGCTTAGATCTATCTTAAACTCGTATCTATCAAGCACCGAGAGGGATCCAATTTCTTGAGGCGTATTTCTTTTTTAAAATTTAAACTTAAAAAATTTGATCTCTCTTGATTGATAGATCTGGGTTTAAGTTTTAAGTTTTTATTTTATAAACGAACATCTATTTTTTAATTACTTTTCATAATATTTTATTTTATGAACCAACATGGATTTTTTTTAAAATACTTTCCATAATTTTTTATTGTATGAGTCGACATGAATTTTTTTAATTATTTTTATCACTTTTTACGTTTTATTAGATGTAATGCTACATATAACAGTAAATCCATGTTAAAACATCTCCCCCATACTAGGTTGTAGAGCACCTCGTTTCACTCAGTGCAATAAAAAAATAATAATATATTTTAGGTAATAAAATCTAATCTTATGAATTATAAATTTACAAAAATGTAAAATTGAGATTTTATAGGAAATTGTAAATTATTATATTATATAAATAATATTAAAATTAAATTCTGCTAAAATTAAATTCCAAATTTAGAGATTTAAAACAAATATATTATATTACTATTTGCATCGGAATATTAGTATTTTTTTTAGAATTTATCTTTTTTTCCATAATCGATATTAGGTTTTGAATATAAAAAAATGATATAATGATATATGTATTTTTTATTAGAATTTTATAATTGATTATTTTATTAATTTAATAGTTGTTGACATTTTTATTATAATGTTTTAATATTTAGTTTTATTATTAATATGAATATATTAAAGTTTAGTCGGATAGCTCAAGTGGTTGGGTGTGGTGTGGGCCCTTCTCTTACCGTGAATTGGGGGGTTTGTCAACCAAATATGGAAAAAAAGATATATTATGTTTTTTCATAAGTAATATTGAATTTTGAATAGTAATTTTTATTAGAATTTTATAATTGATGATTTTTTTAATTTAATAGTTGTTGGAATCTTTATTATAATTTTTTAATATTTAGTTTTAATATTTAATATGTTCTTAAATTTTATTTTGAAAAATTAATTATAATAATTTTATTTTTAATGTTTTTTTCTTAAATTTCAAAAAAATGAAAAAAGATTTCTTGAAAAATGAGTAAAATGCTTATAGGTGGTGGGGTGAGTGCTTTACAATATATTTATGTTAGCAAAAATTTTAAGTATTAAGGACATTTTCATTTTTGGTAATTAAAGAATCATTTTCTAATGCATCGTATAGTGATCTTTCCTAACGACCGACAACTCAAGAATATCTATAATCTTTAGCATTTCATTAAATTTTTGGATTTCTATAAAATTCTAAAAAAATTAAACTCTACATACAAAAAACAAAATACTTTAAATCCTTTTAAGCATTTTTGAAAAAAATTGAAGGATAAGACATAACCCCATCCCTTAAGTTTATTATCCATCAATTGATATTGGGAAGACAAAAATCAAATTCTAATCCCTTATAATTGTGATAGACAAGTAGCTCTCCCTCGAGAGCATGGGAAGCACCCTTTAGCTTATTCCACTTATTTCACTTATTCCATTTTAGCTTTGGTGTTATGAGGTGTCATATGGTGAGATGGGCATTCACGCTTATACCCATTTCCACCCTAACTTTGGTCACATAGAGATTGTCTTTGTTTTAAAAACCATGCTATGTTAAGGTTTAGTGGTGGAAAATCTTACATAATCTAGAAATAAAGTTAGGGGAAACTAAAATCAACCTTAGTATTTTTTATATTTTCCTTTTTGACTTCCGTGTAGTCAATATCTTCATTTTGTTTTATTGGATTAGCATGTCACCCAATTTTGGAAATTTTGAATCTGTCGATCCTAACTTTGAATATGAAATAATAATTCACTATGAAAAGGGTTAAAAAAAGGAGAAGTGACATCAACAAAAAACTCTAGACAACCATCCCCATAGATGTAATTATTGTGAGCATGTAGACATGTTGATAGCTATTTGGAAGTGTGAAACTCAATGTGACATGTGTGAATACAACATTGTATTTCTTATAAGGAAATGAGAAACTTACAGAAGTTACTTAAAATTAAGTAATGATAGAGGGTTGAAAGTTAACATTGATGAAAGCTCATATAGTCAAACATATAGATAAATTGGTACTTTTTAACATAAATGTGGAATGCTGAAAAGAGATAGGTAAATGAGAAATTTTGATGTTCATTACTTGGAGTTGGAGCAAAGAATAAGATAAATAAAGAACTACAAAATTCAATTAGTTATATAATGTATTCTAACAACTCTAGTTAGGAACCTTGGAGTTGGTATTTTGAACTTGAGCTTGCAAATTTTAAAATGTACTATGTTACATCTAATATATTTGAGGTTTGATGATAAAACTAAATCCGTTTAATTTTAATTAGTATATGAAACACTTTTTTTTGTTACACATAGAAAATGAATATATTGTTTACTTTAACAATTAAGTAATAATTATCTCTTTTAAAAATTAAAAGTAATATTTTTTTAATTAATATATTAACTATTTATTTTTATTAAAAAATGAATGAAATGTTTACCTTATATTTATGTAAAATGTAAAAATATTTTAATTATTTCTAATTATAGTAGTGATAATAAAAATACCGTTTCCAAATGTAGTAGTAATAATAAAAAGATCAGTATGTGTGGAAGGAACATTGTTGCTTCAATTTAATAATTTTTTAACAAGAATGGTTAAGTTTTTTATATATAAAAGGATGATATAAGTATAAGTAAAGTACTAAAAAATGCTTAAATAGAGTTTCAGGAATGTCTAAAAAAACATTGTGCATTTATCCCTCCTTTTCCCCTAGATTTTCCGCAACAGAAAGTGCAATTGTGTACCCGCCAATGTCAAGGAGATCAAGGAAGAAGCTACACAGGCAAAAATTTGTAAGTATGGTTATGTTTTCCTAATTTGTAAAGTGAATTAGTAAACTTAGGAAACTGAACGGCTTGATGCAACGAAATGAAAGGGGCATGGAATCCACTAGGGGGGGAGGGTGAATGGCTGGGTAGCCATGAGTTTGATGATAGTTGTCATCCTAGTGTCATGAGAATTTTAAGTGAACTGTGATGTTCATTGAGGAGACACTTAAGTTTATAGGTTTTGTTAAGTATTAGTCCTAAATAAGGGCACTGAAGAAACTACTAGTCGCTGCAAGGTAGTAACAAGTTCCTATAACCTAACTATTAGCATGAGGCTAACCAATATTGAGTGGCATTAAGTAAAAGTAATAAGATAAACTAAATAAAATTGGTATCCTCGCCTCGGCAGGCGATTTTGTTAAGCTTCTGAGTTGAAAATGGTTAGTATTTTTCCTAATTATAAATTAGGAATAAAGATAAAATGATTTATTATACCAAGAAAACATATTGGTATGAACTCCCATACTACCTATCTAAATTAAATTATCAACGGTTGAATCGCCATGACTCCTATCTGGATGAAATGATTGATGGCTAAGCCACCAATATTCCATTTAAATTTGACTTGACTTGGGCCATCTTGGAGCCTTGGAACTGCATTACTATGCTGACTTGCTTAAATTCTTAGGTATGGGGTTTGGAGAGATAATTACTCCCAACACTTCTACCTTTTTACAACTTTTTTCATATTGGTATTGATAACTAACGCTGCAACTAGTGGACCCTATATCAATTCTCGTCAATTGCAAAAGTCACTTCCCATGCATTATTGATTTGTAGAACAAAAATTTTAGGAGCAGCAAGGTTCCCTGGACTGAGATATTGAACTAAAGGGTAACAAAGGTCTTCTATGTTATATGTGTTATAAATTAGCTTAATTGGATTTCATTTTTAGGCTTTAATTGGTTCTCTAACACCAAAGAACGCTAACCTTTCCCTTTCCTTTGATTATGGATTTTACTTTGCAACCGAAGAGGCCTTTGTCTCTACTTTACATAGATAGTATTAATATTAAATCTAAAATATTGATGAAGTTTTAATATAAAACTTAAAATGCTAATGACTAAAAGGAAATTCAAATACTACAAAGATTTTATAAATCATAAATTTTCATAATTTGTTTCATCAAAATTATCTTCCCAACATTTTGAGCTTAAATAAGAAAATGAATCTCACCAAAATCATCATAAATGCTCATGGATTCCATGAAATTCATAGTTGAACTAACCCTTCACATGTCTTCCATGAAATCCATAATTGAACTAACCCTAAAACACATTAGGATGATTGAATTTATAAAATTTATTATACATATAAGGATGAGGGTGAACAACATTTTCTAATATGCCAAATATCACCTCGAGTAATGATATTCTATACTCTCATCCCTTTATTATCTCAATAGACCTAATTGATTTTAGTGATGATGAAAATAATTATCACCCATGATAATAAATCCAACATCATGAATAACATAAATAAATATAGTTAGGAAACAACTTACTAGTTGGAAACAAAACAAATTAAAATATAAAATTATAATGAAATTGTAACTAAGACTAAGAAAGTCAAGATTCATAAGTGCATGTAATAATAAAATATGAGTTTTACTTAACACCATACAAAGTTTATTAAAATGAAACTATCTAGTTATAATTTTAAAATCAATTGGACCCCATAATATTCATAAGAGAGAGTATGCCTTCCCTAGGCTTTCTTGTTCTTAGAAAATTCTCTATATATAATTATGTATGTGTAAGTACATGCCATAATAAAAATAAAACAGGGTTGCTTAAAACTCATGAATATGAAGTTACATTTTGTATTAATATTCTATAAAAACACTTTAATTTTCTATTGAAAAGTGTTCCTCATTTCCAAAATAATATTAAACATAAACTTCATGTAATGATTTGGAAATTAAATGAGAATGTAGAAAAACAATTATGCTAATAAAATTAAACTTATTTTACAAATCTATATTCCAAAATAATCTTATCAAAAAAAGTAAAAGTCAAATATTTATTATATTAAATTTAGATTTAAAAATATATTTATATTTATATTTAAAACACCATATAATAAAATTCGCAATGTTTGGCGATGAGATACATCCGAGATCTCACGTGAGAGATTCTCCACTTCCACTTTACAATGGGAAGTGTTAAAAATATCTCAACAATTATTTTTAAATTAAACATGAAGTTACAATATATTTGTGGGATTTATAGATCTATTATATTTGCAGAATTTAAAAGTATACACACCTATATAATAGGTTCAAAACATCAATAATTTTTTTTGGAGGCTAAGGTTAGAGAGTTTATAAGTTATTATACTCTAAAATTATTTATAAAATTATAGAAAAAATTTGCAAAAATATTATTTTAAAATCATTTTGAGGATAATTTTTATATAAACATTATAATTCGATATTTGGAAAAGAAAATTTTAGATAAAAATTATTAAAAAATGTTTAAAAATATAAATCAATAATACAAATATTATTTCAAAACCATTTTAAGGATAATTCATATATAAATATCATATTTAGAGTATAATTTTTATATAAACATTATAATTGGATCTCTCGAAAGGAAAAATTTAGATAAAAAATACTTTCAAATATAAATTAATAATATAAAGAGTTTAAAGAGTTAATTTGACAGAGATTATATTAACTATACCATATTATTGACTATATAAAATATTGTTATATATTTAGTGAAATATTTTTAAATTGCTATTTTTTAAAGTTAAATCTAATTTTAGATTTAACCATGTTTTAATTTTACATAAGTAAAATATTATATTTCAATTTGTAATTATTTAAATATAAGTCAAGACTATCTAATTTAACATTTTCATTTAATTATGATGTAAAAAAAAATGAGTGGATAATCATTTAAGATTATATGTATACCATATCAATTGGAACAACCCTTTAAATATTTTAATATTCATTTGAAAAGAATATAACCAAACTATCCATTTAATTAACATTTTCTTTTAATCTTATGTGGATAAAAATAAAGAACAACATACAAAATCATAATTTTTTGAGAGTACATGTTGGTCCCAAAATATGTTGAGTCATGTTCATCAAGTAAGTACATATCCTAACACTGACCTAATATTTTTTTGAAAACTAAACAATAGAGAGATATGGGAAAATAAAAATTATACTTATAATCTCTTAATGTCTAATTTAGAGGAAATAAAATGGTTTTAAATGATTATAACATGATGGCTATGGCAATGTGCATATTTCAAGATCATAAGGAACCAAATGTTACTTAGAGTTGTTTCTACATTGATAAAAACAAATGTTTTTACAAATGAGCATCAATACAAACGGTTAGATTGGGAAATCAAATATCTCATTGATGTTAATGAATGATGTAAGAAAAGAAAAAAAAAGGAAAAAATTTATTGTTGAAATTGAGAGTGATCTCATAAAGATAAACAACAATGCTTAGAATGAAGAAAAAAGAGTTAACCACATATATTTAATATAAAAAAAATTTTAAAATAACAATTTCTCCAAACACCATCAAACTTAAACATAACTACTATAACAAAATTTCATTAAGAATCTTCACTTATAATTAAACAATTAGAGATTATTTCTTGTATATATTTACATATTTTTTACTTGAGAAAAAAGGCTCATAATTATATGATGAAATACTAAATTATCCCAACATAATGACACTTTACTCAATCTCTATTTATCAAATTGGATTTGATGAAGTCCTCTAATATCATATCAAATTGGATTTCATGAAGTCCTCTAATCTCATAGTGACAAAATGTTTTCTTATAAAAAATATTAAGAAATTAACCACATTGGGCACGAAAAGTAATTATAACTACTCTAACCAAATGTCAATAAAAATGTTTAATCATAGTTAAATAATTAGAATTTATTTTTTATATCTTTATACAATTTATTTAGTTGAAAAGAAAAACATGTAATATAATGTAATACAAAATCTTTCCAATATAAAAAGACTTTCATCAATTTCAATGTATCTTTGAATTTGATGAAATCCTCTAGTCTCTAATATTGCAAGTGATGATTACAAATTATTGAAAATACACACTATAATATTTCTTACACTATAATATTTCTTACATAAGGAAGAATTTTTTTTATATTAAAAATATTTCTATCATTCTAAGTAACTAAAGTGCAAATCTGAATTGAAGTCAACTAATTAATATCAATAAAATAAATTTGAAAATGGATTATGCATTATGCATAGTTTAAGGTGATATAATTGAAAAATCAAAACCTTTAATAAAATAATTTTGAAAATTGATTATGCATTTTGCATAGTTTAAAATGATATAATGGAAAAATCAAAACTCTATAATAGACAAAATTCTTGAATTTCAATATTCTGCTTTCACTAAAAGTCTTTTAACTACAAATAGATATCCCACAATTTTGATGGAAAATGCATGCCAATATATCTCTTTATTTTATAAAATATTGTATACTTCATTATAACATCCAACAAATGGTTCAAATCTTAAATATTAAGAAAAAACACATTCTTAAAATTCCAAAACCATAAAGAAACAAATCTGAAATTGATTAACTTATGCTTAAATTTGTGCCTTTAGATATGAATCTTTCAATAAATCTAAAGAAGTAAATAATCTAAAAATATTTATAATTATAAACAAAATTTCTCACCATTTCATAACTATTTGAAAAAAATAAAAACAAATTTCCAAAGTAAGTATATTGAAGAAAACACATACTTTTCCACAAAACATAAAATACAAAATAATAATATATTTAAAGTGTATTTAATATCTCTTTATTTAAATTTGGAGGGGTTGTAAGAAACATTCACCACCTAAGTATTTAGATCTCCTTGTTTAAAATTCAATCAAATTTAAAAACCTCTATCATAACAAAATGAAATACCTTATTAAAATTAAAATAGCATTTTAAACTAATTTAAAAACATTCACTAGCTCAAAATGGGATCCCATGGATCCTTTATTGAAGAGGAGAAAACAAATTCCCATCAAATGAGTAATTTTAAGTGAGCACAAACTCTATCACAAAACATAAAATACAGCAAATTTAATATAATAAATAACAAAAACTTTTTAACATTTAACAAAATTCATCAAAATTAAACTTTCCTTTTAAATGTATGAAATACCATATTAAAATTGAAATAACATTTTAAACTAATTTAAAAACATTCACCAGGTCAAAATGGGATCCCATGGATACCTTATTGAAGAGAAAAATACAAATTCCCACCAAGTGAGTAGCTTTAAGAGAGCACAAACTCTTTCAGAAAAACATAAAATACAACAAATTTAATAACAAATAAAACAAACTTTTAACATTTAATCAAAATTAACATTTACTCTTCAATACATTTAAGAATGAACAAAACAATTCACAGAAAAATACATCAAAATTAACATTCACTCCTAAATTCATTGAAAATGGAGAAAACAAAATCATTCAGAGAAGATGATAAAAAAATTATGTAACAACGAAGAATACAAACTTTTTCACATTTGACTTTTAAACCAGGCAGATAAGATCGATAACCAGGCAGATCATATCGATAGATAAGAGCGATTTCATAGAAAAAAGAAAATTACTACATCAACTCGCTAGACAAATATTATCCTCATCCGCGTAAAAGTGCTGTTATAGTCCTGGACAGAGAAGAAAATGATAATTATACTTACAGACAGAAGTTTGTTTTAGGTTTTAGCTTAAATCAAGCCTGTTTTACGCTTAGCCTTAGCTTTGTTCGAGAAGGGTAGATCCATTTTAACAGATATGCAGCCTCCAAAGAGTATACTATATATCAATTTATCATTGGAAGTTTTCCATTCATCAATTGGTCGATTGTTCCGTGTAGGACAGCGCTATCAAAATTCCGAAAATCTGAGAGCTGCAGGTCAGAAAAGTAGAAACGTTAAAGCACTCAGACAAAAATCGCAGCTTTAGGGTTTTCATACAATAAGTCAGAGATTACCTTGGAGTGAATGCTATAAAAGACCCTATCACTCATAGAAGAAACCGTAGCATTCACAACTTCAACTCCAGCTTCTTCTAACACAATCAGAAGGCTCGAGAAGTCGATCTGATTTTTAAAAGTATTTACAGTGACTCGAATGCCTTGACCAAATTTGCTAACCCTAATTGTCTGAAACATGTCCCGTACATTGGAAGGTCGAACCTCGGAATCTTGCAGGCCTTGATAAGCACAAGAGCTGTTGGAAAATTGTTTAACAGTGGTCTTTAGCTCATCTCTTTTCTTCCCTAGTTCTACTAGCTTGTCTTGTAATTGACGAATGTGTTTAACGGCTTCCAGCAATTTGTCCGATAACATGTGTTTTGTCTTCAAAAAAGCAAACAGAAGTAAAACCATTGCCTCTTTTCTCTTGTAATTATTATTTTTATTGGTATGATTTATCTAAAAAAATGGCGAACACAAGTAAAACCCTTTCTTCTCTTTATAATAGTTTTATTGATATGACTGAGAAAACCTTACCTTGCGATATTCTTCCGGGAGTAGTGATATCAGTGTTGAACAAAGCGCTTTCATTTTATTCCGCCTCTGCCTTTCCACCAGTTTGTGAACACCACTATTCCCAATAAATTCCCTGCTTGCCTCATGATCATGACCCCTTCCTCCTTCTGCTTTCTTCCTTCGACGGGTCCTTGTCGGTGGAAAAAGAGGGTCGCTGGAATTCAGCAAAGAATTTGGTGGCGATTTACAGGTTAGGGTTTGATCTAGATCTCCACTGTTGCCTACGAATTTCTGCCAAGATTGCGTTAGCGCCGTTGAAGAATCATCCGCACCAGTCCGATCAAGCTGCACCATCGGCCATAAAGAGGCTGTTCCGAGCAGGCCGTAATCGTGCGGGCTTTTCGTGGAGAGGGCATCAAATATTACTGTTGCAGTGGCATCATCATCAATACAGCTGCCTGGTTCTACAACCTGAATTGATTTGGTCGGCGTTTGGTTCTGAAAACCTTCATTAGTATCAATGTTACCAGGATATTGAGGAAGACACGCTGCCGACTGAGAATACGAAGACCAACACGGATCGTATGGATAACTTCTCCTCCAGAAATCTTCCATTCTCAACTCTTCGCCCTATCGACTGAGAATCTTCAACTCTCTAACCCAGCCAGGGGTCACGCTTGGAAGGGGAAGGGGCCTACTCTTTCCGTTCAGATGTGAGGGAAAGGTAAAGTGGAACCATTGCTGGTAACTGGCAAGCCGCAGAAAGAAAAGACAAAGGAATGCAAACAACGATCCTCAAAACAGAAAAACATGGACAAAGAATCGCATCCGGCATATGTTATTAATAAATTTTCACATTTGCTCTAACACTTATTAATTTCTAAAATTAAATTTCCTAATTGGCACATACACATAATTTACTTTACTGATGACAATTACAAGTGGCCAACATTACGGTATTTGTAAATAAATAATAATATGTTCACATTTGAAATGAAAAAAAAAGTTGAAGTATGACTTTATCAGGAACATATTATTATTTATTTAGAAATAACGTAATGCTGGCCACTCATAATCGTCATTGGCAGTAGTAAAGTATATTATGTCTATTGGCCAATTAGGAATTTTAGTTTTAGAAATTATAAAACATAAAGAAAGAGGACGTGACAAAAATTATATTATATCAAAAAGTTTAAAACAAAATTATATTATATCAATATTTTTAAAACAAAGATTATATTATATTAATATTTTTTAAATATAAGGTTCTAGCTTCTTATATTGTTAACCTCAACGTGAATACGTGGACACCGACAGCATCAACACTTAAATGACCCATTCATATGCATTATATGAGAAATTGAAAAAATTACACATGCATAATGTTTACAGTGATAAAACCGTTTAACATAAGAAAGTAAAGGAAGAAATTCATGCTTATTTTTTTAAATTAGACGACCACTATTCATTGCTTTCTCTTGGCTTTATATCGTAGTCTTGGCTTTTTGTGACAGAGAACTTTATTTCGTAGATGATTGGTAATCGTTTTTATATTTTTAATCGTGATGAATAAATTGATATCCACGTAAAACATCTATCATTGTACAAAAGTCCCCATTGTCAAAAGTGTGAGGGTGATTGTTAGTGACCATTGCCATAAATAAATTGCTTTGAGAACATCGGTTACTATCTCCAAAAGAAAACTATAATGATGTGTACCAATAGTTTCCATATGTGGCTTGTGTTTGGAACCTATATGGCTTGTGTTTGGAAGCTATAGGGAAGCCATAAAAAATAGTATACAATGATGGGGAGTGGCCATCATCAATGGAATCTTAGGGTAGCTAGAAATAGTTTACACTGATAAGGGTTGATTGTCACCGCTACTTTATATTAAATTTGCTTTTAAACATCACTTTTTCCATTCATAATTTTCATTTCCCTCATCTCGTGATCTTGGCTTTATCATGTTGAGCAAAGTCAAACCAAATGTCACCCAATTACATAAAGCACAATATTTTCCTTATTTTGTTTGCATGGACCACACATGAAATCCTTAAGTGTTGTCCACCGCTAAAAACAATGTAGTGGAAAGTGTGAACATTATCAATTAGTTATTAGTTATTATTATTTATAGGGTTTGATTTAGTTTTCTTTAATCAATATTTTTCATTAATTCATTAATATATTGAAATACTTCACATCTAAATAGATCCAAAATAAGGTCTACTATTCACTTGTAAATATCTCCATTTAAGTAGCACAAAGCATTTATAATCCATAGTTACATTATACTAACAGAATTTCATTAGATAGGAGTTTTACCTGGCTATTATTTCTCTACCAAATTCCATTTAGACTACCAAGCTTAGTGTTGGAACATACAAGGAGCAGAATAGCCCATCCCTAAATATGTATTTGGATCACATTTGTAAATAATGTTTCCATTTGCTTCATAGAGATAAATAATTATTTTATTCTATCTTATGTTCTAGATTTTAGATGCTAGTTCATAAGATTACTACTTGTTGCTTATTTCATGTTTACTTTATAAGATAGGTCATGGAGTGGTATGCTTGAATATTTGTGTTTGATTTAACTTTATTTCTTGTATTACTTAGTTCACACAACTTCTAAGTCAAGGTTTTTGGCACACCTTTGTGACAAGATATCCACTACACATAATCCTTTCTTTGTTAAGGGTGTTCTTACTAAGTATTCGCTATATTAGTTGTCTCCATTGATTTATTTTTCTTTCTATAGCCTTAGTTTCATGTGTCACTTGGGAAAGAAACCTTAGCTTTCTATCTCACCAAGTAGCCATTTTTTCACATTTTAATTATTTATTTATGTTTAGAGTGTATTTTCTTCCAGAAAAATGCATAGTTGCACTTTATTATCTAGATGTTATGTGCTTACATTGTGCGTGGTCATTTTCCATGCATGGAATCATTTTATGAAATTTTTCCCGTTTAGACATTTATTATGGGATTTTACATTTGTGTATTTGGTCACTTTAGACTATTTCTAAATTAGTGCTATTTCATGAGTTCTCCAACAAAAACATTGTAGTTAAAGGAATGAGTTTGTAATCTTTAGTATTTACTACCTTTGCGGTTTTTGACTGGTTACTTACCTTTTCTTCCCAACATTTATTCTATAATATTGTGTTCATTCGTTTGTTAATTTAGATTTGCATAAAATTGTACAAAAAATGTGTGAGAGATAAAGCCTTCCATATTGAGTATTAGTACTTGTCTTTCAAAATCTGTAATGTCCCTAAATCGTAAAAATTAAAAAAAAATCGCTTACAGCTAACATCGTCTATTAGGTACATGTTTATCAAATTAACTTCGTCACTAGTGTTTTACAACATAAGACTCACTTAAATGTTTAAGAACATGCATGGTTACATAATACTACGCATGGCTAACGGTATGATGTACATACTGTGATTGTCTTCACTTAAAGGATTTTGCGGAAGCGGTTTAATTGGAATTCTGTCTTTAAGACTAAATTCGGTTTATGGTGATTAGCTTAGTTTGATTTATAGTCTTGATACTTGGTTAAAAACTCCTAAAGCTCTTCCATATTGTATCTGGTTTATATGTTCTTCCTTTTATGTAATTATATGCCCACTTCAAACTAAAAATAGATCAGCTTGGATAGATTTAGTTACTATATTTTTAATGATCTTTATATGGTTGAGGGGATGGACTTGGTGGCATATGGCCAGGCTTACTTATCATTTTTATGCTAAAGTCTACTTCAATCTATTTTGTAGGTAATTGTTTAAAGGCCATCTACTTTCCAAATTCCAATACGTATGTTAACCATGTGGTTTTGATCCATATAAAACAATGTAGAGCTTGCAATGAAAAAGGGGTTTTCAACTATATGAAGTGGGTTTATTCTTTAAATGCTAAATGAAAGGATGGTCCAATCAATGTTTTATTTATTCGAAAATGGGTCAGTTGTATGGTACTAAGGATCTCCACCCTAAGGTTTGTTTGGTATTGCTTTAATGGTGTCCCACAATAGCCATTCGAATTGAATCCAGCTAGAATTCATTAATGAGCTAAACCTTAATGGTTTGTATGAACCAAAGCATTTGATCATTTTTGTTTGTTTGGAGCGGGAGATAGAGCCTTGTTCTTCTTGTCTTGGAGGCGTTCATGACCAATTTCTCCCTACATTTCAGCAGATGGTCAGGTTTTCTTCGTGGTAAGATTATATGCCAACAAAATTTTGCACCATGTCTTTCCTTTTAGCAGTCAATTCATTTTCTTACAGGTTTGAAGTATTAATGATTTTGGTTTTCCTTTTGGCAGGGCATAAGATGGTAGTAGTTTGAACCTGACCTGGGCGTTCGTGGTTATGTCGACAACTGGTAAGTGTGGCCCTCCGTTGGCCATCTCCTTCCCTTCGAGCTGAAGTATATGGAATGCTGGGAGAAATGTACTGTAAAATATGATTTTCGGAAAAGGATTAAATTCTGGAGTTTGGGATGTGTGACTTGGATTTTTTATGCAATTCGTGAAATTTCCTTGTTAAAAAATTTTCCTTTACTGCAATTAAAACCTAGTTATAAATGATGTATCTAAAAAATTAACTTCAGCACTGGAAATTGTATCAGTAGTTTGATTATGTCAATAAAATTTTACGGTTTCCTAAGTAAGGTAGTCTTACTATTTCAATTCTTTTGTTTCTGTGGAAGCGATGTGTAGGGTAGATAGAGTGACCGTGTTGCATGTGTACAAATGCTAGAGTAACTATTCGAAATCCTCTTTCTTTTATTTTTAAGAATTAGATGCATATTTATAAAATGTCTAATTGGTCTCTTCAGGCATGATGGTCCTTTGTTGATGGGAGTTTGAGATCCTTGAGGGAACTGAATGTTCCAAAAAGAAACATAATCATGGTAGAGTTGCTGAGAGGTAAGGGTAGCTTTGGGATTCCTGTCTTACTTAGTAATTTGCTAATGTATTTGTAACCGTGTTTGTGCAGGTGCAATTATGGAGAGTCCCACCCTTTTGTAACCTATCACCAAGTCCTAACAAAGCATGCTACTTAAGGTTTTAAGGGATAATATTTACAACCTTGGGTTAATACTTTGATACCACCATCGTGATACCCATATGGCTTGCACCATAGCGCTTGGATGGAAAGTTTAAATTAATTAAATGGAATTTGGTGGAATATTAAATACCCCATGTGATATCAATGTGTAAAGGTGACCAGCTGGAAATGAGGGTTTCAATTTGGGGGTTTTTACCCTTGGCATTCGTTGCTTTGCGTGTTATTTTGGCTTTGAGACAGTCCCTTATTGCACCTTGAGGGGGATTCGTTCCCTGACCTTAGCTATGCTCATGGTCAGCGCACCAGTTGGATATTTAGACTGAGAGATGAAGAATGTAACAACATTATTCAGGTAATGACTATTCCTTCCCATGCTATATTTCTTCCACATTTATCCATAACTTGATTATTCATCTCAGGGTTTAATTCCGCGTTTGATTGTTTGCTTGGAAGGTGGTTAACAGGGGTTCTCCTCTGTGTGGCTTACTAGATGATGATCAACACATACAAGGATATGGGCATTGCGAGTGGTATGTCTGGTCTCACCAACTCTTCCCTTCCCTCTCGCATCTATGGTGGGTGTGGTGTTTGTTTTAGTCATGTGGGACTTCATGGAGCCCTTTGGCTCACTCAAGCTTACTTGAAGTCCCAGGGAGTCTCCTTTGGGTGGACCATTTACTAAATGTGTTAATTTGTAAAACGTGGTTATAACCCTAGGGGATTTCGGTTTTGATGTAATGGTTGGGCCATTTGACTCTGTAGAGTTCTAAGCATTTTTAAAGGAAATATGCCCTATGTGTATAATTTTTAGATGTTCTGCACCAAAGTATTGATACCTATGTTTTTCTATTTAAAACAATGTATGAATGAAAATTATAGAGTGTTTTGGCCTCTACGTTTTTTATTTTCAATGCAATATGTATGGCTAGGGTTTATATGATCTCTATGTTGGTTGTTATTACTCTTGTCCTGATGGCATTTCGATTTGGAATTTTAAATGGCAAATGTAGCTCTGCTAAATCTTGTGTTTGTTTAAGCTGGTGACGCCTCTGTCAAAAGTCTATGTTAGCGTAATTATTCCTGAGTTTCAAAAGCCCAACCTATGCCTATCAAATCGTTTTGTATGGGAATGTCATTCGTTTTCTCGGTGATGGTTGACACTTTGACTTTATAACTCCTTCTGCGTTTTTTATCTAACTGTAAACCCTAGGTGCTTGTATTCGTTTGCTTGAGATATTAAGTTGGGGTCTTTAATGTTGTGGGAGATTTCAATGTTGGACAGGGTTGGAAATCGATAGTCGGTATTGATCCCTTATCCTTCATTTTGATGTAGAATGTAGAACGTGTTTAAATTCTTACAGTATCGATTTCATTTTAATGTGGGTCCGACTCCTGTTGTTGAAAGGAGTCCAATCAGGGTTTTGATGGATTTGTTTAACTGGTTGATGAGATGCTTAAAATATGGAATCTATGTTTAGAGAAATCGTAATGTTTAAGGTCTGCTTGACTGTGTAAGGAATAGTAGAATTCGATAACTATAGAAGGGTTTAACTTTTGGAAGTTTAAAGATAAAGGAAATGTGTTGTATGCATACTCCTATGTTAATCATTCTGGTAGTGAGTAGTTTGTTTATAATCTACAACTCATTTCGTAGGTGGTAGATCTTATATAGGATCGTTGGTGATGATGAGCTTTAATACTATAATAAGGTTTCGCTACTGTGGTTTCGACAGGACCCGGGGGCTTACAATAATGTGAGTTCTTTAAAAGAGAAGCCTCTAAACATGTCTGCAAAATTCCTTCCAAGTTTTATACGAATGGTAGATACTATGAAAAGAGAAATTTGACCCTATATATACAAGTCTGGAAATAATTACAGAATTACATTCTAGAAATAAAATACAATTTAAATATAGAACTAATAAGATCTTAGTCATCCGTTTACGAATTGCTTAGGAAATCTAAAGTTTGTCTGTTGGCTTTGGGGTCTAGCACAAGCTAGCTAGGCTAGCCCTGCTAGACTTCCAGTTAACATGGTTGAAATCATGGTTATAGTGAAAACAATATTTATGTTAATAATCATAATGTGTAACCCTGTGATCCCATGCCCTAAGACTCTTTCTCTATGGAAGAGATAACATTATAGAGATTTTTGGGGAAAAATACAGAACTGTAAAATAAATCTTAATTCATTAATCCTAGCTTCCTTTTGTAAATTGAAATGGAATATTGAATGTTCATACCTGTTTATTTTGAAGCTTACTCCACCCGTGCAAGACCTACACACTCAAACAACAATTACTGCATAAAACTTATGGACTTGGCTGACCTGTAGAGTGATATTTTAGCTGGATAACTTTGGGACTACTCTGTTCCTCCCAACCATGACCCTTAGACCATTCCTGGTCTTTTAACTAGATCCCCCCGAGCTGGTTCCAACATGCAATGAGAGAAGTAGAGGTCCTAGGTTCAACTACTGGATTAGACCTAGATGTTAATGTTGGACTGCTTCAGTTCTTGCAACAAAAATTCTCCTCTATTCTCCTAAGAGAATGATAATGAAAAAATGATGCCCTTTCTTGGGAATTTGGCCTCTTTAAGTAGGGGAGTCTTGAATTATAGTTGTTTGAATAATTATTTAGTTTCTTTAAATTGAATTAATATTCTTTAAAAGATATGTTTACTAAATATCTAGTCCTTGTTGAACTGGGACTTTTCCTTTGTTTTAACTAGAAGTGATTTTAATTAATCCTTTCATAATAATAATAATAATTATATTTCATACTAATATTGATAATACTTCTCAATAATATATATTACTAATATGATAATGTGGTAGTCATTATATGCATAAACTCTATGCACTATATATATATATGTTATAAATAAATACTAACAACATTATTGTTAATACTTCTAATAATAATATTCAACCTTGAGACCTTTATGCAAGTTATTCATATAAGACTACACTTAGTTATTCCATACTCTAAATTATGGTAATTACCTTTTATTTAATTATGTATCTTCTCATGATACTTCTTTTAACATTTAGGACAAGGTCCAACTCTTCGGACCGTCTTTTGATAGGCTTGGATAGGCACCTCTAGGTCTCTCTCTTGCATGTTGGATTCCCGTGTTTAACATGGTAGTTCCCGCAGTACTTTATGATAGATAGAAAATGATTCATTTAACCAATTTAAATAAATGTGATGAAAATAGAAGTGCTATTCAAAGTCTTTCTGACTCAACACTTTGAGATCTAGTAACCTAGAGTGCTCTTTAGAGCTTTTAACTCAACACTCTGACATGGGCGTTAGGCTAGTGCAATTCCAGAGCCTCCTGCTCAACACTAGTGCTAGAATGTGGTTGTGAGGCACATCTAGAATATTTAAGTGGCCTCGGATCTGGTATTCATTTATCAAGCTTGGAGTGCTCCACGGCTTATACCCAACACTCAATGTACATCAAGGCTTACTCGCAGTACATAATCATTCTTCTAGGTAAATTGGGGCTTATGCCCAGTACGTAGGTCATTCTCTGTGTTTCTAAGTCCATGCTCAACACACCACATAAGTCAATCATGTAAATCATAGCTCTACATAGTAAGTAACGAAAAGATCATCTCGGTATATTAGGGCTTGTACCCATATCATATGCTAAAGAACATAATCAAAACATTAGGGCCTCCTTGCCTAGTACATACTCAATAAAGGAGTCAGTTAGGGTCCATGCCCAGTATGTCAATATATATATATATAAAACAAGAAATCATGTATGCTAGGGCTTATGCCCAATACTCAAAATAACTCATATGTGCTGGGACCGTGGCCCAATATAACATCAGAATAGTCAATCCAAAATTTGGGATATTACATCCCTCCCTGCTTAGAAACAACACCGTCCTGGTGTTTCTAGGGACTAGGAATGAGGTCATGAAACAAGGTGGGGTATGCCTCTTTCATGGTTGTCTCATTCTCCCAAGTAGCCTCCGCTGGTCCGAAGTGCCTCCATTGCACTTTCAGCTGAGTAATGGTCCTCCTCCTAAGTTGTACTTCTCTTTTATCCAAGATGTGGAGTGGTTTCGACATGAACTCCCCTTCGGGCTCCACCTGTAATAAGGACCAACCAATTACTTGTTTAGTATCATATACATATTTATTTAATAATGATGCATGAAAAACATTATGAACTTTTATATGAGCTGGTAAGGCTAACTCATATGCCACTGGGCCTTTCTTGGCTAGTATCTCAAAAGGTCCACAAAACCTGGGGGCTAGTTTCTCGCAATGTCCTAAGCTCAACAAGCTTCGTTTTGCCTTTATTTTTAGAAACAGATGTTCCCTGACTAGGTAGTCTTTGTCTTTTCTTTTCTTGTCCGCACAACTCTTTTGGGAGTCCTGTGCTTCTTTCAGGTTTAGTTCAACCCCGGAGACTAGTTATTCCAAGTCTTTTAGTAAGTCAGGTCCTAACATAAGTCTGTCTACCGGACTATCCCAAGTCATGGGTATCTGACATTTCCTGCCGTAGAGCACCTCGGAAGGACTTATTTTGGTAGAGGTTTGATAACCATTGTTGTAAGCAAACTCTGCTAGGTGCAGATAATCTTCCCACTCTGTGGGGTTGTTCATGACTTACATCCTTAGCATGTCCTCAAAGATTTGGTTCACTCATTCCGTTTGTCCGTATATTTGGTATATTAGTTGTCTCCATTGATTTCTTTTTCTTTCTATAGCGTTAGTTTCACGTGTCACTTGGGAAAGAAACCGTAGTTTTCTATCTCACCATTAGGAATTTTTTCACATTTTATTTATTTATTTATGTTTAGAGTGCATTTTCTTCCAAAAAAATGCATAGTTGCACTTTATTATCTAGATGCTATGTGCTTACATTGTCCATGGTCATTTTCCATGCATGGAATCATTTTATGAAATTTTTCTCGTTTAGACATTTATTATGGGATTTTACATTTGTGTATTTCGTCACTTTAGACTATTTCTAAATTAGTGCTATTTCTTGAGTTCTCCAACAAAAACATTGTAGTTAAAGGAATGGGTTTGTAATCTTTAGTCTTTACTACCTTTGGGGTTTTTGATTTGTTGCTTACCTTTTATTCCCAACATTTATTCTATAATACTGTGTTCATTGGTTTGTTAATTTAGATTTGCATAAAATTGTACAAAAATTGTGTGAGAGATAAAGCCTTCCATATTGAGTATTAGTACTTGTCTTTCAAAATCTGTAATGTCCCTAAATCGTAAAAATTTAAAAAAAATTGCTTGCAGTTAACATCGTCTCTCCGGTACATGTTTATCAAATTAACTTCAGAACTGGGGTTTTAAAACATAAGAATTGCTTAAATGTTTAAGAACATGCATGGTTACATAATTCTACTTATGGCTTATGGTATGATGTACCTACTGTGATTGTCTTCACTTAAAGGATTTTGCGGAAGTAGTTTAATTGGAATTCTGTCTTTAAGACTAAATTGGGTTTATGGTGATTAGCTCAGTTTGATTTATAGTTTTCGTACTTGGTTAAAATCTCCTAAAGATCTTCTATATTGTATCTAGTTTATATGTTCTTCCTTTTATGTAATTATGTGCCCACTTCAAACAAAAAATAGATCAGCTTGGATAGATGCAGTTACTGTATTTTTAATGATCTTTATATGGTTGAGGGGATGGACTTGGTGGCGTATGGCCAGGCTTACTTAGCATTTTTATGCTATAGTCTACTTCAATCTGTTTTGTAGGTAATTGTTTAAAGGCCATCTACTTTCCAAATTCCAATATGTATGTTAACCATGTGGTTTTGATCGATATAAAACAATGTAGAGCTTGCAATGAAAAATGGGTTTTCAACTATATGAAGTGGGTTTATTATCTAAATGCTAAATGAAAGGATGGTGCAATCAGTGTTTTAGTTATTCAAAAAGAGGTCAGTTGTATGGTACTAAGGATCTCCTTGTTTGGTATTTCTTTAATGGTGTCCCATGACATCCATTTGAATGGAATCCAGCTGGAATGCATTAACGAGCTAAACCCTGAGGGTTTGTATGACCAAAAGAATTTTATCGTTTTTGTTTCATTTGGATGGGGAGATAGAGTCCTGTTCTTCTTGTCTTGGAGGTGCTCATGGCCAATTTTGCCCTGCATTTCGGCAAATGGTCAGGTTTTCTTCGTTGTAAGATTCTATGCCAATGAAAATTTGCACTATGTCTTTCCTTTTGGCAGTCAATTCATTTTCTTACAGGTTTGAAGTATTAATGATTTTGGTTTTCCTTTTGGCGAGGCATCAAATGGTAGTAGTTCGAACCTGACCTGGGCGTTTGTGGCTATGGCAGTGTCACATCCCCAAATTTCATAAAAATTTAAAAATTTTCTAAACAGTCTATTTACTATAATTTCTATGCGGAAGAACAATTGCAACTAAATCACATCTTTATTTCTATTTGAAAATACGCTTAATTGCAGTTATTATTAATTACGACCATCATAAATTTAAAAGTGTGTTAAGGACATTCAGAGGAATACTTAATCCTATGTTTCATAACATATGTCTTAACCCAAATTTGCGAGTTTAGTAAAATTTCCTAAACTCCAAAATACATTTCCATAACCCGAAACAACTTCTTTATAATGAAATGTTGTTTTACTATAATTTCTATTTGCCTTCAAACAATACTTTATAACCATCTATTCCAACACTCAATACATCATCAATTTCCTTCTTAAAAGGATTAGCTTAATCAACTTCTAAATCATACCTTGGACAAAATAAGAGAATATTAAGACAATAATATGCTATTTACTTAAACAAAAGCATGTTTATACAATCCCTACCATTTGTTAAATTTACTGTAAGTGTGAATAATTCTAGACACCAAAATTACCATTCAAGATCAATATGAAGAATTGACTGCAAGTTATACTTTACCATCATTTACTCATGTTTTGATATAATGACAAACCAACACAACATTAGAATGCTTAAACAATTAGGTTATGAACCAATAAGTCGAAGACAAATTGTACACATATAAAAGACGCATAAAAAAGGAGGCCATTTTGACGTGGTTCACCCACATCCTGGGCTACGTCCACAAAGAATTGTTTTGTATCTTTTTATTAAATATCAAGTTCAAAGGATTACATCCAACAACATGATTGTTGCATAAGGTCTCTTTCTTCTTTCTTTAAGCCTCTAACACATAGAGTTTACTATGAAAAACACTATATAAATGTTCCTAAATTGATCCAGATTTAACTTCCTCGTAGTAGAAATAGCCAAAAAAATAGAATAGAAGGTTAGAAGGAATCCTTTTTCTCACACATAACAAAAAGGGTTGCAATTAATATGCATGAACTAACATATAGTTAAACCTCAAGAACAAGTATAACAATATCCCTAATGTCTCTCCTAACATTTCAAATAGTACTTACTTCTTTTCTTGTGGGGGCATAATTGTAAATCTTTATATCTATATTAGCAAGGTCCTACTATATACTCACGCAAGAGGACTCACTCTCACCAAAGGTCCACCACATATCTTTGTATACATAAATAAGTCCTTTCAAATCCTTCATGCTTATGTATTTATCAACATAATATATTTATATTTATGTATATTTCCTTAACCTTGGTACTTATGTATTGTCAACATAAAACAAACCTACATAAATAAACCTTTTCATGTTAATAACTTAACTAAGAAAAGATCCCATACCTTTTCATGCCTTTATAGATATATTTTATTATTTCAAAATAAGCCTTTTCATATTAATATATTTAACTACATAAACAAACCTTTTCATGTTAATATCTTAACTAAGATAAGATCATAATTTGTATTACTATATGTCTACATGATTACCCTTTGGTTTACGATATCTTCGAGTTCTCTTATACTAAGAGTTTAGGACCAAAATATGTTTCATAAATTATCCACGAATCTCGAATCTTTATACAATGTAATATAATAATTACTAAATAAATTACTTGTAATATATAAGGAATTAATTCTCTTTTCCTGCAATCTATTTTATAGTGCAGGGATCGGCAACAACCAAAATACATAAATACATTCAACATAGAAGCAAATTGCGATCAACCTCACGGTGCATGGATGCAGTTTTAAGTTAGAAGACATGCCGAAAACCTTCGGGGCTGTATAAGTTATGAACTTTCCAACCTATCACTTAAATTCATGCAGGTCTATAATAACCATTTAAAGTATTTGGGGATCGGGCTTGCACGCCGTCCATTCCCATTGCTTAACCGAGAGAAAACTCAATGCCAACATTAGTTGGCAGCCTAACTGACAAGAGAGATGCATTATATAATAAACCTATATATATATAGATAAACAATATTTGGGAATCAGGCTGTCTAGCCGTCGCTTCCCATCACTTAACCGAAAATTAACGCATAAACCCTACACAGGCATCTATTGGCAGCCTATATAACGTGATGATCAACAACATATATAATAAAACTAAACACATATATTCTCGTGATATATCTATATATCCAACGGACTAGATGCAGGGATTGACTGTCGAGTCATTCCTTTCCCTGGCCTCTATGCAATGGTCTATATGGTATCCACAACAAAATATCAAATAAGGGACTTGGGGTCGAGCTTTTAATCTTTCCCATCCAACGATGCTTAAATCAACATACATAATATATATATATATATATATATAACTTGAAAATGAGCCACCGAATGATATAAAACTATGGATCAGTAATCTAACCGGCGATCGATATGAGTTTCCAGATTTGGATGCATACATGGTTTGCAATGCAAGGTTATAGGATTTCAGTAATCTTATGCCATGCGGACTAGAATAATACCTCTACCTCGTCTTGGCATGCTCCATTGTTTTAGCGAAAATGACGATCCTCCAGAGAAGTCGTTGTCCAGCCTTCATAAGCAACCCCCCCGTCAAACATTTTTCCATTCCCCCGTTAGAGCGAGAGACTCCTGCCTTTATGCATTACTCGGCGTTTTTCCCGGGTAGAGTGTCTCTCCACTAACAAAGAAAACCGTTGGGGCCATTTTCCGTGATTCAATGCTGCTCTCCTCTAACCGAGATCCTTTTCTCCATAATCTTCGTCGATGTTATTTTCTTTTGAAAAATGGCGATTTAATTAGTCTAGGTGTCTCGCCCAAAGGGGTAGAAATTATGTTTATAAAATAACCAAAACCGAGCAGCATCAAGGTGATCGTGGGAGATGGATTGTGAACGTTGAGTTCCCACGAGTTTGTTCCCAAAATAAATGCCCAGCATCAAACAAGTGTTGTGGCCATGACATAGTTCCCTAAATTTGTGGTAGGATGTCTCGAAAGTCTCGGTGGCCTCTTAGTGGTAAAGAATGGTGTTGCGCTCTTTACGAAACCAAGGGGACATCCACCTTAGACTACTCTTATTTAAAAAATATAACAAGGATATATTAAATATTACGACCTCCACCGAGAGAGAGCGCTAACTGTTCTCCCATGTGAATGTTCACTTCCTAAATCTAAATGTTAAGTGTATAATAAAAGGAATATATATCTATATATTTTTATTATATCTCTAAAGAGAATGTACCCTATCATGGATATTTTCCTTGTTTATATAAATATGTAAAGAGAACTTTATTTAGGATACCTTCTTTTGCCTTGTCCATATGTTTTATCTCGAATTACTTTTGGTTTCTTTTTCATATATATATAATATATATACATAAATACTCCTCAAATATCAACTCTGGTTTATCTTTTATATAACATGTATATATATATAAATGTATTACATATATTATCTCTTATACATGTATGTTGGATTTTATAACAAAATTAATAAATATATACATAATCACATAGGTTATATAACAAATATTAGATTTTCTAAAAAGAATATTATAATTATCATAATAACTACTATAATCTTTTATATGCTCTTTATCATATAACTTCAATAATTAAATGTATTCATAACATACATGTGTATGCATTATTTCTAGTTGTTCATTATCATCACTATTTTGTAGGATTTCTTATATATAATATATATATATATATATGTAAAAATGTTAATTTGTGTTTCTTTTATGGGTCGAGCTATGTGATGCTTCTCCGGAATATATCTATATATATAAGCTTTATAACAAAATGGAATATTGCAATAAGTAATTGTCCTCCCAAACCTTTGATGACGACACCTATGACTTTTAGGTGTTACCTGTTAACTTACTCTTACTCTTTTCTAAATGCCCTTCATCTAAGATGTGTCAAACTTAAGTCTCCTAGTCTAAATAACACTTATGATCATAATAATAGTTTTAAGGTCTATTGGTAGGGCCTTGGACTTGAGCTCCTCACCATGACCATTTACACAATTACATTTACAAAATAATAATAATAGGGATCGAATTTGAAGGATGTTACACGCGACAACTGGTAAGTATGGCCCTACATTGGCCATCTCCTTCCCTTCGAGCTGAAGTATATGGAATGTTGGGTAAAATGTACTATAAAATACGATTTTTGGAAGAGGTATAAATTCTGGAGTTTGGGATGTATGACTTGGATTGTTTATGCAATTCGTGAAATTTCCCTGGAGCGTACTCTGTAATGTAATCCTCAGCACTTGACTAAGTGTATCCTGTAAGGCGTTTTGAAGTGGAGGCAACTAAATAATTTTGCTCCTATGGAACATTGGTATGCCAGCATGGCGTTTTGGGAAACTTGTTTTATTTTAAATGGATGTTATTTTAATTGGCCCTGGTAACCAAATCGTGGGTATAACTTGTTATTGCTTGTGAGTTTTATGTCTGCCTATTATTTTATTTCAATGGCCTGAAGGCATTGAGTGTATGAAAATTGTAGTAGGTTTTTAAAGGATTTTTACTTCCTAGAAGTGGGAGATTTTGATAACTCCAGGGTTGAAGAATTTACTCCCGTCGTTTGAGTTTTCGCTTCATTATGAACTTACTGTAGGTTGAGAAAGGAAACGTTTTAAATGAATCGCTGAAAGGGCAGGGCCCTAGATGGATTATGCGTTTGATTTTTACTCCTATCTTTGTAATGAAAATATTTACTTCTAAAGTGTGAATTTCTAATGCTTAAAGTTGATACAGTCGTGATTCTAGAGGAGAACGAAATAGAGCTGATCTAGAAAGAATAACACCCTCTGTGATTGATTTAATTCGTTTAGGATGGAACTCAGTATAAGAAATCATTTGGATGGAATGATAGGGTAACGTTTGTATTGCTTTCTTATGTTAAAGATTCTAGCGTGGCTTGATGCCTCAGCCCCAGCGTTTGATAATGAAACATTTTCTTTAATTATTGTATTGCATTTTAATTCCGTAATACCTTTGTGAACAGGCAGAGATCCACGATGTATCAGAATCTCTGTAGTGCAGTTTGTTTTTATATTTAGAGGACAAGAGATTCGACCCTAAAACTTCGTGGTTAAAACCTATTTTCAAAAAAAATGCTAAATGAGATATTCTGGCCTGTGTGAGACATCTCTTGTTAATCATATGGTGAATGGTTTAAAAAAAATCTGAATGATGTTTTAAGTTTCCTTTACTGTATTTAAAAATGATTTCCAAAGCCCTTGGGAAAACCCTACTTTAGAGATTCAGTTTTTAAATAAGGATATGTATGAGTAATTTTATATGTATTTAAATTTAACATAGTATAAAATGGTAAATGTTTTGGAAAGAGATCCTATGCCTATACTGGCAGAGAATTGGTTATAAAAGTTTATTTTTAATGTAATGGATACAACGTAAAGTTTTAAGCGATCGATGCTGAGAAATGGAATTAAATATTTTAAAGCAAAAGAATTAGTGCATCCCATGTTTAAATTAAATAAGAGTAGTCTTTACGCATGGGACTAAGGAAAACGAATCGATCTCTTTTTAGGAGATGATTTAGCTGCAAACATAATTAATTTAAAATTTTGGTTTAGGAGGTTTCTGCACTAATTAGATTTTGACTACGGTTTGAAATCTTTAAACCATAATTCTATCTTTTGAAACAAAGAGAATAACGCAGGAGAGCCAATGCCATAGGCCCTTGCTCTCTATAACTAAGTTATTACTAGATTGTTGTAAAAAAAAGAATTACCAGAACTAAATTTCTAAGTTTAGAAGCCAAATCATAAATTAGGAAGAGTATAGGAGTATCTCATACCTATACAGTTGTAGCTTGATCTCTCTGCTGATATAGACCTGCACATTTCTAAGTTTAGAAGCCAAATCATAAATTGGGAAGAGTATAGGAGTATCTCATACCTATACAGTTGTAGCTTGATCTCTCTGCTGATATAGACCTGCACAATTACAAACACTAATTATAGAAAACAAGTATGTGATGATTCTGGCTGACCTGTAGAATAATTGAACTCAATGACCTTGGGACTACCACGTTCCTCCCAACCTTAACACTCAACCGTTCCTGGTTCAGTAATGGATCCCCCCGAGCTGGTTCCAACATGCAATAGGAAGAATAGAGGACCTAGAGCACATTGTTGATGATAGGACAATAATAACTCCTTCAATTCCGTAGACAGTGCTCTTTCCTTACCATAAGATAATGATAGAGAAAAGAGATGATCCCTCTCTTGAGAATTGTCTTTCTTAAATAGGTGAACTTTGAATATAGCTATTGAATTAAATAATAATAACTTTAATATTAACTGTAGTTTTTATTTTAATTTTGAATTATAATTATAAGTTAAGAATATTTAATTAATTATTTGCATCTAGTTATCTAGGACTTTAACCTTGTTCCTCTAATATTTGTTTTAAAGGAACCTTTATTACTTTGTTTAAAACTAGTGTTTCTATTTAATGTAGATTACACACCTTTCCTTTATATGTAACATAAATAATTATTTTGTGCATACAATTTCTTCCTACTATTTATACATAATTAATATATAATTTAAATAACATTTTATGCATATATTTTATGTATATCCTTTATATTTTTGTGAGACTTCTTTTATGAAAAATAAGTTTGATTATTTAATTAATTAACTATCATAGAACTCTTTGATAATTTATTTTTAATTAAATAAATAGCATAATAGTTTTAATGATTATTTAATACAAGGTCCAATTCTTTGAATAAGGTCTTTCCATAAGTTTGGATAGTCAAGTAGGTTAGGTAACTCTAGGTCCTTCTTACATGTTGGATTCCCTCATTTAACATGGTAGTTCCCGCAGTCCTTGATGAGAGATAAAATTATCCATTTAACCAATTTCAATAATAACTTTCAAGATCAAGTAACCCCAAGTGCTCTTCAGAGATTTGGCTCAACACTCTCACATGGGCATTATGCTAGTGCAATTCCAGAGCATCCCGCTCAACACTAGTACTAGAATATGGTTGCGAAGCACATCTAGAATGTACAAATCACCTCGGATCCGGTATTCATTATCAAACTTGGAGTGCTCCAGGGCTTATGCCCAACACTCTATGTACATCGGGGTTGACGCCCAGTACATAATAAAATGATGTATGTACATTGGGGCTTATTCCCAGCACATAGGTCATCCATGTGTTCCAGAGTACACGCTCACACATCATAAAGATCAATCATGTATATCACAGCTCTACACAATATGTAACACAAATCATCTTAGTATATTAGGGTTTGTACCTAAATCTCATAATAAACATCAATCACATACATTGGGGCTTTCTACCCAGTATATAACAATAGTCTGCATCGGTCATGGTCCATGCCCAAATATGTATATCTATAAAATAAATGAATCATGTGCATTGGGGCTTACACCCAGTATAACAAAATAATCATATGTGTTGGGGATTTTAAGCCCAGCATATGACATCAATATAGTCAATCAAAATTCGAGATATTACAAAATCCATGGTATTTTTCAACTATACTTCATTGCATTTTCAACATTAGACCTTTATTCTTGTCAATGGTTTTTTAGTATTTTCATTTGGGGAAATTTATTTGGTACAGAAGAAAAAAAATCCTTAGATCCCTTTAGGTGACTAAAACCCAAACGATTTGTATTTTTTATCAAGTCATACTTTTAAAATTATGCTTGACATAGAATCCTTGCTCAAATGTCGAACCCTAAATGACACCATGTTGTTATTCTCCTACAATCTTCTCCAGGGCATCTATCTATACTTTGGGGAAATTCATTTGGTATAGAAGAAAAAAATCCTTAGATCCCTTTAGGTGACTAAAACCCAAACGATTTGTATTTTTTATCAAGTCATACTTTTAAAATTATGCTTGACATAGAATCCTTGCTCAAATGTCGAACCCTAAATGACACCATGTTGTTATTATCCTACAATCTTCTCCATGGCATCTATCTTGGAATTAGATTTAAGGGGGTCTATGATGCCTTATGAGGAAGATTCCTTTCAAAAACCGAACTTTTTCTTCCCCTAATGTTGTTCTTCTACCCAAATTGGTCAAATTCATCACTATTCTAGAGCTCGATTTGTCATCTTTGTAATCAACACATAAATATTTGTTTTCTCATGCACATAGAGGGCTAGTTTGATAGCATACAGATATGTCACCCTCCATTCATTCCATGGATATATGGGTGAATAATAAGTGGAGAAATATCACAAAAGGATAATTGACTAATTTTTTTTGTGTTAGGCGGTATTTTATTTTATATTTGGAAAGAAAGAGGATCGATATCTTATTTCAAGAGTGGTTTGTATTTTTTGGATTTGAGAGGAATGTACCTTAAATGATGGTTGCTCGATTTTGATCTACAGAAATAAATTCCTTCTACAATCCCTATGTTGGTGCACCTCCCATAGTTTCCCTTGTATTGCTACCTTGACGAAGATCCGGAGCCAATAGGAAATACCATTGGGTTTCATATTGACTGATTTGAGCCAAAACTAGTCATGTTTACTTGTGTAATAATTTGAGTTGAAGTAGGTTTGGTGAAGGGCCTCCTGCAACCCATTGATTTCTTAATGGATGGATGGTTTCACATGAAATATGTTTGACTATTAACAACTTCCCTTTAAGTGAAAAATATTCCTTGATAATGGCCACTTTTCTAGTAGTGGTGCTAAAGCTCTAGTGAAACAACATGTTTAAGAAAATGAAGGAGAGGCAACAAGATAAAAAGAAGGGGGAAATTCCAAGAAATATAGGATCATCAAGTGGATCTGAGGATTCCCAGAAGGTCTCCCAATCTAACCAATTTCAAGCATTATCACAATAAGAACAAGAAGAGCTAGGTGAATTCTAGTTTCAAGAGGCAATAATATCTTCTCAAGGGAAAGTGACTAATAATATTATTCAACTAGTTTTGGAAGAAGTCATGAAGGGAGCTAGTAAATAATGGCCACCAGAAGAGCCTGTCACTCATGTAGTCCCTTCTCATATTAAATCAATAATTTTCCCATATGGGGTATTAAAAGGAGCAAAATCCAAGCAACGGGAAAAGGAGGACATCAACGAATATGGTGAAGAAAATATAGCTCCAATAAACTTAGGAAAGAATTCTTTGCAGGAAAAAGGAAAAGAAATTGTAGAAAAGGAAAAGACTTTAGGTCTCTAATATAGTTTGGATGGTAAATTCAAGAATGCCTCTCAAAATATTGGAAACAAGAGTTTGGAGGATGAAAGTAAATTTTTTATACTCCTATCAAGTGTATAATGAATATGATCTCTTAGAACTAGAAAGGGTTGGGGAATATAAGAAAATTGTAGCTAATAAAAGATTTTATTAAAGATGACAATATCTCCCCTCCTATAAAAGAGACATGAGGCTTCATTTTCTAATATCCAAGAAGAGAGTTTTTGGTGAGAGGCACGATTCTCAAGAGAAGTTTGAGAGGGATTGATTTCCAAGGATTATCCTGTAGAGAAGAGAGAGAAATGGAATATGAAGACTGAATCAAGTTTCAGACATTAATGAAGGGCATGATTTTCAAGAGGAGTCTAGGTCACGGAAAGCAAGGTAGCAAGCAACCATTAATGTTGGGTCATACTACTGAGATAAATACTTCAGGAGGGAACTCTTACCAAGGCATATTTTGAGCACATTTTCCAAGGAAAGGTACAACAATAAATGTTGATATTTATTGCTGGAAAGAGCACATATTTCGAGGCAGATTCTAGGAACGTTTTTCAAGTAATAGTAGAGTAAGAAATGTTGATATTTATTACTTGGAATGTTTGCGGCATGTGTGAGCAGAAGATTCATAGTTGTGGTCTGAGAATGAGACAAGTACTATTGGTTATAATCTAAAATTATTACATTGTAAATTGTGCAAGAGAAATTTATGTGGTTGAAAGAGAAATTTATGATTTTTTCCTTCTTAACAAAATAGTTTCTCTCTCATTGGTTTTCCCCAAGGTGTGGGGTTTTTCAAAGGTCTATTTTTTGACGAAAATTAAAGTGTTCATATATTTTATAGCCTGTTGTTAAAGTGTTTTTCTGCTGCAAATTTTGCTTTCAGTACTGTATATCAGCTACATGAAGTTGTTTATTTATTGTGAAGAATACTAATTTTAGTTTGATATCAGAGATACTGGAAGTGTTTGACAAAATTTATGTGTGTTACAGAAGTCTGATTTTGTCATTTTCATATCAACCCATGTTTTATTTGTTTTTTTAATTAAGTGGAAAATTTCGATTTATGACTAAGTTGAACTAATATTTTATAATTTTACTTTGAAAATGTGTAATATGAAAACTTGCTACTTGTCCCCATGATAGGATAGATGTAAAAGGTTGTTTTTGACATTATTAATTAAATGTTGGAGCAGTTGGAATATCCATATTGGAACTTGATGAACCATGACCCCATAGGTGGAAAAAACATTCATGCGACGAAATATATGTGTCAAGTAGCAGTTTCCTTGAACCAACTCCTAAAATCTAAGAGAGAATGAAAGGCCAATGAATTCCCAAGGAGGGAAGTCTAGACTTGCTTAATACAAAGGAAGAAATATTATTTATATGCATGTGTGTGAGGAAAGGATGGTATATAGTATGCATAAGAAATATGTTGACATGGGAGCATTTCTATGTGTTTGGAAATTATTGAGAAGTAAATGCTTTGAGTGTGATAAGCAAGAGATAGTTATAAAATTGAGACCGTGGAAGTATTTTTTGGAGCAGCTATTATAGTTGGAGAGTAGGGTGTTAGTCCTTATGGTGTCATAGTTCATGTTAGGGGATGACTGCTAAGTAAGTAAGACTGGTTATTAAAAAATCTATGGTTGGGTGGGACATGGATGTTCTAAATGTGTTTTCCCAATAACAGTTGTAGATCATATATGTGGCTAAATTATGCAGTTTAATTGATCAACTATGTAACTTATTTTTACTTCTAACATAGTTATTTGTTTGTCTATTTCAAATATGCTTTATATGATTATATTAATCTTATATTACCTTACTAGAAATTAATAAGCTACAAAATCTAATTTACCAATACATCTCTATTTTAAAATTTGAAATCATATTAGCATAAAGTACACTTGTTAGAAGTGTATAGCATATAATCTACAGTCTTTTTCTATTTTATACATAAGATGAACGTAAGATTTATATATATATGTATATTTAAAAAGTAAATGCACATAGAAACAATAGTAAACTATTAATCATTGTAATCAAAGGATGAGTATGAAATCACCTATTAAATCGTTACATAGAACTATTGAAAAAAAAAACTTTTCAATATGGAGATATTGAGCATTTGCAAACCATAAGCTTAAAATAGAGTCATCCTAATGATAACATCAATACACATTGAATAAGGACGAAATAATTTCTCGGGTTTCAAAAGATATTTTTATGTATTTGTATACATAGTGAAAATTCATGAGAGCATTATTAAAATTGTAGATCAATCCCTTCAGGTCTAGTAAGTAGGGCCTCATTACAATAATATACCAACCTAACCATTGGGTAAAAATAGATACCCAAATCTATCATAACTACCAAGTAACTAGTGATAAAGGAAGAGAAAGCATGTGTTCTTAATCCTGGTCGATATGACCATATTCAAATTAACCGTAACGATAACTGAGATTTAAGAATAACCATGCCATTTACAACATTAAAACAAAGAATTTCAAACAATGGTTTCTAACTAAGGCTAATACGCTTACACTTGTTCCTATAACATCAACATCTGCCAAAAAAATGAAATAGAGATAGTGTGTTCAACAATAAGCATACTCCAACTCATAAGCAAGAAAAAGCAATGCGAAGTAAAGATGTACATCTAACAAACCACTAGGATTTTTATAAATGAAAAGATCTCGTAGAGATATAGAAATGCTATCATAGTTGTAGGCTTAAAATCCATACATTAAACATTAATAGATAAATCTATCAAGCTTGATGAGATGTAGTTTGAACAAAGGCTCAAGATTAACAAGCTTTTTAAAACCTGAGTGATGGTCAACCCAAGGACGATCATGAGGGCCTTTTCTACAACATCAACATTCCAACAAAAAACCAGTAGATTTGTTGGCCAATATTCTATCCTTGTCCAGACAATGCTTTTCTTCGCTGTAGATGAACTCAAAATGCTAAAGAGACAACAATTGAGCCAACAATTGTTTAAAGGAAAATCAGAAATACCTGGGTTTTATACATATGTTGTTCAATCATGGCCAATGTGTCATTTACCCATTATACTCAATAAAATATATATTTTTATATGCTTAGTAATAACATACACTAGTTACTAGAGAAGTAAGCGGAAAAGCGCTTACCTTCGCTCAGTGTAATATTTACTTAGTTGCAGCCGATTAAAAAACTTTCATTATCTTAGTCGCAACTTGGATTATTAGACATGGATTATATATTTAGAAACACATGAACACCCTCTCGGATATCTGACCCTTCTATCGGTTCTAGATACAAGTCAGGCTACTTACCTTGCTACGACTACTTAAAATATTCAGAGGTCATCGAGCTGGTGGTTAGTCCTAACATTAGTTTAGGATTAGTTAACTAGTTCAGAGGGGGAATCCATGCATCTGGTACTCACCTCATACTCAATTGCTCATTTGTAAAGTATCATTTTCCCTATACAATTAATTATGCACATTATATCCTTCTTGTCTTATAATCATTATGTAGGTCTCCCTACTTTTATTCACACGGTTTCATGATACAAGATTTCAATGGTCTACATTGTAATACGTTGGTTATTAAGCCCCAAACATATGTTATGATTTTGTTTATTATTGAACACTAGGTATGCACACTATGGACTTTGGACATTATTATTATTATTATTATTATTATTATTATATAAATAATTTCAATGCAATTTATCATTTACTAATGCACTAAAAATAACCTCATAATCAATTACCTATACTAAACCCTTACAATATCTCAATTGCAAACTCTCATATATATATATATATATATATTAAATCACTCATAATCCAATCCATATGCATACATGTGTTATACCAATATATGTATATATTAAGCCACTCATAAACGAATCCATGTTCAGAGCCCTTGTTTATTTACATATAAAATCCATAATATGTAAATTCTCTTAATTAATTAAAGTGTATAAGATTTATAATGAAACAAGCTAAAACCATATCCCGAGTCAATGGTTGACAGGAGTTAGGTAAGTAACACTGGTTATATATATTATCATAGCATATGAACTTAACAGTAATGACAATATATCCAAACCCGTGCCCTCGTTCAATAAGAGGTAGGTAGAGTAACATCAATTATATGCCAAGGTATTGAAAGGGACACAGACAAGCAATAAACATGGGTAGCAAGTAACGGTTAAAGCAGACTTTAAGGTGAAATTTAGTAGAGATGTCAAGCATGGAAACATTAAGGGATTTGGTTAAGACCCATCCCAATCACAGAGAAGGAGAGAGACATCACTGATCAAACGTTACACTAAATTACACACACCATAGAGTTAAACACAAGTCAAAGGTTACAAGGTTGATGATTGAATTTAGTAATTCAACACCACAGCTATCGATAGAGATAACATAATAGGGATGCATGTTGATTTAGTCCGTGATCTAGCATGTATTGATACCACCAATAATGTTAAAAAGGGAGGACGAAAGTCACGAGATTTTGATTCTTAGGAGCGCAGGTCTCACACTTTTGCAAGATCAAAACATTCTATATTCTAAAATTTTTCTCAAAAACACCAAACTGAGATAATATCTAGGATAAGTAACAATTCGAAAAGGTTGGGATCACTGCAATTCCTCTGATCTCAAGGGAAAAGCACACTGCGTAGTAAATAAGATTTAACTGTGTAGTGGATGAATATCTTCTTTTTTTTCTCTTCGAACTTCGTCGACCATACAATAGAGAACTTCAATTTTATCTTTGCGGAACACTTACTTCACTAAGAATTGACTTCAGAGATTAACTGCGTGGAGACCACCTTTTTACTTCATGGAGATTAACTGCGCGGTTACAACTTTTTACTATGCTGTGAACATTGCAGTGATGCGAATTTAACTTCGCCGCAATACTTTACTTTGCGGTATTCACAAACGCTTCGCGGATCACTTAACCAAACTTTATCATGAAATATATTTCTCTAATGCATAACAACTAAAACATCTTACGCGAAGTTACTCCTTGTTGAATTTAGAACTTTCACTGTGATGAACTATATTGAAATCTGGATTCCTTTTACTGCGGGTAATTGTAAACAACATTCACACAATTAAAATTGGAGATGATGTGTGACTTACAATAAACAACATTCTTGAGAATGAAACATAAAACATAGACTTATATATTACCACAGTAAACTACGCACCTCCTCAATACATGGAAATGAGTTTTCATAGCGGTCTTTTACATTCACAGAGCTTGGGCTCTTGATACAATCTTCCACTATTGCTCTACATAATTTCTCTTATACACACCTCTCTCTGAGTTTCAAACTATGAGATTCTACTTATAGAGTTTCAATCCACCGACTTAGGACCACGTCACCTGGAAGCTACAGGATTGCATTAAACACTGAAATAAATTCTGACCTAAGATTTCTTGACTTGTGAACCATTAACATGGTTACATAACTGCAAACAAGACGTGTGCTAGATTGGCTGAGTACTTGCTGACATACTGACATTGCGGTCATCGAGTTGACACAAAAAATGGCTGACAGGGTGATTGACAGAGCCGGTGTAGTTTTGATATGCGATCAGCTCATTAATACATATTTTCCAACACTCTCCCTTAATTATGAGTGGATGTGGAACATTTAAAATATTACAAAATATTTCAGAGCTAAAACATGCTCTGTTCATGACAAAGTTCACTGTGCAGAACTCGTCACTCCCAAACAACTTCGCAGAAATTGGAATGGGTCTTTTACCAATGGTTTTGTAAAAATGTATGCTATTTGATCTTCAAACCTACAAAATTCTAGATAGATTTTCTTGTTGTTTATTAATTCTCTGATGAAGTGATACCTTGTGTCGATGTGCTTGGTTCTCTTGTAGTAGACATGATTCTTTGACAATGCGATAACAGAATTGTTGTCGCAATAAATGACTGTAGGTTCTTGCTGATGCTGTAATAGATCACTTAACATCCTTTGCATCCAAATGGCTTGACATGCAGCGGTTGTAGTTGCGACATACTCTGCTTATACTGAAGAAAGAGTTACTATGAGCTGTTTCCTTGACACCCATGATACAGCCCCTGTTCCTACATGAAATGTATTCCCAGATGTGCTTTTTCTATCATCCACGCTACCTCCATTATCGCTATCGTTGTATCCAATGAGTTTGAAATTTTATGAGGTGGAATACAAAATACCAAAGTCTTTTGTTCCACTTACATACCTCATAATTCTTTTACCTGCTTGCCAATGCGATTCTTTTGGTGATTCCATGAATCTTCAGATTAAGCTGAGTCCATACATGATGTCTGGCCTTGTTGCTGTAAGATACATGAGGCTACTAACGAGCATTTTAAACAGTGTAGGATCTACATTGGATCCATCATCATCCTTACTCAATTTCAAACCTGTTATCACTAGTGTTGAAGGTGTCTTGCAATTTAACATTTTAAACCTTTTCAAGACATCACTTGCATACTTTGACTGAGATATAAATATCCCATTTTCAGATTGTTGGACTTCAATGCCAAGAAAATACTTCATAAACCTCAGATTAGTCATTTCAAATTCACTTTCCATGACTCTTCTAAATTCTTCTATGCCAAAATCACCAATAAATATTAAATCATCTACAGATAGGTAGACAATTAGCTTATTACCTTGCTGGTTGATTTTTGTGTACATCATTGGCTCACATTCACTTTTGTGAAATCCATTCTGAATGAGGTATGAGTCAATGCGACTGTACCAAGCTCTTAGAGCTTGCTTCAAACCATAAAGTGTCTTTTTCAGTCTGTATACTCTGTGTCCCTGTCCTAGAACTTCATATCCTTCTAGCTGCTCTACATATACTTCTTCCTCCAAATAACCATTTAAGAACATGGACTTAACATCCATTTGATAGACAGGCCATTTCTTTTGTACTGCGATGGACAAAACTATTCTGATAGTGTTCATGTGAGCTATAGGTGCAAAAGTTTCATTGAAGTCCATGCGAGGCTGCTGTGTGAATCCTCTTGCTACCAATCTCACCTTGTGCTTCTGCACATTTCCTTCAACATCTTGCTTGGTCTTCTAAATCCATTTCACGCTTATCACATCCTTGTCCTTAGGAACATCAACTAGTTCCCATGTTTGATTCTTCTCTATGCATTCTATTTCTTCATTCATGGATTGTGCCCAAACTTCATCTTCAACTGCTTCTTCATATGTTAGCAGATCATTAATTTGAGAAAATAATGCAAAACATGAGAATGAATTAGATGTACCAGTCTCATATATCTCACGCAGACTTCTTGTTCTTGGCGGAGTTGCTGGTGTCGAACTGCAGGAACTGCTTGATGGAGTTTGTTGTGCACTTGTTGTGCTTTTCGGAGTTGCTTGAGTTGCAACTTGTGTCAAAGTTGCATGTGCTGAACCATGTTGTGCAATCCTTGGAGTAGACGGTGTTGCGCAATTCTGATTCACATGCGGCATCTCAACCATATCTTCTGTGATGTCATCATGTTCAACATGTGACACAATTTTCACATTCCTGTTTACTGTTCCATCCCATGCTTCCTTTTCCACAAACTGAACATCGCAACTGATAATAACTTTTCTTGTGACAGGATCATACAACTTGTATGCTTTTGTGTCTTCAGAATACCAAATTAAATGCATTTATGTCCTTTATTGTCTAATTCCCTTCTCAGTTCATCTTGAACATGTGAGTATGCTACACAACCAAAATCTTTCAAATGCGAAACACTATGTTTCATACCTTTCCATGCTTCATGCAGAACTGTGTTCTTCACGCTTTTCGTCGGACATCACTCATGATGTAAGCTATAGTTGCCACTGCTTCATCCCAATATTCATTTGACAGATGCATCGCTTCCAACATGTTGCACGCCATCTCCATAATGGTTATGTTCTTCCTTTTTGCGATGCCATTCTGGTGCAGTGTGTACCGCACAGTGAATTGTTTCTATATGCCATGGTTTTTGCAAAAATTCAAGAAATCATTTGAAACATACTCACCACCTCTGTCTGTTCTCAATATCTTGATGCTGTAACCACTCTGCTTTTCCATGAATGCCTTGAATTGCTGAAAACAATCAAATGCATCAGATTTATGCTTTGAAAAATAAAACCATGTTTTTCTTGTGAAATCATCAATAAATGTGAGAAGATAAGTGCATCCTCCCATGGACGGTGTTTGCATTGGTCCACAAATATCTGGGTGCACAATTTCAAGTGGTGCACGAACTTTGTATGACTTTCCAACTGGAAAAGTCTCTCTATGCTGCTTTCCAAAGATACAGCCTTCGCAAATTCTCTCTGGCTTTTCAATCACTGGAAATCCTTTCACCATGTCCTTCATGTGCAATAGCTTCATCCCACCAAAGTTCAGATGTCCAAATTTGAAATGCCATAAATAGCATTCATCCTTCATTTCTGTTTGAAACACAGCTTGCATTGCACTGTGTTTTCCTTCCTTGTCGTTGCGAACATTTGCTCCTTTGTTTTCTGTCTTGAATGTAGCTTCAGAATTTTCATTCCGACTTTCATGAACAGCATGAGTAGTTTAACATTGATGATTGGTGTTAGCCTCAAAGGAAACAAGCGATTGCTTGTCATTTGCACTTTGGCTATTAATTGATTGCTTGGGTATACATCTTTGATCACACAACGCTTCCCTATTAGATGAACTCTGTAACCCTTTTCCATCAACTATCCAATGCTCATTAGATTATGCTTCAAGCCGTGAATGTAATACACATCAGGCATAAATTTATGCTCCCCCTATTTTGTTAGAATATCAGCAATACCCTTACCCAAAACAGTGACTTGGATATTGTTTCCAACTATGACATTAATTTGAACTGATTTATCTAGGCTAGAAAATAAACTTAAATTACCACTCATATGATTGCTACAGCCTGAGTCTAAATACCATATGTCATTTGGACTTTCCTCGACAGCATTGCACTCCAACGATGATGCGCATGCTAAGAAAAGTGAATTGTTCACAGTCCTGTTGCTGCTTGATTGAGTTTCACCTTGTTTTCCTTGGTCATACTACTTCTTCCTGCATTCATATGCCAAGTGTCCATACTTCTTATAGTAATGACATTGAATTTTTTATTTATCAAATCTTTTCCCACTTGGTTGATTGGGAGTTTGATTCTGGCCTCTACCAGCGACATGTGTAGGACTACTACTGCGACCTCTTCTGAAAGAACTTCGTCGTCTTCCTATAGAGCTTGATCTTCCTCTGCCTCTACCATGACTTATGGATGACTATGCTGCGAATGCGCCTTACAGCGATGTGTCTGAACCACTGATTCTATGTTCATGATTGAGTAATGAGGCTTGCAACTCATCAATAGTAAATATGGACAGATCTTTGTTTTCCTCCAGGGTTACAACCAAAGATTCAAATTTCTTTCGAAGAACTCTAAGAACTTTTTCAACAACCCTTTGGTCACCTAGAGTTTCTCCATGCGACTTTATTTGATTAACCATACCAATTACATGAGTATAGAATGAGTCTACTGACTTTGTATTTTTCATTGACAGAGATTCAAAATATCTTCTAAGAATTTGTAGTTTGGCAGTCTTTATCTTGTTCAAACCTTGGTATGTTGTTTCCAATGTGTCCCATGCTTCCTTGGATGACTGCGTTGTTGCTACTCTTGGGAGTATTGATTCATGTGTCGCTTAATGTATGTGGAACAACGCCTTTTCGTCTTTCTTCCTCTATTCCTTCAGAACATCCTTCTCAGCTTGTGTGAGATTGTTGTATGCTGCTAGATTTGTTGGTTCTACATAGCCATGCTGGACTGTTTCCCATACATCTTGACCTCTAAACAAAGCTTTCATGGTTAGAGACCAATATTCATAATTTTTACCAGAAAATATTGGAGTTTGCATATTACCAAAAGTGGAAGCCATTCTTAATCGCTTTTCCCTTATGTAAATAGAATTCTTCTTTTCGTAAACCAGGCTCTGATACCAAATCAAGGGAAAAGCACACCACACAGTAAATAAGATTTAACTGCACAGTGGATGAATATATTCTTTTTCTTCTCTTCAAACATCGCCGGCCATACAATAGAGAACTTCAATTTTATCTTCGCAGAACACTTACTTCACTAAGAATTGACTTCGTAGATTAACTGCGTGGAGACCACCCTTTTACTTTGCATAGGTTAACTGCATGATTTCAACTTTTTACTGCACGATGAACTTCATAGTGATGCGAAGTTAACTTCGCCACAATACTTTACTTCGCGGTCTTCACAAACACTTCACAGCTCACTTAACCAAACTTTATCATGAAATATATTTCTCTAATGCATAACAACTAAAACATTTTACACGAAGTTACTCGTTGAATTTGGAACTTTCATTGCGGTGAAGTATATTGAAATCTTGAATCCTTTCACTGCGGTTAAATGTAAGCAACATTCAAACAAGTAAAACTGGTGATGATGTGCGACTTGCAATAAACAACATTCTTGAGAATGAAACATAAAACATAGACTTATACATTACCACAGTAAACTGTGCAGCTCCTCAATACATGGAAATGATTTTTCACTGCAATCTTTTACATTCATAGAGCTTGGGATCTTGATACAATCTTCCACTCTTTCTCTACATAATTTCTCTCATACACACCTCTCTCTGAGTTTCAAACTATGAGCTTCTACTTATAGAGTTTCAATCAACCAACATAGGATCGTGTCATCTGGAAGCTAGAGGATTGCATTAAACACTGAAATAAATTCTAACCTAATATTTCTTGACTTGCGAACCATTAACGCGGTTACATAACTGCAAACAAGATGTGCGCTAGATTGGATGAGTACTTACTGACATACTGACATTGTGGTCATCGTGCTGACACAAAAAACGGTTGGCAGGGCGACTGACAGAGCCGGCATAGTTCAGATATGCAATCAGCTCATTAATACATATTTTCCAACATGATCTTCGACTACTCTAAGGTGATCGACTGTTGAAAAAACACAGGGCTGAACAAAGATCTTCCTATGATCAATCACACTCGAGAGATTAATGTAATGGTTATCTAGGGCAACAATATTAGGCATTAACATAAAACGGATACTTTCTAGTGCTAGCAAGATTGGATCACGACAACAAAGGCAAAGACAACCAACATTTTTACCACTTTACAATTATAGTATATAATCGATATATATATATATATATATATATTGAAGATCATGACAACAGAGGTGGATACAACTCTAATTTTTACCATTGAACGGTCATGGTATATAATTAATATATAAATTGAATCCCATAAGGACGTAGGTCATTTAATAACCTGGACATAAAATCCAAAAAGAAACAATATTGTAGATTATTTAAATCTAATAACGTTGCTAGTGTAAATTGTTTTGGGTAAATATAACCCTTTACATTTCGCACATATTCCATATACACCAAACAACGCTATTGTACAGTTTGACTAATAAATACGAACTAACATACTTTGCCTAAATACAGTATAAACAAACTATGCTACTCTAATTTACTTTATAGAAATGAGCTATTACTCATTGCTTTAATCCAATATAAGCAAAAACCATGAAAATCCTGCCATTGGCGATGGATCCATAATAAACATCTGACCAAAATACTTTCGGCAATTGAAATAATCAGTAAGGAAACATGCAATAAAACACTTACTTGAAAATAGAAGGGGAGAAACACTTGGATCTTCCCAGTTCCTCCCAACCATAGAAGACGATAGCCACACTACATGCCCAGCTTCACCCCCGAGCTAGACCACCACCATAGACAAATGAACTCAGCAATATCTGAGCGCAACTCTCTTCCCAAGAGTTTGTTACATATCAAAATATGGACATTCAAACAAAGAAAGTACTTAGCAGCTTTCCCACAACGTACCAACAATTTTTCTCCATCCACGACCCATTGTCTTGTGTCTTCTCAACACACCATTATATAATTTTTTCCGAGGTCTTGTGCCATCTCAATCAAATCTCAAGCAAATATCTTGATCCCTATAATTGTGGATCTGGTCAGCTTGTTGAGATTTTGACTTGGATTTGATTGATACCAAATATCTTGCTTGCTATCCACTTGTTCATTGTCTCATGATGATGTCCCCTCTTTCAATTAGTGGCTCCAATTGTCTATTTTTATTAAAAATAATATTTATTATTCATAATATTCATCTACATGAGTGTGAGTATAGAGTTTTATAACTCTTTTACAAAATAATAATTGTTTGGAGATTATTCTCAAATAAAAACTTTAAATCAAATAATTCAAAAGTCTTGGGCTATTACACCAATATTCCAATTAATCATTACAAATTATTGAAAATATACACTATAAGATTTATATAAGATTTCTTACATAAATAGGAAAGTCTTTTATATAAAAAAATATTTCAACCTTTCCAAATAAGCAAAGTGTCAATCTAAACCAAATTGAAATAATGAATATCCACAAAATACATTTGGAAATGAATTGTGTAACATTTAAAGGTGATATGGTGAAAAATGGCTATTAGAACATTTTAATGATAACAATGTTTATAAATAATTTGTAATAACAATCATATATACAATCAAAACCTTAAAAAAATAAAGATGATGAATATAAGCAAAGTGTGAATCTAAAACAAATTCAAATAATCAATATCAATAAACAAACATTTGAATATAAATTATGTAACATTTAAGGTGATATAGTGATAAAGTTGTTATTACATCATTTCAATGATCATAATGTTTATAAATAATGTGTAATAACAAGTAGATCCATCTTAAATCTCCAATTTCTTGAGGTGTATATCTTTTTTTAAATTTAAACTCAAGAAATTTAATATCTCTTGATTGATAGATCCGGGTTTAAGTTTTCAGTTTTTATTTTATAAACGAACATCTATTTTTTAATTACTTTTCATAATATTTTATTTTATGAGCCGAAATGGATTTTTTAAATACTTTCAATAATTTTACTTTTTTTTACATTTTAATTAATGGCCGACAATACATTTTACTTTTTTGCTTTTCATTACATTTTACTTTTTTACTTTTCATTAAATACTTTCCATTAAATACTTTCCATTACATTTTACTTTTTTTACATTTTTTAATTAATGGCAAACAATAATAAAAACAAACCGTACATGTAATTGTCACTTCAATATTACAAACGGTACAAACGTTACCAAATCTCTCCTATAATATTCACTATTCAATATCACTATTACTAATGTTACTAGGCCTACATGTTACAAACACTACTAATGTTACAAGATCTATCTCATAGTGAATTGTAGAGCGCCTATTGACACAGTCAAAACTTTCATCTAAAAAATAATAATTTTATGACAATATTAAATTTAAAAATCTAGTTAAAAAAAAAAAATTGTTTTGATATACAAATATTCCAATGTTCTACTTTATAAAAAACTATTAACTACAAAAAGTTATTCCACAAGTGTGAAAGGAAATGTATACCAATTTATCTTTTAATTTTAAAAAGAATTCTATATTCCATTATATGTTTTAACAAAGACATAAAACTTTACCTTTTAAGAAAAAAATATTTTTAAAACTACAAAATCTTTAAAATCAAAATTAAAACTTATTAAATTAAAGTTAAATTTATGTCTTCTATGTATGAACTTTTCAACAACTCTAAATAAAAAAATAACTTTACAACCTTTATAACCATTCCATAACTATTTTAAAGAGATAAAAATAAATCTCCACCTCACTTCGAGGTGGATTGAATAACGAAAATCACAAACAAAAATACTTTCACAAAACATAAAATACAATATATTTGTATGATAACAAAATAACACAAACTTTTTAACATTTAACAACAAAAAAAAACAAAAGAGAATACATTATTGAGAAAACAAACTCAAACTTTTTAACATTAAAAAAAACAAACAAACTCCAGAATATGATAAACAAATTATATAATAACAAAGAATACAAACTTTTTTACATTTAACTCTTTTTTACCACCACGCAGATCATATTTATAGATAAGGGCGACAACATAGAAAAAAAAGGAGTAACCTCTTAGCTTTTTCTCGTCAATGTAAATACGTGGACATCGAGAGCGTAAGCACTTAAATTACCGTGATAAAACCGTAAATTGAAAAACATATATAAGAAATTGAAAAACATACACATGCACAATGTTTATATATTATATCATAAGAAATTGAAAAACATACACATGCATAATGTTTACTGTGATAAAACCGTTTAACATAAGAAAGTAAGAGAAGTCATGTTTAATTTTTTAAATGAGGAATCCAATTTGGGCTTGGATGCTTACAAAAAGCTTTATATAATCGTTTTTTATATTTTTAATCCTGAGAAATAAGCTGTTGTCCACGTACAACATCTATCATCGTACAACAGTACCCATGGTCAAAAGTGTGGTGTAGGCAATGATGATGAAGGACCATCTCACATGTTTATGTTAAAAGACCAAATTGGTAATTGAAGCCACTGTACATAATTTCAAAGCATTGGGAAAATCTAGTGACCATTGCCACAAATGAATTGCTCTGAGAAACATCCAACGACATACGGTTACTATCTCTAGAATAAAACTATAATGATGTGTACTAATAATTTCCATATGTGGCTTGTTAATGGTACCTGCTTGGAAACAATTGCAAATGGAATTGTAATTTCATATGTCCCTTGTGTTGGGAACCTACTTGGAAACAATTGCACATGAAATTTTAATTTTAGAGAAGCAGAAAATGATGAGAGCAACTATCATCAATGGAACTTTATGGTACTTACAAATAGTTTATAGTGATAAAGGTTGATTTTCAAGTCAAACCAAATTTTACTAAATTACATAATGCAAAATATTTTCTTTATTTTTTTGCATGGACAAGATATGAAATTCTTAAAATCAATTTTATGATGTAAAAGTAAAAAACATATTGTTTTTTAGCTCATTAACTATTGTGTATCTTCAAAACTATTGGTTGTGGAAGTTGATCTTCATGATTTAGAGGTCATCTTTCAGTTGTGTTTGGATCGTAGTCCATGATGCCGGGAATTTGGGAGCACTTCCCTGGCAGGGTTTGGGTAACAAAAATTTAGAAAAAAAATGCTTTGTAAAATGTTGTAATTTCAAAGTTCTCACTTAGTCAATAATGAGTGATTTACGAGACCATGGTATTTGGTAGCCTAGGGAATCTTCCCATGGTAATCGATCTTTAAAAAAAAAGGCATTGTAATACGGTGGGGTATTGTAATATTGTAAATATCTCAGTGATTGTGTAAGAGAGACTGTGAGGGAGTGAAGAGGAAGTTGAAGTTGCAGCCCATGTCTTATGGGTTGTATCCCTTCATTTGATGTGTTGTGGGTTGTATCCCTTCACTTGTTAGATAGATTAATAAAAGGACAGCCCATATTGAGTGAACCACTTATATTACTCTCTTTGTTATATTTTGGTGTGTTGTGGACATAGCCCATATTAAATGAATCACGTATATTGGTGTCTCTCTTGTATTTTGATCTTATGTATTTTATTTTTGCATTTTGTTTATTTTATTGCTTTGCGATTTTGTTTTTCTAACAAAAACAATATAGTAAAAAAACTTTGACCTTAATCAATCATTACTATTTATAAAGTTTGATCTAGTCCTCCTTAATCATTATTTTCTCATTACTTCACATGAAAAGAAGATCCAACATTCACATATAAATGTATCTACTAAAATCATAAATCATCCTAGATTTTACTATCAGAATTTCACTAGATAAATTTTTCATGTTAGCTATGCTTTCTCAAGCATCAATAATTGCATTTAAACTATGAGGCCCATAGATGGATTTGGATCCAATTCAAATAATTTCTTTGTTCAAACAATCGCGAAAACAGCAACGGACAAAGAATCGCATCCTGCATATGTTCCAACACTATTTAATAAGGAATCTAAATTTTCACATTTGAAATGAAAGATTGAGTATGACTTTATTAGGGCCATATTGTTTCTCGGTATAAATAAGGTAATGCTAGCCACTAAGAATGAGTATGATTTACTAGGACCATATTATTTTTGTACAAATAAGGTAATGCTGGCCACTAATTGTCATTCTCGTCGCTAAAGTAGATTTCGTCTATGGGCCCATTAGAATTTTCATTTTTAGAAATTATAAAACATAAAGTTATATGTTGTGAAAAAGTTATATCGTATTAATATTTTTAAAAGATAAGAATCGACCCTCTAATATTGAGATCGAATATTACGGAAGTGAAAAATAGCTTACAGTGATGGGCATTGGGAGCGACCAGTGAGAAGGACCGCCGATCGTCATCAATGGAAACATATGACAACCAAACAATACTTTACATCGATAAAAAATCTCAAATGGTCCATTTACCTTATCTCCAGTATGAATCTATTTGATTTTAACTTAAAGTTGTACTACTCAAAGTATTATAACTTGGTAAAGTACATACACATGTTTGTCAAAATAAATTATATGAATACAAACATTAGTTATATAACATAATATAAATAACGTCAATAAAATTTCACAAATTTTGTATTTATGAAGAGCTAGAATGTTTTTAAGCAATGGGAAAAAATATAATTATAATTTTTTTTTATATAATCTAGTAATATTATACCATACAAAGCACACTCTTAGTTGTTTTTAACTAAACGAGATTCTCAATATCTAAATATCATATATAAAAAAAAAAAGTAAATTACAAAATTCTATCGAAGAACGATATTATTAAGAAAAAACATATACTTAACATTGGAATTTTTTTGAGATGGTGAAAATTCATAATATATAGAGAGAGGTTTCATAATAAAAAGATTTTAAATTTTTTAAAATTCATAAAAATTTCAAAATCTTATAGTAATTAGACTTATAACACAATTATTAATTATTTAAACATTTTTATGAAAAACTATTAACACATTAATATAAGAGTCATGACACATATGGGTCTTAATTTTTATGGACTATATTAATAAGTATATATTTATATTGAAAAAATAAGATTATATATAGATAGATAGATAGATAAATTCAACTAAAAGAAGAAAACTAACAATTTAACAAAAATAAATATTATCAATTTAAGAAGTTATTTGATATTTTAATTGAAATAATATGATTGCATATCAATATGGCATTAAATTTATGAACTCGTGATAACTACTTACCATCATATACTACATGTTTTCGTATTAATATATGTAATATTGTTGCAAACATTGTTAACACCCTACATTTTTTCACATTATTAGTTTAAGTAAATTTGCTTTGAAATGTCATTTTTTTTAATCATAACCCTCATTTCCATCTTCTTGTAACCTTAGTCTTATAACCTTATCATGTTGAACCAATTCAAACAAAAGATAACTAAAATAAACAAAGATCAATGTTTTCCTCATTTTGTGTATATGGAGCAATATGAAATCCTTAAAATCTATGTAATCATCCAAAAATAATTTGTTTAGCTCATTAACTATGTGCACCATTCAACACGATGTAGTGTGTAAGTGTAGATCTTACCAATTTGTTAGTAATATATATAGGGTTTGATATAGTCTTCTTTAATCATTAATATCTGATTACTTTATTAAGCCATTGAAATAGCTCATATTTACATTTAAGTCCAAATGAAGGTCCATCATTCACTTGTAAATAAATCCATTGAGGTCACACAAATAATCTACAATATATTATAAGGCTATGATATAAGAATTTCACTAGATAGATTTTTAACACTATTTATCATCACTATCATCAAGAATTCAATTTATATCAAACTTGGAGTTGGAATACACATGGAGGAAAGATTTCCAACCCTAAATATGGATTTGGATCACATTTAAGTACATCAAAGAGTTATTAATGTTTTTTCTAAGTAACCTTTTCATTTAGTTAATCAAGCTCCATTATTATTTTATTTTATCTTGTGTTCTAGATATTAGATGCTAGTTAATATGTTTACTAGGTGTTGCATGTATCTTGTTTTCTTTATAATATAGGCCGTGTAGTAGTATGATCCAGTCCTTTTGATTTCTTTTACTTCCACTTTAATAAGTTTACTAATTGTTATTTGTGTCTTGTTTAGTTTATAACACATGTCATGGAATCTTTATGTTTTCTTTTACTTTCATTTTGTCTACTACTAAGTTCATAGAACTTCTAAGTAAGGGTTTTTGGCATACCCTTGTGACAAAATCCCCTATTGATTAGTGACTTGACTAGAGAAGTTAATGATTTTCTCCTTTCCTTGTTGAAGGCATGCTTACTAGGTATTTGGTACATTAGTTTTCCTTACTATTTTTTGTTGTTTTTTCTTGCTATATCATTAGGTGCATGGGAGACTAGGGAAATAAACCCTAGTTTTGTATCTAGACATAAACATTTTTTCACCTTTATTTATTTATGTTCATAGCACAATTTCTTCATAAAAAAACTACATGGATGCACTTTACTAGAGAATTTATGGGCTAGTGTTGTCTCTAGTCCATTTTCTATCCTAAAAATCCTTTTAAAAAGAATTTTCCTTCTTTGCATATATTTTGATATTTTACAATCTATGTCCCTCACATATTTTACCTTTCTAAATTATTGAACTATTTGTTGAGTTTTCCAACCAATATAATGTAGGTAAAGAAATTATATGTTAATCCTTAGCTTACCTCTTTTAGGGTTTCGTATTGGATACTTATATTTTTTTTTTCAACATTAATTATACAATATTTTTGTTACTTTTTTCATTACTTTGGATTTGCTTAAAATTGCACAAACATTGAATAAGAAATATACCATTCCATTTTGAGTTGTACTACTTATGTTTGCAAATCTTGGTTATTTTTCAACTATACTTAGTTGCATTTTCAACAATAGACCTTTAGTTTAGTTGTTGGTTTTCTAATTTTTTATTTGTTTAAATTTATTTGGTAAAGAAAAAACTACTTAGATTTTCTAGTATTTTTCAAAGTTACTGTCTTTTCCTAAGTTTTCACTTTTATTATAAATTGCACTAGTCTGTACATTTTATTATTATGATTGAGAAATACATAATATATTTACAAGAAAATATGTATAGTTCTGCCACAACTATACATTGAGACTTGGGGTTATAATCCAAGTCTCAATATTAATACAAGCTCAATCACCTCATTCCCAGCCCATTTCTTGATATTAGACCACACTCTAATAGGCTACTCTAGTCCATTGTTAGTCTATATTAGGAACATTAATTTATTTATATTTTAAAACTTGCGTAAATATGTTTAAGAAAAAATTTCATTAATAAAAGAAAAATATTTTACATCCATAGTATTTGTCATATTTATTTCCTTTTCTTGTAAGTTATAAAGCATTTCCAACATTTATTTAAAGGTTTTTTAGCAATCTATTATTGTTGTATACACCACATATGCACACAAGTCATACCATAAGTGGAATACTTGATTCATGCCACCATGTCCAACCTCTAAAATTAACACTTGAATTCAACCAACAAAATTCCCCACTTGGGGCAAAAAACAACATCTTAGTTAGGTTAGTCTTGTGGGGATAAGCATTCAAATTACTTGCCAAATCCATTTACACATGAGACTTAGCTTTTTACTTTTAGATAAATTAAAATATTTTTTAATGGGTAGAAAGTAAAACTCTCTTTTGTTTTGTTTTCTTTCTTTCTTTTTATTTTCTTTCCATAAAATAGTTAGATTTTACAACTCTCTATCTTTCTATTTTCTTAATTTATTTATTATAGATTGTTTTCACATTTTGTACTATATTTTTATTACTTTTTATTTAGTAACTACTTAAAGAGTCATCCAATATCTAGCATGCTTGGTCTCTCTTTAGGTGGTTGTTCCCCAATAGTTAAGAATATTAAAATAAGATAACTAGCATAATATTATTGTCCTTTATATATTTGATTCTCTAGAGCTTTCCATATCACATCAAATATAACAATGTAATTGGTCTTGATGCTCTAGAACCTACTAGGTCAACATCAAAACATAATGAGTCTAGATAAACCTTGATGCTCCAGATCCTAGCAGCTCAACATCAAATCAAACATAACAATGTAACTAGTACGGATGCTCTAGAGCCTAACAACTCAACATCAAAACAATAATGAGTCTATATAAATATTTATGCTCTAGAACCTACCAGCGCAACATCAAATCAAACATAACAATGTAACTAGTCTTGATGCTCTAGAGCCTAATAGTTGAACATCAAAACAATAATAAATCTAAATCAATCTTGATGTTCCAGTGTCTACTAGATCAACAACTATTCAAACATAACAATGTAAAGAGTCTAAACTTGGAATGTTACATCCCACCTCCCTTAAAACAACACCATCCTAATGTTAACAACTTTAATTCATGAAATCTAAAACAAAAAATGGTATGCCTCTTTCATGGAATTTTCATTTTCCTGTGTGGATTCCTTTGGCCTAAAATATTTCCATTGCACTTTCCACTAGACAATGGCCCACTTTTGGAGCTCTAATTTTCTCTTGTCCCGAATATGAAGGGATTCTAGCATAAATTCCCCTTCTAGTTCTACCTGCAACAAATCCCAATCAATCATATGTTTAGGATTATATACATACTTTTAAAGCAAGGATACATGAAAAACATTGTGAACTTTCAGATGAGCAGGTAACGCAAGTTCATAGGCCCAATAGTCCTTTCTTGGAAAATATTTCAAAAGGCCGACAATATATGGGAGCTAACATCCCACATTTTCCTGTGCTCAATGAGCCTCTTTTTTCTTTCACTTTCAAGTGGACATGTTCCCCAACCTAATACTCCTTATCTCTCCTATTTTATTACCATAACTCTTTTGTCGATCCTGTGCCTCTTTTAGTTACTAGATGTTCTAAATCCTTGAACAATTATGGCCCCAACATGAGCCTCTCCAACAAACTGTCACAAGTTATCGGCGTTCTGTATTTTATGCCATAAAGTACCTCAAATGGACTCATTTTAACTGAGTTTTGGTATCCATTGTTGTATGCAATATCTGCAAGGTGTATTGAATCCTCCAAATTGGATGGACTGTGTATCGCATACATGTGAAGCATATCATCCAAGATATGATTAGTACATTTCATTTGTCCATCCATTTGCAGATGATAGGTAGTACTGAAGTTCAATTTTGTTTCTAGCCCAGAAAATAAGGATTTCCATAAATTACTTGTGAACTATGTGTTTCTATATGATATAATAGCTTTAGGTATGCCATGCAATATGAAAATTTCCTTTAGAAAAATGTTTGCAATGTGGATGGATTTGTAGGTGGATTTAATTAGAATAAAGTGTGCAGCCTTATATAATTTATCCACTACTACCATATTTGAGTCATTCTGCTTGTTTCCCTTCGACGGACTAGTGATGAAATCCATATTTATCACTTCCCATCTCCATTTCGGAATCAGCAAAGGCTAAAGTGATCTTGTTGTATGTTGATGTTTATCTTTAACAAGCTGCCATTCTTGGCATTTAGCTATAAACAATGCTACATCATATTTTAGTTTTGGCCAAAAATAATTATTCTTTACATCTGAAATCATCTTTTGGTATCCAAGGTGTCCTAAATAAGGTTGCTTATGAAATTTTGTTAATATTTCAGGTAAATATTTTTCATTTCACACACATATAGTCAATTTTTAAGACCATAACAAACCTATTTCATCAATTTTATATTCTTTCTATTACTGTCCCAGCCCGTTTTCTTGCATTTTCTAGTTAATTTTCGCATAAAATGAGTCATTTTTAGTGGTTGTCCTTATTCTATCCTACACATCAGAACTAGTTTGACTAATTGTTATCTCATATAGCATATGGAGTCTATGACTTAACACATAAGTGACCTTATTCTCTTTCCCCTTTGTATTTGGCATCAAAGTTGTACTCACTTAAGAAATCTACCATTTAGCTTGTCTGACATTTAATTCTTGTTGTTCAAAAATATACTTTAATCCCATGTTATTGGTTTTAAGAATAAGCCTTGTTCGCATTAAGTAGTGCCTCCACATTTTTTAAGTTTGGATGATGGCATCTAGCTAATGGTCATGTGTAGCATAGTTTCTTTCATGCTCCTTTAGTTTCCTAGATTCAGATAAAATGACACAGTCATTTTGCATAAGGACTCCTCCTAGTCCATCTTTTCCTGCATCAGTGCAAACAAAAAAAATCCCATCATGGTCATCTATATTTAGGATGGGTGTAGTAGTCAATAAGTGTTTTAATTTTTCAAACTTTCTTCATATTTGTTTGTCCAATTAAACTTTGATTACTTCTTGTGCAAGGAGGTCATGGGGTGAGCAATCTAAGAAAAGTTATAAAGGAATTATAGCTATGATACATTGATTGAAAGATTTTATAAATAATAACACAAAGGAATTGATATAGGTTTTATATGTTTATTGGACACATATACGTTATGATAGATTGATAAATTTTATTACAAGTTATTATAATTATATTGCAAATAAATAAAATTTGTTAGGTTTTGAATGTAATTAACCTTTTTCTTACTATAGTAATTGGAAACTCCCCCTCCTTTTGGGATAAACGCTGGAAAAGAGAAATGGTTGTTCCACTAATTTTGTTTAGAGATACCTCCAATACGGTTACCACCAGAAAAAGGGAAGGGCTGCCCTCCATTACTCTCTTAACAAGATTTATGTTTACATAACAAAAGAAGGGGAGATAGCTCAAAAAAAGGAGAGAGCAGAAGTTGGTTACTGGTATGTTTTTGGGAAAAGAACGAGCCACCGAAAGGAGGAGAGAACTGCCTTTTACATCTAAGAGAAATTTCATCAGTTTTCAGGACTCTCTAGTTTAGGAAATGATCTTAGGATCTCAATGGGCTCTTCGGAGATCGGCTAAGAGAGTGAATAGAGAAATCATGCTAACCAAAACGATCGCAAAAGGTTAAAGATTGGGCTGTTGGGATTATGGACCTGTATAATACACGAAAAGTTGAGTGTGGCCGCATTGTTACGAACTCCTATTGAAACAGTTAATTGATGGATATGATTACATCTACATCTCACAGCCTTCTCATGGAACAAGTGCTAGTCTGGTTCATTGGGATCGTTACAGCTTCTATACTAACGAGTACCAACAGTGTCCATATGTGGCTTGTGTTTCGAACCTTTTTGGAAACAATAGCAAATGGAATTTTAATGTCCAAAATAAAACTATCATGGTGTACTTGTAGTTTTCATATGTGGCTTGTGTTTGGAACCTAAACAATAGAAAATGGAATTTTTATCTCCAAACTAAAACTGTAATGATGTCTACCAATAGTTTCCATATGTGGCTTGTGTTTGGAACCTACTTGGAAACCATTGCAAATGGAATTTTAATTCCATATGTGCCTTGTGTTTGGAACCTACTTGGAAACAATTGCACATGGAATTTTAATTTTAGAGAAGTAGGAAATGATGGGAGAGAACATCATCAATGGAATCTGATGGTACTTACAAATAGTTTATAGTGATAAAGGTTGAATGTCATTAATACTTTACTTTATATTAAATTTGTTTTTAAATGTTACGTTTTCAATTCATAACTGTGATTTCCATCATTGTGTGAGCTTGGCCTTTGTCAAGTCAAACCAAATTACATATCACAGAATATTTTCTTTATTTTGTTTGTGTGGACAAGATATGAAATTCTTAAAATCAATTCTATTAAAACACACATTGTTTTTTAGCTTATTAAGTGTTGTGTATCTTCAAAACTACCGGTTGTAGGGCCCGATCTTCATGATTTAGAGGTCATGTTTTAATTGTGTTTGGATATCAGTTCATGATGTGGGGAATTTGGGAGGCCCTCACAAGTGGATATCAGTCCATGATGCGGGGAATTTGCGAGCCCCTCACTAGCAGGGTTCGGGGGCAATGCCCCTGTGGCAAAAATTTTGAAAAAAAAATGCTTTGTAAAATGTTGTAATTTCAAGTCATGACTTGTTCAATAATGGGTGATTTATGAGCCCATGGTATTGAGTAGACCGGGGAATCTTACCATGGTAATCCCTCCTTAAAAGGAAGGCATTCTAATACGGTGGGGTATTGTAATATTGTAAATATATCAATGATTGTGTAAGCGACTGTGTGAGAGTGAAAAAGAAGTTGAAGTTGCAATGGATGTGTTGCGGGTTGTATCGCTTCATTTGGTAAACATATTAATAAAAGGACTCACAATTTCTCTGTAGACATAGCCCATATTGAGTGAACCACGTATATTGGTGTCTCTCTTGTATTTTGATCTTATGTGTTTTATTTCTGCATTCTATTTACTGCTTTACGATCCTATTTTTCTAGCAAAAACAATGTAGTGGAAAAAGTTTGACCTTAATCAATCATTACTATTTATAAAGTTTAATCTAATCTTCCTTAATCATTACTTTCCCATTACTTCATTAACAAAATTGAAATATTTTACCTGAAAAAAATCCAACATTCACATATAAATATATCTATTAAAGTTATAAATCATCCTAGATTTTACTATCAGAATTTCACTAGATAAATTTTCCATGTTACCTATGATTTCTCAAGCATCAATAATTCCATTTAAACTATGAGGCCTATACATGGATTTGGATACAATTCAATTACTTTCTATGTGTTCAAACAATCACGAAAACAGCGACGGACAAACAATCTCATCCATATGTTCCAACACTATTTAATAAGGAATCTAAATTTTCACATTTAAAATGAAAGATTGAGTATGACTTTATTAGGACCATATTGCTTTTTATTTGGTATAAATAAGGTAATGCTAGCCACTAAGAATGAGTATGATTTATTAGGACCGTATTATTTTTGTAGAAATAAGGTAATGCTGGCCACTAATTGTCATTCTCGTCACTAAAGTAGATTTCGTCTATGCGCCCTTAGAATTTTCATTTTTAAAAATTATAAAACATAAAGTAATCGGATGTGAAAAAGTTATATTATATTAATATTTTTAAAAGACAAGATTCGACGTCGAATATTAGGGAAGTGAAAAATAGCTTACAGTGATGGGCATTGGGAGCGACCATCATCAACAGTGAGAAGGGTCGCCGATCGTCATCAATGGAAACACATGACAACCAAACAATACTTTACATCGACAAAAATCTCAAATATGAATATATTTGATTTTAACTTAAAGGTCCATTTACCTTATCTTTGATTTTAACTTAAAGGTGTACTACTTAAAGCATTATAACTTGGTAAAGTACATACATATGTTTGTCAAAATAAATTATATGAATAAAAACATTATTTATATAACATAATATAAATAATGTCATTAAAGTTTCCCAATTTTGTATTTATAATATTTATAAGGAACTAGAATGTTTTAAGCAATGGGCCAAAAAATAATTATAAACATAAATCTATATAATCTAATAATATTAGACAGTAAAAGCACGCTCTTAGTTGCTTCTAACTAAACGAGATTCACAATATCCAAATATCAAAAAAGTAAATTACAAAACTCTACCCAAGAACGATATCATCAAGCGATATTCTTGGATTTTATTGAGATGGTGAAAATTCATAAAAATAAAATAAAGTACCTTTAGTAGAATTCATGACCAAACATATTTTTAATTTTTCTAAATTTATAAAAATTTTAGAATATTATAATAATGAGACTTTATAACACAATTATTAATTATTTAAACATTTTTATGAAAGATCATTAAAACATTAATATAAAAGTTTGTTTTAATATAAAAGTCATCACACATGTAGGTCTATATACACTTAAATTAGAAAAATAAGATTATATATATATATATTTAATTTCATGCCTCTAATGCTAATTGAGTCAAATAAGAGAAAATAAGTTATGGTTTGACAAAAATAAACAATATTAGTTTAGGAAGTGGCAATAAATTTATGAACTTGCATGATGACTACATAATATCAAATACTACCTGTTTTCATATTAATATGTGCAATATTGTTGCATAACATTGTTAGTACCCTACTTTTTCTCATATTATTGGTTTTATTAATTGGCTTTGAAATGTCATTTCTTTCTTCATGACCCTCATTTCCATCCTCTTGTAACTTTAGTCTTGTCATATTGAGCCAATTCAAACCATAGTTAACTAAAATACATAGAGCTCAGTGTTTTCCGCATTTTGTGCACATGGAGCACATATGAAATCCTTAAAATCCCTGTAATCATCTAAAAGTAATTTTTTTAGCTCATTAACAATGTGCACCATTCAAGACAATGTAGTGTATAAGTGTGGACCTTACCAATTTGTTAATAATATTTATAGGGTTTGATATAGTCTTCTTTAATCATTATTATCTTATTACTACATTAAGGAATTGAAATAGTTCATATTAAGATATATCCAAAAGAATGTCCATCATTCACTTGTAAATAAATCCATTTATGTCATACAAATCATCTACAATATATTATAAGTTTATGCTACAAGAATTTCACTAGATAGATATTTCACACTATTTATCATCACTCTCATCAAGAATTCAATTTTTATCAAGCTTGGAGTTGGAATACACAAGGAGGAAAAAGGCCCAACCTTAAAGATGGGTTTGAATCACATTTAGGTAAATCAAGGAATCATTAAAGTTTTGTTGTAAGTAACCTTTTTATTTACTTAATCAAGCTCTATTATTATTTTATTTTATCTTATGTTCTAGATATTATATGCTTGTTGATACGTTTATTAGGTGTTTCATATGTCTTATTTTCTTTATAATATAGTTCATGTAGTGGTATGATCGAGTCTTTTTGTTTTCTTTTACTTCCATTTTAATAAGTTTATTACTTGTTTCTTGTGTCTAGTTTAGTTTATAACACAGGTCATGGAGTCTTTATGTTTTTTTTTACTTTCATTTTGTCTACTACTAAGTTCATAAAACTTACAAGTAGGGTTTTTTGGCACACCCTTATGACAAAATCCACTATTGATCAATGACTTGACTAGAGAAGTTAACGCTTTTCTACTTTGCTTGTTGAAGGCCTACTTACTAGGTATTTGGTACATTAGTTTTCCTTGCTATTTTTTGTTATTTTTTCTTCCTATATGCATTAGGTGCATGAGAGACTAGGGAAAGAAAACCTAATTTTGTATCTAGACAAAAACATTTTTTCATTTTATTTTATTTTATTTATGTTAATAGCACAATTTCTTTAAGAAAAACTACATGAATGCACTTTACTAGAGAATTTGTGTGCTAGTATTGTCTCTAGTCCATTTTCTATATTATGAATCATTTTAAAAATAATTTCCCTTCTTTGCATCTATAATGTAGGTAAATAAATTATATTTTAATCTTTAGTATTTACTTCTTTAACGTTTTTTGATTGAATACTTATTTATTCTTTTGCAACATTAATTATAGAATATTTTGTTATTTTTTTCATTACTTTGGATTTGCTTAAAATTGCACAAACATTGAATAAGAAATATACCATTCCATTTTAAGGTGTACTACTTATGTTTGGAAATCTTGCTTATTTTTCAATTATACTTAGTTGCATTTTTAACATTAGAACCTTAGTTTAGTTGTTGGTTTTTTATTTTTTTATTTGTGGAAAGTTATTTGGTAAAGAAAAAACTACTTAAATTTTTTAGTATTTTTCAAAGTTACCTTCTTTTCCTAAGTTTTTACTTTCATTATAATTTGCACTAATCTATTCTTTTTATTATTATGATTGAGAAATATATAAGATATTTATATGAAAATATGTATATTTTCACCCACTCAAAGGATTAGAATCCAAATCTCAATATTAATACAAACTGAATGACCTCATTCCCACCCATTCCATTATATTAGACCACACTCTAATCGGCTACTCTAGTCCGTTGTTTATTTACATTATGAACATTAATTTATTTATATTTTAAAACTTGATTAAATATGTTAAAAGAAAAAATTTCATTGACAAAAGAAAATTATTTTACATCCATACTATTTGTCATATTTATTTCCTTTTCTTGTAAGTTATATAATATTTCCAACATTTATTTTAGGGTTTTTTCCCAATCTATTATTGTTGTATATACCACATATGCACACAATTCATACCATAAGTCGAATACTTGATTCATGCCTCCATGTTCAACCTCTAAAATTAACACTTGAATTCAACTAAAAAAAATTCCCACTTGGGCAAAAAAACAACATTTTAGTTAGGTTAGTGTGGTGGGGATAAGCATTTAAATTACTTGCCACAACCATTTACACATGAGACTTAGTTTTTTACTTATAGATAAATTAAAATATTTTTTATTGGGTAGAAAGTAAAACTCTCTTTAGGAAAACTCTCTTAAGATTTATTTTTTTTCTTTCTTTTTATTTTCTTTCCATAAAATAGTTAGATTTTCCCGCTCTCTTTATCTTTCTACTCTTTAATTTATTTATTATAGATTGTCCTCATATTAGGTCCTATCTTTTTATTACTTTTTATTTAGTAACTACTTAAAGAGTTATCCAATCTCTACCATGTTTGGTCTCTCTTTAGGTGGTTGTTCCCCAATAGTTATGAGTATGAAAATAAGATAAGTAGCATAATAATAATTTTCATTATTTATTTGATTCTCCAGATCCTGACATCTCAACATCAAATATAACAATGTAACTGGTCTTGTTGCTCCACATCCTACTAGCTCAACATCAAAAGATAATGAGTCTAGATAAATATTGATGCTCCAGAGCCTAACAGCTCAACATCAAATCAAATATGACAATGTAACCAGTCTTGATGCTCTAGATCCTATAGCTCAACATCAAAACAATAATGAGTCTAGATAAATATTGATGCTCCAAAGCCTACCAACTTGACATGAAATCAAACATAACAATGTAACTATTCTTGATGCTCCAAATCGTAATAGCTCAACATCATAACAATAATAAGTCTAAATAAATCTTGATGTCCCAGTGTCTACTAGCTCAACATCTATTCGATCATAACAATGTAAAGAGTCTAAACTTGGGATATTACATCCCACCTCCCATATACAACATTGTCCCAGTGTTAACAACTTTAATTCATGAAATCTGAAACAAAAAGGGGTATGCCTCTTTCATGGCATTTTCATTTTCCCATGTGGCTCCCTTCGGCCGAGAATGCTTCCATCACACTTTTTGCTAGATAATGGCCCACTTATGGGGCTGTAATTCTCTCTTGTCCAAAATATGAAGGGGTTCTGGCATAAGTTCCCCTTCTTGTTATACCTGCAAGAAATCCCAATCAATCACATGTTTAGGATCATAGACATACTTTTTAAGCAAGGATGTATGAAAAACATTGTGAACTTTCACATGAGTAGATAGCGCAAGTTCATAGGCCACGGATCCTTTCTTGGACAATATTTCAAAAGGCCACAATATATGGGAGGTAACTTCCCACATTTTCACATGCTTAATGAGCCTCTTTTTGCTTTGACTTTCAAGTAGACAGGTTCACGAACCTGATACTCCTTATCTATCCTATTTTTATCAGCATAACTCTTTTGTCGATCCCGTGCCTCTTTTAAATTCTATTATACTTTAGTTACTAGTTGTTCTAAATTCTTTAATAATTTTAGCCCCAACATGATCCTCTCCACCAAATTATCCTAATTTACCGATGTTCAGGATTTTATGCCATAATGTACCTCAAACGGACTCATTTTAACTGAGGTTTGGTATCCATTGTTGTACGCAAACTCTGCAAGGTGTATTGAATCCTCCAAATGGGCAGGATTGTGCATTAGATACATATGAACCATATCCTCCAAGATATGATTAATACATTATGTTTGCCCATCTTCTTGCAGATGATAGGTTGTATTGAAGTTCAATTGTTTGTCTAGCCCTAAAAATCAGGCTTTCCAGAAATTACTTGTGAAATTTGTGTTTCTATATGGAATAATAGCTTTAGGTATGCCATGAAATCTAAAACTTTCCTTCAATAAAATGTTTACAATGTGGATGGATTTATAGGTGGATTTAATAAGAATAAAGTGTGCATCCTTAGAGAATTTATGCACTACTACCATAATTGAGTCATTATGCTTCTTTCCCTTAAACCGACCGGTGATAAAATCCATACTTATAACTTCCCACTTCCATTTCGAAATGGGTAGAGGATGAAGTGATCCAATTGTATGTTGATTTTTAGATTTAACAAGATAGAATTCTTGGCATTTAGCTATAAACAATGCTACATCACATTTTAGTGTTGGCGAAAATTAATGTTTCTTTACAGCTGAAATCGTACTTTGGTATCCAAGGTGTCCTGAATAAGGTTGCTTATGCAATTTCGTTAATATTTTAGGTATAATATTTTATGTTTCACGCACATATAGTCGATTTTTAGACCATAACAAACGTGTTTCGTCAATTTTATATTCTTTCTATTACTGTCCCAACCCATTTTCTTGCATTTTCTAGTTAATTTTTGCATAAAATGAGTCATTTTGAGTGGTTGTCTTGATTTTTTCCTACATATCAGAACTAGTTTGATTGACTGTTATCTCATATAGTATATGAATTATGTGACTTAACGCATGGATGACCTTATTCTCTTTTCCCTTTATGTGTTTGGCATCAAAGTTGTACTCACTTAAGAAAGCCAACCATCTAGCTTGTCTAGCATTTAAGTATTATTGTGGATGACAACATCTAGGTAATGGTCATATGCAACATAGTTCCTTCCATGCTCCTTTAGCTTCCTGGATTCATAGAAAATGACACAGTCATTTTCATAAGGACTCCTCCTTTTCCTTCAGAATCCACTGAACCGACCGTGTAATCATCTAGATCAACGACTACTTAATCTGCTTACTCAATAGAATACTCTACTAGTTGGCGTCAGGGTCATCTATCTTTAGGATGGGTGCAGTAGTGAATAAGTGTTTCAATTGTTGAAACTTGCTTCACGTTTGTCTGTCCAATTAAACTTTGATTCCTTCTTATGCAAGGAGGTCATGGTGTGAGCAATCTGAGAAAATTTCCTTATGAAATTCAAATAATATCATGCCAATCCCAAGAATGATCTAATTTCTCACACACATGTAGGAGTAGGAAATTCCATGATAGTTTTAATGTTTCCTGGGTCTATAGCAATACCCTCTTTAGAAATTATGTGTCATAGATATTGAATTTTTTGTTTATAAAAGTCACACTTACTGAATTGGCATAGAGTTGGTGCTCCCATAGCACTTGTAGAACAATCCTAAGATGTTCTGCATTGTCTTCTTCATCCTTATAATAAATCAATATGTCATCAATAAATACTAGCACAAACTTGTCTAAATATTTGTTGAAAATGTTACTCATCAGACAAATGAAAGTTGCAGTTGCATTTGTCATTACAAAAGGAATCACTACAAACGTGTACTAACCATAATGAGTCCTAAAGGATGTTTTACTTATGTCTTCTTCTTGAATCCTTACTTGATGGTATCCATATTCAAGTCAATTTTAGAAAAAAACTTTGCTCCTCTGACTTGGTCAAACAAGTTGTTCATTCTAGGAAGTGGATATATGTTCTCAATTGCTAATTTATTCAATTGTTACTAATCAATGCATGTCCACATTGTACCATCCCTCTTATTCATGAAGATGATTGGTGCTCCCCATGGGGATACACTTTGTCAGATATAACCTTTCTCAATTAGTTCTTGGAGTAACAATTTCAACTCCACTAGATAAGGTGTACTCATGCGGTACATAGCTTTAGAAATGGTTACTTCACCTGGTACAAGTTATATGGAGAGATCAAAGTCTCATTTAGGTGGAATCCTTGGTATTTCTTCCGGAGATACGTCCTTAAACTCACTTAGGACTGGATATTTTTCAATTTTGTGTGTGCTTTCTTCAATGTTTTGCATGTGAAAAGCATAGAGCCTACAACCCTTTCTCACATATTTCTTATATTGCAAGGTTGAAATATGTCGAACATAAATTTTCCTTGGTATCCCCTGAATCACTCTTTGATTCCCATTCTCATCAATGCATGTAAATGTTTTGTTTAAGAAATTAAGTATGACATGATGTTGTCCTAACTAGTCCATACCTATCAGTATGTCATAAGAACCAAATGGAAATATATTCAAATATGCTTCAGTTTGAAAAACATTCATTTCTAATTTACAATTTTTGACTAGATCATAAAACTTTCTTTTGGTACCGATAGCCAACTATACAAGCCATGGTTTGTTGTGATTTACCTTGTTTAACTTGCATTATTCAACAATGCAATACCTCTTATGCAACCTTAATTCTTCTACAAAGGAAAATACAATGCTAAAGGAAAATGTAAGTCCATATAGTTCCTGGAGAGAATCTCAAGGTTATGCTTTGCCGGTAAAGCACTAATAGTACTATTGTGAATTTCCTAAGTTGTAATTAGAGTTTGTAGACATAGGAGACTAAGGGGCTTGACACAACTAAACAAAAAGGTCATGAATCCACTAGATGAGAGGTAAATGGTTGGGGAGCCTTTAGTTGATGACAAGTGTCATTTTAGTACCTCGGACACTAGAAGAATAGTGAACTATGGATGTTCACTTGAGAACTCAAACTTATATATTTTTTTCCTAAGAAGAAAGTAATTATCTATCGTATGCTAATAAGTGAACTCTTGTGGCCCATTTACTATAAGAAATGATTCTAAGTAAGGCCAAGAAGATTCCTAAAATATTATTATGAAGGAATTATAGCTATGATACACTGATTGAAATATTTTACAAATAATAATGCAAAGGAATTGATATAGGTTTTATATCTGTATTGGACACATAAATGTTGTGATAGATTGATAAAATTTATTACAAGTTATTATAATTATATTGTTAAAAAATAAAATCTCTTAGGTTTTCAATGTAATTAACCTTTTAGTTACTATAGTAATTGGAAATTCACCCTCCTTTTGGGATTACCACTAGAAGAGAGAAATGGTTGTTCCACTAATTTCAGTTAGATATACCTACAATATGGTTACCACTAGAAAAAGGGAAGTAATACACTCAATTACTCTCTTAACAAGATTTATGTTTACATAACAAAAGAAGAGGAGATTGCTCAAAAAAAAGGAGAGAGCAAAAGTTGGTTACTGGTACGTTTTTGGGAAAAGAGCGAGCCACCGAATGGAGGAGAGAACCATCCTTTAGATCTAACAGAAATTTGATCAGTTTTTAGGACTCTCTAGTTTAGAAATAGATCTTAGGATCTCAATGGGCTCTTTGGATATTGGCTAAGAGAGTGAATAGAGAAATCATGCTAACCAAAATGATTGCAAAAGGTTGAATATTGGGTCGTTGGGATTATGGGTTGATAAAGTTTGCAATACACAAAACATAAAGAGCAGAAACAGAAATGGGCATATTGATTGCCTTCTCATTATTAAGCACACATATATATAGTTTCACATAAGACCAAAACCACTGGCTAATACTATAGGCCAATGTAAACCATGGGTCAACAAATGACCTAACTCAACTAACTTAGGACCATTGACTCAACTAACTAACCAACTTGCCACATGAGATTACGACTCTTAACACACCCCCTTGATCTCAAGTGGGATGGTGTGGTTAGCACTATCAATGTCTAAGTGTTGTGCCTGCTAGTCTATGTCTCAGCTAGGCATACATTTCATTCAAATAAACTTAAGCTTTACTTTCTTCCTTGATGTATACTTGGACTGCTTCTTCTTTGTCTTCTTGAAGTTGATGCTAAGTAGGTGTTCTTTAGCATCTTCTTTGACTTTTGCACAATAAACAGTGTTATTGTTTTTCATTGATCCTGGAACATAATGCAAGTCTTCTTCTTCTTCTTCTGTTTCTGTTTCAACATATTGTATGTTACTGTCCATTTTACCTGCACACTTAAAATATTTGTCAGAAAAAAGATACATATATTTTAACTCTTCTTGGAGAGAAAGAACTTCTTCATATTCTCTTGTTGTTTCAATGGCAGCTACATCATCATTAACTGTTGCATCTTGTGCACAATGTGCATCCTTCACTGCTTCCTCAAAAACTGTGGGCTGACAGGGAAATAGAGCATACTCATACTGCTCAGCAATAATGGGAGTCTGCTCATATAGCTCCCTCAAACTTTTGGTTTTCTGGTTCTGTGATGAACAGGTTGCTGCAACTTCTATGCTGCTATCAACTGTCTCTTTCTATGAATGACTTTCATTGCTTCTATCAACTGTCTCTTTCTCTGAGAGACTGTCACTGCTACTATCAACTGTCTCTTTTTATGAGAGACTATTACTCAAGTCACTAGGGACTTCTACATTGACAGGTTTTATTTCACTGTCATCAACAACTTGATCTAGATCAGCAAGCTTTGCTAAGCTTACTTGATCATTGGTTGCATCATAAACACAGTCTTCTTCATTGTCTTCCACTTCATTGTGGGATTCCTGGTGCTTTGCATGGCTTGCAAAGTCAACTGGTTCTTTTTCACTGAACTCTGCTTCATCTTCTTCAAGTTCCTCTTCAGAGAACTTTGATTCATCTTCTTCAGGTTCCTCTTCATTGAACTCTGCTTCATCTTCTTCTATTTCAGGTTTTTCTTCACTGAACTCTGTTGCATCTTCTTCTACATATTTCTCTTCACTGAACTCCGCTTTCAATATATCCCAAGCTTCTTTGGGAGTAGAAACATCTAAAATGTTATGAAAGATGGAATAATCTATACCATTTTGTATGATACATAAGGCAATAACTTGCCTTCTTTCCTTTTGATACTCTATCAAATTCTTAAATAATTATAGATCACTAGGATCCTCTTCAACTACAAAATGCCATAGATCTTGTGACCTTAACAAATCCCTAATTTTCAATGACCATAAATCATAGTTATCTCCATCAAAGGTTTTCTATGAACCTATTGAGGTTAACAGATTTCTTACCTCTTCGATTTTTTCCGGTAGCTCTTCTAGCACCATCTTCGATCTTCAATGGTCCTTCAGTATTCAAATCTGCTCTGCCCTTTTTCTACAGAGGGTCTTCTTGGATCGATCTCTACAAGACTCGATCTGCTTCAATCAAAGTTGGAACGTTGTCCAATATTTTGGCTCAGCGTCAACAATATTTCGCTTCAAAAACTATATCTACTCCGAGATCTAGCCTTTTAGCATTGGATCTGAGATCGGCTTCATGATCATGCTTGCCATGGAGTATGACAGCTGTTAAACTGATCGTCGCACTTTACTAACTGACACAGTGCGTCGGGGGTGTGACGGACAAAATTCTATAAGTCCAAGACTATCGTCGCACTTTTCCACTGAGTAAGCTGGCGATGATCATCGTAGTTTGCTTTCAACCAAGGTGTGATAGCATCGCAGTTTTCCTTTAGGCAGGGTGCGATAGCCTCCCTTCAGGGCCGAAATTTTTTTTTTTTTTTCTCGCACAAATTTTATTTTTGTTTGCCCATTTTTTTTTTTTTTTCCCCCAATTTATTTTTTCGTGAGAAAAAAAAAGGTTACCTTGTCAAGGCTCGAGTGTTTCTCCCCGTCTGTGCTGCAACTTCCAGTTGTGCATGTGTGCTCTCCAGCTTCTGAAAAGGCTTACCCAAAAACAAGATCGAAGGATCAGGCCGTCAGCTTTGATACCATGATAAAGTTTGCAGAGACACATACTAGAGCAGAAACAGAAACATGCATATTGATTGCCTTCTCATTATTAAGCACGCATATATATAGTTTCACATAAGACCAAAACCACTGGCTAATACTATGGGCTAGTGTAAGCCACGGGTCAACAAATGACCTAACTCAACTAACTTAGGACCATTGACTCAACTAACTAACCAACTTGACACATGAGATTACAACTCTTAACATGGGCCTCTATAATTCACGAAAAGTTGATTTTAGCCACATTGTTATGAACTCCTATTGAAATAGTTAATTGATGGATATGATTACATCTACACATCACAGCCTTCTCATGGAATAGGTACTAGTCTAGTTCATTGGGATCGTTAAAGCTTTTATACTAACTGGTAAGCACCAATTTGATTACCACAATTTCATATTTTCTTTTTTATATGTTAAGGGATCCCATAAGAGATTGTATCTTTTTATCTTCAAACATACGTTGTGACCTAAGTGAAGGATGAGAATCTCCATGCCCATTTATGTGGATGGTGACTCGCTCCATGTTCCTTCGGTGGTTACATATATAACTTACCACGCTGTGTGATTACAAATTTTTTTAGATATTCTTGGGTATGTTGAACCGTCTCACTGGACAGAGTAAGAAAGAGCCAATCCCTTATTCTTTTCAGTTACCTCGTCAAATAATATGACATGCATGTGGAGAGTTGTCTCCTACACTCATTTTCTTTAATTTTGTTTGTATAATGAATGTAATTGAAGAAGAGGCGTTCTCTCTGAGAGACAGGATCGACCCCTTCTTATTTATTTATTCTTGTTTCCTGTATAAAATCAAGGAATGACCCTTGCATATCATTTCTTTTAAACATTATTTAATAACCATAAACAAAAGAAACAGTTGTTTAATGCCAAATACACAAACTGCTTTATGTGTGAAGGCAAGGAGAGGATTCATCCTCTCAAAATGGAGTTGAAACTCCCATCTTCCCACCTTTTGGTATGGGTTTTAGTGATTTAGTTAAACAGCAGATCCTTTTGTTGGAAGGCGGAGCAACCACCTTCGGTTAAGTCAACCTTCTTTCGTACCTTGTTTATTGAATATATCAAATTACTGTATATGCAGTTGTTACCGAGGAACAAAAGGACAATCTTTGTATGGGAGTGAATCCATTTCCTTATTCTAAATACGGTAGCAGTCATTTGGTAATTTTTAGAAGGCGTATTTATAAAAAATGAAGCTCGTTTGTTAAGTTTCCTAACCTAGTATTAACATATTAAGTTTTTAATTAATGAGGCCAAGACTAGTATCATGCTTTTACTTAGGGTCTAGACTATGGTTGAAACCCAAGCACTATGGTTATGATTGAACGCTAATTCTTTTTTTACTTGGATGTTACGCTCTTTGTGATAAGGCATGGTGCTCTTTGTTTTCAAGTTTAACCCAAGTACTAAACTCTAATCGAGTAGTAGTTGAATCTTAACTTCTAGGTAATCGAGTTTTAAGCAAAACGGTGCATCCAATTAACAATAGGGTTTATGGTTTTAAGAACCGAGCTCTTTATTTGAGGGAAAAATCATTATTAAAGAATCAAACTAATTACTAAAAAAATAACTATATTGATCTTTTGATTTATTGGATTAGTTTCCCATCTCAGGGGTCACTTTTGAGTGGGAAAATATACGATAAACAGAAAGTCAAATGGTTGGGTGGAACGTTACAATCAAGTCATCAATTGCAAAAATATTCTACAACTAGATAAGTAATCTACATTTGTTACATTATTAATATTCACCAAGTTTGTAAAAGATTTTATATAAAAGAATATTGTCTTTGTGTAAGATTTTAGTTGTTATGTATTCTTCAATACTAAACTTGTGGTTGATTAGAAAGAGTTTATCTTGTGCTAGATATGGATTTTGATACCGAGAGTTGATTGTCTTAAGTTTACGAATAACTTTATTATATTTGTTATGTCAAATGTAATTTAAAAATAACAAAAAGGTATATGATTAGCATTAGTGGAAAATGGGGTATATGACATCCCCAACACTTTACCAGTAATAGGGATGATTTATTTCCAGCAACTGTTGCTAGTCTAATTACACTGTGGGATGATAAGTTTGAGTGGACTTCACTTTTACAAAAAAGTTTAAAGTTTAGAAGACTATTATATTTTTTTCAGTAAGGAGGTGGTTTAAACCCCTTTTTCCTACTATCCGAGAAAGATTTATTCTTCTCTTTTCTTTTGTTAAATTTTTTAGCCCTGTGTTGGTTGTCCTCATAAGATAGTATTTCCTTAGATAAGGCTTCATCCAAGGTGCATCAAATTATATTTTATCTTTCTAGTAGGGAAAAAGGCAATTTAAGAATTGTTATATTTTTACTTTTTTATCTATGATGTATGGCACATAATGTAGCAATTTCAAAAATCTGTTTATTAAATTATCTTCGGACATAGAGCCCATATTCAGTTCATGAAATTCCTTAATCCTTTTATCGCAGAACATTTCAGACATATATTTATCTCTAAACCATTTCTTAAATGTTATCCATTTTAGTGTCTTTTCCTTCAGCTTTTTGGTAAACTTCAATTCCCTCCACCACTTGGAAATTTTTCCATTCAAGTTCTAAATGGAAAATTTAGCCATCATGTTGTTGGGGTAATCATGCACTTTGAAATATTTGTTCATCCTAACAACCACTCGATATCCTTTTCTCTCGAGTATAACTCTCCATTAAAAGTTGGAGCTTTGATCTTTTTAAACTCTCCTTGTTGGTCATCACTATTGGTAGTCTTATGTTTCTTTTTACAAGGAGAGGGTGAAAAATATAAGAAGAACTATTGTTGCAGTAATCCTTTGATTCAGAGGAGGATGAATCAAAATTGTACTTGGATTCCTTTTGTTTTTTAATCTCTCGGCTTTTAGTTCATTTTTCATGATATGGACCTATGATTTTTCTACTAATACTATGTGTTGGTAGCTTTCCATTCTTGATTCCAGTTGAAGTTTGCAATGTGGCTTCATCTACCTCTTGATGCCCCTGCTTATCCCTCATGTTTTCATCCTTAAAAATCTAATGTTTATCCTTTAAACTATGCACTATCTTAACAGTTAAGAAGGGGTAGTTGTTTTCTTACTGTCATTTAGTTCGACATAAATCTCTTGTTCTTGCAATGGTGAGTCAACGTTTCCATGCTAGCTAGAAACTCTTTCAGCACTCATAGTTTTTGCACTTCTAACATCATATCAATCTGTAGAAAACAAAATTTTACTAGCCCAATTTTTTTTTATCACAACGATTAGCTTAACAAACCTATAGTGTCCAAAGTATTTGAAACTCAACTCTGATACCAATTGTAATGTCACCAAAAAAACACACATAAAAAAAATTATATCAGCAATGAACGATATTATTAAACTGTTTACTAACACTTCATATCTAGAATAGTATGGACTGATATGTGGAATTACAGTCTCTTGTAGAGTTTATTCATCGCTTATCCAATAGTTGGATGTAATTGTTCTCTTGTCAATTTGTATATCATTCATATTCATAATTGTACGTCTTTATTACCTATTTGTTTAGCATTCATCCCAACACAGTTCAAGACTTGATAGTCTTTAATACTCAATCCGATCTGTACAAGTATCCTTTTGTTATGTGAAAGGATAGTATATTAATTAAATATTTGTTCACTTTTTAACCTTTTATATTATGTTATATAAACAAAGGACTATTTATATCCTTGAATGGACCTTTACTCTGGTTTATTATTAGCACATATTACACTTCCAAGTCTGCTGGAGTTTGATCATTAATAGGCTTATGAATGCTTACTCATTCTCCACCCATATTGACAGTATTTAGTTAACTCTTTTGAACAGTATTTATATCAACCTTACATCGTCACTTTAATATTTTAAATATAAACCTTTGTTTTCATTTATCGTTTTATGAGATTAAGTGTTTAGGCCATACTTGTCATACACATGATTATGGACAATTTACTTATGTTTATACTTAACACATTTTTAACACATTTTGTTTTTAATTCACTTGGTTTCATTAACGTTGACCTAGCTTAGAGTTTGTGGTCCAGGGTGGCTCGATGCTTACTAGAATGCTTAACCTAACAACCATTTAATCTCATGCAGGTACCAGGTAAAGATTTTAGCATTAGTTAGAGATTTGGAGAAACCTAATTCTGTGTACCAAGACTTACCATTTACAAGGTGAAACCATTTTGTATATAACCAAGGGTTACAATATTATTATCTCATCGCAATTGTTAGACCATTTAGCCAGGGTTTATAATATCAACATCCCATCGTAATTGTTGAACTCTTGTGGTATTAAATGTTGTAGGTGATTACTTGGTACGTAGCCCTCCACCTGGGCTATTGATTCCTACCACATTTAATTCTCAAGTACTCTCCAACTTTACAAAAAACATGTATCTCTCGCTTCGACTTGCCATTTATGTGTAAGGGTTTAGGGAGAGGGAGGATTCAACCTCTTCCAGTTGGAAAGAATAATCCAACCTTATTTACTTCACTATCAATACCTAGTCATATAGACATGGTGGCACCCCTTCCACCTCTAGTGACAATGTTCACAAGACCTTCTCCCTATATGGAAAATTTAATAGATTATCCCCATCCATTGTAGGTATTTACCTTTGATTGGGATCAACATTTCAAATTGTGTTTCCGATCCTCAATTTAAAATATGGCTCAACATAAAGAACTTCTTGGTTCATTGATATCTAGTAGATGTCCTACTTGAATTGTAAAGATATGGGATATTGTAATTTTTACATCGCACCATTGCGTTACATTCCTCTGATGGTAGTCATGCTCAATTAAAATCCTCCTTGTCTATGATTACATATATGCTATGAATACTATGTTCTCCTCGCTCTTTCTTGTCATGAAATTCCCTCACGGATGACATATCGTCACCATTGATAAAATCTCATACTATGATCACCCCCATGATTTGACATGAAATAATATCACCTTATGTTTTTCACACTATACATATGCATTACAGTTCCACCCGAACTCGTTATTTTACTATATACCCCTACTGATTTTTAACCCATAGATCTAGAACCAACTCCCCACAACATAATCTTAAGATATATATAGAATCATTCACCATTCGAAAATATAACCCTTTAATGTTCCCCATTAATGAAAGGATCCATGTATCCTCTCTTGGTTGTGGAGCATGATCTTCCTAATTCAGAGGTTTTGTTTCAGCTGTGTCTGGATCCCATCCCATGACGAGGGGTGTGTGTGGGGGATTTCCCTCCAATATAGTCTCCATGGGGGATCCAGGGAGGTAGCGACTAGTTTGGGAGCCCCCACTAGTAGGGCTTCGGGGGAAGCACCCCCATAAAGAAAATTTAGAAAAAAAAATGAATTGTAAAATGTTGTAATTTCATAGTCATGACTTGGTCAATAATCGGTGATTTACGGGGCCATGGTATTGGTTGTTCCATAGTATTTTTTCCACGATAACCCTCTTTAAAAGGAATTCATTTTAATATGACTGCATATTGTAGTATTGTAAAGATCTCTATGATTGTGTAAGAGAGACTATGAGAGAGTGAAGAGGAAATTACAACGGATGTGTTGCAGGTTGTATCCCTTCATTTGTTGGACAATATAATTAAAGGACTAACAATTTCTTCGTGGACGTAGGCCTAGATTGGGTGAACCACGTATATTGGTGTCTCTCTTCTATTGTGTTTATGTGTTTTATATTTGTATATTATTATTGTTATTTCTCTACGATCCTATTTTTCTAACATCCTCTAATACATTTGGGGGCCTAGATGAAGTTTGGACCCAATTTCGATGCAATAGCAATGCGCGAGTGCTAAAACTGTAAAAAGGTGTCCCCTTCAAAAAAACGTGTGTGCATTCCTTTTTCCAGAGGTTCAGAAATTTCCAAAACTCCACATAGGATGGATAACATGGAAAGAACATGCACACGTTTTAGAAATGTGTGCATGTTTCTATGAAATGCACGGGCTCTAAAAAATAACCCGGTCATGCTATTTTTCATATTAAAAATTTCTCTATTATTTTCACCATAACTCTCTATCCAGGCATCCAATTTTGGGGTTCTTTAGCTTGTTGGAAATTTATTCAAGAGATATGCATCTTTACGCTATGTTAATTTTATGTTTATACATATATAATTTATTATTTTCAAAATAATATAAACTAAATGTCCGTGGGTCTCATTTTATCCATTCTTCATATGCTATCATCTTCATCTATTGTGGCATTGTGAGCACATCTTGGTCATGTCCACAACCTCCCCATCGATGAGATATTGTCTTTGAGAGATAGAAGGTTGTGGACAGAGAGAGAGAGGTGGGGTGGGGTGGTTAGTTATGGGGAGAGGGGGAATAGGAGAGACTGAGAGAGAGAGCGGGTTAGGGGTTGAGGGGAGGGAGGGGGGATGTTTAGTGGTAGGATTATGAGAGAGAGTGAGGAGGATTAGGGGTAGAAGTATGAGGGGCGTTAGGGAGAGAGTATGTGGGGGTTAAGGGTAGAGAGAGAGAGAGGCTGGCTAGGGGTAGAGAGTGACGATGGTTATGGGTAGGGAGAGAGAGGGGGAGGGTTAGGTGTATAGAGAGAGGGTGGGTTAAGTGTAGAGAGAAAGAGAGGTGGATGGTCAGTGATTAGTGGTAGGGGGTGTAGGGTAGGGGTAGGGGGAGTAGGAGAGAGAGAGGGAGAGGAGGTTAAGGGTAAGGTATAGGGAGAGAGAGAGAGGAGGGTATTAGGGAAAAGGGGTTGAGGAGTGGGGGGTTGGGGTTAGAGAGAGAGAGAGAGAGAGAGAGAGAGAGAGAGAGAGAGAGAGAGAAATATTTGGGTTGGTGGGGTGATTAGGGGTATGGGGGTGTGGTATATGTCGAGATATACATCAAGGGTTTTATTCTTTTGGGTATGGGGAGGGCCATTAGAGAGAGAGAGAGAGAGAGAGAGAGAGAGAGAGGTGGGGGTATATAAAGAAAGAGATAGATGGGGAAGTGTGCTTAGTGCTAGGGTGGAGGGGGATTAGTAGAGACATAGAGAGAGGGGGGGTTATTGGTGGCAAGAGAGAGAGAGAGAGAGTGATGGATGGGTGGGGTGGTTAGTAGTAGGGGGAGGGGGATTAGGAGTGAAAGAGATAGAGAGGGGGTAATAGGGGTATAGGGAGAGTAAGAGAGAGAGGGGGGGAGGGTTAGGGGAAGGGGGTGTAGGATGGGGGTTAGGGGCAGGGGGTGTAGGATGGGGGTTAGGGATAGAGAGAGGGGGGGTTAATTGTGTGAGTGACAAAAGGATAGACTGGGAGGATAAGAGAGAGAGGTGTAGGAAAGGAGAGATGAGAGATAGTGTGGGGGGCTAGAGATGAAGTATTTTCTCATTGATATTTACATGAAGAAAGACCTGATATTTATCCATAATCTTCATTCTATAAAAAACAAATACATATCCTGAAAATCGTGGATTATCTTGGGATCCTCTTCGTCAATCACAACATGTGCCCCCCACCTCTAGGGTCTATCCCTTGAATCTATATTGAATCTCAAAGTTGATCCTTGAAGGACATTAGTTTACACCCTACAACTTTGTTGAAACCTCCTAATCCAAGCATTAAAAAAGGTATAAAAAAATTCCCATGCCTAATAAATATTTTTTCTCAAGTGAAGGGTATGTTTTTACTAAGATCATGACAAATTATCTAAATGGACAACACCACCAACATCGACGTACATATAGGGTTTGATGCACGTGATTAAATGCTAATAACATATCTTCATACATGATAGAATCCATTGGAAATGTTGCAATCCTAAAACGTTGAACACTATTAATTCTATTCAACTCTAAATGGGATCTAAAATTCTAAATTTTGCATATAAATCCCAATGAGGTTGGAACCACTGTCAAACATAATGAAACAATTAATGTTAATATAATTAAAAATTTAAGTAAAAGGATAGAGAATGAAATATAGAAAAAATCACTTTTACTTTGAGTATTTAATATTTCCATTTAATGTTATTGGTGATTACTATTTTTTACCTTCATTTAGATCCAAAAATTGGATGTCATATTTTGAAAAATATAACGCACACACTTTTTTTATTTTAGTAGATCATGCACATTATTAACACATGTGCGTTAATAATAACACGCATACATTATTAATTCATGAACATTATTTTTGAAATAATAACATGTGTGCATTTTTATTTCAAAAAATATTGGCGGGATTGGCTTTTTCCATCTACGTGGATTATTAAACATGTAGGTTCAATCTGCAAATAATAAAACATATTTTTTTTTCATTTCTTTGATTTTCAACCTCCAATCTACATGTGCTCTATATGTTTGTTGTTAATTAAACTGCACACCTTTATAAGCTCTTTGTGTAGATTCAAAATATATATATTTTTGGGGAAGACAATATTGCTTTATATTTTTTATTTATTTGTATTTCGTCGTATGTCAAATTTCTAAAAAACATAGGTTTCTTATTTTCTTTCTAACTTTTTATAGGTTCATCTATCCCGAAAACAAAAAAGAACCTACATAGGCATAGATGAAGTCCTACATACTTAAAAGAAAAGGTTCATTCATTATGATAAGACCCTCATAACGGGGCCTAACACTTCACCTTCTCATTCTAGGCATTCACTGACTTTCTTAATTTAAAAAAAGAAAACATTACCATAAAAATTATGGAAAATTAGTGCCGCATAAGAACCACCTGTTTTCTATAACTCTACATTTTTTCTTAATTTCATTGAGTTTACATACCAAACCTCGGACCTAATGTGAATATATGCATTATCTTTTTTAAAAAAGTAACATATCGATATTAGGAGAAAAAAAATTCCTTATGGTTATAATAATTTTCCATAAATAAAGTTATTTATTTTGGAAGGTAACTTGATTTCCCGCGTTTTGTCTTTTTACATTATATTCTGAAAGGTTGTGCAGGTACCTCTAATATTTATTTTTAGTGATTAGATTGATGTTTTTCCAGGATTCGTTTGCAAATAACATGTCATAATTGAGTAGCATTACCTTTCAAAATCCCATTCCTCTGTAATAATGAGAAGTTCTTTGAGGCAACAATGTCTTTTATTGATCCTAGTGATTATTTCTACTTAAGTTCTCCTATTGACTTCATACAAAGGACAATTTTTCTTTGGTGAAACATTCTATTCCATTAATGTGTACACTATATGTAATCTCTCTTGAATAAGGCCCCATCTTGCACTTGAATATGATTCTTTGTGTCCCATAGCCAACCCAAAGTCTATTGGAAAACCAAAGAAAAAGTGTTATATTCAATTTCAACATAGTTTTAGTGTTATATGCCATATCAAAGATTGAAATTGTATGCAAGTTAATATAGATTCGACAAACCTATTGCTATAGTCCCTAGTCGAAAGGGAGAAGTGTAACATCCCTCTCTTTACCCCTATTCTTTTTGTAAATAAAAATGGAACTAAGTACTTGTTTCTGGTGAGGAGCTCAAGGCCAAGACCCCACAAGTAAGCCTTGTAAGTATTGTCATTTACTTTCCAATTTGTAATGGTTAATTGTAGAGTTAGGGGACTAAGGGTATGATGCAACTTAAATATGGGGGCATGAATCCACCAATGTAGATAGGTCATCTGGCTAGGAAGCCATGAAACTCTAGGACATTGATGACGAATATCATCTTGGTGCCGGTATACACTTAAGAAAAATAATACGTCGTTGGGTTTTCCTAAAGGTCCTATGCGTCATCTTAAGATTAAAAGAAGTGACTATTTGCTACAAGCAACTAGTAAACTCCTAAGACCTACCGTCAAATGTAAAAATATTTATTACGATATGATCCTAAGTAAGGGATTACCTATGCATACCGAACTTTTTTAAAGGTCCAAAATCAAATTTAGACCAAGAAAAAGTATGGGGCAACCCATATCTTTTAAGCACCTTCTTCTTAGTATTTATCAAAGAGTAAAATATATAAAGAAAATATTTCTTATAAGAATAAATATATTCATAAAAGTGAAAACAAAGAAATTTTCCTAGTGATTAGGAATATTATGATGGTGCTCGTAATTAGCTGAGATGGAAAATCATGGGGGATCCCCTTGGAGATTCCGTTGGGTGTTTGTCCCCTTTATTGGGAGAGTAAACTCCTTTTAGTTTCCACGTAGTAGTCCTCTTTTGAGTTTTGAAATCTAATCATATCCTCTTTATGTAGGTGGACTTTCCAAGTAAGAAAGGATTCACAGGTATATTTTTATATATGATCATGGTCGCAGTCAAGGAGGGGGGGTGTGCCATTTAAAGAGTCTGGATATGATATCGTTTGGAAAGGGTAGTGATCACCGGATAAGTGATTGCGATCCCTACAGTATTCTATGATCATCCAATCAGAGATGTGATCTCTGCATAAACGTTGCGATCTCCACAATTTTTCCTCGGTTCATCGCATCAATGTTGGGATGTGATCTATGCCATGGGAGAAGGTTGGTAACCTATTGCTTTCATAGAAGGAAGTGACCTCTATTCTTGTTTAACATTCCATTATGATCAGAGAATTATTTGCGTGTATGCTTTGGGAAAGGAAGTCTCATAGCCTGATCCCATAGTTAAATATTGTGTGCTATTTATTTTATTTAAATATCAGTTAGAGGGACTACCAGTTAAGTTGCTGTGTTATGTATATATTTAACTACTATATATCCATGACATTTCTGCAAGCGATCCTTTATTGACCGAGTGTGAATACTATTTCCATCGCATCTCTGCAAGCGATTCTTGATTGACTGAGTTTCACCGCTATCTCCATCGCATTTCTGTAAGCGATCCTTGATTGACTGAGTATGAATACTGTTTCCATCGCGTTTCTGCAACCGATCCTGGATTGACTGAGTTTCACTACTATCTCCATCGCATTTCTGCAACCGATTCTGGATTGACTGAGTGTGAATATTGTTTCCATCCCATCTTTGCAAGTGATCCTTGATTTATTAAGTTTCACTACTATCTCCATCATATTTCTGCAAGCGATCCTTGCGATCCTTGATTGACTGAGTGTGAATACTATTTCCATCGCACCTCTACAAGTGATCCTTGATTAACTGAGTGTGAATATTGTTTCCATCGCATATCTGCAAGCGATCCTTGATTGACTGAGTTTCGATGTATATATACATCCACGAGGCGTCGACAACAAAGGGAGGTCTCTAATGAGAGGTGACCCATTTCCTTTATATCCCTGTATTATGTTCAAAATATGTTGCATCTCATTGTCTAAGAGAAGCATTACTTTATATAGTGCCCCCACATACATATATATATAGTTTTACTGTTGAAATATAGGTGGGGAATATCCCCCACTCTTTGCAAATCGAATGCATATACATTCACAAATGAGGCATAGACAAAAACTCGTTTGCTTGTGTTTGGGTATATACATATATATACATAGGCAAATGCTCATCCTAGCTATTCGAAAAAGTATAGGGTAGGTACCTAATTCCATTTATTGTCTCATTGGATAGATTGTAATTACAATCTATACATGAGTGGTAAAAAGTTAGTATTTAGAATATAATCTTTGGTTATACAATTTATGGTCCCCTTTATTCGCAAATTGTAAAGGACTAGGTCATTGACTAAGTGTCAAGTTTCCAAAATACTAATCTAGCAGCGTGTTATGAAAATCTTTTATGGACCAAAGAAGGGAACTTTATATGATATTTTTAGTAACTCTATCTTAGTGGATTCATTTCCAGCTTGGGGGTGTTCTTTTGGTGGAAAAACATATGTTGGACAGATAACCTAAGGTTGGGAGGAAAGTTGCAGTCTCGCTTAGTCTACATTAATCCAAATAGGTACTCTTGTTTGTTTTATTATTTTTAGAAGATGTCTAGTTTATGATAATTATGATTGGAGTATGTTATATGGATCGTCAAGTTGTATTTAAGTTGCGCTATTATAATTCGAGGTAAATGCATAAACAACTTTATCATCTATTAATTGGTAGTAATGGAAGTCCTTATCATGTTGCACATTTTATAAAGATAAGATCATAGGCATGATATCATCAAATGTCAAATTACCTGTCTGTATGGATGATTCCTTTCTAAACATGTCCATATTTCTTACTTGTAATTGATGCTAAAAATTGACCAAATAAGTATTAAGATGAAGCTAAGAAGTGTCAATAGTATCATGTTTTCAATAAGTAGAAGTGGATGTTCTTGAGAAATTAAATATGATGTTTTGAATTGAAGAAGCACTACTTTCATGAAAGGATCATTGTCGTTATATAACGGCTTTTATGTAGAAGAATCATGTACAATTGATTGTGAATTAAATGAATGTTTGAATGTGTTAACATGAATGAAGTTTCACGTAAGTCTACATGTGAAAAGTAAATCTTATAGATGTGAATAACTATGTTTGGATATTGACATTAACTAAGGAAAGATGCATATAATCAGTTAAATATATATCTTATGAGAATGCATTTCTATGGCTATTATAACACTAATTACTATGTGTTGGAAGTTAATAGGAGATTATACAGGATATAAAGTTATATTAACATGTATACTAATGAGAGAAGAAACATATTGTATAAACTTATATTGATTTGTAAAGGGTCTAAGATTGTAGTAGTTTACTTACTTCCTCATGATTCCTCATGATACAATAGTTACAACATAACTAATAAATGAATCTAGTGTTTATGAATTGCGATAGTACTTAAATTATTAGAATGGTTAGAAAATTGATGAAGGTTAATAATAACTTAATTTGGTAGTTTATATATATGCTTATGAATTGATGTCAATACACTATGATGCATTTATCAATATGATTAGCTAATCGAGTGTATTGAATGATGTGAAGAAAAAAAAAAAAAACCTTTTTCCTCAACATAATATCGAGAATTATGGTTATGTTACAAGAAGTAATAATATATTTGAAAAAAAATCATGAGTTTCACTTTCAAATATGTGTTTTCCAACCAACACATGCTTAATATAGAAAAATACTTCAATTTTAAACTAGAAACATATACAAGTCATGTATATATGTAATGGGGGTCATGTATCTATTTAAAGGATTTAAGGGAACAATGTGTATTTTAAGACTCATTTATATGGAGCTACATCTAATGCTAAGGAACTTAGTCATGTATTTAACGCTTTATAGGATTATATATATATATATATATATTGTTCAAATTTTTTTCATTTTTGGGAGTAGCTTGTGGTTTGAGCAATTATTATTTAGGGGCATCTAAGTCATCAAAATGATTTGGGGAGCATACTCATCCTGGATTGCACCAACTTCAATTTGATTGGGTTTTTTGGATGTCACCTCCCAACTAAGTCATCCCTAAAAGAAATTGAGCTTAGATCGCCTTGCTAACAAAACCCACACCTTAATCGAATGAATTAACAAAAATTAACAAACACACAAATATATATATATATATATATATATATATATACCAAAAATTATTTAAATTAATAATCTCACTAGTCAAATTTATAAATATTATGGTTTATTCTTTAAAAAAAATGTCTCATTACATAAATATGTTATTTTTAAGTTTGAATCTAAATGAAGAAGGCTTGAGATGACTAAAGTTATACCCAATTAATAATTATTTTATTTTAAAAATATATGTGATATTTTGGTTAACTTGGATACTAATAAATACATTATATATAAATTATATATATATATAGATATATATATATATATAAGTTTTTTTTTATGAATTAATGATTTAGTTATCATAAAATAAAATTGATTTCAATAAATGTTAATAATGACCACCATCATCATTACTAATTTATTTAATTATATATAATTTTATTTTAAATTTGTAAAAAACAATGCTATTATATACATATGGGACAAGCAAAGTTGGCCCCTATTCCTCATTCTTTTTGGTATTTACCTTGATAGACTAGAGGGTTGTTTTCAAGAGGCACGTTGTGGCTTGGATACTGATCATCTTTCTTCTCTATGTTGATGATATTGTTTTCAATTGTGAGGAGCTCTATGATCTTGAGAAGCAACCAAAAATTCTGAAGAATTTTTTTCTCTAGTAGATCTACCATGAGCGAAGATGGATCAAATCAATTGAAGTGCGAACTTTTCCTCAAATTTTGCATTTTAAAGAAGGTTTGTGCCTCAAAAGATGTTGTAGAGTTAACATGGATCTATATTGGTTAAATATGTAAATATATTGTATTTAGCAAATTGGAATATATAACTTTTTGGTTTGAACTTTGGGTTATGGTCAACAATATAAATTTTTATCTAATTTAATATTTTAATATGTTATTATTTTATTAAATGTGTTACATGTAATCTAAAAATTGACCACAAAATTACACTTCTCACTCATACCATGTTTTAGAAATGAGGTGAAAGCACATGTTATGACAATCAAATCCTAAAAAAATTGCTATAATAATGACCATCCAAACATTTGATCTTATTACAAATATGTTAATTTACCAATGCTTTCTTTAAAAAAATTTGAGCATAAAAATATAATTCTAAAAAAAATAAGTTACTCTTATATTTATAAGTCTCATAAAAACAAAGTTTATCTTATAAGTTAATAATTATCATCATCATCCAAAAACAATTATATATATATATATATATATTATTTACTAATAATTTTTATGTTTTTTTTTCTTTATGTAGTTTACATTTTATATTTTAATTTACTTGTCAACAATTATTTTACTCCATAAATCTATGAAAAGTATTGATGATGATGCTGATGATGATGACGATGATGATGATGATGATGATGATGATGATGATGATGATAGTCCACTTAGACCAACTTTGGTCTATTGGACCTTAAGAAGGTTATTACTTGGTTTGCTTTAAACTTTTGTTTGTATGCTCAAAAGGCTTGGTAGGAAGTTTTCCAAGCTCTCTATAGTTTTGGAAAGTTAGGAGGTTAGCAAGGTTTGTATTGTAGAAAATACTATGGAACTCATATCTAATGTGGGTGTAAGCATGGCACTTTAAGAGAAAGTGTTTTTCATGCCCAATGCTCATAGACTCACAAAGATGGCAAACCCTTTCCGCCCATGGAGTTTTGGGAATATACCAATTCCCTATTTCGCTATGAAGCTCATGGAATTTCATTCTGATCTTTGCTATATTAATTTTCTTCTTTGAACTAGTTACTATTGAGAGATATTTTTGATCGTACAAATTAGGATTAATGACCTCCTTATAGTATCTTAGTTTTCTCTTAACCACTAAATTTTTTCTGCACCACAATTTCTCTTTAAACTTAAAGGTAATAATATTTTTGGCATTATCGATATTCTATAAACTGTCATTTTCATCAATGCCCCAATGGTCTAACAAAGCGATCATATCTTTACACCAACTCCACTTGAGGCATTGTTGGTTTTGACTTGAATTTAAAGCAATTTTAGGAAGTCTCTTGTTTCCCATGCTATTTATCTTGTGCTTGTATATCAGGTACCTAGTGATAGCCATGCTCTCGATGGGGGAAAGACCCTGTAATATCCTGAATTTTGGACTGAGTATTTTAGATGTTATATTGGGCCACAGCCCCAGCACATATGATTTATTCTGATTATTGGGAATGAGCCCTAGTACATATGATTTATTCTTTTGTAGACTGACATATTGGGCATGGACCCTGACTGAATTTCATTATTTGATTATATACTGGGCAAGGAAGCCCCAATGTTCTGATTATGTTTTGATGTGGGTACAAAACCCTAATCTACTGAGATGAACTTTTCTTACATACTGTGCAGTGATGTGAATGACATAATTGACTTATATGGTGTGTTGAGCGTAGACTCAGAAACACACAGATTACCTATGTACTGGGCAAAAGCCCCGATGTACCTAGAGGAAATATGATGTACTGGGAGTAAGCCCTGATGTACATTGAGTGTTGGGCAGAAACCTTGGAGCACTCCAAGCTTGATAAACGAATACTGGATCCGAGGCAACTTAAATATTCTAGATGTGCCTCACAACCACATTCTAGCACTAGTGTTGAGCAGGGACTTTGGAATTGCACTAGAGTAATGCCCATGTGAGAGTGTTGATTTAAATGGCTCTGAAGAGCACTTTGATCACATTTATTTAATTAACTAAATGATTCATCTTTTTATCTATCATCACCTACTGCAGGAACTACAATGTTAAATGAGGGAATCCAACTTGCAAAGAGAGAGACTAGAGGTACCTGACCAAGCTGACCACGACCGTCCAAAAGAAGTGGACTGTGTCCCTAAAAGTTAAAGAGAAAAGAGTGTCATGTGATGACACATAACTAAATAAAAGATAATTACCAGTAGTCTTTTATGACTAACCTGAATAAAGGCCTCCAAGTTATTATTAATATTATTATTATGAGTTTTAAATAATAATGGTATTAATATTTAATTATGGGATATAATTAGTATATCGGATTTATGCATTATTTAATATTTTAAATGATGTATTAATAGTTAAGTGAAATATATTTAATATCAGAATAATTATTAGTATAATTATTGTTATTATTAAGAGCATAAATCAAAATGACTTATAGTAAAACAGTTGGAAAAGTCCCTGTTCAAGAGGACTAGATATTCAATTAAATAATATCTTTTAATTATTAATTATTGAATTTAAAGAAACTAATTACTTCAACAGTCCTAATTCAAGAATTCCTTATTTAAAGAGGGCAGATCCCAAGTTTTGGGGATCACCTATCATTCTTGGGTATTACCATTCTCTTATGGTAGTCCAAGAAAACTATTCTGCTCCAAGAAGCTGAAGCAACCTTACCTAAAAATTCTCAGAACTAAACCAGAAGTGGATCTGGGGCCTCTACCTCTTAGTGCATGTTGGAACGAAGCTCGGGGGGGATCCAAATAGAACCAGAATGGTTCAAGCGTCAAGGTTGGGAGGAACGTGGTGGCCCCAAAGTCATCATAACAGGTCAGGTGATCTCCAAGGGCTCTACATTAATTATTGTTTGAGTGTGTAGGTTAATTCAAGAAGGGAGCAGGCCACAAAGTAATCAGGTATGAAATGTGAATCTCTCAAATTAAGTTATAATAAAACTTAGATAAGTAATACAGGGTGCTATCCCAGCATCTTTCGCATTGTTTTCCTTTCATCCTAAAATTGTTTAAATACCAACTTGCTGATAGGAACAAACATAGAACATTGTTTGTAGGCTAGGATTACGTAACCTAGAAGCTAGGGTCAGTAGAATGTCCAGCAGGTTCCTATGCTAAACATCCTAGCAAACTCAAAACCTAGAGATCTGTTTAGATACACCTAGATCGCTAAATTCAGAGTAGTATGTCTTAAAATTGTATTTATGTCCATTATGAAAGAGTGAGTAATTCTTTTATGTTTCCCATAAACTGTGTATAGTTGAAATAAGAATTATGTTTGCATTATTTTCTTGCCTCTACTACAGTATTCTCTTAAATTTACAACATTCATTATATCACAAATATAGTTCGAAACTACTAACCCTTTCAGGTGTACGATTACAGAAATCAAATTCAAAACATCAGATAACGAAGGCATGTACAACAAACAATATAGTCAACTCATCAAAGGATTTAAACGCACCTTCCAGTCATCACGATTTATCAACCTAGGTTCAAATCTTTTCATTCTTACAACCTAAACTATGAAAAAGAAACTCAACGTTCTGCATTTTAGAAATCAAACGATCTACAACATTTAAATCACTAACACACCATTTCCATGGGTCAAGAGATCGAACCCCATCCGAGGCTTTGCCATCTTGCAAGATGCCACAAGAATAAACAATTTTTCAGTAATCCATTACCCTCTCAAGGTTCTGTCATGTACCCACCCTTGGAACCAATGCAAGGCAGGGAAGATGCTACCAATCTATGGGGATTTTCATAAAGCTCAGCCCATTCATTTGAGGCATACAGTTATAAACAAAGTGTGCAGATGTAAATCAAACAAATATGCACCACAGAAACAAATTCATCCACACACATATCTTCATATGCACTCAGTATATCAATATCGGTCATCAATTAATTAAAACAATGCAGAAGTAAATACATAAACATCAAAACATTTATCTTCATTTTTTCAACTGCCCAAGCAACTAGCTATGTCGTTGCAATGTTCCACCCAGCCATAGGCTCTTCGACAGCTTATACTGAGTTCGTCCGAAGGCCACCCCCAAGCTGGGCATGATTCTCACAAGGGAAAGGGAACATTCCAGCTCACCCATAGCCCATTGACCATTTTATCTTAGCCAAGCCAATCCAACTGGGTTTATCAGGCTACAATGGAACAATGGATGCTCATTCTCAAGCTCAAGCCAGAACAATGGATTACCCATTACCCATACCCCAACATACTCTTTCTTCTCACAACAAAACGATTATTGATAGGGTTACACATTTACAACAGAGGTGTTCACAAAACAGGGTCCACATTGGTTCCCCCAACTTGTGGTTCACCCAAACGAACTGTGGAATTTTGATTTCAACCCCAGGGAGCAAAAACGATTTCTCTCCACTGGTTAGGATCCTTTCCAATGGTCTAAACGACCTCCAGGAAGACCCAAAAATGTTCTTCTCTCTTTCCCCACTGGTAACCAACACAAAAACGCCCCTTCCCAGCTAAAGATGAGGAGAAACACAGAAAACCGAGGGAGGAAAATGCCCAGGCAGCTAGAGCTGCGTGAGAGAAAAAGGCAATGGTCAATAATGGCTCAGGGAGCAATTTCGTGGCTCTATTATTGCCCAAGGAGACCAACACGATTTTTCATGAAGGGTGGCTTGCCCATACCCAAATTTGGACAGCCATACCTCTCCATTCCCAAGGCATTAACTACCTCAACCACTTCTTGAGAGAAATCATTGGTTGGGTACAAAAGTCAACATGGGTAGTTGAGGGTTTGATGGGTTCTCCCATTGACACTTGGCTTGACTCTAGTGGCTCAAGGGTTTGAATGTTTTCCCTCCCAATTCCTTGTGAAATCATGCCCCCATCTCTTTGTTGCATTGCATAGCTAGTTGTGGGTATTTTTATTAAAATGCATATTACATAATATTTGAATTTCCAATGTGCATTGCTAGCACGCAAACCATATGGATCACGAAATTGATGGCGGGGCCTTGGCCTTGAGCTCCTCACCATGATTTCATAACAAGATTACATCATTTATAATTTTAATGCCATGGGGCAAAACTGGGGACATTACAGGTTCAATCAAAACAATAGCTAAGGTCACGATTCCTGTTTAAAATGCAGAAGGGTTGTACCATGTCCATCATACACACTCTACATGACATTATATAGAGAAATTCACAAACGATGGTATAGGGATCGATTCCCAATCCCATCTCACTCTACAACAAACAATACACGACACTGCAGGGAAATTAACAAACAATTGATACAGGGATCGATTCCCACTACTTTCATTAAAGATCTTTTTGCCTTTCTACCTACTTCAATAACCAAAAAACGCAGAAGTAAGAACCTAAGGCTTCTCATACTTTTAGATAAAACAACTATAGGGTTATGTATTCCCTCCATTCAATCATTCTTTTCAAACAAGCAGGGCTCTACTCCTTTACATTTTAAAACACCAAGCCATCAACCAAGAAGACCACAGAGTGGAGCAATGATAACTTCAAAACATAGAAATATATAAATCCCTTTCATAGGGTTAAATACAAGTTCATTTCCGAAAAGAAAAAACAGATAGTGTTACGACTGTACAAGAACCCCATATCCATATGAATTAAAAACACGGTGATTTGGATAGGGTATCAAACCCTCATAAACATTACACAGCAAGGCATCTTAGGACCCATACAAATACATTTTTAACACATAAAACTATAATATACACCCCATTTCATCCTTGGGCATTATTGCCAAATAACGAGAGTTCAACCAAGTTTAAACATAGAGCCATATAGCCAAACGCCACACTAATATCCTCTAGGGTCTGCAAAATGACAAATAGATACATTCACACCACAGTCCAACCAAAAAGGTGACTTCCAGGGATTTGAAACTTGTCACATTGAACTCAAATAAGTTCACCAGTTCCTAGTAAAGATATATCAACAGTAATCCCCACAGAGGGGAAAGGAGGAGCTAAGAGTTGGCAAATTTTGGGGTTACCATTGTCCAATATCGCCATTGTCGTGAATTGATCACGCAGAAGAGAAAATGAGAGTCACCACCTGTATTCCAATCACAACATACAAGTCAAGACTCTGAATTTTATATCACAAAACATCTAACATGCAAGAGCAAGAATGTAGAAATTAAACTTGAGAGGAATTACCTTCAAACATTTGCAATCGCCATCGTTATTTCCCAATGGAATTCTAACCATGAGCCACAGGTCAGGTCAGCAAAGAAACCCTTAGTGCATCCATAGCAGACAAGAGAAGCAAACCATGAAAATGTTCTTCGTTGGTGTAGAACCCTAGGGTAAAACCCCATCACAGCTGGCAGCGTGGCCATGTGCATTCGCAGGGACACATTCAATGCTACTACCAACTACCATTAATTTGAGAGTGACCCAATACTCTATATTATTAGGACCATTCGATTTCAGAACATTCTAGATCACAATTAAACATTACAATGACCCAAAACTCTTCATAGTGCCATTAAATAATTACAAGGTCAAACAAGTGGTGATGTTTCACAAGTATCGCAAACCCCAATGAGACTAGAATAAAAGTATTAACTTCAAAGCTATCTCACTTGAGACTTAAAATAGTCGCTAGAAGGGTGGAATAGGCATTCTCGATAGATGCCTCATAAGTACACCTACAAACCCGAAACAAGTAGATGCATTAGCAATAATGCTATGTAAGTCTGGAGTCTCCAATTCTTACCCCTACCTCTCGGCAGCCCTGTCAGGGTACCTTGCCATTTCAAAGACCAAGTATCTCACCATGAGCATCAATCACCCCCAATAAAGGATCCATTTCACCTGAATTACCAGTGAAACTTTAATACATATCCATTCAAACCTTTACAGCCGTAAGAAGGAGATTCATATTATTGTATTCATAAATTGGTACACATGCGATAGTTTATACATCTAAACCATTTTAGAAATACTTCCGCAAAGCTGTAGAACCTTATAATCAGCAAACCATGATACTCAAAACTAAGACATTTCAAAGAGTAAGAATTAAATATCGGTACCATAAGTACTTGTTAGTTATGAAGTTAGTATTCATCATATCTCTTTATCAGTTTAAGCTAGTATCAGAAAATTTTTAATTTTTTTCCATTTTTAAGGGACATTATAGACCCACTTCTATGAGGAGAAGAGGATAAGGCATATTGCTTTTAATTTTGAGGTTATAAGTTATAAGCCACTTCTGGATTTCCTCAATATTTCTTCAAAATTCTCTAGAAATGTTGCAACCCCATACTTAACAACCGTATAAGATAACAGGGATGTAAAGCATTTCAAAGAGGAACTTTTTTTTATCCCACATTACCATGTTGGCTGATTTACAATTATCTTCAAGACCAAAATAATCTTTACATCCTACATTAATCTTTTTCTCAATGCTATGGTTCCAATTGAGCTTGTGATAAATATCAAATCCAAGATATTTGCAAGAAGTCACTTCCTCCAGTTTACTGTTATCATAAATAAAATTTGCATAGGTGTCTTTCTTATATTTTAAAATCATAACTTTTGTCTTGTCGGTGTTAACTTTCATATCCATATTAGAGCATAAATATTTGATAATTCTTAATTGCTTATCGAGATCAGAGGGACAACTTGCCATAAGAACAATATCATTAGCATAAAGAAGGAAGATGATAACTATTGTAGTTAAGATTGTGCCAGCAAAACCTGCTTCTTCTAAACATCTTTCTAGTTTACCGATGTAAATGCCAAAAAGGGTAGGGGAGAGGGGGAAACCTTGCTTAGCTCCAATATTACCATTTATATCCGTTGAACAGCCTTCATTATTCTTAGATTTGGCAATGAGCTTTTTGTATAAATTTACCACGGAAGCTCTCAACTCAAAAGGATCATTAAGATCTTCTAGCCTATTCGACATGTTATTTCTAGGAAATGTATCAAAATCTTTCCTAAAGTCAACAAAGCAACAACAAAGGTCAGACTTGTTATTATGAAATTCCTCTGTAATGATCCTATGCGTAACGAGGTGGTCTATGCTTGAATGATTCCTTCTAAAACCTAGTTGGCCTTTATCCCAATTACCTTCCATTTCTATCCATCCGTTGATCTTCTTTTCTAAGATAATACCATATAAATTGGCTAGGAGAGGGCTAATCATAATGGTCCCATAATTAGAGGGGTTATTTTCATCGTCACTTTTGAAAATAGGAATAATGAGGCTTTGAGTCCAAGGTAGAGGGAATCCTTGCTTGAACGCTAGATTAAAGAGTTTGTGGATGTGCAAGATGAGGATAGGCCCCCAAAGTTTTAAGATTTATGCTTGGTAGCTTTCAATGCCTTTGGATTTTCCATTTGCTAAGCACTTAACCCTGAAATCTATGTCTTCTAAAGAAAAAACTTCTTTCGTTGTAAGAAGGGTTTGAATATTATTTTAATAAACTATCAAATTATTGAAATTTTATTTTAAAAACAATCTTAACCAAATCGAGCATTTAAAAAAATATATAATTAGTTATAATATTTTTAAATGAGCATATTTTTTAAATTCATATTAATTTTTAATATTTTTTAAATTGCCAGATGTTGCTAGTATTGTTGGTTTTGCATGGTCATTGGAGTTCAAGTTCCTTAAGGCTTAGCTATTTTCATGGCACATGCTAGTCTTACAAGATAGATACACTAGAAAAAATAATAATAATAAATGATATTAAGAGATAAAAAAATGGTTTAAAATATTAATTCTATTTAGAAATTTGTTGAATATGACTATTTTTCAAAATAAAGTTGTGTTAGTTTCATTTTTTATAACTTTCTATGTTAATTTTAATTTGGTATTTGGAAATGAAGAAATTCATCAAAATCTAGATGATTGGTAGGACTAAAAATACATGCACAGTTGTATTTGTTTATTCAAATTATAAAATTTAGAAAAGATTAATTATTTTTTAAATAATTATATATATAATTAAAAAAAAATTCGAATTAAATAAATATACATTTTAATAATTTTTTACTATTTACATGGAAAAAAAAAATCGACTAAATAAACCTTACTGTACTTAATTTATATTATTTAATTAAATATAAAATAAAATAAATAAACCAATAAATTAAAAAAAATCAAATTATTTAACGTGGCGAGATTTCCTTCCTCTTATCGTAAAAGAAAAACTGGCTCGAAATATAACAAACAACACCACCATCAAGAAATGCCATTAAGAAAGTGTAGGCTACCTTTACCAATCGTTGTGAGATTAGAATGAGAAAAAGAATGATAGTGAAGCTCCTGGATTCCATCTAGAATATTGAAGATCACCTCTAAAAATTATCAAGACCACATGTTATATACTATCTTGGTTAAAGGAAAAATTCTACTCCAAACTGTTGGGAATATCATAATTAATGAGCTGATAGTGTATTTATCTACGCCGGCTCTGTCAGTCCTTCTGTGTCAACACACAGTTTGTATTTTCAGACAGTGACTCTGTTTGCAGCCAATCTGGCTCACGGCAAGTTGCTATTCAAGAAACCGTGTTTGTATTTCGTAGGCTCATAACTTCTTAGGCAGGATTTTATTTCAGTCTTTAATGAAACCCTATAGCTGCCAAGTGAAGCGATCTTGAGTTGGTTGATATGAAACTCTATAAGTGGAAGAAGATAATTGAAGAAGAAGTAGAGATGAAGAGATAGGGATAAGCGAAGAGGAGAAGTAAATCCTGTGAAATCTTTCAAGAGCCCAATCCCTGTGTGAATGCAAAAGATTGAAGTAATCATCTCTCTGTATTGTGGCAAAGTTACACTGTTTCACAGCGGTAATATATAAGTTAATAGTTCTGTGAATTTATTCTCAAGAATGTTTGTTTATGCATGTCACGCATCTATTTCATGTTGACTTGTGTAAATGTTGTTTACATTTACGATCTATAAATCAAATCAAGATTCCTAAGTATTTCACGGTGGTGAATGCCCTAGTTTAACGCACAGTAACTTCTTCATATGTTTCGGTTTTTATGTTTTAGCATGAAGTTCATTTATACAAAGTTTGTTTAAGTTTTGGGTTATGCGCAGTTACATAGGTATACTAAGTTAACTGCACAGTTAATCTCAGTAAAGTAAAAGGAGCGTGCAATAAGTAATTTGCATAAAGTGCGCAGTTCAAGCAAAGTAAAGTATTCCACGAAGTTAAGATTTGTACATTTGTGCAAAGTTCAACTGCGCAGTAAAAAATTGAATTGCATAATTAATCTCTGCTAAGTAGAATGGTGAATTACGTAGTGCGCAATTAATTTGTGAAGTAAGTGGAAAGAAAAATTAAAAAGTATTTGCTAGGAACAACGCAATCCCTTAGCGAAAGAAACAGAAAATATTTATCATCTGCACAGTCAATTTTTATTTACTGTGCGGTGCCCTTTTCCCTTCATCTGGTATCAGAGCACGGTTTACGGAAAGTAGAATTTATATTTTCAAAAAGGGAAAAGTGATTAAGAATGGATTCCACTTTAGGTAATTTGCAAACCCAAATATTTTCTAGAAACAATTATGAGTATTGGTCTCTAACTATGAAGGATTTGTTTAGAGGTCAATATGTATGGGACATAGTCCAGAATGGCTATGCAGAACCAGCAGATACAACAACATACAACAATCTCACACAAGTTGAGAAGAATGTCCTGAGGGAATAGAGGAAGAAGGATGGAAAGGCATTGTTCCACATACATCAAGCAACACATGAATCCATACTCCCAAGAGTAGCAGCAGCGCAGTCAGCTAAGGAAGCATGGAACACACTGGAAACTGCATATCAAGGCTTCAACAAGGTAAAGACTACCAAACTTCAAATTTCTAGACGAGATTTTCAATCTCTGTTAATAAAAAATATAGAGTCAGTAGACTCATTCTATACTCCTCATGTTATTGGTCTGGTTAATCAAATAAAGTCTCATGGAGAAACTCTAACTGACCAAAGATTTGTTGAAAAAGTTCTTAGAGTTCTTCCAAATAAATTTGAATCTTTGGTTGTAACCCTAGAGGAAAACAAAGATCTGTCAACATTTACTATTGATGAGTTGCAAGCCTCATTACTCAATCATGAACATAGAATCAGCGGTTTAGATACATCACTGGAAGGTGCATTCACAGCACAGTCATCCATAAGTCGTGGAAGAGGCAGAGGAAGATGAAACTCTAGAGATAGAGGACAAAGTTCATTCAGAGGAGGTCGCAGCAGCATCCCTACGCATGACAGTTGTAGAGGTCAGAATCAAACCACCACTCAGTCAAGTGGACAAAGGTATGACAAATAAAAAATCCAATGTCATTACTGTAAGAGGTTGTGACACTTCGCATATGAATGTAGGAAGAAGTAGTATGACCAAGGAAAGCAAGGTGAAGCTAAGTCAAGCAACAAAAACACTCTGAACAGCTCGTTGTTCTTAGCATGAGCATGTCCACTGGATTGCAATGCTGTCCAAGGAATTCCAAATGACATATGGTATTTAGAATCAGTCTATAGCAATCATATGAGTGGTAATTTAAATCTATTTTCTAGTCTAGATAAATCAGTTCAAACTGATGTCATACCTGGAAATAATTTTTAAGTCACTGTTTCGGGTAAGGGTACTATTGATATTCCAACCAAACAAGGGGACTAGAAATATATGTCTGATGTTTATTATGTTCAAGGTTTGAAGCATAATTTGATGAGCACTGGACAACTGATGGAAAAAGGTTATAGAATCCATATGATAGGAAAGTGATGTCTAATCAAAGACAAATATCCAAGCGATCAGTTGATAGCCGAAGTGCAGATGACAAGCAATTGCTTGTTTCCTTTAAGGATTACACCAATCATAAAAGGAAAAACAACTCAAGTTGTTCATAAAAGATAGAATGAAAATTCTGGAACTGGTGTAGAGAGAAAAGTAGCAGACACTCACTTTGCAGTTGAGGAAAAAGACAATGCAATGCAAGTTGTGTTTCAAACGAAAATTCGGGATGAATCCTAGTTATGGCACTTCAGATTTGGACATCAAAATTTTGGTGGGTTGAAGCTACTGCATATGAAGGACATGGTGAAAGGATTGGCATTGATTGAAAAGCTAGAGAGAATTTGTGAAGGCTGTATTTTTGGCAAACAACACAGAGAGATTCTTCCAGTCGAAAAGTCATATAGAGTGTCCACACCACTTGAAATTGTGCACTCAGACATTTGTGGACCGATGCAAAAACCCTCCATGGGAGGATGCACTTATCTTTTCACATTTATTGATCATTTCACAAGAAAAATATGGTTTTATTTTCTAAAGCATAAATTTGATTTACGTTTGGTTGTTTTCAGCAGTTCAAGGCACTTGTGGAGAAGTAGAGTGGTTACAGCATCAAGATCTTGAGAACAGACAGAGGTGGTGAGTATGTCTCAAATGATTTCTTAAACTTCTGCAAAAATCATGGAATACAGAAGCAATTCACTACGCGGTATACACCGCAGTAGAATGGCATCGCAGAAAGGAATAACAGAGACATTATGGAGATGGTGCATAGTATGTTGGTAGCCATGTATCTGTCAAATGAATACTGGGCCGAGGCAGTGGCAACTAGTGTATACATCATGAATCGATGTCCAATGAAGAGTGTGAAGAACAAAGTTCCGCATGAAGCATGGATAGGTATGAAACATAGTGTTTCACATTTAAAAGTTTTTTGTTGTGTAGCATACGCACATGTTCCAGATGAGCTAAGAAGGAAATTAGATAATAAGTGATAGAAATGTATTTTCATTGGGTATTTTGAAGACACAAAGGCTACAAGTTATATAAACCTGTCACAAGAAAAGTTATTATCAGTCGAGATGTTCAGTTTGTAGAAAATGAAGCATGGGATGGGACTGTGGAGCAGAATGTGAAAATTGTGTCACATGTTGAACATGATGATAGCGCAGAAGATGTGGATGATACTCCACATGTAAATCAGAACTGTGCAGCTCCATCTACTCTTAGGAGTGTGTAGCATGTTCCAGCAAAAGCAACTCCGACACAAGGCACAATTCAAGCTACTTTGACAAGCACACCAAGTGCGCAGCAGACTCCATCAAGCAGTTCGCGCAGGTCGTGCAGTTCGACACCAGCAACTCCGCCAAGGACAAGAAGTTTGCGTGAAATATATGAGGCTGGTACAACTAATTAATTCTCATGTTTTGCATTATTTTCTCAAGTTAATTTTCATGTTTTGCATTATTTTCTCAAGTTAATGATCCTCCAACATTTGAAGAAGCTGTTGAAGATAAAGTTTGGGCACAAGCCATGGATGAAGAAATAAAATGCATTGAGAAAAATCAAACTTGGGAATTAGTTGATGTTCCTAAGGACAACGATGTGATAAGCATCAAATGGATTTATAAGACCAAGTAAGATGTTGATGGAAATGTGCAGAAGCACAAGGCAAGATTGGTAGCAAGAGGATTCATTCAGCAGCCCGGCATAGACTTCAATGAAAATTTTGCACCTGTAGCACGAATGGACACTATCAGAATAGTTTTGGCTATCGCAGCACATAAGACATGGCCTGTTTATCAAATGGATGTTAAGTCTGCATTTCTAAATGGTCATCTTGAGGAAGAAGTATATGTTGAGAAGCCACAAGGCTACGAAGTTATAGGACAAGGACACAAAGTATACAAGATGAAAAAGGCACTATATGGTTTGAAGCAAGCTCCTAGATCTTAGTACAGTTGCATTGACTCATACCTCATTTAGAATGGTTTTCACAGAAGTGAATGTGAGCCAATGCTGTACACAAAAATCAACTAGCAAGCTAATAAGCTAATTGTCTGCCTGTATGTAGATGATTTAATATTTACTAGTGCTTTTGGCATAGAAGAATTCAGAATAGTCATGGAGAGTGAATTCGAAATGACTAATTTGGGGCTTATGAAGTATTTTCTGGGCATTGAAGTCCAGCAGACTGAAATTGGTATATTTATATCACAGTCCAAGTATGCAAGTGATGTCTTGAACATATTTAAGATGTTAAATTACAAGACAGCTCCAACACCAATGATGATGGATCCAATATAGATCCTACTCAGTTTAAATGGCTTGTTGGCAATCTTATGCATCTTACAACAACAAGGCCAGATATCATGAATGGAGTCAGTTTAATCTCAAGATTCATGGAGTCACCAAAAGAATCTCATCGGCAAGCAGGTAAAAGAATTCTAAGGTATGTAAGTGGAACAAAAGACTTTGATATTTTGTATTCAACCTCAGAAAATTTCAAACTCATTGGATACACTGACAGTGACAATGGAGGCAACATAGATGAAAAAAAAAACACATCTGGAAATACATTTCATGTAGGAACAGGTGTTGTATCATGGACGTCAAAGAAACAACTCATAGTAACTCTTTCCTCAGCAGAAGCAGAGTATGTTGCAGCAACAAGTGCAGCATGTCAAGCAATTTGGATGCGCAGACTGTTAAGTGATCTATCCCAGGTCCAGCAAGAACCCACAGTCATTTACTGTGACAACAATTCAGCTATCACACTATCAAAGAATCATGTGTTTCACAAGAGAACCAAGCACATCGACATAAAGTATCATTTTATCAGAGAATTGATAAACAACAAGAAAATATCAAGTAGCAGACGTATTTACAAAACCATTGGCAAAGGAACCATTCCAATTTCTGTGAAGTTGTTTGGGAGTGACTAGTTCTGCACAATGAACTATGTCAGGAATAGAGCATGTTTCAGCTCTGAAATATTTTGTAATATTTTACTTTTGTTTAAAGATCCACATCCACTCATAATTAAGGGGGAGTGTTAGAAATATCATAATTAATGAGTTGATAGCGTATCTACCTATGCTGGCTCTATCAGTCACCCTGTCAATCATTTTGTGTCAGCGCGTAGCCTGCAATGTCAAACAATCAGTCTGGCTCACGGCAAGTTGGTATTTAAGAAGCCGCGTTTGTATTTCGCAAGCTCATAACTTCTTAGGTAGGATTTTATTTCAGTCTTTAATGAAACCCTGTAGCTTCCAAGTGAAGTGATCTTGAGTCGGTTGATATAAAACTCTATAAGTAGAAGAAGATAATTGAAAAAGCAGAGATGAAGAGATAGAGATAAGTGAAGAAGATGAGAAGTAAATCCCGTAAAATGTTTCAAGAGCCCAAGCTCTGTGTGAATGTAAAAGATTGAAGTAATCATCTCTTTGTATTGTGGCAAAGTTACTCTGTTTCATAGCAGTAATATATAAGTTTATAGTTCTGTGAATTCATTCTCAAGAATGTTTGTTTATGACCTGTGTAAATGTTGTTTATCTGTAAATCAAATCAAGATTCCTAAATATTTCTAAGTATTTCTTCATATGTTTCGGTTCTTATGTTTTACAATGAATTTCATTTACTATGCAGTTAATCTTAGTAAAGTAAAATGAAACAACGGAATCCCTTAGCAAAAGAAAAAAAAAATATTTATCATCTGCGCAATCAATTTTTATTTACTGCCCAGTGACCTTTTCCCTTCACAAACTCCCTGATATTTAACATAATACAAAAATTTAAATCAAAACCAAATAATTGGTTAATATCATGCAAAAAGTTAAATCAAAACCAAATAATTGGTTTCAATAATTTAATAGATTTCAAGTTGAGTCAAAGTAGGACGTTGTGCGCATAGATATATTTTTAAAACATAACAACACTTTCTATAGTACATTAGGACTTACAGAAAAGGAAACCGAATTCATGGACATTTTACATATTAACACAAGCACTACAACAAAATGGAAAAAATATAAATGAAATTGACTTCAAATATGGTTCAGATTTGTGTCTCTTAATCTGGCATGCAAACATAGTTTCAGTAGCCATTTTCCATTTTGCCATATTTTACTGACAGAAACAACTTCACCATCGTCCATTTTCTCGAGAACAGAAAAATCCCCCAAAATTGACTAAAATTGATATCAAATAAGTTTCAGAATTGTATCTATCGATCAAGGATTAAAACACAGAATTAGTAGCCAGCTTTCCAGCATATCTAAGTAATAACTTCATAACGTTCGCAACGACAAACAACTTTAGCAGTCAATCCACAATCGTTATGAAGCGTCTAAAATAAATCTCCACTCCTATATCAGTACATCCAATAATGGAAAAAACAAATTCATCCCCAGAATATAAAATAGAGTGTACTCAATAAGAAACCTTCTTCAAAAGAAATAAAATATAACAAAACAAGCATTCGAATTAACTGAATAATGGAGAAAAAAAATTACCCTACATAAAAGAAACTAACATATAGTCAATAGGGAAACTTGTTCAGAAATAAATAATGGAGAGTACACGCTTCTCTAATGAAGAGAAAATCCAGTTTAGTAAACAAAGAAAGTTGTTAGCAAGAAACTAACATAGCCAGTGGCAGGTGAATAATATAGATAGGTCAGAGGTTAAGTCTTACCAAATTACTTGTTATCCATTCTTCATGTTATTGATGCATAAGCTACTAGTTATTCTTCCATCAACTATCAGTCATCCATGTATAGCTACTAGTTATTTTTTTTATAATTGTTTATTTCTAATTTGGAATGACTGCCATAAAATTAATCTGGACAAGTGTAAATCAATCTAGACAGTACACTCGTTTCAATCTAGGAAGAGCGTAGGCTCTTGTCCACCCCAAATTCTAAGATAAGCATAGCCACTAGTCCACCCCAAATTCTAAGATATAAACACCTATCAATATAATAAAATACAACAAAATAAACATTAGCATATACTAATAATGTCATACTTACTATGGCAATTCCCAAAAGCTACACCATTGTCACATATACAAACAGGAGAAGAAGAAAAAAAATAAAAAAATCGTGAATATGAAAATGCTACAGCGTCGCTCGACTCTCCTTATAGGGACACAAAGTTCTGAGATACCCAAACACTTCATAATGTTGATAAATATAAACTGTTGTAAACTTTTATTTTTATTTAGAAGAAAAATATTACTTTTCTCGTTCATGAGGTGGTGGTTAGGGGTTTCTGGCTGTGGTTTAACAGATACACCTCAGAGTGTGTCTTTCAATGTGGAAGGACCATTCTCGGACCACAACCACTACTCTGATCGCGAATCTCTTCCTCCAGCCATTGAATCTCGTTTCGGCAGTCCTTAGCAGCTTTCAAGCCCAGGAAATAAAAAATTGTGACTAATTTTGCTGAGTCATGCATCACTTTTCTTCTGATTTCGTCCACGACCGCAAGGATGCGAAGCCGCTGTCCATCTTCATCTCTCTAACTATTTAAAATCCTGTGCTTTTGGAAAAATTAGTCTGGGACATGTTTTATTTGGTTTTATACGCGAACATCTATAGACCGGCTAATTTCAAGTGTTCTCAATCATTTTTCAAGTGGTAGTGAAATAAACAATGTGGAGTAAGAATTTTATGCAAAACTTACAAATGCAGGTTTTGTTTGGAAAGGATCGTCAAGATTAACGTGAATCAATTTTCCTAGTCCTATGAATCATTCAAGAAACTGCAAATTTCAATGTATATAAATTTAAATTGATTTTTAATATTTTAACCCTAAAGTATATATGCATGTTGTGATGTGTTGTCTTTACTTCAAATTTTGGTGCGGTGTGCTAGTATATAAAGGATGTAAGAGATTAATAACAAGATTATTATAAAATTTAATAATAACAACTCTGTTTTAAAATTTAATAATTTTAGCTATAGACAATTTTGTTCTACCTTTATAAGACTTAGCTGATACAGTAGTAGTCAAGATTATCCAGATTAAGACAAATATACAGTCACGCAGAAAAGAAAAGTAAATTAAATATTATCCATCGTTGAATTGGATGGATGGGTTTCCTTCATCAATCTCCCGTGTAGGATAGCGCTATCAAAATGGCGAAATCCTGAGACTTATGGATTAAAATATAAAAGCATAGCTCTGACTGATATATTTTCTTAGATAATCATCCCAACTTTCAGTTTTTATTGTAATAATCACGAGATTAGCTTCGAGTGAATTTTACAAAAGACCCTGTCATTTATCCCAGAAATAGCAGCACTCACAACTTCAATTTCAGCTTTTCTTGTGTATTTGTAGTGAAATGTGTTGGAAGCAGTTAATTACTCCACCACTTGATTGTTGGTTCTCTAAATTTTTACAAGGAAACACTGTTCAGATTTATTGAAGGAATATCTCCTCACATTTGTAGATGGCATCCCTAGTAAACTTGTCAACAGAGTAGTGTGTCTCACCCAAGGAAATTTGAACTGGGCATTTTTTAACACAAAACTGGAATGCCCAACAACATCAATAACCCCTGGGCTTGAAACATTTGAGAGATTACTATCCCACCCAAAAATCACTTGAGAATAAATGAGGTTATTGGTACCCTACCCACGCTAATAAATGTGCAGCTCACATGTGTTACAAAATGGGATCGAAGACTCCCTTGCCTTCATATTGGAACAAATTTCATTGAGATTTGAATCCCAATGGGCAAAATTTAATGAAGACATAAATCTTTGAAGAGGTGTCCATCCCCAAACCACAGTTGAAGTTAAAAACAAAGTTTTTACTCTGTATTTTCTGTTATGCTCTATTTTTTAGTTTCTAAACTTATATTTATTTTGAAGTTATTTTGCTGTAGCAAGTTAAGAGATCATAATTTATTTTTAAGTAGAGATGTATTAAATGTGTTTGATTACTAAAACAGAGTATTAGCCTAAGTTTTATAAACGTATGGGTCATCAAAACAAAGTTAAATTACTTGCTGAAACAGTTCTTGTAGAACACTGTTTGCTGAAACATTTGTTGAACTTTATTTTCTTGCTGAAAATCGTCCTATAGGTGATAGTTTCTGAGTTTAATGACTAGTACCTCTTGCTGTGAATAAAAACAACACTCTCATGCCGTCCCACAAAATGAATAACCAAACAAAATTTACTAAACCTAAATGTCAGGAAACTTACCGAGTACATTGGAGGGTCGAGCCTCGGATCTGTCTGATTTTTATAAGCACAAGGGCTGTGGGAACATGGTTTAGCAGTGGCTGAGAGTTTTAGCTCATCTCTTTTCCTCCCGAGATCTATTGGCTTATACTATAAGTGTCGAATGCATCCCTAGCTTATCTCGGTATTATCTTGTAAGTGACGAAAGTATGCAGAGATTATCTCGGTAATCTATTGATATGAATGATGGTGCGTTTGATCAAGCTTACTATAAGTGGCGAACGTATCCAGACCTTATCTTGTAAATGACCAATTTAACCAGCAGTTGCGTGTTTTATCTTTAACTGGCAAAAGCAAGTGCAGTTGCGTGTTTTTATCTTTAATTGGCAAAAGAAAGTGAAACCATTGGTCAGTATTTTATTGATATGAATGATGGCTGTGTTTGATATATCAAAGCCTTCCTTGGTTATTGTATTTTTTTTAGCCATATTTTCTTGTTGGAAAGGGCCTGCTTTTTTCTTCTTTTAGTATCCTCTGATATCAGAGATGAGGGTATTCTTGCAGGATACGATTATCTGCTTCCTGAATTATCCATGGACCGTGCTGTAAATGAACTCGCTCTTTAGATAGGGAATCAACTTTCATATTTTGCTCCCTTTGTATGTGATGATATCATGAGATAAGTTAGTGTATGAGATTAGTGTAAATTTTTCGACTAAATCCAAAGAAATTCTTTATAAAGTGGTCCTCCATTGATATTTATGAGTGTGTGTTCCTTCCTTGACCATTTGATAACAAGTAATAATCACCAAATATTTGTAATTCAGCGATCTCAGATTCAGTAGCTAGAGTTTTAATGTTGTCATCATCGCATTGTTACTTATTCGAGAACCAACTCGTACCCTTATAAAGAAATTCTTTATAAAGTGGTTGTCCATTTATATTAATGACTATGTGTTCGTTCCTTGACCATTTGATAACAAGTAATAATCACCACGTATTTGTAATTCAGGGATCTCAGATTCAGTAGCTAGAGTTTTAAACTTGTCATCACCGCATTGTTACTTATTCGAGAACCAACTTGTACCTTCAACCTGTAAATTTTCTGTGTTTTGTAGCTTGTTGGTTTATATCAACATTTCGGTGTTATTCATTTCCAAGCCAGTTTTGCATTGGCTGGAAATTACTTATGAAAATCTCAGACAGTTAAACACACTTCAAAACATTTTTAACAGGCAGAAAAATTAATTTAACCATGAACACCATAAAAAAATCAGACTCATAAATTTTGGCCAATAGCCTTGGAAAAACCCCTACGGGGAAAACCAGAGAGAGAGAGAGAGTTTATTATTTCTTTAGCAATATTTTAGAAAAACATTACATGGAGAAATAAAACTTATCTCCACCATTAAATGCACTAGCTCACTGTCTCGAAAATTGTGCCAAGTTTCCTTGAAATGCATACACAAAAATATCAACCTTGAATTCTATGCCACTACCTTGAAAACTATGTAGGAAAACAGACCTTGATTTCTATGATGAAAGTATAGTCTGTACAGGCCTGTACAACCCTCGGAAATCATGCCGAGAACTGCCCTAAAAAACCATGCAGGAAATCACCTCAAAATCTGTGGAGGCTGTCTCGATTTCTGTGCAAGATAGTTGCCTCAAAAAGTCTGTTGCTCATTGAAACCCGTGCCCAGAAATATCTTGAAACTCGTTCCCAAAAATTTGTACTGTACGGAGTGCCTTGGGATGCGTACTATTACTGAAATCACTTTGCCTCGAAATCTGTGCCTTCTCGAAATCTCTGCTGCTGCTCTCTCTCGAAATTCATGCCTTCTCTTTCTCTCTTGCTCAATGTCTTTCCCTTCACAAGAATGAATGTCTCTGCCTCCCTTTTCCCTTTTGACAAAACCCTAGGGTTCTCCAAATCTAATGGATGCGATTAGATTAGATCAACGGTTGAAATTAAATGCTCCTATTTATTTTTCATAAATATTAATTTCAATCACCCACTTAAATTTAATCAAAAGGTGACTTTATGGTTATAAAGTCTCATTAAATGCTTTTCACAAGTCATTTAAAGCAAGGGTCACTTTTTCCCCCTTTTAAGTGACTTAGGCAAAAAGTCACTAGGGGAACACTTCCCTAGGTACAAAAACTAACACTCCCTCTTACCGAGGAAGGTGTACTACACCACTCCCCACTTGTCTCTGGAAAATTCAAACTTTCCCCTCCCCAAAGATTTCATCAGGATATCTGCTACCTTCTCATCAGTGGATATTTACTACAACTCAACTCCTCCTCTCTGAATGTAGTCATGGATGAAATGGTACATGATCTCAATATGCTTTGACGTTTCATGGAACATTGGATTCTCAGAGATTTGAATGCAACTATGATTGTCACAATAGATCATCGTAGGCCTAAGCTCCTGATCAAATAAGTCTACCAACAGCTTGTGAAGCCACAGTGCTTCACAAGTAGCCTGACTGGCTGCCATATACTCAGCCTCGGCGGAACTCAAAGTAACAGACTTCTGTTTCCGACTGAACCACGACACTACTGCAGAGCCAAAACTGAAACAACAACCGGAAGTACTCTTATGATCCCTCACACTGCCTGCCCAATCTAAATCTGTGAAACCAACCAATCTGACTCAACCCATACCCCTGTAATACAAACCTTAGTCCATTGTATCTACAAGATATCTCATTCCATGTTTTGTGGTAGTCCAATGTACACTCCTAGGCTCCACCATGAACTAGCTAAGAGTGTTCACCGCAAAACAAAACTCTGGCCTGGTGTTGGTTAGATACATCAACAACCCAATGAGCTGATAGTAAAGTGTAGGATCCACCAACTTACCCTCAGAAGCATGAAGTTGCTTCTAATTGGTGATCATAGGTTTAGATATCGGCCTGCAATATTCCATCTGAAATCTCTTCAGAATATCAACTGCATACTTCCCCTATCCAAGGAAAATATGTCCAGGCTCCTGCCAAACCTCCATCCCCAGAAAATAATGCATCAACCCAGTGTCAGTCATCTCATACTCCATATCAAGGCCTCTCTTGCAATGTGTAATGAGACGCTCCTCTCCAGTGATAGACAAGTCATCAACATATAACAAAAGAATGAGAGAATCTCCACCAACCATGATGTAGTAAAGGTTGGGATCAGCCTCACTCTTTTGAATACCCATCGAAGTCAAGTATGCATCAATCCTAGAGTACCAAGATCTAGGAGCTTGCTTCATACCATACAAGGCTTTCCTCAGCCTGCACACATGAGAATCTCTCCCATGAATCTCGAATCCCTCTAGATGCTCTAAGTACACCTCCTCGTGCAGAATACCATTGAGAAATGCGGTCTTCAAATCCATCTGGTAGATCTTCCAACCCATCTCTGCTATTATAGAAATCACTACTCTGATGGAAGAATACTAAGCAAAAGGTGCAAAAGAGTCATCTTAGTCAACTCCCTCAACCTGTGAAAACCCCTATGCCACAAACCGAGCCTTGTACTTCTCCACACTGCCATTCGCAGCATGCTTCACTTTGTAGATCCACTTGGAAGTCACAACAGACTTCCCCTCTAGTGTCGGTATTATCTCCCAAGCATCATTCTTCGTAATGGAATGGTACTCTTCCATCATGGCATCTCTCCAAACCTGATAATAAGAAGCATCCTGAAATGTAGAAGGCTCTGAATCATGAAGACTCGCAACAAGAGCCATACCCGGTCTATTCGGCATCACTACTGTCCTGGTCTCCTCCTGGATTCTACCAAATGCCTTTGCCTCCTTCAAGGTGTCTTGAAGCCATTTAGGATTCCTCTTCCTTGAAGGCTCCTCCCATACTGGTCTATCCTCATCAGAAGAACTCCCAAAAGCAAAAGGTCCAACACCCCAAGGACCAGTGATTGATGAATCGGTCCCTAAGAACCTGTAACCTGTGAACAAGAACCTGAACTTATCCCTGAAGTACCTATCACCTGAACCACTGAACTTGTAGAAGTTGTGCCTGTACTTTGTGATCCAGTCACTTCAGAAACCTATGGATTTGAAATCTGTATCGAAGAAGCCTAAGTCAACTAAGGTAAGGAAGCCGATGGCTCCCCCTTCTCTCTCTCTCTCTAGACTTCCTGAATGATCTCTCCTCAACAAACTTCACCTCCCGCCTAACAACAACCCTCTCTTGGATAGGAAGGTAAAGTTGGTAGGCCTTCGAAGTCCCATCATATCCCACAAAGAGGCCTCTCTCTGCAGTGGGATCAAACTTTGTCCTCTTCTTAGAAGGGATGTGAGAGTAAGTCAAAGAACAAAATATATGAAAGTGGCTCACTTCAGGCTTCTTTCCTGGGTACATCTCCTCAGGAGTCTTCCTCCCCAAAGCACGATCAGGACTCATGTTCTGCAGATAAACTACAGTGTTGCATGCCTCTTCCCATAGAAAGAACATTAAACCCTGATCATGGAGCATCGCTCTTGCTGCTCCCACAATCGACCTGTTCTTCCTCTCTGCTACTCCATTCTACTCAGGAGTGTAGGGAACTGTCAGTTGCCTCTGCATACCCCCCTGTGTGCAAAATGCATTGAACTCCTTGGAGGTATACTCACCCCCATTGTTCAATCTCAACATCCGAATCTTCATCCCTGTCTACTTGTCCACAAGGGCTTTCAACCTTTGGAAGACACTCAATACTAAGGGGGACTTCTTGCTCCTCAAGAAGTACATCTAGGTCTTTCTAGAGTAGTCATCAATGAAGGTGATATAGTACTTAAATCCAGTGAAAGAGAATGATGACATAGGACCACAAATATCAGAATGGATCAAGTCAAGTACTTCTATTGCTCTGGTGTCACTGCTTGGAAAAATAGTCTTGGTATACTTTCCCAAGGCACACCCCCTGCACACATCACTCTGCTCAATGCTGGACTTGGGTAAAACTGTAACCATGCTCCTCGACAATCTCAGAGCTGGGTGATGTAAGTGGGCCATCCTCCGATGCCATAGCTCACATAGCTCACTGCTGCTGCTGTGTGCTATAGCGTGCTGCGGCTGAAACAAGAGCTTGTACAACTTTCCACATCTAACCCCAATGTCCGTGGGGGTAGATACTCCTATAGTCTTGGGGAATACCTCCACTCTCCCATCCGAGAAACATACCCCAAGACCCTTGTCCTCAATGGTGGAAACTGATACAAGGTTCTTCTCCAGCCCAGGGACATAGAACACATCCCTCAAAGTCATGGGACTCATAGACTCCCTCTGAAATGTAATGGTCCCCTTACCAACTAATCTAACAATGGTGGCATCACCTAATACAACCTCCACATCTGTACCTATCTGTGATAGCCCAGAGAACATCTCTCAAGCAGTTGTCATGTGGCTCGAGGCTCCACTGTCAATATACAAAGTGGCAATGGTGGATGCACTCATCTAATAGCCTGTCAATAAGGAATACCCCATCTCGATATCAACATCAGTGCTGGTAACTAAAGAGGCTCTCTCTCTCTCAATCTGTCCAGTACACAGAGAAAACTCTCTCTGAAATTTGTCTCCAAAGTCATCAACCTCCACTGAAGCTGCAGTCTATTATCCCTTCCTCTTCATGCTTGGACACTGTGAAGCATAGTGCACAAAAGTTTGGCATGCATAACGCTTGATTTTACTCAAGTCCTTCTTCTACCCACCCTGCTGCTGCTGCTTGGCCCCACCCTTCTTGGGACCCTTCTTCTTCTTCTTTCCCTTTGTTGTCAAAGCCGTGTTCTCCTCTTCTTCCCTACCCTGTAACGAATTGACCTGTACGAGACCTCTCCTATTCTCCTCCTGCACAAAGTAATCCCATAGTCTCTCCCATGAAGGTAGGTTCTCTTAGCCCACTATAGCCTCCACAAATGCACCCTAGGGCTTGGAAGCCACATTCAATATTGTATGCATAAGCTCAGTAGTAGTGACCACCTCCCCAACTGCTACTAGCTCATCTCTAACTGCAGATATCCTGATAAGGTAAGCTATCACTCCCTCTCTGCCATTCATCTTTATACTCTTCAGTTTCTCTTGGAGAACCATCTTCCGGTTCTCATTGGTACTCTTGTATAAACTGGTCAAAACACTCCACAAAAAATGTGCCCTAGGTTTGCCTGAAATGTGAGGGATGATATGATCTTTAACTATGTCAAGGATTATTCTTCTAGCTTTACAGTCCTTCTTGTTGACGGTTGATAATGCTACTACATCTGTAGCAGCGAAAATCTGAATGGGGTTTGCTATAGTGTTTCTAACCACCTCCTCCAACATTTCATTTTCTTCTAAAACCAGCAAAATCCTAGCTTTCCATGACACAAAGTTCCCGCTCCCATCTAGCCTATCCTCCAACCTATGTCCTGTAGCCATCTCTACTTCAACCCAACAAGGTGTTGTTCATTAACATAAGAAAAAATACCCAAATCTGGAAATTTCTAAGTGTCTGCAAATTTTACTGTTTTCTGTCGCCAAGCTCTAATACCATGTAAATTTTCTGTGTTTTGTAGATTGCTAGTTTATATCAACATTTTAGTGTTTTTCATTTCCAAGCTGGTTTTGCATTGGCTGAAAATTACTTATGAAAATATGAGACAATTAAACACACTGTAAAACACTTCTAACATGCAGAAAAATTAATTTAATGATGCACAGCATAAAAAAATCAAACTCAGAAATTTTGGTGAATAGCCCTGGAAAAACCCCCATGGGGAAAACCAATCAGAGAGAGATCAAGTTTATTATTTCATTAGAAATATTTCAGAACAGGATTACAGTGAGAAATACAACTATCTCCACCATTAAATGCACTAGCTAGATGTCTCGAAAATCGTGCCAAGCTTCCTCAAAATTCATACGCAAAAATATCAACCTTGAATTCTGTGCCACTGCGTCGAAAACTGTGCAGGAAAATAGACCTCGATTTCTCTACTAAAAGTATAGTCCATAAAGGACTGTATGGCCTTCAAAAATCATTCCCAGAATTGCCCTAAAAAACTGTGTAGGAAATCACCTTGAAATCTGTGCATCCTGTCTCGATTTCTATGCAAGATAGCTGCCTCAAAAAGTGTGTCGCTCCTTCAAACCTGTGCCCAGAAATATCTTGAAACTTGTGCCCATAAATTCATACTATACAGAGTGCCTCAGGATGCATGCTACTGCTTAAATCACTCTGACTCGAAATCTATGCTTTCTTGAAATTTGTGTTGCTACTTATCCTAGCTGCTGCTCTCTCTTGAAATTCATGCCTTCTCTTTCTCTCTTGCTCAATGTCTTTCTCTTCACAAGAATGAATGTCTTTGCCTCCCTTTTCTCTTTTTGACAAAACCCTAGGGTTTTCCAAATCTAATGGATGAGATTACATTAGATCAACGGTTGAAATTAAATGCTCCTATTTATTTCTCATAAATATTAATTTCACTCACCCACTTAAATTTAATCAAAAGTGACTTTATAGTTATAATGTCTCATTAAATGCTTTTCACAATTCATTTAAAACAAGCGTCACTTTTTCCCCCTTTAAGTGACTAAGGCAAAAAGTCACCAGGGCAACACTTCCCTAGGTACAAAAACTAACACTCCCTCTTATCGAGGAAGGTATTTTGCACCACTCCCAACTTGTCTCTTAAGAATCCAAACTTGCCCCTCCCCAAAGATTTCATCAGGATATCTGCTACTTTCTCTTCAGTGGATATGTACTGCAACTCAACTGCTAGTCTCTGAATGTAATCACAGATGAAATGGTACTTGATCTCAATATGCTTTGACCTATCATGGAACACTGGATTATCAGAGAGATGAATGCAATTCTGATTGTCAGAATAGATCAGCGTGGGCCTAAGATCCTGATCAAATAAGTCTACCAATAGCTTGTGAAGCCATAGTGCTTCACAAGCAACCTGATTGGCTGCCATATACTCAGCCTCGATGAAACTCAATGCAATGGACTTTTGTTTCCGACTGAATCATGACATTGTTGTCGAGCCCACACTGAAACAACAACCAGATGTACTCTTCTGATCCCTCACACTGCTTGCCCAGTCTGAATCCATGAAACCAACCAAACTAAATCCACCCGTACCCATGTAATCCAAACCATAGTCCACTGTACCTACAACATATCTCAGCAAATGTTTTGTGGTAGTCCAATATACACTCCTAGGCTCCACCATGAACTGGCTAAGAGTGTTCACCACAAAACATAAGTCTGGCCTAGTGTTGACCCTCAAACCAATGAAGTTTCTTCTAGTTGGTGATCATAGGTGTAGACATCGGCCTGCAATCCTCCATCTGAAATCTCTTCAGAATATCAACAGTATACTTCCCGTGTCCTAGGAAAATATGTCCAGGCTCCTGCGAAACCTCCATCCCCAAATAATAATGCATCAACCCAATGTCAGTCATCTCATACTCTGTAGCAAGGTCTCTCTTGCAATGTGCAATGAGATGCTCCTCTCCAGTGATAAACAAGTCATCAACATATAACAAAAGAATGAGAGGATATCCACTAACCACAATGTAGTAAAGGTTGGGATCAGCCTCACTCTTCTGAAAACCCATCAAAGTCAAGTATGCATCGATCCTAGAGTACTAATCTCTAGGAGCTTGCTTCAGTACATACAAAGCATTCCTCAGCCTGCACACATGAGAATCTCTCCCAAGAATCTCGACTCCCTGTGGCTGCTCTAAGTACACCTCCTCATGCAAAAGATCGTTGAGAAATGCGGTCTTCACATCCATCTAGTGGATTGTCTAACCCATCTCTGCTTCTATAGAAATCACTGCTCTGATGGAATAATACCAAGCAGCTGGCGCAAAAATATCATCATAGTCAACTCCCTCAACCTGTGAAAACCCCTGTGCCACAAAACAAGCCTTGTACTTCTCCACATTGCCATCCGCAACATGCTTCACCTTGTAGATCCACTTGGAAGTCACAACAGACTTCCCCTCTAGTCTTGGCACTATCTCCCAAGCATCATTCTTCATGATGGAATGGTACTCTTCCATCATGGCATCTCTCCAAACCTAATGCTGATAAGCCTCCTCAAATGTGGAAGGCTCTGAATCATGAAGACTCGCAACAAGAGCCATACCCAGTATATCCGGCATCACTACTGTCCTGATCTCCTCCTAGATTCTACCAAATGCCTCTGCTTCCTTCAAGGTGTCTTGAAGCCATTTAGGTTTCCTCTTCCTTGAAGGCTCCTCCCATACTGGTCTATCCTCATCAGAACAACTCCCAGAAGCAGAAGGTCCAACACCCCTAGGACTAGTGACTGATGAACGATTCCTTGAAGAACCTGTAACCTGCAAACCAGAACCTAAACTTGTCCCTAAAGTACCTGTCACCTAAACCACTGAACCTGTAGAAGCTATGCCTGTAATCTATGATTTAGTCCCTCCAGAAACCTGTGGACCTAAAATCTATATCGAAGAAGCCTGAGTCACCTAAGGTGTGGAAGCCGGTGGATCCCCTTGCTCTTTCTCTCTAGAATTCCTGAAGGCTCTCTCCTCATAAAACTTCACCTCCCACCTAACGACAACCCTCTTCTGGCTAGTAAGGTAAAGCTGGTAAGCCTTTAAAGTCTCATCATATCCCACAAAGATGCCTCTCTCTGCAGTGGGATCAAATTTCGTCCTCTTCTCAGAAGGGATGTGAGATTAAGTCAAAGAACCAAATATATAAAAGTGGCTCACCTCAATCTTCTTGCTTGTGTATATCTCCTCAAGAGTCTTCCTCCCTAAAGCACGATGAGGACTCATGTTTTGTTGATAAACTATAGTGCTACGGTAAACCCTGATCATGGAGCATCACTCTCGCTGCTTCGACAATTGACCTGTTCTTCCTCTCTGCTACTCCATTCTCCGCAGGAGTGTAGGGAACTATCATCTGTCTCTACATACCCTCCTATGTGCAGAATGCATCGAACTCCTTGGAGGTATACTCACCACCATTGTCTGATCTAAACATCTGAATCTTCCTCCCTGTATGCTTCTCCACAAGGGCTTTGAAGCCTTGGAGGACACTCAATACTACGGAGGACTTCTTGCTCCTCAATAATTATATCCAGGTCTTCTTGGATTAGTCCACAATGAAGGTAATATATTACTCAAATCCAGTGAAAGAGACTGATGACATAGGACCATAAATATCAAAATGGATCAAGTCAAGTACTCCTGCTGCTTTGGTGTCATTGCTTGGAAAAATAGTCTTGGTGTACTTTCCAGAAGCACACCCCCTACACACATCACTCTGCTTAGTGCTAAACTCGGGTAAACCTGTAACCATGCTCCTCAACAATCTCAGAGCTGGGTGATGTAAGTGGACCATCCTCCGATGCCATAGCTCACATAGCTCACTACTGTTGTTGTGTGCTAGACCATGCTATGGCTGAAACAAGAGCTTGTACATCTTTCAACATCTAACCCCAATGTCCATGGGGGTAGATACTCTTGTAGTCCTGGGGAATACCTGCACTCTCCCATCTGAGAAACATAACCCAAGACCCCTATCCTTAATGGTGGAAACTGATACAAGGTTCTTCTTCAGCCCAAGGACATATAACACATCCCTCAGAGTCATGGGACTCATAGACTCCCTCTGAAATGTAATGGTCCCCCGACCAACTGCTCTAACAATGGTGTCGTTTCCTAATACGACCTCCACATCTGTACCTATTTGTGACAACTCAGAGAACATCTCTCGAGTAGCTGTCATGTGGCTCGAGGCTCCATTGTCAATATACCAAGTGCCAATGGTGGATGCACTCATGTGATGGCCTGTCAATAAGGAATACTCCATCTCCATATCCAAATCAGTGCTAGTAACTAAATAGGCTTTCTCTCTCTCAATCTGTCCAGCACACAGAGAAAACTCTCTCTAAAATTTGTCTCCAAAGTCATCAACCTCCACTGAAGCTACAGTCTTTTGTCCCTTCCTCTTCCTGCTTAGACACTGTGAAGCATAGTTCCCAAAAGGCTGACATGCATAACACTTGATTTTACTCAAGTCCTTCTTCTGCCCACCCTATTTCTACTTCTTGGCCCATCCTTCTTGGGACCCTTCTTCTTCTTCTTGCCCTTTGCTGTCAAAGCCACGTTCTCCTCATCTTCCCTACCCTGTGATGAACTACCCTGTACGAGACCTCTCCTGGTCTCCTCTTGCACAAAGTCATCCCATAGTCTCTCCCATGAAGATAGGTTCTCTCTGCCCACTATGGCCTACACAAATGCACCCCAGGGCTTGGAAGCCCCATTCACTGTTGTATGCATGAGCTCAGTATCAGTGACCACCTCCCCAACTGCTGTTAGGTCATCGCTAACTACATATATCCTGGTAAGGTAAGCTGTCACTCCCTCTCTGCCATTCATCTTTATACTCTTCAGTTTCTCCTTAAGAACCATCTTTCGGTTCTCATTGGTACTATCGTACAAACTGGTCAAAGCACTCCACATCAAATGTGCCCTTGCTTTGCCTGAAATGTGAGGGATGATATGATCTTTAACTGCATCAAGGATTATTCTTCAAGCTTTATAGTCCTTCTTGTTGAACGCTGATAATGCTGCTGCATCTGTAGAAGCAAGAATCTGAACAGGGTTTACTATAGTGTTTCTAACCACCTCCTCCCACATTTCATTTTCCTCTAAAACCAGCAAAATCGTAGCCTTCCATGGCACAAAGTTCCCTCTCCCATCCAGCCCATCCTCCAACCTAAGTCCTGTAGCCATCTCTACTTCAACCCAACAAGGTGTTGTTCACTAACAGAAGAAAAAATATATCCCAATCTGGAAATTTCTATGTGTCTACAAATTTTACTATTTTCTACCCCCAAGCTCTGATACCATGTAAATTTTCTATGTTTTGCAGCTTGCTTGTTTCTATCAACATTTTAGTGTTTTTCATTTCCAGGCCGGTTTTGCATTGGCTGGAAAGTACTTATGAAATATTAGACAGTTAAGCACATTGTAAAACACTTCTAATAGGCAGAAAAATTAATTTAACCATGCACACCATAAAAAAATCAGACTCAGAATTTTTGGCCAATAGCCCTAGAAAAACCCCCACGGGGAAAACTAATCAGAGAGAGAGAGAGTTTATTATTTCTTTAGCAATATTTCAGAACAACATTATAGTGATAAATACAACTTATCTCCACCAATAAATGCACCAACTGGCTGTCTCAAAAAATTTTCCAAGCTTCCTCGAAATTTGTACACAAAAATATCAACCTCGAATTCTGTGCCACTGCCTTGAAAACTATGCAGAAAAACAAACATCCATTTCTGCACTGAAAGTACAGTTCGTATAGGACTGTATAGCCCTCAAAAATTGTGCGTAGAATTTCCCTCGAAAATAGTGCACAAAATCACATCGAAATCTATGGAGGCTGTCTCAATTTCTATGCAAGATAGCTGCCTCAAAAAGTGTGCTACTCCTCAAAACTCATGCCCCGAAATATCTTGAAAATTGTGCCCAGAAATCCATACTATACGGATTTCCTTGGGATGCATGCTACTATTGAAATCACTCTACCTCGAAATTTGTGCCTTCTCGAAATTCATGCTGCTACTTACCCTAGCTGTTTCTCTCTCAAAATTCGTGCCTTCTCTTTCTCTCTTGCTCAATGTCTTTCTCTTCACAAGAATGAATGTCTTTGCCTCCCTTTTCCCTTTTTGACAAAACCCTAGCATTCTCCAAATCTAATGGAGGAGATTAGATTAGAACAATGGTTGAAATTAAATGCTCCTATTTATTTCTCATAAATATTAATTTCATTCACCCACTTAAATTTAATCAAAAAGTGACTTTATGGTTATAAAGTCTCATTAAATGCTTTTCACAAGTCATTTAATGCAAGAGTCACTTTTTCCCCCTTTTAAGTGACTTAGGCAAAAAGTCACTAGGGGAACACTTCCCTAGGTACAAAAACTAACAGAACCTGATAGGATGTAACTCAAAAATATATATGATGCTACCTGCCTCTCACTCTTGTCGGTGGCACCTTGGGTTGTCCCATAGAAATATGCCCACAATTTTGTCTTAACAACTATCTCTTCATTGGACAGAGGGGCTTGGGGTCTATATAATAGGGTTTCAAGTAAGATAGAATATTACATTCTTGCCCTACATAGTAAAATGTAGAAATTATTTTGTCTTTGAATATTTTTGAGTAACTAGATTCCCCAAGAAAGGATTACATATAGGGTTTGAAGTATGATGTACGGTTTGAAGTATGATAGGATATTACATACTTGCCATGCATAGTAAAAGGTGTACGTTATTTTTCCTTTGAATATTTTGGAGTTTAGAGCTCACAGTCCCAAAGAAATGATCACATGTAGAGCTTTTACTTCTTTAGTGTTATTGTTTGAGTACCACTGGTAGAGCTTGCCTTCAATAGTATTTTCATGCCCAGTATCCCTTAAACCTATTAATCCTTCCAATTCCCTCCAAACCATTTTTCTGTAAAAAAAGTTCAATATTAAATGATTGTTTTTTGCTTTAATGTCGATGTAGAGGCTACATGATGCATGAGCATCTCTAGTGCAATGAGTGATCTTCCACATTTGATTTTCATTCAATGGCTTAAGTATTACTTTCACTATAATTCATAGATTTTTTTGTTGTTACACAAGGTGCTACAACAATACTACATTATAAGAGAGTGTCTCTCATAGTTATGGATTAGAAAGATGCTACTACAATGTGTTTAGAAAATAATTCTTTCCTATAAAAGAAATAACAAAAATGTGATTTGGGAATCATCCCTCCTATTAAGATACATCAAGTAAATGCTGCAACAAAAAACTAGCAATAAAAAGGAATTATTGTTTAAATTAAATAATTAATTCAACTAAGATCATTGCCATGAATATAAAACAATCTCATTACAAAAGTATTAATAATTTTGAAGACAAAACAATTCCATGTTTTGTGCATAAAAATATCTACTGGCATGAATGATAAGGACACCTTCAGCCTCTCAGGGAAAACTCCAATTTGGGGTTGTGATGGTGCATAGAGGTGCACAGTGAAAAAAAAATGCATGGTGAATTGTAGAGCTCTTTGTGAAGAATCATTGTAGTGGTGTTTTCATGGTGAATTGTAGAGCTCTTTGTGAAGAATGGTTGTAGTGGTGTCGATTCTGTAGAAGCCATAGAGAGTAGCGCTCTCTTCAAATTATTGTAATAAAGGCAGTTTACTTGACCAATTTCATTAATAAAATTTGTAGAGTTATGTTATGGTTCATTTATGGATAATTTATTTTGTTAAATTATTATTTTGTGTGATGGATTCATACTATAGAGATTTCTTAAATCATTGCAACTTGGTTTTGCTAAATTTTTACTATAATTTGCAGGGAGTCCTAGTCCTTTCATATTTATTTTTTGCAACATGTCTATGGTAGTAACTTTGTTATTTACTAATAGTGACATAAATAAATGAGATTTTAATGGACATTTAAACTTCCATACTAATTCTCACCACCATCAAATAGGTTCCTAGTTCCCTTGTGCTTCCAATGACTTATAGTCCATAATAGGGGTGTACAAACAAGAGGGATTCAGAATGCAGACCAAGGAATCCCCCTCCTTTAAATGGACATGATTCATATGAGATGTGATGTAAGATATCTAGTGGCGGGATTCTTCAATTGGGAGTCCTAGGTGTCCTATCACTAACCACCCTTATTTCCATATACTAGTATTATCCCTATATAACACTTATTATATGTATATGTTCCTCTAGTCCTGATTTGTACTATTATGAATTCTTGAATTTTGAAACTTTTTCCACTTTCAATCTAGGGACCTAATCCTAGTATGTCAATATCACCCCTTCCACCCCCCAAATGTTAGTTTTTCAGAATTCAATCTGATCTAGGATCTTAACTAAGAGAATAAAATGTACAACATATCTATAGCATATCTATATCATATCTACAGCATATCAAGCATGGACACAATAATGCAAGCACACAAGAGACAAAGAGTTTCACCAGGGAAAACCAAGAAGGTTAAAAAACCCACAACTTCCTCAGAGATAGATAGAGCAATGATACAACCAAAGTATAACCAAAGTGCAAGAGATAGTCTTCTCCTAGAAGATGATCCTCCTCCTCACAAGTGCACCACTTTTTGAGAGAGATAGAAGTGAGTAATGAGTGATCAAATAGAGATCTCCCGATCTCTATTTATGCTTGACTTGTCCTTCCCAATAAAATAATGGGTCCCACTTGTCTAGCTTAGCCTAATAACCCATGGTTAACTTAATCCAGGCCGACCCCACACTTGGTGGTCTAATAACCCATTTACCCACATGACTCATACGGGGCCGACCCCATCAAGGTGGTCTAATAAGCCATCAAGTATAAGTTACAACACTTATAATATAAATGACGACACTTCCATATAAATGAATAATAACATCTCTATAGGAATACAAACACTTCTGTATAGAGGAATAATAACATCTCTATATGAATACAATACACATGGGTAAAATACATTCTGAAGTTACATCTACATCAACACTCCCTCTTAACTAGGAAGGTATTTCTCGACACAGATCTGCTAGCACAAGTCTTCTTCTCTGGATAATCATCAGCGAATCATTGTCCTCGACTCATCATCATCATCATTGCTGCTGCTATCTCAATCAATCTTTGAATCTACTTGTCATAGGAAGATCTATAGAGCCAGTCCTTTTTCATACTGGATGTAGGCCCACCACCTGTAGGACTTCATCATCACTGGCCATACTGTGGAATCCTCAAGACTTATTACGTGAGTCAACAAAACCTTGAAAGAGCATCCCAGGACTGATTACGAGCACACTGCTCAACCTATCGGATCTCCCAGGACCTTTTACATGCTACTACACAACCTGTCCACGGCCACAGAGTATCATGAAGCACAATCCAAATGCACATCACACAACACTTACATCTACGTCATGGGAGAACACATCTACAACCATGCGAGAATGGCATAGCACTTATATTGCAGCCATGGGAGAACACATCTACAACCATGCTCGAATGGCCCAGCACTTATATCGCATACATGGGAGAACACATCTACAACCATGCTCGAATGGCCCCAACACTTATATCGCATCCATGGGAGAACACATCTACAACCATGCTCAAATGGCCCCAGCACTTATATTGCAGCCATAGGATAACACATCTACAACCATGCTAGAATGGCGTTGGCAATTACATCATGACCATGGGAGAACACATCTGCTACCATGTCGAAAAATCCCAACAATTACATCGAGACCATGGGAGAACACATCTACAGCCATGTCCAAAAAGCTCATGAGCATCTGTGTCTTCGAAACTCATCGCACATAATCCAACTGATTATGTAGTGTATCCACTTGATACATGTCATCACATATGATCATCCTGATCATCATCACTGCATCGTCCTGATGTATGTCATCTGGAGCAACATCCTGAAGCTCATCATCCATGATCATCCTGATCATACAATGCATCCACTTGATGCATACCAAGTATCTACCTAATACATATCATGATACATGATCCACCTGATCATACAATGTATCCATCTGATACATACACAGATACATGTTCCACCTGATCATACAATGTATCCACTTGATATACATCAACAAACATGATCTATCTGATCATACAAACATATCCACCTAATACATATACAGATACATGGTCCAAGCATCCAACATTATGCACATACATATACATGATCCAACTGATCATAACAAGAATCCAACATGATGCATATACAGAGCAGTAATTGGAGCATCATCCTGATGCTCATCATCCAGCACTTACATCCACGGCCATGGAAGGATCCTCCTCTCACCATGCTGGGAATGGCTCCTGCAAATGTGTCCATCACTTCTTCCTAGAGGTGTCATCAATCTAAAGAACACCAAGCCTCTCTCTGAAGTACTCGAACTTCACTCTGGCTAGTGGCTTCGTCAGCACATCTGCAACCTGCTCATCTGTCGCAACATACAGGAGCTTCACTGCTCCTCTCTGCACCATATCCCTAATATAATGATATTTGATCTCTATGTGATTTGACCTGTTGTGGAACAGTGGGTTCTCAGACAACTTTACACAACTCTGGTTGTCACAAAAGATACCAGTATCATCCAGTGGGACATCAAATAACTTAGACAGTATCTTCCTTAGCCATACTGCCTCACAACTAGCCGAACAAGCTGCAACAGACTCTGCCGCTGCTGTACTCAGTGCTACATAGGACTGCTTCCTGCTAAACCAAGAGATCACACCCGATCCCATACTGAAGTAGCACCCAGATGTGCTCTTCCTATCTACAACTAACCACACTACCTGCCCAATCTGAATCAACATAACACTGCAGGTTAAACTTTTGATTCACATCATACTTGAGCCCATAATCAATTGTACCCTTCAGGTACCTCAGAATATGCTTTACAGCAACCAGGTGAACACCTCTAGGATCTGTCTGAAACTGGCTCAATGTGTTCACTGCAAAGCAAATATCTGGTCTAGTGTTCATCAGGTACATCAAGGACCCAATCATCTGACGATACACAGTGACATCAACCGAATCAGATGAAGCATCAAAGAGAAGCTTTAGGCTTGATGCCATAGGTGTGGCCATGGCCTTGCAGTCCATCATCTCAAACCTCTTTAGGATCTCTACTGCATACTTCCCTTGTCCAAGGAAGATCCCATCTACACTCTGCCACACCTTCATGCCTAAAAAATAGTGCATCATCCCTAAGTCCTTCATCTCGAACTCGGCAGTGAGCTTCCTCTTGGTATCAACAATCAAACTATCTTCTCCTGTAACAAATAAGTCATCCACATACAGAAGTAGTATCACTGGATTTCCTTCCTCAACCTTGTAGTAAAGGTTGGAGTTAGCTTTACTCTTGGTAAAGCCCAAACTGGATAGAAAGTTTTCCATCCTACCATACCAAGTCCTAGGAGCTTGCTTCAAGCCATACAAGGCTTTCTTCAACCTGCACACATATGACTCCCTGTCATGTGTCTCAAAATCGAGTGGCTGCTTCACATACACTTCCTCTTCGACTACACCATTCAAGAAGGCTGTCTTGACATCCATCTGTTGTATCTTCCATTTCATCACTGCAACCAGAGTAAGTACTAATCTGATGGAAGTGCATCTGGCTACAGGTGAAAAAGTCTCTTCATAGTCTATTCCCTCTTAATGTCTTCATCATTGCAGAAACTACTGGAGTGTGCTCCCTCTTGATCCTTGGTTATTGGATTACTTGTCCTTGAACTTATATCCATCCTCGATCACTATGTATGCTTACTAGTATCATCATTGTGTTACCATTGAGATCTCATACATAATCATACATTCATTAGTATAATCTCAATACTATCAAAACACAATAACCTTAAACATGGATAGTCATGATCATTTCAAACACAGATAATAAGCATTAGCATTCAATGTTTTAGGGAAGACTTCTCTTACTCATGCATATTCATATTTGACCAAAGGACTTTCTTGGTTAGTCATATCATCAATCAAGGTAAGAGACATAATATGCATAAACCCTTGATTACTTACATTTCTAACTTCATGAATAATCATTATCAACAATACAACAGTATAAGATCCTAACACAAGGTAGGATTCTAACTTGATATAGAAAAAACATACCTAGATTAATGTGTCAGTTGGTTATGTCTAACATACCCACATGATGTCTTCTTGTTCTTTTAAATGACTTGTGCTAGTAACCTGCATATCTCATAGGTTAATCATTATAGAACCAAGTTATACATACCTCGTAAGTAGATCTTATGTGTGATCCATGACAATGGATGAATCTTTGTCTTCATGTCACCATGGTCATATGTTCTTGAACTAGAACATGATTTGTCTTTCTTGTTGTACCTTTCATGTTAGCGGACAACATCATCCTCATACAACACCACAATGCATTAGTACAATCATAAGTGTCAAAACCCTAATCAATGAATATCTTCTATCATGCATTCATATTTTTATTAAGGCGATACAACAAGTCTAAAGTTAATCATGATTGTACTAACCTTAATGAAGACAAACATACCATAAGCTTAATTATGAACAGATCTCAAAACATACCTGGATAAGTCATACCTATCATGATTGCTTGTAATCTTCTTATGTAAGGCCTTAGCCTTAACTCCCTCTGAAACATGAACTTCTTCACTTATGCAGGTGACTAATCCATTCTCTTCTAGGATTAACCCAATCCACTTTGATTTGTAGAAACTCGATCTGGAGTTGAATTAGGGTTTGTTAGAGAAAGCCTACAAATTCAAACTTTGAATTTCAAACTTCTGAAAGGATAGAAAGATGTGCCTTTCTCTGCTGGTCAAGCTAGTATACTCAGAATTTGAAAACTACAAAGTTTCACCCCTCAAAATTGTCTTTGAAACTTCCGGATCTTTTGGACAAGATCCTGAACTAGGGCTTGATAAATCCCACCCTTCTGCCCAACCAAAAGGTTCGATCCAAAGCTCTAAACTTCTATTTTTCTAAGGAGCTTCCAGCTGTGGTCACACACTTAAAAAATTTCAACTTTTGCAAAAGCCCTAATTTTCCACTTTTCCGATCAAAGTCGTGAACTAGGGTTTTATCAAGCGCGGCCTTCTGCCCAACCAAAAAATTTGATCTTGGTATCTAAATTTATATTTTGATGAGTAGTATTCAGCCGTGGTCTCTGATTACAAAAAATCCAACTTTCTCTAAAACCCTAAATCTCAGAGCCATGAATGAAGGTGCTCAAAATCCAATTCTGTTTTGACAGAAATATGCACCTAATTGTTTCTTGTGTAACTCCAAAAATATGAATCCGCAGTGTCTGAAACTTCTATGTCTGGTAGCCCAATCTATCATCTTTCTAACCCCACAAGTTTGACCTCAATTGGATTCTCTGAGAGAGAGTTATGCCAAGTGTTGCAACATGACCTATTTATTGGATAAAACTGGAGAGCGAACTTGTACGAAGTGCCACGTGTCACTAGTTCACTTTCGGGCTCTCAACCTTCGGCCTGTGAAAGTACATTCCTTGCCATATCTGTCACGTTTTACTAAATTTCATTTGGAGCTTCCTAACCCAAGTTATGACCTTTTTCCTAGGTCACCTGTTTATGACTCAAATCTGGAAGAGGTAGAAACCCTAGATTGTACATGTCATACAACACAAAGTACAACGAATTAGAAGTTGTGCTTCGGACACAAGGTACATGGGGATCTTATCCTCGACCTGTAAGAGTTTCAGATCCTAAAACCTCACCGAAATGTATTTATAGTGAAAGTGATACGATGACTAGTGTTTGCTATATCAAGCCCTAGCATCGCAAGTGCAACAAGTGTCATACATGCCATCCCATGCCTTCTTTCAGGCTAGCTCTGATACCATGTTAGTTTTTCATAAATTTCAATCTGATCTAGGATCTTAACTGAGAGAATAACATGTACAGCATATCTATTGTAGTGCTCTGGTTTTTACAGCAGAGCACTATGTAAATTTCAGGGTTAATTTTCTACGTTTTAAACTTTATCAGTTTATGGAAGTAAATTTCTAAGAATTACTAAGTGCCTAAATAATATCTAGTGTACTGTCGTGTTTTCACTAACCTTACATTCGTAATTTTAAAATAAAAAAACATATCGTTATTTTCTTTTCAACAATCATGTTCCAGCATAAGAATAGGTTTCACAACTTAGTAAATCAGTAAATAGCAAGTTATGCATGTTTACAGTAAGATTTTAGCATAATAATCAAATAACGTAAATGACAAGGAAATTACCTGATGCTGATGCTAACCGTAGGTTGTAGTAGGTTGTATAACCTCTTAGACAGCCAAACTGAAGTGTCCACCCTACCGACCAGCTATTATCTTGCTGGCCCTTGGAAATCAAAGGATTTCCAAGCCCCCGAGCCCACAATCTGATAATCCCTAGAGCAGTGTTTCCTTCTGTTCTCCAAACTTTCTGTCCTCCCAACTTCTGTTCTCCAAACTTCTTTTCTTCCCCCAATCAAAAAACCTCCCCTTTCTCCAAGCTCTCCCCCCTCTATATAATTTCCCTTCCTCGAGAATATCTTGGGCTTACTCCACCGCCCCAAAATCCCCCTCTCGAGCCCCTCAACATTTACTCCTATCACCAGTTCATTCATACACGGTTCTTTATAAAAATGTATAATTAATTACTCTCATGGAAAAATTAGTTGGTTTTGGATTGACGGTCGTAAGTATTTATTACGGTGGGGATTATCACCCAAAGGTTATCCACTCGGGACAAGCTTCATTAAATACAAGTCTATTCGCTATCCTTGGTATTTAATGTTATTAATGTGATTAATAAAATATTATATAATTAGTTGCCCCTTTTCAACTTGGACATGATGTGTCTTAATGGTCCACCTTATCCGTCGAGACTACTTAGCTTGAGGTTTTGAATTCCAAGATTAACATTGAATAATTAAATAACCATTTTCCATCACATCACGTTCATTCCAAAAATGATTATCCTATTATGGCTAACTTTTGAAATGGAAATAATCACACAATATTAATTTATAAATCAATAATTTAAATCTTACTTATATTGCAATTGTTACGATAGGGATATATAAATGTTGCTGGAATATTATTTAATTATGTAATTAGATCACCATTTATTAATTAATAATCATAATTAAATCACCATTTAACAATAATAAAAGGTGAATTAATCATAGTATTCTTAATTATTTGTTTATCACATGAGTACCCTATCATCAACATAGCATCCTTGTTCTTATAAACAAAGCACTTGTGAGAGCTTAAACAATTTTGCTAACATTACCCTATTCACAACAGTTCTCCTATGACAATGTTAACTGACGACACTTGTCTTAGTTTATTATTACAATGTTTTCATATAATTACTAATTCACTTATTTACACATTGACAACCTAACCATTCATTACCTAAGTTGATTGATGTATCCTTAACTGAGTTATCTATGACATTTATACTACTATTCAAGCATGACAAGTATGTTATATACCAGTAATATTGTACACGTACAAGGTGTGCATGCATGGCCAGTGTATGCACATGTCGGATATGTACTATAAACAAACCCCATTCCGCCTATGCATACTTGCTAACTAATAATAGTATCTACCCCCATGCAGAAGAGAAAGCATAATATATAGTATAATTACTTTAACATCCTCGGTTATTTAACAGTTAACCCTTTACGATTTAACATCATTGTCTTTATGTTTACATTAGTTTAATCAGTCAAGTACAGGAAGGGTGCCTACTTCCACTAACTCGGAATCAAGGAATACTAAACCCCCCAACAGTACTAACTAACACATCCTCCCATCATAACCTACGTCCAGCATCCTCCCTCTGCTAGTACAACAGTGGATGTCAGACTCACCGATCTGACCACATAGAACTTGAGAGCGATAGCATCGGCTGAACAACGGACCTATCCTCCCCTAGCAGGCATCCGACAATCGTCATCACAACAACATGGGGAGCGTGTCTCAGCACGGCCCTCCCACGACCTCGGGTCTCATGGAACCATAGGGTGGGAAACACATCCATCCCTCTCAACATACTGGGCCTACGCCCTTATCAACTCATACTTGCTGCTATCGGGATTATCAGTTTGTGTTATCATATCCTCATTTTGGCTGCTAAGGTTTGCTGTATGAACATGTTTTTCCTTTCCAATATATATCAGATCAAGTAACTGGCTATCCCATAGCCCTTGTGTCCTGTAGGTTAGTGTTTTGCAAAATACAATTTATAGAAAGCATTTTCCATTGATCGCCAATTGATCCATGTTATCATTTCATTTCATGTAACCTTTTAGCTCATCATAGATACATATAACATTTCAATAATTCATATAAGAAGATGGTATCCACGTACCGAATCATATATTTCACATTTCATTAATGAAAACATATAAACATATACTGCAATCGTAAAATAAGGAAATCATATGATAATCATGACATCATAATCGCATAACATAGTAACATCATAATCATGGTGAAATCATAAAACAGAGTAACATCATATAACGAGGTCCAATATAGTTTACTCAGTCGAGCTGAGTTCAACAGAATATATAAGAAATAAAGTATGGTGTGTCTAACTAATAAATATGCCGAATCAAAATATGGGCATTACATCTATAGCATATCGATAGCATATCAATCATGGACACAATAATGCAAGCACACAAGAGACACAGAGTTTCATCGAGGAAAACCAAGAAGGTGAAAAAACCCACAACTTCCTCAGAGATAGATAAGGCAATGATACAACCAAAGTACAAGAGATAGTCTTCTCCTAGCAGATGATCCTACTCCTCACAAGTGCACCACTTTCTGAGAGAGATAGAAGTGAGTAATGAGTGATCAAATAGAGATCTCCCGATCTCTATTTATACTTGACCTGTTCTTCCCAATAAACTAATGGGGCCGAATTCTCTAGCTTAGCCTAATAACCCATGGTTAAATTAATCCAAGCCGACCCCACACTTGGTGGTCTAATAACTCATTTACCCACATGACTCATACGGGGCCGACCCCATCAAGGTGGTCTAATAACCCATCAAGTATAAGTTATGACACTTATAATATAAATGTCAACACTTCTGTATAGAGAAATAATAACATCTCTATAGGAATACAATACACATGGGTAAAATACATTCCAAAGTTACATATACATCAACACCACATTCATCCAAGAAGGAAAATTCTCTACTAGGGTGAAACCATCTAAAATTATCTTAAAAAATATCGCGATATTATGCAGAGATTAATGAGAATATCTAATCTGCTCATCAACTAAGGCTAGGTGGATATATTTATCCTTTACCACCTTGCGCAAACATCAAGTATCTCTTAACAACCATATCTTTGGAGAAACTAATAATATTCTTCAATCCGCATTCTTCAATACCCATTCTACAATGCCTTCAGGGAAGCTAGTTTTTTGCACTTAACTGAAATAAAATGTGAATAAAACCTATCTTCTCATGCATGCCAAATAACAAAAATAAGAAGTTACATCTTCTAATTATCTCCAATATACCCTTGGGATTCCATGCGACTAAAGCCCAATACAAAAGAATGGCCTACAACACAAATTTTACTACACAACAAGTCTTCCACCAAGTGAGAGCCAACGATGTCAACAAATGTTCATCCTTTTTTCAACTCTTTAAAATAGGAAAGACTTGTCCTCATGCTGATAATCATTGGTTTTTATTATGAAACCAAGATATTTTAAGCTTTCGTCCTAGTCTAGAATATTACAAGGAAAGAGTGTACAGAAAAACACTTTCTTTGTCTCGTAAATCCCACATAAAGATACAAGATATTTTTCAGATTTACCTACATGTTGGAAGCTAAACATAAGAGGTCTAAGATCTTTGTCTCGTAAATCCCACATAAAGATACAAGATATTTTTTAGATTTACCTACATGTTGGAAGCTAAACATATAAAATGGAGATTTTATTGGAAATTTAAAAAATTAGAAAATAATAATAAAATTTAAAGATATTAATTATAAATGTATAATAAATAAAATGGAGATTTCAATGGAAATATTTTATTTAGGAAATTGTAAATTATTGTATTTTATATATAATGGGAAATTATTAAAATTAAATTATAAACTTTAGAGGATATTACTAAAATTAAATTCCAAGTTTTAGAGATTGAAATGAAATATATTATCTAATTTTATTTTATATAGGTGATGTGAATCTTTTTACAAGATGTAGGTTTTGATTAATAAAAATATGTTATCTCTTTTTTCATAATTAACATTAGTTTTTCTATATAAAAAATAATATAGTTAAAAATGTATTTTTTAATTAATAATTTTATTAATTAAATTATAAGTTGAAATTTCTATTATAATTTTTAGTTTTCAATTTTATTTAATATTTCTCATTTTTTTATGGAAATTTTCTTATTTATATTATAAAAAATTGCTTTGAAAATGACTGAAATATTTATGGGCGGTGGCGGGATGCTTTACCATCATGAAGGGAAAAAAGTAATTTCATTTTCATTTTTAACAATTACGCAATCATTTTCCAACAACAATTAATTAATAATTTTTCAATACATGGTTTATTTATCTCTCCCCCAAAATTAAAAAATTACGAAAATTCCTATCTCCGAAGTTTATTATCAATTAAATAATATTGTGATGACAAAAACGGAATTTATAATCCCATTTAGTAAGCACGATTAATTCACACCAAAGCTTCATGCATTTTACTTATTCCGTTGTTATGAAGTCTCGGGTGACGTAATGAGCATGCATGTGTGAGGATAAACATATCCATTTCCATCCCAACTTTGGTCTCATAATTATTGTCTTTGTTTTAAGAACTGTGATATGATATGTTAAGGTTTAGTGGTGGCAAAACTTGCAAATTTTTAGGAGTTGAATTTCATTGGTAGGTTGAATTGTTCAGAAAGTTCAATTTTTTCTTAATTATTCATGTGTAAACTTTAGATATGGTATTGGATTTGGATCTTACATAGGTGGTAGAGTCAATCTAAAAGTTTAGATATGGTATTGAATTTGGATCTTAAATAGAGTCAATCTAAAAGTCCATTTTAGGAGAAATACAATTGTTAAAAGATTTTGGACTTTCTTTTTTGAATTCTATGTAGCTAGTAATTTTATTTTCTATTATTGCTTCTCTATGTTCCCCAACCCCTTCAACCTTTTAACTTTTGAATCTCTTGACCCTAACTTTGAATTTGAAGCAACAATTCATTCTAAAAAAATAAAAAAAATAAAGGAAGTGGCACCAATGGAAACTCCACACAACCATCCCCATAGATGCAACTACTTTTGGCATGTAAAGATGAAACCAAACATAGTTCATCACCAAGTTGTGATTGGTACATAGAAATAGCTTGTTTCGACCTTTTGCATATTAGTATTGATAACTGACACTACAACTTGTGGATCTTTAACTAGTTGTGGGTCAGTTGCAAAAGGCACTCCATGTGCATAAGGGATTTTCAGAAAAAATCTTCTTGGAGCAACAAGGTTCACTAGAACATGATATCGAACTAAATGATCTAGAAGGTATGCTAAAAGCGATGTGTGATCTCAATTAGGCTAGACCAGTCTCACTTACTTTTGGAATTTAGCTGGTGCGCTAACACAAGAAGATGCCACCCTTTTCCATGGCTCTGATTATGGATTTTACTATGCAACCAAAGAAGCCTTTGCCTCTACTTTCCATAGATAGTGTTAATATTAAGTTATCTTAAATATTTTTCAATTTTAAATATAAAACCTATAATGATAATGAAATCATTAATAAAAAGAAATTTAAATACTACAAAGGTTTTATAAATCATAAATTTCTAAGTTTTGTAAGCAAAACTATATTTCCAATATTTAAGTTTAGGTAACAAAATGAATCTCACAAAAATCTTCACCAATGCTAATGTATTCCATGAAATCATAGTTAAACTAATCCGAAAACACATTAGAATGATTAGATTTGTAAAATTTGTTATAAAAATAAGTACAAGGATGGACACCATTTTCTTCAGATAGCATACCCTTAATAACATAAGATATATAACCTTAGAACATTTAAAAAATTTACTACCCTTGAAGTTCTTTTTTTTTTAATGAAAACATGCATGTATCTTTTGCACTTTCATTTTTATGATGATAACAACATAATAACGATATTCTATATTATGATCACTTTACTACTTCAATAAACCTAACTAGCTTGGTGAAGATAAAAATCATTATCATCAATGACATAAATAAATATAGTTATAAATCCAACATCATGACCCTAAATAAATATAGTTATAAATCCAATATCATCAATAACATAAATAAATATAGTTGGAAAACCACCCACTTGTCTAGAGACAAAACAATAGAGATGTAAAAACGCAATGAAATTGTAACAGAGACTAATAAGATCAAAGATAATAAGGTTAAATATGATAAGTTCATGTGCTCATAAAAAATGGTTATCCCTTCACATTAAATAATACAAATTTTATTAAAATTATACTATCCAATAGGAGTTTTAAAATCAAGTGAAGCTCATAGTATTCGTAAGTCATAGGGAAGCCAACCCTAGAATATCTTAATGCTTATAATTGAAGCACTTCATAAGTCATAGTATTCAACTTCAACTGATTGATTCACATTCGGTGGTATGTACTCTGATGCCTTGGGGATCATTGACATCAATGATGATTTCCCTCACACTTTTTAACAGTTTCCATTATTGACCAGTAATCAAGTGGTTTCTACCATGTTCGAGTTCAACATATTGTATTCGCATGGTCATATTTCGTATCATTACGAGGTTTGGGATTGAAGTCCCTGGGATAACTTATGTATCTTACCCAGGATGAGATGGAGATTTTTTGGGTCATATCACACAAATCCACTCTTGTATTGGTCGTGGTTGTGTAATTATATCATCATGGATCTACACTTGTGTCTAGTAGCCATGATTACGCCTAGTCAGTCAGTACTAACATGGATATGCAATGTATTAGTCACAAGCCATGTTTTGAGTCCTTTGAGACATCTATCTCAAAGTCTATTATGCTCCATAAGTCCTTGTTTATCATTTCAACCATTCAACTTTGCCTCAAAACTTCCATATATCAAAGCACTTCACCTATCCTATTCCTATAGCTTCATGGTTTGGGGAGAATTATGTTACACCAAAATCCTGTCATCATGACATGTGTATCCTTAGTTTTTCCTAATTCCTAAAACATTCATCCCAAATTGATTGAGGGAAGGGAGTTGTACAGGTTTTTTCCTTAGGTTTTCATGCTAACACACCTTACACATTGACAAAGTGCGTTAGATTCTTGACGACACACTTTGCACATTGATAGAGTGTGCCACTAATACTTTTTTCCTTTGGACATAGTGCATCACCCTTCAAAGATGCAGGTTGCTTGTTTAGAAAGTGTGTCACTGCTAGTTGAAAAGGAAAAAGAGAAGCTTCAAGCGTCTTCTAGAACGAATATCTTCATGGAGGCTTATCCCAAGATATCAGCTAAGGTGGCATTCAATCGCTTACCTTCTTGGGATGATCCCTCAGATTTCTCCATCAAATCCTCAATCCCTTCTATCCCTCTTGGTCTAGATAGATTCAATCCTCCTCTTCATGGTGAATGGAGGAAGGACTAGACCATCTAAATGCTGGTGAAATTATACTAGAGTGAGAACCCTTTCTATTGAAGGCTAGATTAGATCCTTGAGGAAAAGGTCATTTGGAAGGAATTGCAACGTCAAGGCTTGGTTTTAATATAATCTTCTATTATTTTTCATTAATATAGTAAATATACATTCTTTCCATAAATATTTGTTGTTCATTATATATGTTTAGAATTAGTTTCCTTGACCACTAGTTTAGATTAATTAATAATGCAAACTACTATCTCTTGTATGTTTCCACTTGTTTGTTGTTTCTTGTGTTGTAGCTGAAGATCAAGGGCTATGTCAAGTGAGGAGACATCACTACATTTGCAAAGGTGAGTAATCCATCTGCACTCTTTGTAATTTTCTTAATCTACGAAATTTTTGTATGTTCTGTCTTGATTTGTTCTAGATCTATCATGTTTAGACTAGGGAGATTGGTTAGTGTCTGCACTGACGGATTGTCCAAAAACATTAATTGCGCTAGCCAATACCCAAAATCCACAGTCTTATGCAATGTAAGGGGATACATTTGGAACCATGGCCATAGAGGAATAATGTAGGCTCAGTTTCAAGTTCGAATTTCAAGCTGTGATTGAATATAGAAGATGTCTAAGGAAGCTCCCATGAATCACTTTGCAAGACACATTAAATAAGCCTCAATCAAATTAAACCCTTCGTTACTTGTAAAATAAATTCATTTTAGATATTTCCCAAACAAAAAATTGTTTCTTTTTTTTTAAGTTGGGGAGAAACAATGTGAATGTGGCCATGAGGAAACAGTAGTACCAAGATAGTGAACTGCAGCCAAAACATGGTGCATATGTGAAGCTTCATGATAGTGGAGTGTAGCCCCATGATGGTGCTATGCATTCCCACGATATTAATATGGAAATAAAGTCATAAAATTATTAATTTTGTACTTCTAATTTTTTGTACTTATACATTTACGATTGTGTACTTATAAATTGTCACATTGTTTCAATGGTAGAGCATGTAGTTGAGGTTCCACTACAAGAAGAGGAGCACATGGAAGCCATTCCAGTGGTTTCAACTAGTGCACTAGGTAAATAACATTGCAAATGATTTTTTTGTTAATGAACTATTGCAATGATTAAAAAGGGATCTTATTAATTTAATCATTTTTGTTATTATAGGAGATGCCCCTTCACACTAGACTCCATGCTGTGAGTACTAGACTAGGCATGCAATACATGGAAGGATGCAAATCCAATCAACATCAAAACACATATCAAGAGATGAGGACGAGAAAATGGATGAGACACTTAAGAATTATGTACAAAGTTAAAAGAAGCAATTTTTTTATCATGTTTATTATAAGACAAATGCACTATGGTTGGCACACATTTTTTATGATAAACTTCATTGGCATAAAATATCTTTTTAATGATAAACTTTCATTTTCCTCAAATTTTTGGTTTGCTTATAATTTCTATGCATGGATCTTACTATGTCACTTTCAAATATTTTTCCAGTAGATATATTGGTTATTGGGGGATTTAGAGTGATACGAGGTGGGGAGGGGCATAAGATATTTCACCTTCATGTCTATGTCATGTCAGGTAGACCCATCTCAATGGGTCTCAAATCAAAGTGCACAAACATAAACAACACTATTTACCCACAAACACACACAAAATCAAAAAATGACACCAATAATGTCTGTTTTTATTAATATCAGAATTGAAATTACATTTCATTGATTACAATTGGGGATGATTGCCTTTTTTTTTTTAGAACCTCATTCGATTTATTGCTATCTTATAGTTGGTGACTATCTCCTCGTTTGAACACTTTCTCTAAAGATGTCCAAAAGAACCCCTTTCTCTTTGAACTTGATCAGTATATATAATCGAGCCTTCCTTCCCTTTTTTTATCTTCTATATCTTCTAGAACCATCTGGTTACTTTGGTGAACTAGCCCATCTGCATTCAATTCTCATCCACCACATTCTTGGTGTACCATTCCATCTAGCGTATCCAATAACCACCATAACTTTTACAATAACTGCTTCAAATACTCCATTGAATTCCTGATTGTCTATGCCTCAACTCTATTGGTTGGTTGTGCCTTCAACACTGTTTTAATCATCGTGAACTTTCATCAGTCACTTCCCAATCCTCTTCTTTTTCCCTACTTTGTTGTGGTCCGACCAGATCTCATCTGCACCCCTCTCTATAGCTGAACCCTCTAACTTCTCATCTCCTATGGGTTGGTGTTATTTCAACTACTTTCTCTATATTCCAGTCGGCCTACTCCGACTGTTCCTACCTCCGTTGGCTCGATCAATTGTCAATTTTTCCAACCTACTTACCTTCTCTTCACCTCGTCACATCAACCTTCTCTGCAACTTGGCTAATATTGCAACTAGTATTTCGCTTGACTACATGAGCCTGAGAACCCTGATCTCGTTTGGAGGTCATTGACTCTCCCATAAATGGATTCATTCATTTACCTTCAACTAGATATTCTGGGACCCAATGCCCCTACATCAGTATCCCCTGGTACTAAATAATTTTGCCCCTAATTATCCAATCTTTATAATTATTCTTATGGAATCCATGTTTCGTACTCCAAACTTATGTCTCTCTGTTGGAGCAAATATTATTTAATCTTTTAATTTTTTGTTTGACCAACTTCCCATTCATAGAACACTTCAATGATTTCCTATGTCAGTCATTCTAGAGATTGGTATTTTTAGTCGATGGTTGATTCACTCCCACATGTCAATCCATTGACATATAGACACAAGTCAATGAAGTTGAATCTCGATGAAATGTCCAATTCAACCACATAAGCATTATGAGAAATTTTCTTCAATATCTTGCACGAGCCAATTCTCTTCAACTTCAACTTGTTACATGTTCCCCATTGGAACCTTTCCTTTCAGAGATACACAAATGCTAAGTCTCCTTCTATGAATGCTTATAGTTTTCTCTTTCAGTTATCCCTCAGCTTATAACCAACATTACTCTTTTCCAACTACTTTCTAACCCTTTCATGCACTTCCTTCATATATTCATCAAATGGATTTGCATATGTGATCTTCTATGTTCTAGTCTATAATTTCATCAAGTGGATTACTCCATGTGGAATTCTCCCTTGCACAATATGGAATTAACTCAATCAATTTAACCCGTTCATAGAGTTATTATATGCAAAATATTCTTGGGCTAACACATTTTCTCAATGCTTTGGTCAATTAGTGCTAAAAAACCTAACAAGAATTTGCTTGATGACTTAAATCTGCGGATGGTATGAAGAGCATAAATACAACATTGAAACCAACTTATTCAATAAGGTCCTCCATAAATTCCTCATAAACTTAATGTCTCTATCTGAATTTATGCTCTTCGGAAGACCATACAATCTCACAATTTCCTTGAAAAAAAAAACAAAAATACTCATGGCATCCCTCATCTTTTTATAGGGAATAAAGTGTTCCATATTTGAAAATCTATCGACTCCCACAAATATGGAGTCATTACCTTACTGTGTATTTGGAAATCCCGATACAAAATCCATCCTAATATGCTCCCATAGAACTTTTGATACAAGAAATGGTGTATAAAGTCCTACATTCTCCCTTCTAATTGCCTTGGCATGATGACATATCCTGCAATGCTTTATCCAATTATTCACATATTTCACCAAACCTATCCAATAATGTTTCCCTTCAACCAACGTCTTTGTACTGTTAATGCCAAAATGACCTCCTGATCGACCACTGTGGAATTCTCTTATCAAATTCTCCCAAGATGGTCCTCAGGGAATACATAATTGATGACCTTTGAAAATGTATCCTTCCTGAATTAAGTATTTTAGGTATGGAGTTCGATCGACAATCCATGCCTCTCGACATGCTTTCCATGGTTTTTGGGAATATTTATTGACTTTATAGTCAGCCTTCGTTGAATCTAACCCATTCGACTAAACAATTGTTTTGTTCTACAATGCAACTCGTTGGCTAAGTGTGTCAACAACCTTATTCGACTTACACGAATTATGTTGCAAAACAAAATTATTGCTTTGTAAGAACTCAAACCACTTCAAATGTCTCTAATTTAGCTTAGTATGAGTGTTCAAATACCTCAAATCCTGATGGTCAGTGAACAACACAAATTCCTTGGGTTATAGATAGTGCTTCCATTTCTTCAATGCCTACACAATGGCATAGAATTCTTGGTGTATAATGAATACCTCTACTTGGTGTCATCCAAACTTTCACTAGAAAATGCAATTGGTAAGCCTTCATGGCTTAACATTTCTCCAATTTCCTTTCCACTAACGTCATAGTTGATTTGGAATATCTTGTCAAAGTCTAGGAGAGACAAAACTAGTCTCTTTGTCACCTTCTGCTTTAACTTTTGAAATCCTCTTCAAGTTGCTTTAGTCCACGTAAATTCTCCTTTCTCCATGCACATTACAATGGTACACATATTCCACTAAAATCCTTAATGAACTTCCTGTAAAAGCTAGCAAGTCCATGAAAATTTATTACCTCAGTGGAATTCCCTAGCATAGGCCACTCCAAAATAGCTTTGGCCTTCTTAGGATCCATTTTCAATCCTTGGTGGTAAATGATGAATCCAAAATAAAATAATTCCTCCTTCGTGAAGAAACACTTCAGCAATTCACCAACAATTTTTCCTGATGCAATCTCTGCAAAACTTGCCTCAAGTGAACCAAATTCTCTTTTTTAGTCTTGCTAAAGATGAGAATGTCGTCCAAATAGAAAATGAAAAAATTTCCTAAGAAAGTTTTCAGAACCTCATTCATAAACAGAATGAATGTACTTGGTGCATTGTTCATCCCAAATGGCATAACCAACCATTCAAACAACCCTTCCTTCATCTTTGAAGTTTGTCTTCCATTCATCGCTCTCTTTGATCCCAAGTTGATGATATCCACTCTTCAAGTTGATCTTGGTGAAGTATCTAGCTCCACTTAAGAATTCGATTAATTTTTCCATCCTTTGTAATGGAAATATATACTTGATTGTGATCCTATTGATGGCCCTTGAGTTAGTCAACATCCTCTATTCTCCTCACTTCTGTGGTGCTAGTACAGTTGGTACTACACATGGGATCAAACTTTCACTAATGAGGACACTGTCGAATAACCACTGTACTTGTTAGTTTGGTTTGACATTATTTGTTAGTGTCATCCTATGCAATGACTTGTTTGGCAAACTCAACCCTAGAATCAAGTTGGTCTTGTTAAATTTTTATCTTTAATTTAGAGCTACAACAATACTTGAAATCAAAAAATAACCATACACATAAGAAATCACATTCAACACATGAATTTACCCTAGGGAAACCCTCTATGACTTGAGGGAGAAAACCTCGTCAAAACCTTCCTTAGTATATTGATAGATAGCAGAGAATGTGTTTTACATCAAGTGCCCCTAGTGCAATTATAAAGAAAGAGAAAGATAGAAAAGAGAGACTCAAAATAATATCATGCACAAAGAAGAAGTGCATTTCCTTCAAGCGAGAAGAGAATTTGCTTCACATTGGATTTATCAATCTTGTATAACATATTTATATATTTTTCTCATGCTTTAGATTCTATTTTTATCTTTTGACTTCAGGATGAACACACCCTCTAACTGGTCCACATCAACCTTGCATGAATAAGTGTGCCCCACTTCTTATGCAATGCATTAACTCACTGAACTGACTCTTAGGATGAACTCGCTCCTTAACTTATAGCTTTCCCACTTAGTTAGGTGGCTAACTCAAGTGTTGTCATGCAAACATCACAACTCAAACCATTGTATTTTAGTTTAACATAAGTGTCATCATGCAATAACTTAGTTGACTAGATCTTGTTTTCTATCACTCAGTTAACTCTTAACTGATTCTTTCTTGTCAACATCACTGTAGTGATCAATTCGAGTTCTCCGTTGATTTACTCAAGTCTTCACCGAATTTTAATAATTCGAATTCTCTCTTAATTAATTCTTTATGTGCAATTTGAATTCTCTCATATCTTATGATATCTTATCTTTATCTCTTGTCTTACGTACATGGTCAAGATGTGTCAGCTTAATTATAATATCAAATATATTAAGGATATTTTTAAAATGATGTGATCATATTTTTCTACTATCGTTCCAAGTGGTTATATGCTTAGTTAATTCACTCTAGAGGTGGCCAGTCTCTATATGAGACTTAATATCTCAACCATGGTTAGTAGTACATCACACACCATACATGCTTTGACATGCAAAGCATCATCTCAACACATGAGGCACCACCTCAACACATGAGGATCTTTCTTGACACACAGGACCCTAGCCTTGAATAGCAGGACTGTAAAACATAATCACTTTGACATTCAAAGAACTTGCCTCAACACATGAAGCTTATCCATTCTTTAGTCCAACTCAAGATTCTTTTCCTAGTTTCCTGAGTCCAACTCAACCTCCTACAAGGCACTACCTCGACACACGAGACTCAATATTGACACACAATATTGACCTGGAGAATGACTCATGATGTTGTAACTTTAAAACTCCCTCTCAGTGTGGGAGGCATTCTATGCCATGGCAAGCTTGTCTTAGAAGTACCTATACTTCATCACGGAAAGAGGCTTAGTGAGCATATCTAAAATATAATCACTAGTAGAAATGTACTAAAGTATTATGGCACCTCTCTAGACCATGTCTTGGATGTCATGATACTTCATCTCAATGTGTTTCAATATGTCATGAAACACAAGGTTTTCTAATTGCTTAACAGCCCTCTGATTGTTAGAGCGAATGATAGTAGTCTCAATATTCTCACCAAACAACCCAACAAGTAGCGTCCTAAGCCACACAACTTCTCGGAAGGTGTTACTAGCTGCAATATATTCTGATTCTATAGTACTCTGGGCTACAGAACCCTACTTACTACTGGACGAAGAGATCATAGCCGATCGAAATCTAAGACAAAATCAAGATGTACTATTTCAGTCCACAATACTACCACCACAATCAGAGTCGGCATATTCAAGTAGCATAACTCCACCACTGAAAGCATATATGAGTCTGTAAGCAATAATACCTTGGAGGTATCTAAGCACATGCTTGGTAGCAACCCAATGTCTATGTATTGGATCAGTCATGAATTGACTGAAGATACTCACTACATAACATATATCTAGTCTACTATGTATCAAATACATCTAGGAATGAATGGGTTGTTTATACATGGTAGGATCCACTAGATCCGATCTAGAACCTGATTCATGTAGCTTATTTAGATTAGATATCATAGGAGTAGACATGGAATTACAAACCATCATACCAAATCTCCGCAACACATCAACTGTGTACTTTTCTTGTGAAAGAAAGATTTCATCTTTCCTTTTCCAAACCTCTAGACCAAAAAAATATTGCATAAGACCTAAGTATTTAATTTTGAACTCAAAAGTGAGATCCCTCTTGCACCGATCTATTGGTTTCTCCTCTATAGTAAGGGACAAGTCATCAACATAGAGAACCAAAATCAATGGATGGTTCTTCACAACCTTGAAGTATAGGTTGGGGTTAGTTTCACTTTTGGATAATCCCAAGATCAAAATATAGCTATCAATCCTTGAATAACAAGCCCTTGGGTCCTGCTTAAGCCAATACAAGGATTTCTTAAGTTTTCATACATGGGACTTGTTCCCATGAACTACAAACCCCTTAGGTTTCTATATGTAAACCTCTTCTTCCAACTTCACCATTGAGAAAATCAGTCTTCACATCCATCTAGTGAAGTCTCCTCATAGTCTATCCCTTCTTTCTGTGAGAAACCATAGGCCACAAATCTTTTGTTATACTTTTCAATACTTCCATCAACTACATGCTTGATTTTATAAATCCACTTGAAAGTTACTATTGACTGCCCATCAGGTTTAGGAACCATTTCCCACACATCATTCTTCATGATAGATTTGTATTCTTCTACCATGGAATATTTCCATACTTGCTTCTTTGAGGATTCCTCATAGGTAGAGGTTTCTAAATTACTGATGTGACTCATCTGTGCTACATATCTTGTAAATAATTCAGGTCTCTTTTTCTCTCTGAATGAGCTTGGAGGTTCTCCATGATTTTCTTCCTCTTGTTGAGTGTATCAACACCATGTAGATCTCCTCTTGGTAGGAGGTTCATCAAGTGATATTTATATCATATATTCTGGTTCTTCAACATCAATCATATCTATGGACTCTTCTGGATTCTCTCTCTCAACATCTGAAAGGGGAGAGTTAGAAAGTGGATCCTCCATCAAGGGAGTCTCATTCTCCTCCATATCTGAATCACATTGAATTTATTTAGAGCACTTGAAGGAAACCTCTTCATGAAATGTTACAGCTGTGTTAACTTCAATGTTTCTTTGTCCTAGAACATAGATTCTATAAGATTTGGAAGATTCACTATATCCAAAAAATGTTCCTTTATTTTTGGATGGCTCAATCTTTGTCCTCTTCTCTTTTGGTACATGAATGTAGACATGACAACCAAAAATCTTCAAGTGTCGAAAATCTAGTTTTTAACCAGTGAAAACCTCTTTAGGAGTCTTTTCTCCCAAGATATCATGAGGGATTATGTTACGAATATAAACAACAATGTTGAAGGCTTCTGCCCATAAGGATGTGGGTAGATCCTGATCACACATCATGGCTTTTGTAGCCTCACATATTGTTTTGTCCTATCTTTCAGCAATCCCATTTTGATGGGGTTTGTAGGGTACATTTAGTTGTCTTTTTATTCCTTCATCTCGACAGGAGTCATTGAATTCATGGGACTCAAAATCTCATCCATTATCATATCTCAAAGCACGAATGTGCTTTCTAATTAGATTCTCAACCAATGCTTTAAAATATTGAAACTTATTGAAAGTTTCACTCTTTGCTTTCAGAAAGTAAACCCATGACTTGTGAGAGAAGTAATCTATGGAAATCACATAATACAAGTAACCTAGCAAGGAGTGTGCAGAAATATGACCACATAGATTGGAAAGAATTAATTCAAGGATCCCTTTGGAACTTTTGGTACTACTTGGAAAACTCTTCTTAATGTTCTTTCCTAGAGCACAACCTCTACAAACACTATCAAATTCAGATATAAATATGGGCATACCTTTCACCATCTTCAACAATTCAAATAGTGCTTTGAAATAGAGATGACCAAGAATTCTATGTCACAACTCACATGAACTTATTGATTCATGGATCATAGCTTGAATGAGATTTCTAGGAACATTATAAAGGCCTCCCTCTCTAACTCCAATCACATATGCAAAGTTCAAGTTTTCATGTTGACACCAGAGAAGCACTTTGTTGCCAATAAAGATAAATTTGAATCCTTTATCTTATAGAACCGAAACGAATAAGAGGTTATTCTTCAATTCAAGGACAAACAAAATTTCATCCACATGCAGTAGATTGCATGAACTAAACTGAAAATAAATGGATCCAATACCTTGGACTGACTTGGTGGTATTATCTCCAAGCTCCACCTTACATGAAAATGTATTTTCCTTCATATTTGTGATAGTGATTCTATACCCAGTCATGTGCTTGGATGCACCACTATCCACCAGCCATGTATTAGCACTAGTGCTAATGGATCTAGAAAGGGATGAGACAAGATAATACTCCTTCCTCATCTCTTGATAAACAAAAGGATTCTTTCTTGGAGATTCATCTTCTATAATAGTAGAAACATGAAATCTACCGTTGAACTTTCCTCTTTGATAATTTTCACGGAATTCTCTTGCTTAATGACCCTTCTTATTGTAATTGAAACATTTAACTTTATACTTATCAAAGTTCTTGAAATCATTCTCCTTTTGATGAGATATTTTCTTCTGATATTTATTACCTCTTTTAATCGTTCTACAGAACCGATGTTCTCTAATTTGGAGGAAGTATACTTGCTCTATATTAGCCCTTCTTCTTATAGGTAATCATGCCACAGTCTATCAAAGTTAGGTTCCACTTCTAGACCATTTACTACAGCCAAGAATGTCTCTGTAACCTACCTAGTACTTGAGACATTTTATGTTTGCGGAAAAACATTACTTTAACATTTATTGTAAAGTTTTATATTAATTACCAAGTGGTCAAGGATAACTGTAAATGAATAATATTATTATTTAATAAATTAAAATAGGAGACACTCACCCAAAGAGACTATTGAAAGAGTGTTCACTGACCCACTAGGAGGAATGCAATCTGGGGTAGAAGATGGACAAGTCACATCATCTGAACCCAATAACTAGCTGTTGTTATGGGACAACCTCCCTTAAATTGTGGTCATGTTCCCAAGGATGTTGAACTGAGCTGCTGGCTCATTGAATGCAAAACTGAGCACCAAAAGACCTAGGAAATATTTTATAACCATCAAATTTGAGCAGAGGCTCACAAATCCTCATAGGAGATGAAATTATTCCTTGTGGTGATAGAAATGGGCACACAAGAGATTCAATGAGGGGAAGCTATGTTTTGAGTTGTAGAGTAAGACTGTCTTATTCCTGCTGAGTGCAGAGGTAGTGATATGTATGCAAGTCCCCATTGATTGCTGAAGTACATATGAGAGGTTTGTATGCAAGCCTCCATTGATTGCTGAAGTACAACCTGTGTGCCTTGCTTCTACACAAAGACTTCGTCCTAGTGGTTCAATGAACAAGCTCGAGGGTCCAAAGAGCATGTAATATTGACTTCTTTTCTAGAGAAGGTTGGGAGGAACAAGCCTCTTTGGGTGTTTGTTCACCCTATCAAGTTATCAGTTTCTACTAGTTTTCTATGTTATTTATTTTAGACTGTAAATCTTATTCTGAAAACTCTATAAATAGGTTATTATAGTCTCTAATGTTTTCTAGTTATTAGTTATCTATTCTAAATGATGCAGCGTAAACTCTTTGCATCGATAATTTAATTAAAGAACAGGTCCTGGTTTCAAAACTCTTGAAGGAGTGTCACCTGGTCACAATAAAGTTCACAAATAAATTAATAAAGCACAAATGTAATAAATAGATAGGTTCTAGGGTTTTAAAATACTATAACAACTAATAGTATCCACACTATACATTCGAACTAGCATAATACATAGCAACGCATAAGGTAGCTAGGGTTAGAACCAGAACAGTTACGATCTTCGTTATTGCTAGTGAACGAAACCATCGATTCCAGGATGATAATGTTAGGATTAAACATTAATACGGTAATATTATTAAACATTGACAAGTTTCCATCATATGGCTTAAAAGCCCAAAACCAAATCGTTACATTTAAAAGATTGAAATCAGAACCTACAACATTTCATAAGCCAAAATACAAATCAATTTAATGCTTTAAGATAAACTGATAGAAAGCCGAGAATAAAGCCATGACCATGATTAAAACATGAACTTAAATCAAGTGTCAGAGTCATAAAGCATTGCTATTTCAACAAAGAAAGTAATACATTTGTAGTCATACTGCTCAAGGAAAACGAGGTTTCTCCTTCTTACGCAAACCCTGTAACAAGACTATCATTTGGCTTTGATGTTCGAAACCCAAACCCAGGTTCGATCCAAAGAAAACTATCTAACACTACAATGCTGCCCTAAGCGGCCTCATGACTCTTTCCACAAGTGAATAAACCCCGAAGGGAAGCAACAAAAGAGAAAATAAATGAACATTTGTTGACAGAGGAACGTCTGGATGGACCCAAGGCTTACCGTGGTCTCACAAGTCATGATAATTGAACTTTTGGAGGTGGTTGTTTGAAAACCCCCCCTAAAATCCCAATTCTCATAACTTTTGGGGGTTGGTTTGTCAACCCCCCCCCCCTAAAAGCCTAATTCTCATAACGTCTGAGGGGTGGTTTGTCAAAACCCCCCCTAAAAGTCATGAGAACTGATCTTTGGCAGGCGGTTTGTCTGGAACCCCCCTTAAAAGTCATGAGAATTGAACGTTTGGAGGCAGTTGTTTCAAAACCCCTCGTGAAAGCCCAATTCTCATAAATTTTGGGGGTGGTTTGTCAAAACCCCCCCTAAAAGTCATGAAAATTGAACTTTGGGAGGCGGTTTGTTTTGGAACCCCCCTTAAAAGCCATGAGAATTGAACTTTTGGAGGCATTTATTTGAGAAGCCCCCCTAAAAGCCCAATTCTCATAAGTTGTGGGGGTGGTTTTTCAAAACTCCCACTAAAAGTCTTGTGACCTATGGGCATTTCTCTATACCACCACATAGGCCATATGCAAGGAATATTTAGCCTTTTGAGTAACACATTGTCATTTTTTTTAGTATTTTCATGTCGTGGATGGTTCTAGGAGCCTATGTTATGTTCTAGGGCCAAAACATAGGTTCTTGGGAAATAAAACTTTATTTTGAGACTCACGGGCCATGCATAGGGACTTGAGTCATCATACATACCATAGATAGGGAATATTTTGTTTATAGTCTAAGTTGTTGTGTTTATTTTTGCACTAATTTTTGTTTAATAAAATCCCATACATTGATCATTCAAACCTTGATGTCAAAGTCTTTGATCTAAACCCTTTGTTATAAATAACCCAAGGTCAAAGTTTATTGTGTTAGTGTGTTGATTTGGTGCAGTAGGCATGTTAGTGATTGGGTTAGGGGGTAGTGGGTTAGGGTTAGAGGGACACTAGCTTAAGGGGATATTTTCTACAATTTCATTATGTGGTAGGCTTTGGGGAGTTTTTGGATTAGAAGCGAGGCACCTAAGGGATCGGTGGGTTAGTGGGCAAGGGGTTTTGGTTTTGTTGGTACTAGAGGTTAAGTGGTTTATAAGTTATCATGTTATTTAGATTGGGGATAGATGTTATTCAGATTGGGGATAGATGTTAAGGTTAGGTACGAGGTGAGGAGGTTAGAGGCTGAAGCTACCTAGGTGCATGAATTCATTGAATGCATCAAGTGTGCCAAGTGCATGAGTCATTTACATGGGCTGGTTGTGTTAGGTCAGTGTCTAATTAGTGGCATTATTTATGGTGGCCATTTCAATATTTGTAACACAAAGGATGGTTCTCGTGGCCTGGACTATGGCATGTGAACTAAATTTAGGGTCTAATGCCATATTAATTTTCCATGGGGTTGATGGTCCATGCATGTTAACCTAGATTAGCACATAAGAATCTCTAGCCTACATGTGAGATTGTCATGATCATCATTGTCACCATCATCGATGTCATTGTTGTTGTTGGTTTGTCAATGGTTATGTAAACCAATAAACCAACCATGGTTTAATATTTATAGGTTATGTAAACCAATAGTGGTTCTCATAACCTAAATAATGGTCCATGGTTAATAACTTTACTATATGATTCATGGTCCATGTGTAGGGCCCTACACATAATTACATTACCTTACAAGCGATATATTGTGGTCATTTCAATATTTGTAACATTGACGATGGTTCTCATGGCCTATACCATGGCCTATAAACTAATTTTAGGGCCTAATACCATATTAATTTTCTATGGGGTTGATGGTCCATGCATGTTAGCCTAGACTACTACATATGACCTACATATGGAATATATAGCCTGTATGAAACAATACCCTATGTTGCTCTTAAGTGATGATTAAGGCCTTGCGACATCACCTAATCTCTAAAGAGTGAATCTAATTTCAACTACAAGTGGGATATGTTGGTAATTTTTAGATCTATAACACCAAAAATGAAAATTTTCCTGCGAATTTCAACATGCTGGTAATTTTCATTCCATCACCCTTTCTTCTCATTGTTTTCCCCTTTTTGTGAAGGGTGACTCAAGTGGATTCCAATGGACAACAATGGCAACAATAGAGCATAACATAACACACACATGCCCATATCCAAGGCCTAGAATATATTGCAAACTAATGAGTTGAGTGAATTCAAGATGCAATTACAATAATTATTAGACAAAGGGTTCATATGACCAAGTGCATCACCTTGGATAGAACACATATTGGTAGTCAATAAGAAGGATGGAACCTTTTGGATGTGCATTGGTTATTCAAGGTGACACTCCAAATACCATCATGAAAATGTGCCCTCCACAGCGATTTGGAAGCTAGGGCCTCATTAAAGAGATTGAGATCTCTTATTCACAAACCTCCCTTATTTTTCGGCTTTGCTATCAGACTCCATCTTTCCAAATTGAAACCCCCATGAAAGTCGAACTGAATTTGTCGCAACATAGTTCCATGTTGGACAAAATTTTAGAAAAAAATCTTTAGGTCTAACATGACCCAGCATAGTCTCTTGAAGAAACACAACATCAAGTTTAATTTTAGACAAAAGCTCCTTGAGGGCTAGCATCTTCGAGGCACCCACAACCCCCCTAATGTTAAGAGAGAAGACTAGCATTAAGGAATCCTCATATCAGGGTTCAATGCTCTAAGTTTCCTAGAAGGAGAAGGAACATAAATGAGGTTTGAAGAAACCATTATGGGGTATGTTGCCCACCCTCCCTCAACAACCCCCATGTCTTTTTTCCTATTAGTGGATTTGTTTTTAGGCTTCTTCCTGATGTTGACATTTGCAATATCCACAAGGCCAGCTCCGTTTGCAAAGGAGTTATAGGTCTGAAGAGGCGCTTTATTAATAAGAACTTCTTTGTATGAGGGTTCTGAGGGTTTTGTAAACAAATTTGTATCCAATGGAGGAGGAGAAGCCAAGGTGCATTCACTATGTAAATGACGGGTAGTGTGAGATCCCTGAGGAGAGGTCTTAGTCAAAATAGGGCTTTTGGGATCTGTAACAACCAATGGTTCCGCCGATGAGGGGGAAATCAAAGAAGGGTTTTCTGAGATGATGGGGTTCAAATGAGAAGTAGAGGGATGGGAATTGTTAAATTTTTCCAAGAAAATTTCCCAGAAACCCTAAAAAATATCGACTAACCAGTCCTCATTACTACTTAGCAAAAGAATGTCTTATTCAATTAAAGAAGTAAAGAAATTTGGAAATAAAATATTTAACTTATCAATGAAAGATTCAGTAGAGGGGAATTGACTGGGCCTAAACCCATGCCTTCTGAAGGGATAATAGGGTTTTTTCCTATCTCTCGGACAACTAACCTCTCACCACTTGGACTGCCATATAAAATATGTGCTTATAGGCCATTTGGTTGATGTGGTGGTCCTACTTCAGTAAATCTATCCATATCTGAAAGGATTGAGGGCCCACACACTTGGAGTATTCTCTTCTTGTACTCCTCATCCGAAATGAAGATCCCTTCCTCTGCCCAAATGGCGTCCTCCACCTCCCATTCCATGCCTAACAAATACTCCATTCTTCCACATATACATAGCTAAATGGAGAAAGTCTTCATGCACTTATAAAACACTAGAACACACCAGAAAAACCCTGAAGAGACCCGAAAAGCTTCTGTACTGGACGCATCCTCCATCGCTCGGCTCAGTTCTAAAGTGGAATCATAATTATTTACTTAAACAATGTATTTAATAGTTTATTGAATTTAGTAGCTTTCTTACGAATCCATATAAATGTATTTTAATATGTGATGTGCCTAGACTTGTACTAAATGTCTAACTAAATTTTTCATCATGGGAATGAAATCAAAATCAAATCATGTTTAGGAATCCCGTGCCATTTGGAATACTGGTTCCCGCCACTCCATTTTGTGATATTTTTTTAAGAAATTGGTTCAATCCTGCGTGATTTGGACATACTAGTTCTATGAGAACATGGTATCCTTCATTGATCGCACTCTGGGGCCTACTCTCAAACCAAGGGATCCTTCATACCAAGTGTTAGAACAACATTCAGATATGGTACTGGCATTACCATAGACGCTAGCACTAGGGTCAGCTCTCAAACCAGGGGATCCATTCAATTGGCATGGTAGAATTGAAGAACCTTGAAAGGGCAAGGTACGTCCTCATATTTTCATGCAGTCTTGTTTATTCTAATCTATTTTTAATGATACATGCCTGGAAATGCCTTGTTAATGACTTGATAAGATGCCCACTCTCCAAGTAGAAAAGGAAACCTCTTGCTAAAGATGATACCTGAATATTTAGCTGTTGTCCCTGTGTGCAATCTGCTCCAATATGTTATAGGAAAAACCAACAAACTATCTTAAAAATCAAGCCAAGGCTGTGATGCAATTTCTGAGTGAAATGGGGTTCTATCAATCCTGTATGCTTAAGCTGGGAACATGGCCGCTTCTAAGAACAATGCCTTGATCAACCACACATCAAGATGTTGAGCATATACTTGGCCCAAGTATGTGCCTCAGGACCTTGGACATGGTTGGTAGGCAATGGAATGCATATTAATGGAATATAGTCCCAAGAATGATTCCTTGAGCTAAAACACATGACCTCTCAAGGGGATATTTGACCTCAAAATGATGATGTGGACACCATTATGAATTTTTTAGCAATAGGTATTGTTCACAAGGCCTTGAGCATGGTGGATGGAGGAAACCTAGGTCTTAGACCCTAAAGGGCTATTTTGTGCTTCCAGTTCTAATATCCATGCCTTGAACAAACACAAATGGCCTCTCAAGGGGATCCTTCACCTTCAAATGAGCATATTGGAACCATTATGGTATTTTGAGAACTATATGTAAGTATTGAGGCCTAAACCAAGATAGAGTAATGAAACATTAGCCTTAGTCCTAGAATGTAGCCTTCGAAACTAACGGACCATGAATAAACTCTTAACCTACCACATATGGCCTTTATGTAGGATATTTGGCCTCTAAGTTGTAATATGGTACCATTAGAAGGTTTTTAGCACCAAGGATGGGTTATGGGACCATAGACATGGTTAAGAGAGCAACCTAAGCCTTATTATCTAAACCAATATTTTAGCTAGCTTAAACCATCAAACTCGATCTCCCGAGAGTATCAATTTCCTCCAAGTTGGGATATGGGTTGGTAAGGCCAACAAAATCACTTTGAAACATCACACATGATCTCCTGAAGGTATCCATGTCCACCAAGTGGAGATATGGTCACCATTAGTAGTTTTTGAGCACTAGGTTTAGGTGTTGATCATGTATTAATCATGGTTGGTGTAGGAAGCTTATGCATTGGGATATTTAGGAAACTTTTAGGCCTAAAGTTCTAACATTGATGTATCCAACCACCAAAGGTAACCTCTAGAGGGGATATTTGTCCTTATAGTTAGAATACAAGCACTATTAAGAAGTTTATGAGCATTAGGTATGGGTCTTGGGGCGCTAGACATGGTTAAGGAATGGAAACTGGGCCTTAGGACCTAATGCTCTTAGGTATGGGACTTGGTATCCTAGTTAGTTTATGGGGTTTATCAAGATGTTTTTAGTAGTAGTTTAGATGGGTCATGATTCCTTCAAAATTTTTAAGGAGGAAACTATAGCCTTTGGCCATAAAGGAATCTTTGATTGCTTGATGGGCATGAATCAATTGTTTTCTATTAGCACATAAAATTGGACAATGGGATATTAGGATTTTGATTGGGTTTATGGACACCATTTGAAACTCAACTATGGTGGACCAACAACTCCAATAGACAAAGCTATGAATGTGCACAGGTCCCTACCTTGTATTCTTATATATGGTATTTTGATGGCTAGGAATGATCTACCTATGACAACTTTGCAAGTATCACACAAGATCATAATGGCTTATGAAGGAAATAAGAAGCCACTAAAGACAAAAATCCTAAGAATTCTACAAATGACAAGCATAGACAAAGAGAAACCCTGGGGATTTTTTGATGGGACATGCCAAGGGGGCCAAGGATTTTGTGGGGCTAGAAAAATCCATTTTATTGATACCTCACATTACTTTTGTCAAGAATATGATGTTAGGATTGAAAGAACAACAAGGAAGAACTTTACGCTATGTGGATAGTTTGAAGGCATCGCATGACCTAATCCCTATTATGAATCGAATTACAGAGGTAAAATCTATTTTTTATGATATTTCCTTTACACACGTATCTTTAGAATTCAACACTAAAGATGATAACTTATCCAATGATGATTTACTCTTGTAGGAGGGCACCTTTACTAAACAAGTCTTAAAGGAACGGACTCTCCTACCAGCTTCAAATCCCACTTTTACTAATTTTGTTTATATTTAGAGTATGCTCAAAGTTTATCATTTCATTTGGTTGCATGGGAGATCATGAATTTTTTTTGTATGGGAAATACTTAGAAATTTTTTTGTATTTGATCTTGGAAGATTGGAATATGTTAGAAGATGGAGTATGCTTTCAAGCACTAAGAGGGTCACTTTTCTTTTCAAAGTAGTCCCTTTTTGGACATAAAATGTATATTTGATTTCAAACTCTTAAATATCTATACAATTATTTTTTTGGTAAAATCCCACACAACTATTTAGAATTTGATATATATATATATATATATATATATAAAGAGAGAGAGAGAGAGAGAGAGAGAGAGAGAGAGACCCTAGTGGCTTTCACTAAGGAGAATAAGGTTTAAGTCTAAAGAGACTACCACTATATACATGAGCCCACCGCCCACGAACACACCAGATATATTACTAAACTTTACATAAAATTCCATAGGTAAATAAAATCTAACACATAGTTTTATGAGTATATTTTGTTGAAGGACCCAAAGTGGAAATATGCCCATTTAAAAACTAATGAATCATATTTACAAACCAATGAGTCATTTCATCAATGTAGTTTTCTTTAAATAAAATAATGATTCAGTATGCTCATACTTCAATCTAAATAATCATTTAATATTATTTTGAGAACTTAACTTAAAAAAAATTAGAAACAAAACTTTAATTTATAAACTATGTTGCCCCTTGAAAGTCTTGAGAGATAAATGAAAAAGGCCAATAGTTAGGTGGGATAGTAGTAAGAGGTGGTTCCATAGAGCCAACTCTCATAGGGGACAGAACCAGACCACCTGCTTCAACAATTATTTTACGAGATATAGGGCAGGTCTTCACTGGAACCAGTTGACAACCACGAGCCAAGATCCTGTCCTTTGAAGTATCAAATTGAACCGCAAGGGAGCATAAAGAAACATCAATATCCTTAGAAACAAGGCGCTAAGGGGGTGAAGGGGAAGTGGAACCATAAATACTCGCTTTAGTATCCCTTAAAGGCATCAAAGGAATATCAGGTGAGGGTACAAAATCATTAGAGACCAAATTCTTGACTAATGACTTCTTGTCCTTTAATTGCATGACCCGAAAACCTTGAGGCATTGTTGACTTCGCTATTAGACATGAAAAAATAAAAAAGAGGGGACGATAGGCACCCTAGACAGAGAGAAGCTAAAAAAATGAAAACAAAAATAATGACAAAGACAAGCCAATGAAAAAATGGAAAAACAAAATACTAAGTGGAAAAAAACCTAAAAAAAATGACATGGTAGAAAATTCCCACTTTTTTAACGTGGTTGGTATTAGATACTCCACGATAGAGGACTAAACTCCATGAGAAAAGGATATTGACATGATTCACATAAAATATGATAATATCTATATATTTTCACATATATATTTTCTTTTTTAAAATTAACAACTACTTCAAAAAATCACGAAAGAAAAACCGACTTGAAAATATCAAACACTTCTCACAAACCCAATTCTAATTCTACTATTTGTATCCGTGAGAAAGTGGTGTCCCACATCTCTTCCTCTTTTTGTGATTTCAACTATAAAATCTCTCTACCTCTCTTTTTTTTGGCCAATGCGAAGGGTGACCTGGACATAACATAACAAGCACAACTCTTTCGACCTGTTGTGTTGCATTCATTCAGGTCAAAGGGAGTGTTTGATTAGAAAATATCTTAGTAAATTGTTACCACTGATGTCATAATCTTGCTTCGACAAGAGAAATCTTTCCATACAAAAAATAAGGACTCCCCCAGCAATGGATTTATTGCAAAATTACCAGGATGGTAGTGAGGATTCGAACCCAGAACTTACAGGTCGCCCACCATTGGACGATGCCATGGCCTCTTCGACACCCGTAGGAGTTGAAGATGAAACCTCTTCTTCACCAGATTCCTCCCCTTTAAGCCTTTCATTGGTAGCAAAATCCTGTGCTCCGGAGGTGGACAAAACCCTAATGGCCCTCAGGGTTCTGGGATCTGAGAAAAAAAAACCATAGCAAAGCCATTGATCCTACCCAACACAACATGACGTTCAATCCAACATATGATTAGCTCTGGGCTTCGCTTTACGGCCCCACCCATGCTGGACTCCATTCCACAACAAATTGTGTTCACTACGTCTATAGAAAGTAGAGGTATTCGACCTTTTTCTCTTGTAGAACCCTTTTTCTGGTGTATCTTATTGTATGGTATCCTTGAAATTTCCCCTGTAACTATTTGTTAAAATTATTGAATGAAAAATGCCAGAAATATTGAATAAAAATTTGAAAACAAAAGTTTAAATTCTAAAATTACTTAATTTCCTTAACTATTAGGTTGTATATTCATTCTAATGAATTATGAAAAACTAATTTTTAATTTAGCTTTGAATTTTTTGCTGAAGGATGTAATTGATCTCAGGAAAAATGGATGGCAACCGAGGAGCAAGGTAGAGGATCATCTCAAAGAAGGTTGCATATGCCACTTGATTATGGTTCACGTGGATCTGGATCGATGGTGTATTCTTCAGGTCAACCAATGGGTTCATCTCAGCAGATTCGGGGAGCATATCCCCAGATGGGAATGGATGGATTTGGTGGTCAAGATGTACTATTATAAGACATGATTCCTTCAGAGAAGAGGGCAATGAAAATGTAATTAACACAAAGATCTAATGATGTTCCTATTTCACTTGCTCCCCAAGGAAGTCTTTCTAGGGGATTGACCCATAGGGGTCATCCTACTTCACTCGAGCGAAGTACTTTAGAAGATGTCCCACCGGTTCTACCTCTCGATAACAGATGAATAAACTTGGGCCAAATTCCAGGTCACACTTTTAATGTGTATCTTCATCAATTTCAAGCAAGGGATGAACTGTGGACTGTCATATAGCAGATATCTAATTATGAGAAGTCGTGGGACCATGCAGAAATCGTGATTCTCTTAGGTGAAGGATGCATGCATGCCAAAATGGCGTGATCTATTCATGAACACCATTTCCTTTCTATTGGGCATTAAGAGCACTTCCAGCACTTCCACATCAACCTCAAGAATTCACTAAACTCGTGACAACCATCTTCAAATCAGAGATCTTGACTCTACAGGTCAGAATTAATATATGTCTGATATTTAAATTATTATGGGACAATTTGAAGCAATTTATAATTATTTGTGATAGAATAATTCCACCATTTATAACCTGGGGTATTTCTAAGCTTGTGAGATAATACATGTATGAGATCTTATTGTTAACTTTATGTGCAATTACCTGGGGTAAACAAATATTTAAGATCAATACTGCCCAAACACAACCTGTCACATAACCCAGAGACTAGGAAGTACATGCGGGTGGTCTCGACTCTCCATTGATTGGGATATTACAATGGTAGGAGTCAAATACAACTAGCAGCTACCAGAAATAGAAAGGAAAAGACATATATAGCAGACAATTCCTACTTGGAATCTTACAGAAACCTCCTCTATCTAGACCATGTATATCCCTTCATTCTAGAAAAACCAAAATGTCTAAGATGCTTTGCATCTTTATTGCTTAATTTATGTTTCATCCCAAAACCAAATTGATCAAATGTGACCACATTTTGGGTATATTGCAGTTCTTTGTGACTTATGGTAGGAAGCTATAACTTTCCTTTATTAACTGAACATACTTCACCCCAAAAATCTATAACATATTGACTTGCATACCTCAAAAGGGATATAGGTAAAGCTTTCAATACGTTCATTTTGTTCTTCAAAGCTTAGCACCTTTCCAAAAGTGTCAACTAGAATCCTGAAAGTACTTTCTGCACCCAAGTATGGTAACTTCTATTCCTTAGGAAGAATTTTCACTACGCTTTTTAACTCTTCATAAGAGTAACCCTGCCCCCACAGTTCAAGCATGCACTTCACCAGAAGACCTGCAAACTTCCCAAACATCAAATACAACAAAGCCTTCCAAAAATAGTTACATACAAAAGGCACAATCTATAAACATCCTAACCTTTAAAAAATATAATAATGGAAGAAAAAATGAAATGACCAGGCCAAAGTCCCATCTGCATCCCCCCAGTCGAGGCAGAGGGAAACTCCCCTATACTTTTCTAAGTAGCATTAAAGAAAAAATTAATACATAAATAGAAATATCTATAAAAAGGGCAGCTAGATATATCATAACTAATAATGACTATGTTTCTAACTTAAAATAAAAGCCATCATACAATGATATATGCAGTTACTACAGGCCTTCAAGCATAAGATTTAGGGGACGGGGGGAAATTAAATTGTCCAGCTCCTAAAGTATCCAAAAAATTCTATATATCAGCATTATTGTCCAAAAACTGTACTCTGCAGAGAACAATGTGGACAAAACGTGATTCATCCATGTCAAGATGTGCTTTTGGCATGCATTTCATGCCTGTCCCAAATTTAGTCGAGCCCCAAAACACATTTCACAAATGGAAGAGAAATTTAAAGATTTTTCAAGAGACAAATAAAAGTATGTTTCTAAATAAAAGAAAAACACTGTTGTCCTTAATCAACCCCTATGACTAGCCGTTACACTAGAAAAAGGACATGTTAACACTCAAAACCTTCCAATTAAAAGGTAATTAGCGAATGTGCCAATGTCACCTCACACAATCCATCTGTACTGTAGGGTATTGCTTTCTAGCCTCAGAGGGGATTCCCTGTGCAATCTGGAAATAAAATATAATCTTGGGAAACAAAATACTCTTCCAAACTGCAAAAATAACTTGCTGTTAACTTTTAAGTCAAAATCAGATTGAAAATATGTGTAAAATAAATCCAGACAACCATTTAAAATGCTGATATACACTTAAATAATCAATTTTGCCCCGAAAAATATGCAAATTTTCTGCAAATCAGCTCTATTAAAGCAGAGATCTACGTTATAAATATAAAAAACAACAAGCTTAAAACTCTGAAAATTATATATGGAGTAGGAAAGCAATTGAGTGGAGTGATTCCCAATGTCAATTGACTCAGAAAATTCAAGTAAAAGCAATTAAATGAGATTTAGCTTCCAAATAAAATGGTACCTGTTAATGCTTGAAAGTTACATACATATACTTATTTATAATGAACTGAACTTGATGGATGATATTTATTTGTTTTCAAGTTTATCTAGTTTCATGTACTACTCAAGAAAAAGTGATATATGATGCATTTCATGCAACATTACTTTGAATGTTTATGAAATAGGATAACGTCCCCTAGGTACCAGCCCCCCCATCTAACTAGCTCTAGTTCCAAAGTAAGGTGCTAAGGCGTTGGCCAATCACAGTCTTCTGGCATCAATCTAGAACTTACTGGTATAAGTCTCAACCAAGCTTACAATAATTTTCCAGAAGAATTTAAAACAAAATTTTATTTCACATGGATCACTTTTACTTTGTTGCTTCTAGTTTTTTTCTCTTAGTCATCTTCTTCTTCCTCTATTCTTTCCTTTTGATCTATTATCCTCTTTATCTATTTTCCCCTTCTTCATTGCTTTCCCTGTCTTCCCTTCTTTTCTCAATGTATATTGAAACAACCATATTATTCTACCCAACAATACATACATGGAGAAGTGATCTATGATGCATTTTTTCAGACATGACTTTAACGATTTTTTGACACATTGATGCATTTCCAGTTTCTGGATTTAAATTGTATGAAGTACAATAGGAGTTTGAATATTCTATTTTTGTTTTTAAATTAGAATAAATAACTGGTCATTTAGTATATAGAGTTAAAATAGTCATGTTTCACTTGGATGTTGCAGCAACCTGATCTTCAAAGTTTGACAAAAATGATTCAGCCACTAAATGAAAAGATTATAAAGGCAAATGCGTTAACAGAAGGAAGGCGAACTAAATCTTTCTACCACTTAAAGACTGTTGCAGAGAGCATGACAGCACTAGCATGGGTTACCTATATTGGTAAAGACTACGGTAAGTTTGATTTTGGTCATGCCTGACCAATTTGGTTCTAATATTCTATGGATCGGGCTTATCAACATCTGAGGTTTGTGATGTCTAACAATATTTAGATGTTCACATTATTTGTTTTAGGAATGAGTCTTCCTGCTGCTCATGTGGAAGAGAGCTGGCAAACTGCAGAGTTCTATAACAATAAGGTATGTCCTACACCATATTTTATGTATCTTTAGTTCCACACATGGTGGGAGATAGCAGATGAAATCAAATCTTGTATGTGCAGAGATTTTTTCATGTTCTGAGAACAGGTTTGTAGCAGAGATTAGATACTATCAGAAATAAGTTTTGAATCTCTCATCCGGTTTGGTGATTCAATCAAGGTGCCTGTGTGGCACTATGATATGTTAATTGTTATAAGCTGTGCATGACAATTGTTCACTATTTTGATTAATGGCATGTTGATCATATTGACCTGACATTCACCATACATCAAATGAAGTTGAGGCTAACAAGGTTGCATCATCCATTCTGATCAAAATATTTCAACTTCAGTCAACAGTAGTTGTTGGATAGATACTGATGTGCATTTGGAAATTCTAGATAACATCATTTTAGAGAGGGTACCTTAGGATTGCAAATTGACCACCCTCTAGCTTGTTTCTATTGTACATTCTATGTATTCTATTTCTTTACTAGGCCTTGGAAGTAGTTCATATTCCAGCCTCACAATTTAGTTTGAGCAAGTTGGTTTTGGTCATGCTATTCTTCATCTCGCTAATGAAGTTGAGACTAACCAGGGCATCATCATCTTCCTTGTTCAGTGGTCCAATTTCAGTCAAAACAGAAGAAATACTAGTTGTTGGATAGGAATTAATGTGCATTTGGAAATTGTAAAAGACGTCATTGCAAGGGGGGCACATTAGGATTGAAGTTGGCCATCTTCAGTCTCATTTCTGTTGCACATATTCTACACATTATATTTCCTCACTATGCATTGGGAGTAGTTCATCTTCCAGTCTCACAATTTAGTTTGTGTGAGTTGCTTCTGTCCATGCTAATGTTCATCTTGCTTTTCTAGCCAATATGTCCATCTATGTAAACGATGTTAGTTTTAGATTTTAGGTTGACATAATCTTTGTAATATCTCATTTTTTGTTCATATTGCAGCTGGATAAATGACATCCCTAGCCTAGGATCTTGAAAATACTGAGCTTCCAGTGAAGCCAAGGGAAATATGAAGCTTGACATATGATACATATTAAAAACTAAAGCTGAAGCACATAAATGACTACCTCCGTTCATGAAAGTCAACAAGGCACTGTACAAGTTCCTCATTTTGTACTAGTGAATAGAGGGCAAGTTCTTCTCAAGTACAGGTTCTTCTAAATTCCTAGAACATATATCCCACCTTCATTTGACACAGTTGAGCAAACTCTTCCCATCTCATAACTGGCTTGCTGGAATGCTCAGATTTCCAATTGAACAACAACACTTTTAAGTAATCACATACTTGGTAAATTTTTGGGACCCTTTCTAATATTGTTTTGGCAGTTTGTTGCACATTATGAGCAACCTTATTCACTGAACTAGATGACCTTCCATCCACTGTATATACGGTTGGGTGTAATTTAACAAAGCCACTTAAACGATCCCTAAGCCTGTAAGCGCATTGGACAGCTAATAAATACAATTCTGAGCTTTCAGAAGTTTTATCAATATGAGTGAAAACAATGGTGACATGAGTGAGAAATGATTTTGCTCTTTTGGAATTGGATACAATAAATCTTAGCCAATAAAGTAGATCTTCTTCAAGTTCTTGAAGTTTTTTGGGTTCTCTGTTTTTTGGTTTTCTGAATAGGCCGCAAATTATGAGAAAGAAAGATGGGCTCCCCTGGCCAGGGAGCATGAGATCATGAAAAGCATGGAACTCATGCTGACTGCCTATCTCCCAAATTGAGATTCTACTATGGACACTAATTATAATTTAGTTTAGGGGTTTTTGACCTACAACCCAATAACAAGATAAAATTTTATTCTTTGATCTAAAAATAATTAGGTGGGACTAAGATCTACACCCTCATTGTGGTTGAGATGTACCTTACAATTGGAGATCTTCTAAGTGTATCCAAACCATGGTTTACCCTAGGCATCGACAATTCTCAGACTTGCCCCCAACCCTGGTTTACCCTTTTAAAACTGTACCTTCAAAAATAAATTTCTAAATGGAAGAAAATTATAACGCGAACACTAAGGAGGTCCTCACCTTAGCTTCCAATGCCCAAAGAAAAAACCAACAAATTGAGATGATGAAAATAATAACCAAGAACTCAATTGACTTGAGCAATCAAAACCGACATAATAAACAGGAATAGGTCAGTAGTTTAAAGATTTCAGTGTCATGGTTTCTCACAAGGTTCTCGCAGGTATGCAGTTATTTCCAAGTAGTTTTATTGAAACTTTTACAGTCCAAGGAGTGGATGGGATTTGGCAACAGATCCATGTGTACATACCCTTTTGATAAGGGTCCAAATGGTTTAAAGTTTAACTCACTGTTTTGTAGGAAATATGTTATCTAAGAGAGGTTCCAACAGAGATACTTGTGGACTTCTTTAAAAGAATCCGTTAAACGTTTTGAACAAAATATCATGCGTGACCTCTCACCCTCGATAATGATTATGCTTTGCAACAACAATAGAATGTATTGAGCAACTCTTTCTCCCATTCCACATTTCTATGGCACAAGCTATTACTTCATTAGTGATGGTATTAACATTCGTTTTTGCTATAGCACTTTTAGGAGCCTCATGAGTTGGAAATTTTAGAACCTTGAAGTGAGTAGAGAGAGGCCCTACATTCCACCATGGCACAAGTGAGATGAAACAAAGAATGAACTTTTTGCAAGGTTCAGGCTCTTCACCACCTCTCTTAAAAACATAAATGAACATTACAAAACACACTGTGGCAGCATGGAAAATATGAAAGAAGACAAGTGAAGAAAGAAAAAAGGATTGAAATAAATTATATTAATGTCCATGAATGACCGAAGTAGATCAATGGGAGTTGAAATTGCTTCCAGTAGAATAGAAAAGAACCATGGTAGGAAAACACATTAAAAAAAGATTGAAATAAATTATATTAATGTCCATGAATGACCGAAGTAGCTCAATGGGAGTTGAAAATTAATGTGCACAGAGTGAAGTGTCCAAAATTCCCTCTAGTCTTTACTTACCTTTGACACCTTTGGAAATTATATGGGGTAATATGGGTGGAAGCCACTTGTCAGATTATAGCTCCTCTCACTCCTAGGCAACATTTTCCATATTTTTATATTATCCACCTTACGTTATTACATCATGCTTACAGATAAATTTAAAACTAGTATACTAATTTGGGTATTGAGTTCAAAATTAGGCTGGTTGATAGGGACTACAATGGCAACATTTCGTGATTTGGAAATATCGTACAGTATGGATCAATGAATTTTAGGACTGCTTCATCATGGACCCCCCTGTATTTCAGTGCATTGTTTAAGTTCGTTAGGCCCACTCACGTTCCCTTGAGAGGCATGGTGTAAGGCCTCTGCCTACAATCGACAATAGGTGCACTATCGGGTGGGAACTGAGGGCCACGAAGGAAGATCATGTTGCCAAACGTAGCTTGTTGGATAGAAGAATATAGTGGTGAACTGTTCATGTTTCCTTCATATGACTTAGGAATGCTCTGGCCACACAATCTAGATGTGAAAAACCAAGGGAGCTAAGCATTCCTTTAGTTGGTGAAGCATTACCTTTGATGGAATTGATTGGGTGCATCTGGGCACACTCATTGGGCATGCTTTCTACTGGCACACTTGTGATGTGCAGAATTGTGGGCACAGATGTGATGGGAACACATGCAGTGGGAACACTTGTGATGGGTGCACTTGTGGGCACACAGGTGTCAAGCATACTTGCGACATGTGCAGTTTGCAGACACACTTCCAAATGTTGAATGATCAATGGATGGAAGATACGAAAGGAAGCAAAGTTGAATGTGAACAATTAGGTCCACCTTGAAGCAACGGGCTTGCAAGAGCTTGGAAAGACTCATATATATAGAAGGACCCATCATTGTGCTAAGGAATTCTTTCATTCAAGCAAGCATCCAAGTGCCAAGTACAGAGCTTGGACTGGTAGGGTCAATTTGCATTGTGGGTGAAAAGGAGAAGTGAACAAGACCTATAAGAGTTAGGCCTAAGGTTTCGTTAGGGGTTGGATGGATTGATATTTTTGGGCAAGTGATGCCTCTTTTAATTATAGTTTGTAAAACGAACCATTAGCAGTTGGTATGGCACCTCTGTTGTACATTGAACATGCTTCATCTAATAAAGTTAATGCATCCACTTTGGGTTTCATTTGCACATGTGCCTTGTGTTCTCTTTGGCTGGGTAAATGTTGTTATGTTTCCTACAATGCATGGTGTTGGCTAACTGCTATAATATTGGCTAATATAAGTATCACTAGAATGTTTTAAAGGATGTGGTTGGACATGTACTTGTTATTGGATAACTTAGTTAAGTAGAACTGTAGAACTAAAGTTGCACATCTAACATATTGTCACCTAAGGTGAAGTTATGGGCAGACCATTGGCTAAGAGGCGTAGTCTGGTTGTAGTGGTCACATGTTGGTCAAGCCCTTGTGGCCGAGGCAAGGAAATACTACATGAGTCGAGATGATGAAAATATTTTTTTTGGAGTAAAACTTCTTTGTCAGTGACACGTAGGATCCTTAGAAAGTCTAAAACCCCTAATTTTTACATAGTGCAATCAACTATGGAAGTTCAAATTGACATGGGTTTCCTTCTAACATGATTTGTGTATCATTCTTATTTTCTTTCAAGATAACATGATATATATATATCATGTTTCCTAGGTGTATCCATTTTTAGGGGTGTCACATTTCCTGGTGTTCCCATTTCCAAAACCCATACCTCTTTCCAACCTTTGTGCAACTTATTTCGAAAGCTTTAACTAGTTAGACAAGTTGTGAATTGGTACCTTTGTAGTTTACCTTGTACCATGATAAGCGTAAATGGTACTATTATTATTTTTGCAAATTTTAATTTATCAAAAGTTAAAGCAAGATAATAAGATCTTAATCACTTTACAATCAGTTAAGTAGAGGAGCCAATATATTTTCTGTGGACCACCTTGGTCCAAATTTTTTCTTTTGTACATTCCATCATTAAGGACTGTAGTTTTACAGCTTCTTATGCTTTTGGAGCTGTTAACACTGAAAAAGTGCTCACTATCTCATTTCCTTATTCACATGACCCATTTGTCCACTTTTCCACTATTTGAGCCTCTAAAGCCATCAAAAGGTCACCAAAAGACCATAATACACCCCTTTTTCCCCTCAAAATGAATATTTTTCCTCAAAAAGCATAAAAAACCCTCAAAAAGGGTCCAGAATTCCCAAAAATATTAGAAAGGGAATAAAAATATTAAAAATATTAAAAATAGGAAAAAGGAGGGAAAAGGCACCTAAAGCATGTTGGTCAATACCATTGGTTTCCTCAAAACCATAATGTTATTCCCCACCACCAAAAACTATAAAAAGGTGGTAGGGGCTCCTCACTTTCCATCCATCCATCATCCTATCCTCACGCTGTCAAAATCTCTCAAGAGACTTTTGGCCATTTTCAGCATCTTGGAGAAGAGACCTTTGGAGCTTGAAGCTACTCACCTTGGGATTTGCTCAACACAAATCCTCACCATTTGAGGTATCTTAATACAAAACATCTATTCTTTTATTTCTTGTTCTTGAATCGTTTTAAAAAAAATTATTTGTTATATGCACATGTTAGTTTAGATTTAGATTTAATTTATAATCATTCTTTCTTTCAATATTGAAACTGCTATCACATTGTTGATAGGTGCCCATTGCACAAAGCTTGGTTGCAAAACCAAGCCAATAGTTTTTTGGCGACTTCGCTGGCTTCGAATTCTTAGATCTCCGTTTTTTGCTTTAGATCTTAGTTTTTGTTAGTTTTAATCATTTTAATTCATAGATCTGCCATCCTAGACAGCAGATCCATTTCTGTTCTAGATCTTGGCCCTTTCTATTGCCATTAACAGCCTGGAATTTTCATTTTTGGGTTCGTTTTTCGGCGTCTATTTTTTGTCTTTCACCTCGTGGCTTTTTTCCCAATAGTCATGCGGCTCATCGCAATCTCACGGCTTTTTTCCGTGCGGCACGTCGCGGCTTCACGACCATTTTACGCGCTGCACATCGCGCCTTCGCGGCCATTTGCTGCGCTGCACATCATGAATGTGTGACTGAAACCCATGCTGCACATCGCGGCTTCGCGGCCAAAACTCGTGCTGCACATCACGACTGCGCGGCCAAAACCCACGCTGCATATCGCTGTTGTTTTCCAGAAACCCACGATGCAATTTTTTTGAGTTCGGCCAATTTTTTGAAAATATTTTTTGCTGTATTTTTTGCCCATTTAGCATATTTTACAACATTAATTTTTCTTCATTTTTACAGCCATACTAAATCTTTTACTATTTATATCTGCTCCATTAAAAGTCTTTTTAAAAATTTTCAGTAATTGAAAGAAAGATTTTCTGCATTTTATTTAGATCAAGATTTTACTGTTTATTTGCTCAATACTTTGCCAAAGCTATTTTTAAGAGATCCATTTATTTCTTGAAATATTTATGTTATTTGCTTTCCTTCAAATTATTTCAAAGATCCATTATTTTTGAATAGTTTTTTCAAGCATTTACATTTTAAAAATGCCTTTATTTTTTGCAAAACTTGAAGCGTCTTTTCTTTCATTTGTAATCAATCGCCCAAGTGAGGCAAATCAATTTCAATTTAAATACCACACTTGCACCCACTCTGCCACATAATTTAAAGTGAGCCTTAAAATTTACCTTAACTCAACAAACTTTTAACCCCACTTGGGGAGCACTTAAAAGAATCTTGTAGTTAGGTAGAATTGAGAGGATAGGTGTACCAATAACACCTCTCAATTATTTACATTTGAAACATAGTGGTTGCCTTTAGGGTCCAAAAATCCCTTATAATTTTTACACAGTTATCAACCAATTTATCGGGAAGGCCTCTCCCTTAGGAGGGTTGAAGTAGCCATATTGGTTCTAGAAGTCTAAGTGGAATACCGCAATCCATTCAGTAACCGAGGGATACCTTTTGAAGTTCTCAGTGTACAACCAAGAGGGTGTACAACGGCGATAGAACCAAACTGCAGATTCACCCAACTGAACGTGTCATGAACGGGGTATCCTAGTTGCCACTCTTTAGGATTGTCTACCCAGTATCCCTCCCAATAGGGGGATATCTAGTCATTGATTCAACACTCTATATTGTCTGACTTGGATTTCATCACCTTGCATAGGATATCATTTGTTGGCTCACAATACTTCTAGTTAGGTGTTTGCATGATACATTACCCACCTTTGGTCTAGTAACACCACTTTTTTCTAGGAACTGTTTGACTTTTGGTATTCTGACCAATTTTGTTGCATCCCTCCACTTATTATAGCACAACTGCTATAATAAGTGCTTTTTGAGGTTGGTTGTTGGCCTGAGAGCCTTTATTTTTTCACTCCCCTCTTGCACTCATTTTTGCATTAGGGTTTCGAGTTTTTTACATCACCACCTTACACTAAAATTTTTAAAATATTTCTCACCATTGAGAATTTAAGACGATCTCATCGTCTTCAGGGTGAACCCCCTCAGTTTGGTATACTTGGCTCTACATGTCATAGACGTAGAGACTTATCCCTTGAATCGACACATCATCATCCAAACACACAGTCATCCGATTCTGACACGCCTCACTTCACATCTGATTCTGAGGCTGAATCCAAAAACCCTACTGAAATATCACCAACCAACCTCATGGCTGGATCACAATATGACCCACTTTTCACAAGTACTATTGGAGATACATCCACAAACCCTTCTACTACTGTGCCACCCATGGTAACAACAACCCCTTTAGGCATGCCTAATATAGGGGCCACTCCACCTTTAGGTATGCCCAACACAGGACTACCTCCTATTATGGGTATGCCCAACATAGGGATCACACCACCTCTCATTACCAAAACCCAAATCCCAGGAATTCCTGGCACTATTCCTAACCCCTCTGCAACCCATGCTACACTTGGGAGCACTGGCCCATCCCAAACCACAATCGTTGGAGGACACATACCTTCAATACATATCATACCCTTAGGGGCTACTGGACCACTACATAATGCCACCATTAATAGTTATGTCACAGTCACTACGCGACACCCATCTGCTAGTTTACCTTACATGGCTAGTCTGAACTTACTAGACCTAGCCAGGCTAACCAATGATCCTATCAGGCACAACCCTAAATGGCCACCCATCCCTACAAAGCTCCCCTCGGACATCCCCAAGTTTGAAGGAAAACCTGGGGAGGATCCCCAAAACCACATAATGTAATTTTACCTATGGTGTTCATCTAACTCCATAGTGGATGACTCCATTAGACTAAGACTGTTGCAATGAACGTTCACTAGCTCTGCAGCCAAGTGGTATATCGAACTACCACATGGGACCCACCATACATTTACGTCTCTCGCCTCCACTTTCCTTCAGTTTTTTCAGCTACCTGTACGCTATGATGCAGTAGTTGAAATACTGTTGTCTTGCAGACAAAACATAGCTACCCACATCACTGACCATATCCGTGAGTGGCGCAAGCGTCATAGCCTCTGTAAGATAAAACTAGATGACTGTATATTTTTGGACTGGTTTCTTAAATCACTCCTACCCTTCATAGCCAAAGACGTAGCTTCCGAACAACCCCAGATAGAGGAAGAAGCTATCTTAAAAGCTCAGCAACTCGACCTGATTTATGCCCAGTTAGGCTATCTCTACACCATCATACCAGACACCCCACGAGGAAATTCTTCATGCAGTGATGCTCCAGGGGCATCACATGCCGTCGATGGTATTATCAGCCAAGTCACAGCACAAAATAAACCTTTTAGCATGGTGAGCACCATAGATGCCCCAGACCTCTCTAGGGCTACATCTAATTCTGGAGCGACAACTTCATATGCTCCAACGAATTAGACTCATCACACTCATGGACCCTCTTGTCCACAACATTGCTATGGGAAAGCGCCATTGACATATGTACCACCCACATACTATAACCAACCAGCCACCTAGAACCCAATTCATTTACTGGCACAACCAATGCATTACCCACAACAAGCTACACCAGCTAACCCAACACTTCCAATAGCTCAGGGTTACCAACAACCCCAGCAGGCAATTGGACCACCTCCAGCCCCACCAGCTTATTAGCCACCGCAACCTGCTATCGCACCTGCGACACCCCAAAATCCTCCCACTACTCAAGGGCAAGTGTACACACAACACAATCAACCCCAATACCAAAACAACCAACGCAACCAGGGTGGACAACAAAACTGTGGAAGAGGATGTAACCGTGGCAACAACCAACAACATAATCAAGGTCCACCACCTCCCAATCCTCCAAATAATAACAATGCTGCTCCCCCCAACCAGAATCCTGATCGTCATCCCAAGCAACCAAAAACCAATAACCTGAGAACAAACCATCCATGTTCTATATGTGGAATCTATGGACACTACACTCACAACTACCCCCATTTAGAGAAAGCACGTAAACTTTGGGTTGATGATGCCCAACGCCAGGGCCACTCTGGACAGCTAGCTCCACTTAATCAACCGCAACCCATGATTTTGCAAAATCCATTGCCAAACCAGGGAGTAGTAAATACTCTCCCTATGGATCCCCCGCAAGGATTTGCAGCACCCTAGCAGCAAATCACCTATGCCGCAACTGATTATCAGCATACGGATCCAAGCACACACCATTTATTAATGATGTCATCCAATGACATTAACCTCCAAACATGCAGGAATCAGTATGGCCCACCCCTAGAAACTCCTCCCACTGACGCATCCACCTCCCTTCCACGAGATCAACCACTACGCATACCAAATATGCCGTTGGACAGAGGACCTAAAATCCCTCGCATCCCTTTGTGAATGATTAACAACAATCCTAATGCTCGCGCAACATCTAATTATAATGTCGTGGAAGAGCTAGCACAATCCCCTGCTGCTATGTCTGCTTTAGAGGTACTGAAAACATGCCCTGCACAATGAAAACTACTACTATCTACCATCAAAGCAGTAGACCTTGATGACACACACATGATGGCTTTCGACTTAGACAAGGCTGAACCTCGATTGCCATCAAATTTGGCCTTCCAAGTATCAGTAAGCATTCAAAACCTTGTTGTGCATCGATGCATCATCGATGAAGGAGCTTCAACCTGCATCATGTCCACCCTTGTGTGGCAGAAACTTGTCTCCCCCGCTTTACAACCATCAACCATGGCATTACAAGCTTACGACGGGTGCTCAGCTCAACCAAAAGGCCTCTTAGCGAATGTACCCGTAGAACTAGGTGGAAAATTAGTTCTTATTGACATCGAAGTGGTCAATGCCTAGCTCGACTACAACCTCCTTCTTGGACGTAGCTATATGTACGAAATGAAAGCAGTGGCTTCATCTGTTTTCCACCTCATGATGTTCCCACATGAAGGATGCTTTATCAAGATTGATCAACTCACATATTATGATCCTAATTCCCCCGCAGCCCCTCAAAATGTGCTACCAATGATTGAACAAGCCATTCAAACCGCACCAACATCATTTACTTCATCAATTGGTCCTGGAATCTACACTAAGTCACCTATGACTTCCACATTTCCATCGATCCCACCACCTTTACCAATAACAAAAACATCAGATTTGTGCACCCTGTCGCACACCACATAGTAGCCTTCATCACTACCACAAACACCCACGGTGCCTACTCATATGGCACAATTCCAAATCATAGTATCCCGTTCTTGTTCCCATTTTCCGGAGTTGTCAGTTCGCCAGTAATGGCTACACTTAACCTTCCTAGTTTAATATTAGGGATACCTGTATGGTACTTACCTGCTCTGAGCCCCCCGCCGACTCCGACTGTTATTTTACAATCAGTACAACCTATCCCTACTACCAACCACACACCCCCTCCTGTCGCTCACTGCAAAACAAACCACCCCCAATAGTGACTACGGCATCAACATCCAGAAACGCCCCACCTCCGTTACGAAACATAGGGGGCAGAGGCCCACCAACTTATAACACTGGACCCATAACTCGCACCCCCCCAGCAACCCCCAAGGTAGCTAAAAACCCCCCAACTATTTGCATTCCCCCTAAGTGCTCGTTGTGTGACGACATAGGCCATGCCACTCATCAATGTCCACAATTACCTGCACTCCAAGAACACATGAATATGTTGGGGTACGACACTGAAATTCCAGTGGTAAGACTTGAGCCACCTCCTCAACCTTGCGACAAAACGCTCCGCAGTAACCACCCTTGTGCGATATGTGGCATTTATGGCCATTATGCACACCACTGCCCTGATCTCCCAGATTATAGAGCATCCTTATACGAGATGAACAATGACGACTTAGAGATATCTCCTCCCCTCATCGAGGAGATCTACCCTCCGAAATCATCTTCTTCAGAAGAAATCAATACCATCTATATGATTTCAACCACATACAAACCAGAACCCATTGATTTATGGTCTGACTACTTTCGTACTGATGAGCAAATTCTAGAAACACTCACTGCACCAGACTACCCTTGGGACGATATGCATCATTGCTCATACTTCCTCCCTGAGGCGTCTACATCCACTGCAGAAAACCAACTATCAGTCGAATCGAAAGATTTCCTACCAACTAAGGTTGATTGGTTCAAAGAGCCACATCCCTCCACTTAGTAGGTGCATCGAAACAACGTTTGACGATGTCTTGATCCAAATCCCTCCACCCATCCTCTTCCAATCCTACCCGGATCATGTCTAGTGTTTCTCAGACACCCTCCACAGCATCATCTCGAGGCCCAGCTCCTCGACCGCGAGGCCCAACTCCTCAAGCATGAGGAGGCGGTACCGCTACATGAGGTGGAATGACCACCATCGCCCCTCCCCTACGAACCACATGGTCGGCCGGTGGTAGAGGACCAAGATCTGCACAATCACGCAAGTGAACTATCATATAAATATCTAACTATAATGATAACAAAAGCATCTAAAACACATGATATGGTAGAGAACGAAACACAAAAACATACCATCTAAACCCCAGGCCTATCCCTGGGCTCGAGGCATCTCTGGATATCCTCGATAATCCATATCGGCATATGGATAGTCATCAATCAGTAGGGGGATTTGCTCCCACTGCTCATACATATCCTATGAAAAGAACCCGTGGATACAACCACCACCGCGGGGCATCGTCTTCCCCCGCCACACCATGCGTGGCTCGCTCACCAACCCATCTCGAACCGGCACCCGTGGCCGCAAAGTCGGTACTTGCTCAAAGAAAAAACAACACAGGAAGGAGGCATAGCAGAACTCTCCCCCCTCCCAACTGACCTTGTCCAGATCTCTCCGGACACCTGCCAAAAACATCTGACCCCACGTGTAGTAGGTCCCCCTCAGCACAAAATCCACCATCGTCATTTGTCCCCCCGACAAACAATGTGGCGCTGCGGCACCCAACACCCGCAGAACACAAGCCCCAACAACCTGCATGTCCCACTCCGCAAATATCTTAGGCTCAAAGAATTGTTCCGCACAATCACCCAAGCAACATAGAAGGTTTCCAGGAGATCCTCGATATGCAAACCTACCGGGATCCTCGGCAGAAGATCCCCTACCTCCCCTAAGTGAGGCAACCCGATAAGAAAGTATACATCAGTAAGGATGATCTCTAACCTCTCACCCCCAACAATGAACGCACCCTCTACAGGGACCCAAAGACTCACCAATTTGTTCAGTAGTCGTCCTACTGAACGCATCGGTGGAATCTAAGCGAACTTCAGGAGCCCGCTCATAGCTAGAGCCTATCGGACCCCCTGATTGGTCCGAATCCGAATTATCAAGTCCTCCGCCATCTCCAGCTGTCACCATGACACCAATGGTCTCCTCACGATCCTCCCAGAAAACAAAGAAAAATTTTTAGAACCAGAAAAAAATTTCAAAACATTCCATCATGGATTTTCCATCAAAAGCCACGATGATCATTGTGGCTTTCATTCAAGAACCCATGATGAACATCGCGGGTATTGACCACACAGTCGTGATGAACATCGCGACTATCAACCCCTGAGTCGCGATGAACATTGCAACTTTCAGCCTGACAACCACGATGAACATCGTGACTATCAGCCCCAAAGCCACGATGTTCATCGTGGAAAAGGACGTGAAACTCGCGATATTCCACGTTGGAAGGTCAACATGGAATTTCACAGCCTTCAGGGCCCCGCTGCTAACGAAAAGAGACATAATTAAAAGGGATAAGGAAAATAGGGTTACCTAAAACTTGCGGAATCGAAAACCAACGATCAAATCTCCCAAAAATCAAGAAAGAGCTCTGATTGCTCTGCCAAATTCACACATAACAATGACATGTCATATGGGCCCCACACCCTATTTATAGAGATTTGACCATTTTTCAAACAACCATTGCGGTATCATACGACGTCTATTCCTCAAACCATTGGTATCGTTGGAATCAGCACAGTGAGAGCTTCATGATAATCCTTTCCTTTTCCTGTTTTCACCAGGTCCATTTTTTGACCATTTTTTCATGCCCATATTGCCTTGGTTTGCATGCCACAGTAGCTGTCTTCCATTTTTGACAAGTCTTATATCGTCGGATTCAGTTTTCCACGCTCGTGATGACGCTTGAGATCATTTCTCGCTCTCATGCCCAGATTTTATGGGCATTTTTCCCATGGCCCCTCATTTCCTCGGTTTGCATGCCACATCAGCCATTCTCCATTTTTTACGAGTCTTATTTCACTGGATTTAGTTTTCTGCGCTCGCGATGATGCTTGAGATCATTTCTCGCTCTCATGCCCATATTTTTCAGGTATTTTTTCCATGCCCCCTCGTTGCCTCGGTTTGCATGCCACATCGACCGTTCTCTGTTTTTTATGAGTCTTATATCACTGGATTCAGTTTTCTGTGCTCGTTATGATGCTTGAGATCATTTCTCGCTCTCATGCCCATAGTTTTTGGGCATTTTTCCTAGGCCCCCTCGTTACCTTGGTTTGCGTGCCACATCGGCCATTCTCCATTTTTTGACTAGTCTTATATCGTCGGATTTCGTTTTCCACACTCGTGATGATGCTTCGAATCATTTCTTGCTCTCACCTCCATAGTTTTTGGGCATTTTTCCCATGCCCCCTCGTCGCCTCGGTTTGCATGCCACATCGGCTATCATCCGCTTTTGACAAGTTTGATATGGTTGGATTCAGTTTTCCACGCTTGCGATGATGCTTGAGATCATTTCTCGCTCTCACCCCATACGTTTTGGGCATTTTTTGAAAATGCCACTCATCACCTCGGTTTGCATGCCACATTGTCCATTGCCCCTTTTTGACAATCTTTATGTCACTGGATTCAGTATTCCTCACTCATGACGATGCATGAGACCTTTTCTCACTCCCATCAATTCCTTTTTGTTCGGTATAGTTTTACCCATTTTTCGGGCCGAGCAATCCCTTTTATGAAAAAGGCACTTAGGGAGTTTCTATTAAGCTCTTTTTTGACTCCTAAAACAATGAAAAGATCACTGAGCAACCTTGCTTCCTTTCATGCTCGCTAAACGTATCTGAAAGGGCGTCTACCTGGTATAAGTTTACCCCTTTTCCAGACCTTGTAGACTAATTACGAAAAAGGAATACTCTAGTCACATCGGCTAGAATAGTTCTCCATTTGTATCATTTTATGCTTTTTCGGGCCTTGGAGACTAACTTATGAAAAAGAACACCAATGGAGTCCACTTACTGCTTTCAAACTCTCTAAACATGAAAGCAACCACAAGCAATCACCTTCCTAGGCTTGTAAAAACCCACAGGACGGTACTCACAACCATTGTAGAGTCTTCTTATCGTTTTTAGACTCCTTAAAAATGAAAGCACCCATGAGCATGAACAGTCCTGGGCTCACAAAATCCACAAGATAGTACCATTTCAGAGCACACTTTTATCCCTTCTTGGAGCTCATTAATACTACGAAGAAGAACCCAATGGTGCTTCTCGGCGCCACAATAGATCACATCTACTCATATGGAAGCTTCCCCATTTTGGTCGCCTTTGTTCATAGTATTCTGCAGTATGTCACCCTGAGAATCCCTCGACAACACCCATCAGCTTGACCCCCCAGAGTCAATACATACCCTTCAGTCCCTAAAAGCTATGATCCCCACAACTACAAATCAGTTCCCTACACTGCCAGGTCAATGATGTCATCATGCTCTGAACAAAGGAAGTTTGAGTCTACCCACTCTATGACCCTAGTTACTTCCCATCCCCAGAAGTATGTCAGTCCTATCATCAGTACTACCACACTTCAGTTCTACACCTCGTGCTCCTATCAAGGAAACATCATTGCCTTATCAGTTGCTGGTCTCCCTCTGTCGACGACAACCAAATTTCTTCCAGAGGATAGACCTAGAGGTCCCTGTGTCTTGGACTAATCACCATTTATGATGAGTTCCTATGAATCATTTTGAGAAGAGTCCTTAGTACCTCTCTAAATGGTTGTTTCTCACATGCTTGACTTCAACACCTTGATCGCATCGTTGAGACTCGCACAAGCTATTGGTCCTCTCAGTTACTGGTTGAAGACCCCGGATACCACCTGACTCTTCTACATTTGAGAGTCTACCTATGGAAACAACCAGTTACATTTTTTCTATAGATATCCGGGTTGCGCATGGCGATAGTATTCAGATGTACCCCATTTTTATACTCCCTTGAGTATATAGTTACATATACTCCTCAGAGTTGACTTAGAGTCATTGAGTACCTACAGATGTTGGACACCTTCAAGATTCAGCGGTTCATCAAACCTTCTAAGACGTTGTTCAGAACGGTTGTTGCTTTATTCCAATGTATCAGTTATTGAGATCAGTCATGTTATGATCATGAGTACATCCCAAAATATTGTCCCCTTTGGACCATCATGATGTACTGGTAGATTTTTTATGTATTATTCAGGTCCCCCTTCTTGGGACTAATTGTTATGTATATGTCTCGATACGAGCATGGGTATGCCCGCCTCGTCCATTATCAGAGATTATTCCTCATTCATATTGAGGCCATGTAATATTGTTTGTTTTGCAACTTCCAAGGGCCGTGAATCCAGTCTCCAACCGGTCTCTTCTCTTCCCCAAACCCCAGGAAAAAGAAAAAAGAACTATGATGTCTATCGACCATACGATGAGCTCCTTCCCTCACACACCAGGGGGCAATCTGTTAACACCAAAAAAGTGCTCACTAGCTCATTTCCTTATTCACATGACCCATTTGTCCACTTTTCCACCATTTGAGCCTCTAAAGCCATCAAAAGGTCACCAAAAGACCATAATACACTCCTTTTTCCCCTCAAAATGAATATTTTTCCTCAAAAAGCATAAAAAACCCTCAAAACGGGTCCAGAATTCCCAAAAATATTTAAAAGGGAATAAAAATATTCAAAATATTCAAAAAAGGAAAGAGGAGGGAAAAGGTACCTAAACCATGTTGGTCAATACCATTGGTTTCCTCAAAACCATAATGGTATTCCCCACCACCAAAAACTATAAAAAGGTGGTAGGGGCTCCTCACTTTCCATCCATCCATCATCCTATCATCACGCTGTCAAAATCTCTCATGAGACTTTTGGCCCTTTTCAGCATCTTGGAGAAGAGACCTTTGGAGCTTGGAGCTACTCACCTTGGGAGTTTCTCAACACAAATCCTCACCATTTGGGGTATCTTAATACAAAACATTTATTATTTTATTTATTGTTCTTGAATCGTTTTTAAAAAAATTATTTGTTATATGCACATGCTAGTTTAGATCTAGATTTAATTTATAATCGTTTTTGCTTTCAATATTGAAACTGCTATCACATTGTTGATAGGTTCCCATTGCACAAAGCTTGGTTGCAAAACCAAGCTAACAGGAGCCATAAGAGATTTTTATTTTTATGGTCTATGCTTTGACATTGGAAACAACAACTGGGACAGATTTAAATAGATCACCATTTGGGTGAACTTACTCTAACCAACTAATATGTCAATATTTTCTTTTAAGTTAGAAGAAGGATCCTTCTCAATGACAACATGCTTGGTGGGTTGAGGTTTAAACTTTAAACATTTAAAGAGGCTTTGCAAGTAGCTGATCAATTTCCTTAGCAGGGATGCTAATTGTCCAAGAATTGTCATGATGCCAGAGGGACTTGGAAATTCAACCGTTTCAAGGCAACAAATTTAAGCCTATTCATTATCTAAGATTGGCTCATTCCATTGTGGGAAAGAAAAGGTTCTGTGTCACAGCAAATGGATGCATTTGATTAGTGTTATCAGAACTACATTGGATCCAGCAAAATTGGATGGTCTGACCAGTTTTAGGGCCATATCATTCCACTTTGGCGTTTCAAACTAGAAGAGGTAAGAATTTGGTTAGGTTTTTTCCATTTATGGTCCATTTCAAAAAAATCCAACTCAGTGTGCTCCCTCCACAACTTGAAATAAGAAAATTCTTTGGTAAGGTTCTTAATACCTACAACTTCCCAGCCATGAAACTCCCAATTTTTTTTAATCCACTCTATTATTATGATCTTGAGAGGGAGTTTGCCTAAGAAATACCTACTAGGTCTTGCTTATAGATCCTACTAACATTTAATTTTTGTAAGTATACTCATTTTATGTATTAAACATATCAGGCCTAGTTTCAAATAAAGGAAATGCATCAAATAAAGAGGCATCATGTTGTGGTAGGCCTTCATAGAAAACCTTATCTCTTTGGGGTGCCATCTACTTCTTCACTACTGCAATAACAATTCAAAGGTTTGAAGGCTGCATAAGGGCTAATTAAATATGCCCTTTTGGGGGAATTTATCATAAAAAACACTTAAATCAAAAGTGCTACTAAGAATCCCTATAGGCTAAGGACATCAAGAGCCCGAAAAATGAACAAAATTCAAAATGTCCCAAATTTAGAAGTCCACATTAAGAATTTTGGAGAATATAAACTTTCTTTCTCCTTCCTCGCAAGTAGGTACCTTTTAATCACTTAGGAGTCTATTCAGTCTTCTTATTTCTTCATCTCAGAACATATTAGGTAGTAAGGTTAGCAAGTACAAGCAATCAAGATGAATATAGTTTTTAGTGTAAACATGCTTAGTCTTGATTCTTGAACCATTCAATGCTATGACTGCACTCTTAATTCCAGCCAGGCTGACGATATAATATCATTTCCTACAAAAAGGTTTTTAGTGGGTGGCCACTTAGGATAGAATAATCAAACATTTCCTTAAAAAAGCCTCTAAATCTAGTTAATTGTAGACATATAAGGCATCATTGACTACAATGGTAAATGGCCATGTTGAAACCTGAAAAATATCTATCTTTTGAGATCCTATATTGGGGACTTAATATTGTAATTATCTGCTAGAACCATTTTAAGTAAATTTTACCGTGAGCAATTCTAGCATTAATAATCAAGGGAGCAATACTTTTGGTGATGTCTCCATGTAAGAAAGATACTATCATTGCTTGAGGATGATAGATAAATAAGATAAGATAAGATAATTTTATTAATGTACAACTAATGAGCAAAACTAGGTCAATGGGATTGCCGAGTACAAAAGATGTTATTACAAAGCGAGAGTACCAAACGACCTCCTATAAAAAGCATAAGACAAGAAAGGAAAGTAAAGTAGACTGGAGCATGAAATCTATGCTAGGTCATGGAAAACACGAGGAACTCTCAATCCTGGGCATGGGAGACCACATAGGGGTGGATATGTACAAGACTGAAGCATGCAAGAGCAAGAAGATCTAGTAGTAATGAATTGGGTCTATTATAGAATAGACCCATATCTCCTAACAATTTTATGATTTCTTGCATTTCCTTTCATTTTCATTGGATTAGTATAATCTTGTAACGATTTTATGGTTATGGTGTTTAGCAATTTTGAAGTATACCCTGCGGATCTAGTATATGATAAATGTTAATTATCTGTAAACGAGGGACTTAAATCCCAGTTTCTTTACCAACATAGATCCTATGTGAAATTACTTATGTAGATTTTTGTGGTTAGACATCTTTGGGGTCTCTTTAAACAGTTCCAAAAGTTAGCAGGAGCTCTAGGCTTATTATGTTAGGTTTTTGTGCTTATCAATGTGTTTTGAAAAATAAATTGGATTTTAAGCATGGTTGTCTTTGTATATTATTGTCTTTTCTTACAATTACAAATGATGCAATCTAGGTGTTCATATTGTCCTCTCCACAATTCTGAAAGGGTTTTAGCTCAATGGAAGAGCGCCTGCCTTACGAGCAGGAAGTTGGTGGGTCGATTCCTCCATGCCCTATTGATATTGCAATATTGGTATTTTTAATAAAATATATTTTATTATGATTTATTATGGCTATAGAGGGGGTTTCAAACCGTCTTTGTATGTTTCTACAAGAAGGGTTCTAAACCACCTTCATATGTCACTACGAGGGGGGTTCTAAGCCACCTTTATATGCCACTACGAGGGAGGTTCGAAATTGCCATTGTATGTTACAACGAGGGGGTTTTAAAACCACCCTTGTAGGTACAAGGGGGGTTTCAAACCACCCCTGTAGGCCTCTACGAGGGGGGATACAACCGCCCCTATAGGAATCTACGAGGGGGGTTCAAAACCGCCACTATATGTCTCTACAAGGGGAGTTCTAAACTGCCCCTATAGGCCTCTATGAGGGGGGTTCCAAATTGCCCCTATAGGACTATACGAGGGGCATTCACAACCGCCCCTTTAGGTCTCTACAAGTGGGGTTTGAAACCGCCCCTATAGTCCCATATGAGGGGGGTTCCAAACCGCCCCTATAGGTTTGTATGAGGGGGCTTATGAAGGGGGTTCACAACTGCCCTCGTAGGTCTCTATGAAGGGGGTTCAAAACCACCCTCGTAGGTCTATATGAAGTGGTCTATGAGGGGGGTTTAAAACCACCTCCGTAGACCTCTACGAGGGGTGTTACAAACCATCCCCAAAAGTCACTTTTGCGAGCGGTTCCAATCTCATCAAAAACCTCTCTTAAAGGGAAAAACCTTTAACATCGGTGCCTGTACGTGTTGTTTTGTCAAAACCGCCCCCAAATCCAAAACCCCCCTCCGAAGAGGAAGCTATCCTTAGAACCCACCAGCTTGATCTGGTATATGCTCAGTCTGGGCTCTTATATGAGATTATTCCCAGTGCGCCAAAGTCTAATATAGATCTAGGTAAACCCAAGCCTGGAACACGTGCTGATGGAATCGTGGATTTAGTAGATTCTGCAGTGTTTGAAGCTTTAACTAAGCAGGTTCACGCCTTATCTGTCAAACAATCTACTGCGGAAGCAACTTCAGTTGCAACCTTCCCTTCGCAAAAAAAATCTGTACAACAAGTGCAGATGAATCAAAAGGGCCCTCGGTAGCCCAACAACAATAAAAAGAAGAGCAAGAAAGGGGAGGGGAAACACCAAAATCCCAAGAACATAGAAAATGTTGAGGAGGGAAAAAATGATAAAAATAAAGTGAAGTTCCCTTGCAAGTTATGCAAGCAGGACCACCTCACCCATCAATTCCCTTTGATGGAAGAATCCTAGAAGCTACTCCATGAGAAGAAACCAACTGTCTTAAAAGATCCATTCCCTCATGGACAAGGTTTAGCTTCTAGAAACTCTACTGCTAGGGGCACCCCTCATGCCTCATCCGCTAATCAATCATTTATTACCATGGTTAATTTGGACATGCTTTTACAAACATGAGAAAGAAACTATACTCCAGACTCACAGCAAAGAGATAAGGATGTTCCTGAATCGTCTACCCCTCTCCACATCAAGAGACCAATAGATTCACTGCCGAAGATCTCAAAAGGTGTCTTCAAATGGGTTGTGCGCAATCCTAATGCGCGGACTGCTCCTAACTATAATGTTGTGGAATATTTAGCCCAAACACCATGTGCCATGTCCACTTTGGAAGTACTACAGAGTTTTCCATTACAATGTAGTGCACTTCATACAACGATCAGGAGCATTGATTCATCCAATATGCTTGCTTAGTTTGATATGACCAATATCAAACCCTGGTTGTTGTACCACATTCCTCTCCAAACAGAGGTAGTTCATGGTCGCAAGACCATTGGGCGAGCTATGTAATGTCCATTTCTTACTGGAAGGCTTTGTGATCACCTGAATTAGCCCCCTCGAACACATTGCTTACCGCCTTTGATGAAAGATAATTTCATCCACATGGAGTCTTACCATCATTTGATGTTGAACTTGCTGGTAAGTTAGTGTCTGTAGAGGTTGAAGTACTGGATGCTCCACTTGACTACAATTTGTTGTTAGGTAGGAGCTGGATGTATGCAATGCAAGCAGTTCCAATGGTCATTTTCCAAGTTCTAATGTTCCCTCATGAAGGCAAGATCATCACAGTTGATCAACTTTTGTTTTCTCAGAAAAACAACCAAACTTCATCAAATTCAATGATTTCGTTGGTTGATCAGTCTCACCCAACCACTGAGAGTTTAGGAGCAAGGCTCTATGGGTCATTAATGGGCACTTTTGACCTACCTACTCCTATTAATTTTATTTTTTTCTGAAGAGTGTTCATGGTCCGAGACTTTTATGTTCTGTCCAATGAAGGATCCATTGATTCTCCCCACCGAATCAGAACCAATAGTGCCTTTATATTTTGCGGAAGTGGCTTACTTAGATTCACAACATGCTACAACATAACATATCATGACTCCATTGGTCTCTGTCGAGTCAGATATGGACTATGCACCAGCATGGTCAGTAGACTCCATCCACTCTTTTGACTGTCTAGATATTGTTTTTCCCTTTGATGAGGCTATTTTGGAAGTAATGATAGCACTGGACCATCCTTGGGAACACATGCACCACCGGTCATATTTTCTTCCTGATCTGGACAGGATAGAGAGAGGAGGGTTTTCTATGAGACCCGGTGGTAGTGTTGATTTTTCTGCTATCCCTTCTACTTCAAAGGTTGTTTATGCCGAAGTGAATATGGAAAACATATTGAGAAATATTCCGATCAACATTTCCATCAAACCTGATGTCGTGGAAAAACTTTTCAGTGGGGTAGATTGTTCTCCTAAGGAGATCACTTTGTATACAAATATGTTTAAGGAATTCCGCGATGTTTTTACCTAGTCTTACGAGGAGATGTCAGGAATCAACCCCGCCATTGTAGAGCATTTATTCACAACTTATCCAAATGCTAAGCCAGTGAGACAGAAGCTACATCCAATCAATCCTAGAAAAGCAGTAGCCATTAAGGTAGAAGTTGAGAAGTTGCTCCAAGCTTTATTCATCTATCCAATTGCTATGATGGAATGGGTCTCAAACCCTATTTCGGTAGATAAAAAGAAAGGAACCATTCAAGTATGCACAGAATTCTGAGATTTAAATAAATCTTTCCCTAAAGACAACTACCCCACACTTTTCATAGATCAGATCATCAATGCATGTGCGGGACATGAACTGTTTTCTTTCATGGATGGTTTTTCAAGATATAACTAGATTCAAATTAAACCTAAATACCAACACAAGACAACTTTTATTTGTCCTTGGGGGACGTTCTCTTATCGGAAGTCGTTTGGCATGAAGAATGCAATGAACTTCCCTTTAAATGATATCAAGCATGTAGTGGAACCTTATCTTGATGATCTCCTAGCGCGATCTCACAAGAAACGGGATCATCCTGATCACTTGAGACTTGTGTTTGAACGGTGTATATATTACAAGATTCAATTGAATCCTAATAAATGTGTTTTCTACGTCGAGTCAGGATGTTTACTAGGTTTCATTGCATCTAGTCATGGTATCATGGTTGATCCACTTAAAGTTGAGGATATAGTAAATATGCCTCCTCCTCGAACCCTAAGACAACTTCAGAGTCTGCAGTGTATGTCCAACTTCTTACGACGTTTTATCATTAACTATGGCAAAATCACAAAAGGTTTCATAAGACTGCTCAAACAAGATACCTATTTTCTGTGGGATGAGGCTGCTCAAACATCATTTGAGGCCTTGAAAAAGGCATTACTATCAGCCCCCTTGTTGAGCCCGCCAGACTATATGAAGGATTTCCTCTTATATCTGGCCACATCCGTATACACAATCGACATAGTACTTGTTTAGGAGGATGATAAGCTCCAAGAGCATGTCATTTACTATTTGTCATGTGCCTTAATAGCTCCTGAGATAAAGTATCCCTACATGGAGAAGTTGGCATTAGCTATTGTCCATGCTATTGAGAGGCTACGTCACTATATCTTATTGTGAACTACCATAGTGATCGCTGAGGTCAACCCACTTCCATATGTTCTCACTCGACGTATCATCGGTGGGAAATTCAATAAATGGATTGTGATCTTGCAGGAATTTGACCTAGTTTTTCAATCAGCTCAGTCAAAGAAATCACTGGTTTTCGCCGAACTGATTTTTGAATTTCCTAGTGACATAGTACACAATGAAGAAGAGTCATCACTACTAGATGAACACATCTTCCTCATTACATCTGCTGACCCATGGTATGGGGATATTTTGGTATATATCCATACTTTGAGGTGTCCTACTTTCTCTAGGGACAAATGACAGAAACTTAAGAGTCATACAAAGAACTATCTCATCATTTCTGACACTTTGTACAGACGTGGAATAGATTCAATTTTACACCATTGTTTGACGTTAGAGGAAGATAAAACAATATTAAATGCTGCTCATAGTGGATCCTGTGGGGGTCATCTTTCTGGGTTGGCAACAACCCATAAAATACTGTATGCTGGTTATTTTTGGCCCACGATCTTCAAAGATTTTGTGGAAGCTCTGAAACGATGTCAGCGATGTCAGTTTTTCACCAAAAAGATGAAAGAACACCTAGCTCCTCTCCATCCTATGATTACAGCAGGCTCCTTCATCAAATGGGGGATTGATTTCATGACTTGTAATCTAGTTTTTGCTGGAGGTCATCATCACATCATTGTTGCCACCGACTACTTCACCAAGTGGGCCGAGGCAATGACTACTGTCAAAAGCAGATGGGGAAATGACTGCTGATTTCGAATTCAACTAGATCATTGCTAGTTTTGGTGTACCCAAAGAGATCCTCATAGACCACGGTCGACACTTTCATAACATCATGGTGACTGACATATACACCATGTTAGGTTTTTGGCAGGAACATTGAAAACTTTGAAAACCATTTTGCGAAGGATCGCTAATGCCAGTCAAACCAACTGGAGCATCATGTTGTATCCAACTCTTTGGGAATACCGATTCAATGTCAAGACTTCCACCAGGTTCTCTCCCTTTCGTCTTGTTCATGGGATAGAAGCAGTTATCCTGGTTGAATGCGAAATCCCTTCATTGAAGTTGGGTGTCCAACTACTCCCCAACACTTCAGTTTTAGAAGAACGTTTGCTGCACCTAGAACATCTTGATGAGCAACACCATGATGCACTCACATCAAATGAATCACATAAGAATATAGGTAAAGGTCAAGATGATAAGTCCATTAAACCTAGGGTTTCTCTCGAAGGAGACCTTGTTTTGCTTTACGAACAAGACAATGAACCCTTATGAGCTGGAAATTTTAAGTCAATGTGGCTCAGTCCTTACATAGTCTCTAAGGTTCTAAAGAAGGGTGCTTACGAGTTGATATATTATGAAGTTAATAAGTTGTCGGAGCCTAGAAATGGGCTCTATTTGAAGAGATACTATGCTTAGGCCTCTGTGCTTTTTCATGTATTATAGCTGTACATTTTGTAAAGTTAGCTTTGCTTATGGTTTTTGTTACGTCTTATGTGTCTATTGATTTGTGTTTTAGATGTCGATTGAACACTTTATAGGATTTGTTGATGGCTCTAGTTGCCACACCCATTAGTTGGTTGTATCTGCTTGTGTTATTTACTCACCAACTGGCCAACTAGTCTCTTCTTAGGTCCCACAACGAACAATGTGGCTAGATACAACGCGGTGATAGAGTTACTCCGAGATGCTCTTTACCATGGATTTTCACACCTGGAGGTAAGACTTGACTTGCAGCTAGTTTTGTTTCAGTTAACGGGTGAATATCAAGATAGAGATCCTGTTTTGCTACATCAATTCTTGCAAGTTAGGTTACTTGAGAGACATTTCGATTACATTACTTATCAACATATTCCAGGGAAATTAAATGCACTAGCTAATTCATATGCAAGTTACATTTTAGATTGGCATCTACATCATACACAATCATAATAAACAATTCACGCATAAAGATAAGAACACACATGTAAATAAAGATGATACTGTATATATAAGCTGTATTAAAAAATACATGAATTTGAGTCATAAGTTTGTCATAATGTCATAATATACAAAAATGGGCTCAACGGCCTAAAAAATATACATATATATGTCCTTCTCCTATGGAGAAGGAGGGGCCTCATCTGCCTCTACCATCTCTTCCGCAACCTCTTTGTAGCAGATGACTAGCCTAGCTACTTTCCTCAGTAGCCAAATCCATGTTGGGGGCACACCCACAACATTCTCCTACATATCGAGCAGCATCCGCTCGATCTTGTACGTCAAAATGACATGAGTCAATCAACTCATATTCCCCTCTATGTTCTCCAACATGGCATTGACTGCCCCTACAATGACTAGTCGCACGAAGGTATTAGGGTATCCCTCAGGACACACTGGCCCAACATCTGCAAAAGACTTTTTGTTAGTATTTCAAACTCATTTAAAAATCATATAAAATTAAATAATTAAAAAAAAAAAACTTACCTATCTCTCCCTAGGCTGATCCTGGAGGAAGAGTCAGCTTAGAATCATTGCGGAAATCTATACCCACATAAGGGAACTGCTCAAGAGCTGGTACCTGTCGGTCCAACCACACCCATAAATCATCCTCACTATAGAAGAAGTTGCTCTCACTACCACCCTAGCATAGGAATATTTCTCCCCAACGAGACATAATAGGTTGATGAGGATTGAGTGGGGGCAAGGAAATCCCCAGACTCAATGCAGGTACCTTTTCAAAGAAAAAGGTACAAAGTACACTTCCGTAACCAAAGTTCTTCATTCTCCCAGTTTTGCACCCGAAAAGATGAATTTTCATGTTTTCCAATCAGCTAGAACACCACTCATGAATTATCCCTCGCAAGCATTCTATGCCCACATGTATATAGTTTCTCGAAGTAAGGTGTTGCATTGCACTTCCTCCCATTCGGTTTAGAAGACTCAAGATGACTTTTAGTTGGAAGCTCGCAATGGTTGTAATAAGAACTTGACTTCCCGTCTTTGCAGAACCCACCACACAGTAGATGTTGATATAGTCTTGCATGGATAAGGCACCCACACTTCGAGAGGAACCTTTGAGATTCACCACATCTCCCCTTCGAGAGAGACCCATTATGAAATAGATGTTATCAATAGTAAGCTCCAAAATTTCCCCTTGGAGATTGAACACTCTAGCATCCGCACCCCAATACTGTACTAACCTTTGGAGTAGTCAGATTTGTGCCCGCATGTTGACTGTTTGATAGAATTTTAATAAACCACATCTTCTTAGTGCATGTAGGGTCAATGGATCATTTAGAGCATGTTGATCCATCTCCTCATGCTCTCTTTCATGCCATACAAGAACCGTCCTCCCAAGCAAACAAGCATACGTTGGTCATTTTTCATTTTTTGCCCTATTTCTTGCGGTGAATGCTACTGTATTAGATAGATAGTAGCGTCCCAAATGCTACTATTTTGAAACTAAACCAGCGCACTTTTGTTGAGTGCGCTGGTTTTTTTCAAAACTAGTAGTGCTCGCACGGAAACGTTTTTAAAACATCAATAAAAAATGATTTTGACCACTAAAAATAAAAAACTTTGCATGTAAATAAAAATGAAGGATGAGACAACTTAGTTGGTGAAAGCGGAAGTTGGTTTGGTAGCCCGGTTTGATCACAATGAGCAAAAGAAGTTAGATTTTTTGTCTCCACAATTTTCCCTAAAAACTTGAACTGGTGAATTTGTTTTTAAAATTGAAACTATTTATAAAATTTGGTTTTAAATTTTTACCCACTTTGCTAACTGTGGTATAGTCTTAATCTGTTTTAAATGTTTCATTTAAATCACTAACAGAGTTTTGGTGAATTAGGTGAAGTATACATTGCATATATGACCATATTTTTTCTGTCAAAGGTGTGTCTTCTTCATTGACATGCCGTATTAGGTCATGATCACTTATGTTCCTGAAGCTGATTAATTTTTTAAGCCCTTGTTTGACTTTCCAAAACAAACAAGATTGCCGAGTATAGTTGTCTTTTTAGACTCGCTAAAGGATTTGAAGTGACATTTGCTGAAGTATAAGTTTAACCCTTTTCCAGACTTTTGCGTATTATTTACGAAAAAGGAATACTCTAGTCACCCATGGCTAGAAGAGTTCTTCTCTCATTGTTTTATACTTTTTCGGGCGAGGAGACTAACTATACGAAAAAGGAATTTGAGAGTCTTCTTTAGGGTTTTCATACTCTCAAAACATGAAAATACCAACGAGCATTCACCTACTAGGCTTGATATGAAATCCACGAGAAGGTATATAGAGGATTGTTTAAGTTTTTCAGACTCTATAAACAGGAAAACACCGGCAAGCACATACCAACCTGAGATCGATACTAAAATCCACGGGTAGGTGTATGTAGTTATTGTTTAAGTTTTCTAGACTCCTTAAAATTGAAAGTACTGGCGAGCAAGAATAGATCTTGGCTCGATATTAAAATCCAGAGATTAGTATTATAGAGTATTTGTCTATCTTTTCTTCGAACTCTGTAAAAATATAAGAAAGACTATTGAGTTTGCTTTATTGGACTCATTAAAACAACAAGAAGGATATTCTTTTGACAAAAATAATAAGGGAAGAGAAGGGTATTAGACATCTTTCCAGTTTCAAAGGCAACCAGTCTGACATGTCCTTGAACACAACACCTATTTGAGTCTATAATTTTGTAACATGCCCTTTAAGATAGAAAACATTTTGTGTTTAGAAACATTATGATAACTTTTATTGTAAAGTTTATGTTGGACAAGTGTCCAAGGATGACTGTAATTTGCACAATATATTATTATTTAATAAATAAAATAGGAGACAAACACCTAAGAGGACTGTTGAAAGAGTGGTTACTGCTCCACTAGGTGGAATGGAATCTGGGGTAGAAGGAAATGGACAAGTGGCAGCATCATGATGCAAATAACTAGTTGTTGGTATGGGACAACTCCCTTGAAATGTGGTCATAGTTCCCTGAAAGATGGGACTGGAGCTTGAGGCTCATTTATTCCAAACTGACCACTAAAATACCTAGGCAGTATATATAATAACCATCAAATATTGAACTGAGGTTCATCACTTTTCCTAACGAGGAAATTTACCTTGGGGTTCTGTTGTGTTTGCACCCAAGAGATTTGATGAGGGGATATGCTATTGTTGATCATGTTGTGAGTTTGCCAAACTCTTATTGAGTTCAGGAGGTTGATGCTGAGTGGAGAAGGCATTTTTCAGGAGGTTGATACTGAGTGGAGAAGGTATTTTTGAGTGCCTTGCTTCTACATAGATTCCACTCACTTACTGGATCAGTAAGCAGGCTCAGGGGTTCATTAGAAGTCAGCAGTTGAGCTTCTTCTTCTGAAGCAGGTTGGGAGGAACATGCGTCCTTGGGTGTTTGTCGGCCCTATTGTCAGTTACAGGTTCTATTATCTTATCTGTTTTATTTTTAATTTTCTATTATCTATTTTGCATATTATAGTTCTGCTCTTTATTAAATTTTCACTGTTTGATTTATAAGTTATTTCAGTTTCCTGTATAAGTTAATAATTCCGTATAAATGTGAAATGATTGAATATAATGGTTTCTGTATTTTTCCCCATGCAAAAAGGAACATCATAGTACTCCAGTACAGAAATAGATTAAAAATAGATAAGTCTGATAGGCAATTAACCAAGTGAATGAGAAGATTAAATTATATAATTTCTCAAGTTTCTACCTTCTATTAAATTCTTGTATTTATATTTTAGTACTCTAAATTATTAACTACTTTTAGTTAGCTGTATTTATAGTTTATATACAATATTTCTGTTTATAATTATCTCTGTTCTCAAAGTAATTATATTTCTTTTCTAACAGTATAGGATTATTCTATCCATACTCAGCAGTTAAGTTGTTCTTGTTTACACTAGGATAAATAAAGATTTACTTTCAAAATGTAGCAGAATGATATTCTTCTACAGACATCAAGTATTTCCATTTATTTCATGCTCACATTAGTTTACAGTAGCATTTTGTTTTAAAGTTTAGTCTTGTTTCTCTTTACATATAAAAGCATTACAATACAAACATAATTGAATTATAACCTCAACAGTTCACAGTAGAAGACCTGTCATTTATTATCAGTTTAAATAACATTCTGGTACTTGTTTCTTTTAACAATAGACAAAACTATTTCGAACAGAAGTATCAAGACATGCAAGTTCGAATCTCATTTCATAACAAGATCAAAGACAAAAACCAAACACTTACACCTTAAACATGCCTATAGATCGAGTAGTTAGGATTTCACTTTCAAAACAACTGCAGAAGTTTCTAGATAAAATAATGAACACAAGCTTATTGCCAAGACCTCAGCTAAAGCATTGTTAAGCTTTATTTTCCAAAACAAAGACTAAACCATAACACTAGAATTATTTCCTATTTTCTTTAAGATGCAGCAACAACATTATAAACAAAACGAAGCATGTACAGGCCATGAGCCTTATCAAGAATTCATTTATCCATTGTTCTTTTAAAGCAAATAGTAGTATCTTTCACTCATTGATTTATAGCCAAATTAAACACAGAGGTTACCAAAAGGGTTCCATTACTTTTCTCATAGCTATAACTTCTTTTCCATTAGACCCTAAACGTAGGATCAGGTTACAAAATAAACAAACTTCATACAGGTCGTAGCCATACATAGATATAAACTATCTATAATGTAGCAATCAAACACATCGTTTTACAGACTTCAAATACTTATATTATAACTTAGGTTATATACAAAGGAAAAACGATATTAGGATTCATGAACACCATGTTTTACATTATTCAAGTCTGAGGGTAAAATCCCTATTGATTAAACTATTGCATTCAAAACCAAACACGACATTTGACTTATGGGTCGAGGCATATCCTCCCCATTCTTTTAAAAAGATATAAAAACCCTATGAATAGAACTCTTTGAGTTATTAAACAATAGGAAGAACAACCTAACTAAAATTCCTCATCCTGTCGGCCATGCAGAGCTTCCACCTCCAAGAAAAAAAGACACAATAACTCATCATATGCAACGAAGGTAGGGTTTAACCAACGCATTGAAACCCTCACTAGAATCTATGGTGGAGATCTATGGTGAATTTTTCAAAACTTACAAACTGTCTGTCACATTAATTGAGCCATCATTACCAAAAACCACGAAGGACCCAGCTCGGCAGCATTTGAACTGGTGTCGTGATACAACTCAGTACTCATTTGTTACACTATGAAGCTATCACGTGAACCAAGCATACTGCACCATCCACGTTGGACTTCCAGTAAACTTGTTAGCTGGGTGCATTCAATACAGAAGTTATGGTTACATTTGCCAATCTATAACGTAAACATTCACCTCATAGCATTCAATACAAAACACATTGCATTGGTAAAGTCGAAAGTTTATAACCCTGTCAAGTCATTAAGTTAGCAAATTTATGCGCTAAGGTTCATATGTAAGTACACATCACTTGTTTGCATATATTTCACATAATATATAGTTGCATATATTTCATCTATTGTATAGTATTGCAACATTTGCACATTATCAATTAGATAGTATAGCACCCCATTGCATTCATATTGTCACACCACTATATAATTCATATAGTTTACACATAATTCATATTGTTTGCACATAGATAATAGGGTTTGCATGTAACTCTTATCATTGCAAAATAATTAATAAGATTATGATGTTGTAGCATAAAATATAAATCATAATGCGCTTATAGAATCACTTAAGTGCCAACTAGGGTATTACAATGCACACAACTCACATTACACAAATGTGATAGTTGTTAAAATGGAAACAACTCTATTTGCGGTTTAGATAACAATCCTGTAAACACCTTAAACAACCATAGAGCCATACCTTGTGAATGGATTAGACATACACATATATACTTTATAAGGCATGAAGAAAGAGGAACATTTTAGACCAACATTATCATCGCAAGTTATAGACCTTAAAAATTTTTAACAAACAGTTATACATGGAATTTTCACATTTTTCCATGGAGGTAGAAGGTAGGATTTTACATACAGACAACGTGAACAGAAACCAAATAAATCTGGGTACAACACTGTGATACGAACAATATAGATCTTCTTTGATAAACTGGTGATTACTTGTCGCAACTTTAATCTCTTACCTGTCAATCTGTCACAAGTATGAATTCACATGCTTTAGCACAAATGCTAAGTAAGCCTCGGGGCATCCGAAGGAGCCCTTCACGAATCAAACAAAAGTACATTAGTCAAACAGTGGTATCAACATTCGTAAACAACGACAGAAGAGATGTATAGCAGCACAACTAAATATGGATAACATCAAGACTTAAGTATAAATCTGTTGTCGCAAACCCTTACTTAATAAAAACAGTATGGCATTTAATACAGCAAGATAACATTTCATGCATTGCTCTATTTCCGCATTTATTAAATAGAATTTATTGTCACGTACAAAAGTTTTAAATTTTTGCGATTTTTTCAAGATGTTACACATTTCAATTGGGGTTTTTAGTTTTTGACCTTAGGGTGAACCTGATCTCAGAGTTTTTTACCCCTCCGGTTGGTTATTCTTCCAACCATATGGAGAATCTGCTAATGTCTCCTACATTGCAGGTTTATATCACTTTCCCCTTATGTTAAAAGCTGCCCAAGTCACTTTGTGTTGTACTCATTGTTCAAGGATACAGCCTGTGTTGGCCATTCTATAGTTACCTTGACTTCATGTGTCGGCCATCCTAGTGTTAGTTTGTTTCATCTTGTTACTTTCCCTACTCCAAATTCGCTCAGCCTTATGAGTGTTCCTCGTTTTGTATGATGGAGGATGCCTTAAGGCCTCCCTTCCAATGGACTTCTTCCCATCAAATTCAACTCATCATGCTCTGGGAATGAAGTTTAGAGTTTCGGTTAGTACCTTGGGGATTGCATTCATTGGTGGCAGTTTCCCTCGCTATTGGATAATGGAAATACATTAATGTCTCTTATTCGGAGGGTTCCTCAAGTGTTTGACTTTAAGTCCACTTATTCACACTTGTTGGAACGTACTAGGTACCTTGGGCACCATTATCATTATCGATGGAAGCCCTCGTGTTTGTTAATGGTATACATCAATGACCGGTAATCAAATGATACCCCCCATGTTCTACTCCAGCTCATCTACTCACATGGTTAGGGTTTGTACCTTGGTTTGTTTTGGATGAAGACCTTGGGACTCTAATAGCATCACCATATTCATGTTATCACCCAAGCTGCGCAAGACTAAGCCACACTCATTTCAGCTCTTCATGAGACATAGATCCAACTTATTGTTATGGCTATGATCTCTTATCTTTGGCATGGATCCACGCTTGTATTTCAGTGGCCATGATATATATACATCTCCCAGCTATGTATTGGAGATCATGTTGTATCACACCAAACATCTATATGATGTCAAGATTGTAATTGCTCGTTGACCTTGATCGTTGTTTTAAGGTACTTTTGTGACTTCATTATGTGGTTTCTTTCTCCTTCGCTAACTTGGAATTGTAATGTATTTCGGCAATCATTTCCCTCTGACCTCACACATTAGGAGGCATACGTTATAGGTCAAATATGCACTTCTCCATCTGTGATCACATTGCCCTCTTGATCACACAAAAGGACACTATGGATGGAAGAGATGGATTGACGTTGGATAAGTTTTTGCTGAGATCACACATCTTCAATTGAAAATTCTATTTTTTTTGTAGTTTTCATTATGTGCACACTGCTATTGTCACTAACATCTAACGTTCTAAATGTTGGTTCTACTGAAGATAACCCACGCACTTATCCCAAAATATGTGTGCGCTAGTTGTAAAGAGCACTAGTTGCAGACTATGTGCTGGTTTACTATTATGATACCTGTGCACATATTAAGATGAATGGAAAAAATATATTAAGATTATGAATTGGGATTAGTTGAGGTTGGATTTGTAACTCCCCCAACCTCCCAATTCAACTGCCTCACGAATCTAATTTCCATTCTTGTGCCATAAATATAAGGGGAATCCATGAGGAAAGGGCCAATGAAGAAGAAATTATTGTTACGCTGAAGGAATTTATAAGTCATTGTGAGGAGCAGGAGCCCAGGACTTGGTTGCAGAAGTGTTTGGACACATCAAGTATAACTGTATTTGGCTACATTTCTTTGGTAATAAAAGATTGATATACCCTTCCCATCCCAATGGAATGTTGTTTCTATTGAATATCTAATTGTAATTAATGTTAGATTGATTTCAATTTCATTATATATTTACAGTCAAGATATGCTGAGGAAGGTTGAATTATTTTGCAAGAATATTAATCTGGAGATTGGGCGAAAGCTAGGACCAGTCGTCATTAATAAGGTACAAATTTCAGAATCCTAATCTCATTTCATTCATAGTAATTAGTGCAAAGTAGAATGTATCTATCTGCCACCCCATGTAAGTTGATAGTGTCATTTCCCCCACTATAGGGTATATTCCTGCACAACATCTAAGGTAATCATTTTTGATCGAGATTTTAAATTCACTAGAAATTTCTTGAAGTCACTATTTAAAGGTTTAGATACTAAGTTAAATTTAAGCACATCTTTTCGCCCACAAACTGATAGAAAAAATTAAAGGGTAAATCAGATTTTAGAAGACATGTTAAGGTTGTATGTTAAAGATCAGCCATCTAAGTGGGAAGAATATCTGCAGTTAGTGGAATTTGTTTATAACAATCACTATCAAGCATCTGCTAAACTTAGTCCATTTGAGATTTTGTATGGTAGAAAATGCAATACTGCTATCTCTTGTAGTAATCCTGTTGATAGATTAATGTTAGGACTAGATTTGTTAAAGCAGATGGAACTAACAGTGAAGCAGATACAAGGCAATTTAAAAATTGCACAAGACCGACAAACAAGTTATGCAGATCTCAAATGAATTGAGAAAGAATTTCAGGTAGGTGAGCATGTTTTTGTGAAGGTAAAACCCAAGAAAACCTCTTTTAAGCTTGGTATTTGTGCTAAATTAGCACCCAGGTATTGTAGACCATTCGAAATTCTATCAAGAATCGGACTAGTTGCATATCAATTGGCTTTACCATCTAATATGAAAATACATAATGTTTTCCATATTTCTGTTTTGAAAAAGTATGTGCATGATGCTACTCATGTAATCAATTTGAATGACATACACATGGATCCCGAAGGAGATTTTCAGGTGGAATAGGACTGTATCCTCGACAAGAGGGAAATTTTGCTCTGGAATCGTACCATAGGGAAGGTAAAGATGCAATGGAAGCACCTTATCCCAGAGGAAGCTACCTGGGAATTGGAAAGTAATATGCGGGAAACATGACCAATTCTGTTATAGGGAGGCTCTAATGAAGAATAAGCAACATCGACGACGATGCTAAATTTAAGAGGGGGTATTTGTAACCTACCTAGTACTTGAGACATTTTATGTTTGTGGAAAAGCATTATTTTAAATTTTATTGTAAAGTTTTATATTATTGACCAAGTTGTCAAGGATGACTGTAAATGAATAATATTATTATTTAATAAATTAAAATAGGAGACACTCACCCAAAGAGACCATTGAAAGAGTGTTCACTGACCCACTATGAGGAATGGAATCTGGTGTAGAAGATGGGCAAGTGGAAGCATCTAAACTCAATAACTAGCTATTGTTATTGGACAACCTACCTTAAATTGTTGTCATGTTCCCAAGAATGTGGAACTGAGCTGATGGCTCATTGAATGCAAAACTGACCACCAAAAGACCTAGGAAATATTTTATAACCATCGAATTTGAGTAAGGGCTCACACATTCTCAGAGGAGATGAAATTATTCCGTGTGGTGATACAAATGAGCACACAAGAGATTTGATGAGGGGAAGCTATGTTTTGAGTTGCGGAGTAATACTATCTTATTCCTGCTGAGTGCAGAGGTAGTGATATGTATGCAAGTCCCCGTTGATTGCTAAAGTACATATGAGAGGTTTGTATGCAAGTTTACATTGATTACTGAATTACAACCTGAGTGCCTTGCTTCCACACAGAGACTTCATCCTAGTAGTTCAGTGAACAGAATCGAGGGTCGAAAGAGAAAGTAAGCTTGGCTACTCTTTTGGATAATGTCTGGAGGAACAGGCCTCTTTTGGTGTTTGTTCACCCTATCAAGTTATCAGGTTCTACCTGTTTTCTATGTTATTTATTTTAGACTGTAAATCTTATTCTTAAAACTGTATAAATAGGTTATCATAGTTTCTAATGTTTTCTAGTTATTAGTTATCTATTCTAAATGACTGGTTTTCTAAATTGAAAAGTTAATTTCTATAAATCAAATGAATGATCATATTTGAGAATATAGAATGATTGAGAATAAATGTCTTCCTATAATTTTCCTTTCACTGTAGGGTGATGTACTCTACTACAAGAAGAGGGTTTAATTAACATAGATGAAATGATATGTAAATAGCGGTATTACTGTTCAAAAATGGATTAGTTTTCATAGGAAAAATACTATTGTGTCAAACATAAATTTCATAATGGAAATACTTTTTATGTGCAAACAATAATGATAGAAATCTAGTTGTGAATCTATAATATCTTATCATAGGTCTTTACACAGAAATCAAACTCTTAAAACCTAGTTAATGTTACTTTGACAAACAGTAAATATAGCTGTAAAATCTATACTTCGAATCCTTAAAATTTTGCATTGAACTTATGTTTTGAATACATAGATAGATAACGTAGTTATTTTTATCACAAGTATAGATAGAATTACAATATCAAATCATTTAGATATCGTAAATATAAACAGAGTATTAATGTCGAAATAAATGGTTTTTCAAACAAAAACTCTTATCATTATAATATACATAACTCTTTCATAGAAATGGAATTTAAATATTCATTCTATGTATAAGCCCTACAGATATCATTATCATAAACGAATTACTATATAGAAATATCAAATGGAAACTAGGTATTTCAAAACGCTAACACCTATGCACATTCGAATTATTATATTATAAAAACCTTCGATGTTAATCGATGCAAACGCATCATACAAAGAGCATATTGATTATGCTAAGGGTCAAACCCCATAAAATTCAACTAATTATCAAGTGTCGGATCTCTGTACTAAAAAATACGGCAATAACCAAACCATATTAACTTTATAAATAGTATAATTTTTTGGAAACGTTGCAATCTTATATGAAGGGATTTGAGACCCAAAGGGCTCATCCAAAGATCAAAGATTAATGGGTTACATAAATCCAAGGTTTATCAAACCAATTTAATAAACAATGGAATTTAGCATCCTTTATAAATACATTAAAACAATTAGAAACGTAACCTTTAACCTAATTTAAACAAAGCCATGGTAGTGTTACAGAACGAACTCAATAATATCTAAATGATGCGGTGTAAACTCTTTGCTTCGATAAATTAATTAAAGAAAAGGTCCTGGGTTCTAAACTCTTGAAGGAGTGTCACTCGGTCACAATAAAGTTCACATATAAATTAATAAAGCACAAATCTAATAACTAGACAGGGTTTAGGGTTTTAAAATCCTGTAACAACTAATAGAATCCACACTATACATTTGAACCAGCATAATACATAGCAATGCATAAGTTGGCTAGGGTTAGGCCCGGAACAATTACGATGTTCATTATTGCTAGCCAACGAAACCATCGATTCCAGGATGATAATATTAGGCTTAAACATTAATACAGTAATATTATTAAACATTGACGAGTTCCCATCATACGGCTTAAAACCCCAAAACCAAATCATTACATTTAGAAGATTGAAATGAGAACCTACAACATTTCGTAAGCCAAAATACAAATCAATTTAGTGCTTTAATATAAACTGATAGAAAGGTGAGAACAAATCCATGACCATGATTAAAATAGGAACTTAAATCAAGTGTCAGAATCATAAAGCATTGTTATTCCAACAAATAAAGTATTACATTTGCAGTCATACTGCTCAAGGAAAATGAGGGCTCTCCTTCTTAGGCAAACCCTGTAACAAAACTATCCTTTGGCTTTGATGTTCGAAACTAAACCGAGGTTCGATACAAAGAAAACTATCTGACACTACAACATTGCCCTAAGCGGCCTCATGACTCTTTCATCAAGTGAATAAACCCTGGAGGGAAGCAACGAAAGAACAAATAAACCAACATTTGTTAATAGAGAAACATCTAGATGGACCCAAGGCTTACCATGGTCTGACAACCACCAGAGTCTGTCCATTTCTCTCATTTTAGCCACCATCAAGGAATGTGAATGATGGCCCTGTCATTACATTTAAAATGAGGTTAAAAGATGTCGAATCAAAATCATAGGCTGTAAACATTGCAAGAATTATTTTAATAGAACTTACCATGCAGGATTTGAACTCAAACTGAGGAGAGAACACAACAAATGCATGATAGAAAACACCATAAATACACCAGGACCCTGTTTAACTGTTTTCCCAAGTGGTTCTCAGGTTGTGTAACAACCCTAGTAGCCAAGAAGGATCAGCCTTCTTCCTCCACAAAGGAACCATCCATTAACAAAACGACCAAACCCCAAAATGTAGAAGAATGGTTTTGTTACACCCGAGAGGTATTAACTCCTCTTAACGTGATTGAATTTAATGCCTGAGCAGTCACGCACCGAAGTTAAATAAAAACCCACATTGCTATAGTTTATGCCTGAAAACGCTCGTTGTAGACCAGGACCATAATATGGAAATGAGCCACCACCTTTGCATAGTTTAGGACCTTTTAATATTTAAACACCGAGTTTGGTTAGGAGACATCAACCCTAACTTATTTATCGAACCAGGAATATAATAGCATATGGTATAACCTTGTCCATAAGAAATTATAATAAGAATTTATCATAAGATTAATTATCAAACGCTTACTAGGTGAAAGGAAAAACTTGTAACCTAGACAAAATGAATGGTATTATGCATTAGCATTAAAGCTAAGTAAGCCTCGAGTTTACTCCAGTATTCATTAGTCAAACAAAGGAGTTAAATAGAATCAATTATTAAAATTAACTATGTTATGACATAAGTTTTGAAGCCAACTAGTAAAGTAGATAAACATAAGTATTTTACGAGGATAGGACAATGATTGTCGAGTAGTGAAATATATACTTTATACATCGTTATTCCATAATTGAAATTGAAATACAATAATTAATAAGGTCCTACTTCAACGACTTAAGGACAAATGCAATAATTATCGGATTCATGAATATCATAATAGCATCAATAAAAGCATAAAGTATTTATACTATCATAATGTATTAGAGCATCCGCTAGCTAAAATGTCGTATTGTGGTTAGTACCATATTACTTATAAACATTGGAATGCATAACTATTTTAATTATCGTTAAGACAATTAAAATTAATTAAAGACATTTTATAAAACAAATAGATGTCGGATTCAAGAAATATGTAAGCATAAATTAAAGATGCTGAACATACACTTTTATAATTCCGCATGGAATTTAATGGCGATTACACCGCTTAGAAAAATTTTAAATTTTGATGAATTTTGGGAATGTTACATGTGGTATCAGAGCGTGAGTTCAAACTCTAGGCCTGAATATGACTCAACGCGAGCAACAAAAAATTGGAAACAGAAAAAATAGTTACGAATTTTTATTTGTATTTGTTTATGTACAAAACATTTGTTATATAAATTACAGGTATGGAAGGACTAGAAGAATCTACTGAGGATGGATCTCATCGTAGTGAACATAATAATAATGAACATGAACATGTTAATGAAGAAATTTATGTAGAATTAAATGATCAATCATCTCAACTTTTATGTACAGTTAAAGATTTAGAAGCTGAGATAAAAACTGTCAATGAAGAGAATGAAACAGTTTTAAGAGCACAAGAAGAGCTGAATCATATTTTACTAGATAAATATCATAATGATGAAAAGGATATGAGACCATAAATAAAATCTGAGTATGGAACCATGTCCCATCAACACAGAGGTAAGAAAGTAAAATATTATAAAAGTGAAAGTGAATCTTCTTATGAATCTAATGATAAAACATATAGAAGAAAATATAAGTATGATCAAGACAGCAGTGATAGTGACTATAGTCCTAAGAAAAGAAAGTACAAACCTTATGAATAGATTTCAGGGGAATTCAAGAAGATAAAACCCCCAAATTTTAACGGTTAAAGTGAAAAGGGAGAGGCAGTCGAAGCATGGCTGTCAGGCATGAAGAAATATTTTGAAATTTACGATTATTGAGATAAGTTAAAAGATAAGATGGCCATTTACAATCTGACTAGGAAAGCAGATATCTTGTGGAAGGATATTAAGAGAGTAAAAAACATTTAAGAAAAGAATGTAATTTGGAATGCATTTATGAAATACTTTATGAAATACTTTATGAAAAAGTTTATGTCTAAATAGTACAACGAAGAAAAAGCAAAAGAGTTTTATGATTTAAAACTAGGCTCTATGAGTATGAAGGAGTTAAGCAGTTGTAATATCTCCATAAATTATTTTTTTTTCTTTTTCTTATTTCTTTTCTCTTTCCTGTACATGAACAGTAATTGGATCCATCTTAACAAACACTTAAAGTAAATAATACATTCGTATGCTGCTATTACTTATCTTCTTACCCTTGTGTTTTCCTACTGGTTAGAAGGGTGTTATGGTTGACATGCCACTTACTTAGCTACGGCTAACCCCAATCCGTATGTTGTTATGCAGGTACACTTACACTATCGGAGTTTCCTCATGATGTAGGTAACATAAATTATTAAGTTAAACGCTTTTGATATTTACTTATAATATGGTTAGCAGTCTTCGGTTCTGTAATCAAGATATGCATTAGACGTATTTGCACACAACCATAACCATTTTTGATATGGACTAAATACAAACCTATTTGTATTAGCACAAACCTCAAAATACAATATCATCTCTTTTAAGAATGAACAATAGACATAATTTTGCTAGGTCACTTTGATTATCAAAAGAAGGGTCTTTTGTCTCATTCCAAATCTTTTTGCAAATGTTAAAGTGAATTCCTACTCCCTACCAATAGTCATGCCAAAACCCATCCAAGTTCCAAATTCCATCAAGGTAAAGGGTCACGTACATGTCCATAGTTTTTGCACATGGCATTCCCTATCTTACACGATATTTGTAATACAATGAAACATGAAATGTTTACAATTTATTAAGTTTGAAACCCTAGCTCTTCAACCTTTTGCTTACTCATATAATGCAGGGGTTCTTTAACGAAATTCATTAAGGCTGGTCAGATGGCTCCATAAATGGTAATTGCAGCGAGAAAGTGCCACCTACACCTCGGCAATTTGCACCGTGCAGGGTGTGTTTTTCCATACCTTCCAGCGAGTTCTGTAAGGCTAGCCATGTGACTCCATTAATGGTGATTGGAAGCGAAAGTGCCACCTGCACCTTGGAATACCCGTCTTTGGTTTTCTTGACTTTTGGAATGAAATACCCTTTCCAAGATAAGTTCATTCTCCTCCGGTTTGATTATTTACCTTCTGGCACTCGAGCTAAGGCTCTATGGTTTTTATCTCTAAATGGTGTTAAAATTATACTTTGGGTCTGCTAGATTTACTGTGTTTCTTCTGCGATCTGTAAGAGATGATTTCTTGCCATCGTGGGTACACTAGGAAGAGTTTTTCTTTAAATCTCAAGGAAGCAGCTATTATCTTCGATTCTTTTGAGGTAACTTTGAAAAGGCTTTAGTTCAGAATTTTGTTGAAGCGGTCCAACGTCATTCGGTATTAACACACTGTCTATTGATATGGTAGGTACTCTCGGCTCAGAATGGCGCAGGTTTAGAGGGAGTCTCTTTTCCCGGTAAGTGGCATTGCCCTTTCCACCTTCATACAGTGACAGGAAAACATCTTGGGAAGGACCCTTCACCAACGACAAAAGGAATATTTAGTTTCATGTCATGGCTAGGTTTTTCGAAGCTTCACCGGTTCGATGTGGCCTAAGGTTTTACTGTCACGAACCCATTGTAATAACTAGCTTTATAATATTTTCTTCATGAGAATCTAGGCCTCAATGAAAGGCGTCTTGGACTGTCTAATGTGACGTCCCTCCCGAGTAATGAAAAGACATTATGTTTGATTTTTAAATATATATATATATATTTATATATATATATATTATTTTATCATTTTTGAGATTATTCAATAAGGAGGCTAGATGAGAAATCGGCTGATTTAAGTCCTAGAAGGACTGTTGTAAGAAAACAATTTTTATTATTTTAATATAAGGATGAGCAGGAACAACCAAGTTAAATGAGGATATCATGCATGGAGGAGTGGGGGACAAGTTAGAGTTAGCCTCTGGGAAACCAGAACAGGTGTCAGAAGTGTATTTAAGACACTAGACACACCCTGAAAATCAGGGATTTGATTAGCTATGAAAATTCCATGAGGAATTGGCTACTAATGGTAAGACCTAGGAAAACTATAAAGGGATGGCATATGTGAGGAGGCAGGACGCTGCTGAGTATGCCGGAGAGAATTACACTTGCTGTGTGAGCACTCTGTGTTAGGCAAGGGATTCAGGAAACGCGACTGAGTTTGAGGCTAACTGTCCACACTTCTCATGCATGTATCTGGCTCGGGGGTGATTACGGACAGACTTGGAGTTTGTATCTAATCTATGGTTGGGAGGAACGTGGCTGTTCCTGTTACATTCGGTTTACAAGTTTCAGGTTTTTCTTAAAGATCATACTCCTCAGTATTTCCTATTATTTTATTTCTGCCAATAGCTATAGTAGTTTTGATCAATTAGCTGGTTGATTATAAATTCTTTTCTTGATTACGCTAATAGGAGATTTTATTCCAGTACGAATCCTCTGAATATGAGATTTTATTTTAATTTCGAATTCTCTGAACGATTATAAAAAAATCAGGATTTCTATGGAGCTATATTTGTAAAGATCTATAGTTGAGGAATAATGAGGATTTTATTTAGTTTTATTTTTGTCTATATCGATTTGCAACTCGAGAAGTTAAACTCTGGACATTTAGTGAAAATTATCTAAACTGTATTCGTTATTATTACTCTACTGAATCTCGTTTTTCATTGAATGAGAACCTGGAAAAGACCTTATTGGAAATCTAGTCGTTATATTGTTGTTAATGTCGATGCATGGTGTGGATCGGAACTCTACGATTCCTACTCGGCACTCATAAAAGGAAAGGTACACCGACTATGTATATTAGATACATTTATAACCAGCAGACTCAGATTTTTTTATGGGCGAAACCCTTCACGAAGTAATAAGAGCATGTTATAGACAGCTATTTGTCAATTTAACGCTTGATCATATCTAGACAAGAATTAAAAACGCGATTTCATCCACCATGCAGACCCTAAAGACTAAAGCCAAGATCTATTCTTAGTCTCATCGAGTCTTAAATCTTATATATGAAATATAGATACAGAGCATTTTTAGTGGTGAGTTTAATCCGTATTTGTAATTAGGGTTTCTTTCAAACCCAATAGGGTAACGGAGATCACCGTCAGCTTTGTGTGAAGTAACCTAACGACTTCAACCTCTTGCAAACAGAACATTGAATTTTATTGTCAGCTTAATGTTTGATCCATACACAGACAAGTTAAAGAAAAAAAAAATGCAAACTCTGTCACACCATGCAGATTGTCACATACCCAATTATGTCAGTTACTAAAGTAGTGAATTTAAAATTTTCTTAACATACTTCGATGAGTAAAACAATCATGCATCATCAATTCTATCTATGAAACATTCTATACCATAATACATATTCATAAGCAATTAAAGCTCTTAATATATATTAATATAAGACACATGAGACTATAAATTGGCTACCTTACCATGATACTTTCATGCAAGGTTAAGCATAATATAAGGAACCAAACAATAGCAATAGCGCATTTACATGGCAATTAACATAAGCAACATTTTACCAAGAATCACTTGACACAACCAACCATCATGATCATACAAGAGAGAGACGATATTTCACGTGGTTCACCCAGAAGGGGCTACGTCCACCAAAGAGAGTCATATCTTATTATTCATCAAATTCAAGGGGTACAATCTACCATTCAATGATTTCTTTCTCCTTGCTCGGGTCTCTCTTATAGAGAGAACATATTCAAAACTTCCCAAAGTCTAACATGGTGTAGAGTCTTCAAAGTAGAGACTCAGTAATTTTTTGTAAAAGAAATGCCTCATTCTGAAGCGCATCTTGAAGGTATTCTGCTTCACCTTAAGCTATACGAACTTAATCATTTTTAAACAAAACCTTGGAATTAATTAATGGAAATACTACTTTATGATTACTAAGCTTATTTTACAATCTAACTCTTTCAATAACTATATGTACATAATCATTCTTAACCAAACTTTGGAATTAAATAATGGAAAAACTCTTTTAATAACGATATGTACATAATCATTCTCAAACCAAACTTTGGAATTAAAATAATGGAAATGCTACTACATCGTTAGAGAACATCTAATAAAGGTTAATTTGTCACCACATTTAACTTCAACTAATATATGTATATCTACTAAATCCCATATCAAGAAAAATAATACACAATTAATAATAGTTCTTTCTCTAACCTCATTTCAACATTAATCGACTGTATGTAGAACATAGCATCAATTAAATGGGGATTACTATCATAATCCTAAAACAATTCAATTAATTGTCTATTAAACATCAATTTAATTTAGTGTGACATAAAATCAATTGACTTGGAATATTAGTACACTTTTACTTAACTATATCATAAATTGAGTTATTAATACAATCCTTTCAACTATTACTTTAAGCGTCAATCTATTTCAAGTAGGCATAAAATCAAATGTATTGAAATATTAATACATTTGATTTAACTAAATATAAAAATTAAATTGAATTATTAATATAATTCAACTAACTATTACATATGCGTCAATCCAAAATGACTCACTCATATCATCAATTTAATCGAAAGATGAAATCAGTTACCAAGTTTATGATGAAACGAGACTAGACGGAGTAATAAGGACGCCAATTCCTCCAAGCTGGACAACGGCGATCCTTCTCGATTAAAGCCAACCAACGGCCAACTCCAAAACGGGAAAAACGCCGCCGAGTTGCCTGAGCGTGAATGCTGATATCTCATCGAGAGAATCCAGGTAAGTTGGGAAGAACCTGCGAGTTAGTCTAAGCCACTCTATTGAATAACAACTTCACGAAGGCAGAATTTTCAATATATTTTCCAGCATTTAAAGTAAACACCAACGGAAAACACACACCAGACTTTCGACCTCTACACTCTTCCTATAAATTCTCTAATATAAAAGAATATACATAAAACATAAGAGACAGACAGGGATCACGCCTGCGGCTTCTTTCCTTAGACACAACGCTGCAGGGATCTAAACTTCACAATCCACCACAGAAATACGGTATGTATCAACCCAGTATATATTATTTAGAGAGGTATGCGGGGTTAGTCCTTCCGTGGCATCAGAACCTTAAGACCAAGATCGGCAGATATAGAGATAGAGATTTTTAATCTATAAGGATATATAAGCTTCAGCGATTTCCCAAATCACGACTTTGCTATACCCATAACATTCGCATGGGAACTAAACATAGGTTTAATGAATCTTTCTAGATAATAAAGGCAATACAGTATTCATCAACAGGCAGTGTAAATCTAAAACGCTACAGAACCAACATGGCTTGACTTTACCTCCATTCTCCTTCACGTCACGATAGGGAGAGATTGTCATAAAGAAAAAGAATACAAGGTTAAACATTATGTTGATCGATAAGCGTAATAATATTTTTGTCCCTCTGGAACTAGGTGCATTACACCTAGAGTCAATGAGAATGACTCTCTGCCAATCGTAAAAACCCATCCTTCCAAAGCTAAGAGATTTCATCGTTCAGAAATTTGTGATTTCCCAAGTTCCGATTTCAAATCTGGATCTCTATCTACAGGGTAATTACCAGTCAAGTGTAGTCATACATAAATTTAGTTGAACTCCATAACTTAATTAGACTGCTATCTATTGAGATTCTCCAGCAATCATACAGATAAGTGAAATTATAAAGAGTAGCGATCCATTTACGTGATTGAACATCAAGACAAAGAATAATAAACTAAAGTTGGAACGTCACTATGTAAGCGTGTAAACGCATCACTGTTTAACCCAGAGAGACTCACATCTAAAACTCAGATCTCAAGGTTCTCCAACAGAAATAACTCAGATCACAAAGTATGCAGAGGTATGAAATATGCATGCATGAAGGTAGCTAAAAGAGTCTTTTCACCTGAAATCGAGGCTCCGTTCCGGACTGTAATACAACGTTTTAGCAAAATAGCGCAACCAAGGTTTCATTCTAAAAATCCAGGATTCAAGAGAGATTTTGTGCTATTCATGCCAACTCTTTCTACCAGGATAGATCTATGTTCCTATAGTTAATGATCAAAACAACATTCTCTATCTACATATATAGAGAGGGTAATCACTCTTTTAAGGAATGCAGAGATGACAAATTGAAACCTGGAACTTACACCTTTAAACAAATAAAGAGATACAGGTTACCTGGTTCATAGCTTATTTGATAAGGGATTGGTACAAATCCGTACTTCGATTACACCTTCATCCACTGTATAGAGAATAGTGGATCGTCTCCTCCTTTGCTTTCTTTTCCCCATAACCCACGATAAATTCGTAGCAACCCAAAGGTCTCTGCCCAAAAAGAAACTGAGCCATCTCCCCCTATCTCTCCATGCTTTCTCGAACTTAATGATTTTTTCGGTCACTTTCCCCCCAAAACATTCTTGGAGAGTCCGCCCATGAGAGGGAACCCCTTTCTCCCCGATGGAAGCTGGCATCTCCTAAAGTTAGAGCTCCTCCATAAGCGACAAACGTCGTGTAGTAAGGGTTAGCGTGTTGTTTTTGTGGCAGATGGCGAGGGTAAGATTTGGTGCTCTTTTAAGGAGACCACCCTCCTCCGCTCTCTCTTAGTGGTTGAAGATGCAAGGAGTACTCTTCAACTAACTCTCCGATATTTAGTTAAGTTAGTTCGATCTAAGTTTAACTTCTTCTTTCTTTCTTTTTTTTGTATAATATTTATATATATATATGTGCGCATATCTACATCAAGTGTTTGTTTTTAGCTCAAGTACCACTTGGAGTCACCTATAACAAGTATTACAATTTTCTTAATCAAACAAACTGAGCTTTACCGAAGCTAAGCCTTACCAAATAATTCGAATAAGTTAAGATTCCTAAATACTAATAATCCAGCTAAATTTATTTAGCTTTAATAATGTTCTCACCCAACCTCTTCTAGGAATAGGATATACATCTTCTTATGTACATATATTGATATATATATATATATATATATATAATTATATATATATCTATTTAATAAGATTTATTTTGTGTAGTATACTTCCTAAGGATACCTTATGAAGCTTCTCTTAGGCTATTTTCCACACATAACTTATTTATTTGGCGTTTAAGTACCAAACTAGGAAATCGAGGACATCCATGGGGATTTCCCTTAAAATTCTTAGTATAGTTAACACATTGTTAACTAACGCCAGGATGACATTAGTCGTCAGTATGAGACTCTCCCTTAGTGGCTCAGTTTCACGTTGTTTTAGTTGAGTCGTCATCCTTTAGTCCCTGAGTTTTTACAATGACATTTGCAACTTCAGGAAATGACATAACAATATTTTCAATGTCCACAGGTGGGGCCTTGGCCTTGGGCTCCTCAACTGGGCTACTTACAAATTAGGACATATTTACGAAACAATGAAATACAAAAAGAGAGGGATATCACATCCTCCACCCCTTTAAAAATAACACCGTCCTCGGTGTTGATATATTCTAGTCGTTCGTCCTCTCTTCTTGAGCCACCTTTCTGCTTGCTTCATCATTTCTATTCTTACCTTCTTTGGTCTTTTCATGAATTTCTCACAAGTCACTATCAATCACCCTGCATTTTTTTTTTTTTAAAACCGGAATTCAAAGCAACCGTAAAACTTATCATCAACTTAATGATCAAACTCATATTCATAAATACTGAGTCATTTATTGTAACATAACGTTTGCAGTCTATGGAATATATTTTAATCATTGTTTGTGCTTTTATCATCACAAGCACACATAATTCAAGTGATCCAGGAATGTAGACTATGTACTTAATCACAACAAACCATTCACTTGATCCAGAAAATTATTGTCTAACACCCGAGTGCTCACACAACAATTCTTTCGAAATTCTTGCCTAACAGTTCAGTGCTCACACAGCAATTATTTCACAGATTTCTTGCCTAACACCACAGTGCTCACACAGCAATACTTTCTCTCATGCATACTAAGCAGCGTCCTGCCTCCCGCATATGCATTCTCTTATAGTTTTCCTAGGTCTTTACCGCTTGTTGATTCCTTCAAGAATCCTAGCGGGTGTCAACTCCTTGATTTCTCGGGAGTGTTTCAGTGCCTTTAACGCACTCTCGGATAATTCCCCTCAAGCCTTCTCGCTTGAGTCCAGGAATCTATTCCCCTCAAGCCTCCTCGCTTGAGTCTAGGAAAATCTTCTTCAAATTCATCAATTATTTCGTCATATTACATTTTATAACCATACAATTTCTCTCACCAATTTGGTTTAGTGCTTTATTCAACAATAATTAACAATAATAAAAGCTGCAATGTGGATCTTTCATCCTCACCCCTTTATTGTACCATGCATAATATATTACGCTTTTGTCTTTCGACAAGTTCCACCGAGCTTTGGCCATCTGCCAAATTCAATTATTAGTAACACTTTATATAAAAAAATCAAATATTTGTAAATAAGAAAATCATTCGTTCTTCATACTACAATATCCATACTTGATCATCTGAAGTAAACGTTTTTCTCCTTCCAAGCATATCTAACTTACTTAATAGGATTACATAATTCCTTGAACATGAAATAATATTCTTCCTATGATGACCCATGGACATGATGATTTCTTAACCTCGAATGTTATCCTTCACTATTTCAAACACACTTCCTATTTTAGTTATACAACCAACATCACATAGAAATCACCAATTTTCTAAAACATACTTGCATACCTTATAATGATAACCATATACCTTTGTAAGGGTGGCCGCATATCTTCTTATTATAAGATCCTCATATGTCGAGGTACCAGTTTACCTGTATCATCACACATTAGTATTACACTAAATATCACCTGCATCTATATATCCCATTTTTACCTCTTGACTGTTGTAGTGATGTGTGGGAATATAGCATTCCGCTCGACCACAACATTAATGTGTTAGTCGTAAAAGAAAAACTGTAATTAAATCATAAGAGCAATCATGCATAAAACATATGTCAATCATCACCTTGACTTGTTTCATAAAAGCTTTATACATCAATTACTGTTAAATATTACTTCTGATCTATCATGGAACTTCCATGATATTAACGGTTTTTCTTAACTCCTAATGCGGATTTAAAACAGTCATTATAGAAACATTAGTGAATTTAAAGTGTCATGTATTACCATTCCGTGGCGGTTCTAGTTTTCCAATACTTTTATTCATACAATAACACATACTCACCATTAATTACATCTATGCATTCAATATGTGAGCAACATGATTAACTATAGTTTTACTTCTTAACCAAAATAATCATTTTGACACCACATATAACATATGTATAAAGCCATTTTGAATGATAAATTTACGATGTTGACATAACTAGGAAGTTCTGGTAACATACATACAGCCGAACTAACCTTCCACAAGAAATGTTCGGATTTATACTTGACAGTTCCTAACATAATCAAAACATTAGACCATCTTTTTAGTCAGATATTAGCATATATACTTACTTTATAAACGACTTAACAGATATAAGTTGCTTATTTTATCTATCTGAATCTCATATTCGGAAATCCTGACGAATTGCTCAATAGAATTCGATTAGTCAGAAACAATTAACAAAATGTATCAACCCTATTCTCCCATATGACGCGTTTACTGAAACTGAAAGATATCCACTCCTAAGAGCAACAATAAAGGTAGAGAAGGTAATAAGTATTTAAGACGACTTATCCAATCAACAGATTTAGGAGAGCTCCTCCGTTTAGCACATTCACAACTAGGATGACTTTCAATATACGAAGACTCATTCCACAAAACCATAACCGTTATCATGCTAACGATTATTTGCTCGTTGTCCAATGAATTCTAATTTGTAAAATAGGAGGATATATTTATCAGCTAATATTTACCAATAACAGATTGTTCATCTCCATAATGAAACATATACTATCCTTACCTACAAACAATGTTGCACCATTATAATGCTTTCACCAAATGAAACATACTTACTTGCAATTCAATGACGACTTGTAAGCTACCTGTTGTCGATCCGTTGAAATGAAATTTTCTATTGCGTCTTGTGTCCCCAGTTCGACTAGCTCATATATGTTTTCCCCGACTGAGCCCAAATAAGCCCGAGTGTTTGCAACCTGCGCTCTGGCGGAAGAAACTTGAAGTCGAGCTCGGAGATTCATTTTCCCTCCTCCATTACAATCCATGCATCCAATATGAAACGAAAACAATTGATTAGTAAACTTAACAACCTTCATACTCACTTATCCCATGTTGAGCTCATTAGGCCCTAGTGTTGTAACCTAATGCTCTGATACCATATGTCACATACCCAATTATGTCAGTTACTAAAGTAGTGAATTTAAAATTTTCTTAACATAAACTAAATATAAAAATTAAATTGAATTATTAATATAATTCAATTAACTATTACATATGCGTCAATCCAAAATGACTCACTCATATCATCAATTTAATCGAAAGATGAAATCAGTTACCAAGTTTATGATGAAACGAGACTAGACGGAGTAATAAGGACGCGAATTCCTCCAAGCTGGACAACGGCGATCCTTCTCGATTCAAGCCAACCAACGGCCAACTCCAAAACGGGAAAAACGCCGCCGAGTTGCCTGAGCGTGAATGCTGATATCTCATCGAGAGAATCCAGGTAAGTTGGGAAGAACCTGCGAGTTAGTCTAAGCCACTCTATTGAATAACAACTTCACGAAGGCAGAATTTTCAATATATTTTCCAGCATTTAAAGTAAACACCAACGGAAAACACACACCAGACTTTCGACCTCTACACTCTTCCTCTAAATTCTCTAATATAAAAGAATATACATAAAACATAAGAGACAGACAGGGATCACGCCTGCGGCTTCTTTCCTTAGACACAACGCTGCAGGGATCTAAACTTCACAATCCACCACAGAAATACGGTATGTATCAACCCAGTATATATTATTTAGAGAGGTATGCGGGGTTAGTCCTTCCGTGGCATCAGAACCTTAAGACCAAGATCGGCAGATATAGAGATAGAGATTTTTAATCTATAAGGATATATAAGCTTCAGCGATTTCCCAAATCACGACTTTGCTATACCCATAACATTCGCATGGGAACTAAACATAGGTTTAATGAATCTTTCTAGATAATAAAGGCAATACAGTATTCATCAACAGGCAGTGTAAATCTAAAACGCTACAGAACCAACATGGCTTGACTTTACCTCCATTCTCCTTCACGTCACGATAGGGAGAGATTGTCATAAAGAAAAAGAATACAAGGTTAAACATTATGTTGATCGATAAGCGTAATAATATTTTTGTCCCTCTGGAACTAGGTGCATTACACCTAGAGTCAATGAGAATGACTCTCTGCCAATCGTAAAAACCCATCCTTCCAAAGCTAAGAGATTTCATCGTTCAGAAATTTGTGATTTCCCAAGTTCTGATTTCAAATCTGGATCTCTATCTACAGGGTAATTACCAGTCAAGTGTAGTCATACATAAATTTAGTTGAACTCCATAACTTAATTAGACTGCTATCTATTGAGATTCTCCAGCAATCATACAGATAAGTGAAATTATAAAGAGTAGCGATCCATTTACGTGATTGAACATCAAGACAAAGAATAATAAACTAAAGTTGGAACGTCACTATGTAAGCGTGTAAACGCATCACTGTTTAACCCAGAGAGACTCACATCTAAAACTCAGATCTCAAGGTTCTCCAACAGAAATAACTCAGATCACAAAGTATGCAGAGGTATGAAATATGCATGCATGAAGGTAGCTAAAAGAGTCTTTTCACCTGAAATCGAGGCTCCGTTCCGGACTGTAATACAACGTTTTAGCAAAATAGCGCAACCAAGGTTTCATTCTAAAAATCCAGGATTCAAGAGAGATTTTGTGCTATTCATGCCAACTCTTTCTACCAGGATAGATCTATGTTCCTATAGTTAATGATCAAAACAGCATTCTCTATCTACATATATAGAGAGGGTAATCACTCTTTTAAGGAATGCAGAGATGACAAATTGAAACCTGGAACTTACACCTTTAAACAAATAAAGAGATACAGGTTACCTGGTTCATAGCTTATTTGATAAGGGATTGGTACAAATCCGTACTTCGATTACACCTTCATCCACTGTATAGAGAATAGTGGATCGTCTCCTCCTTTGCTTTCTTTTCCCCATAACCCACGATAAATTCGTAGCAACCCAAAGGTCTCTGCCCAAAAAGAAACTGAGCCATCTCCCCCTATCTCTCCATGCTTTCTCGAACTTAATGATTTTTTCGGTCACTTTCCCCCCAAAACATTCTTGGAGAGTCCGCCCATGAGAGGGAACCCCTTTCTCCCCGATGGCAGCTGGCAGCTCCTAAAGTTAGAGCTCCTCCATAAGCGACAAACGTCGTGTAGTAAGGGTTAGCGTGTTGTTTTTGTGGCAGATGGCGAGGGTAAGATTTGGTGCTCTTTTAAGGAGACCACCCTCCTCCGATCTCTCTTAGTGGTTGAAGATGCAAGGAGTACTCTTCAACTAACTCTCCGATATTTAGTTAAGTTAGTTCGATCTAAGTTTAACTTCTTCTTTCTTTCTTTTTTTTGTATAATATTTATATATATATATGTGCGCATATCTACATCAAGTGTTTGTTTTTAGCTCAAGTACCACTTGGAGTCACCTATAACAAGTATTACAATTTTCTTAATCAAACAAACTGAGATTTACCGAAGCTAAGCCTTACCAAATAATTCGAATAAGTTAAGATTCCTAAATACTAATAATCCAGCTAAATTTATTTAGCTTTAATAATGTTCTCACCCAACCTCTTCTAGGAATAGGATATACATCTTCTTATGTACATATATTGATATATATATATATATATATAATTATATATATATCTATTTAATAAGATTTATTTTGTGTAGTATACTTCCTAAGGATACCTTATGAAGCTTCTCTTAGGATATTTTCCACACATAACTTATTTATTTGGCGTTTAAGTACCAAACTAGGAAATCGAGGACATCCATGGGGATTTCCCTTAAAATTCTTAGTATAGTTAACACATTGTTAACTAACGCCAGGATGACATTAGTCGTCAGTATGAGACTCTCCCTTAGTGGCTCAGTTTCACGTTGTTTTAGTTGAGTCGTCATCCTTTAGTCCCTGAGTTTTTACAATGACATTTGCAACTTCAGGAAATGACATAACAATATTTTCAATGTCCACAGGTGGGGCCTTGGCCTTGGGCTCCTCAACTGGGCTACTTACAAATTAGGACATCTTTACGAAACAATGAAATACAAAAAGAGAGGGATATCACACAGATCCTGCTTTTGTGGATAACCTAACGATTTCAATCATCTACAAACAGAACATTAAACTTTAGTTCTCAGACATGGATTCATCATATTCCGATTTTTCGTCCATCCTAGTTACATTCGAGTGTATGCTTGGTAGTAAACTCACTTAATAAAGGAAGATTCCTCTCATTTAGACGCATAGCTTATAGCAAAAATGATTTCTATAATCTATATAATTCTACCTTATCATTTAGCAGTCGGGAGAACAAAATGAAGAAGTTCAAAGCATACTTATCAGGGAACCCACAGTATTTGAGCTCTACGCGAGTCCCAGCAAAAAAATACGATTATAAGCATTAAATATTACAGGCAGAAGGCATTACATTAACCTGGCATCCAAAACCTAGACAAGTTCTTCCACATTGAAGAAATGGCAAGTTCCAGTCATAGGGTTCAAGCGAGAATCTTTCAAACGATAAAAGTTTATGCAGAAACTATTACATTAAAACCTTGGCGTGGAAACCCAACATCCTAAACGAACTGATAAGTTCTTCAAAATTTATATACTGCTAAAACAAGATTCTATTAACCTCGACAAGGGTTTGATGCGAGAAAATTCTTCCATGCAATGCTGGAGTTGGTGGAGTGATGCCTGCTTACCAAAAGGAGTAGCCCCAAATCACCAGCACCTGATTGACTCATAAAAACCTGCCACTGACAAAACAGAGACTTTAGTAACTGAAATAGAGGGCATCTATATATGGAATTTTTTTTTAAAAATAAATTTGCGTCATTTACCTTTGAGATGAAGTCATTGGTCACGACCCCTTCATATTATCCACGAGAGCTACCATACAACTCTGCAACGAGGGTTTCCTCCTATCAAAGAACCACCTAGCAAGTCTGGTGCATTATCTACCCTTCAAACTTTTACCTATTACCAGCGCAGCTACTAGAGCTCATAACTATGGTGCTTCGCTTCATACTGGAGAGGCATTTTGACTATGTCGAATGAAGACCTGAGAATTTTAATCTTTAACAAATGTGTCGAGCTTGATCAAAACTAGAACCGAGGCTAATTAAGAGTATTGTCACTCCATTTAAAACAATTTAATGAGAGTCACATGGCTCGGTACCATGCTGAGTTGCTGGCATCCATCGAAGACCCCAATCTAGTACTGTGACCCATCAATTCAATGGACAAATTAAATGTTGCAGGTGCCACTGTTGAAATGTCAAATCCTAGCGTAAGGCATTAGACTGTAGGTTAAATGAAAGTTTTTAACCATACTTACGAGCTAGAGGATGGAAAGGCGACTTTATAACATGTAACCTTAGCCTAGTTATCACCATATTGGATTTTCCTTTGAAGGGTAAAACCTTCATAGAGCTTGCATAAAGTCTTTCTTTGCCAGGACATAATATCCCTTCGCGGCCGCAAATTCATATAGTTAAAATGGTCTAGACATGTCATATATTTCAATGGAAGGTGTGCCAAACATGCATAGCATAAGTAATGAATTTAAGTGAACATAACGATCCTTTGTCACAACTTGTCAAGAGTACCATGTGTTCTACAATAATCTTTATGGAGGAATTTTAAACCAAAGTGGAGTGCTTTGACCTCATAACCTGCACCTACAGTATGAAGTAAACAAAGAACTGAAGGTCCACATCTTGTTATGGGTAAACATGCTCGTGGAGTCGCATTTATTTAGAACTCATCTCTGCGTCAATGAAGAAATCCGATGGTATAGGCGTACCTGCAAATCAAGTATGGAGTATGTTAGCTATAGCTAAGTAAGCGGCATGTCAACCATTAATACTCCTCTATCCAATAGGAAGAATTACAGGAGACAGAAGTTAACTTAGTTTAGCATACGAATGTAATATTTATTTCAATATGTGTTCACATAGATCCGAATGATGTGTAATCCCAGTAAGGGGAAAGAAGAACAAAAAAAAAAAAAAAATTATGGAGATATTACATCTAAATTCTAAATTCAAGGTTATCGTTTTTCTGTGTTTATATCAAATTATACTTATCTATTTCCAGAATTTTAAAGAACACAGATTGTTTTGTTCCAAGGATGCTGTAAGCATAAGAGAATTAAGCTCCATGGATTTCACGACCTATGGGTTATAGATATGAATGAAATTTTATATGTTTCAATATTCGTTCTCAATATGGATATGGTTTTGTCTGATTCAGTTTGAAAGAAAAATGGAACTTGGGTCTCAATGTATTTATAGTTGAAACGTTACAGTGATATCATATTCTACCCGTGATTCACCATCCCCAATTTCTTTGGAGTTGCCTCTTTAGATTCCACCCCATACATGATCTTCTTCAGCATGAGTCGCGGCCAAACCCTAGGTTAAATATAAAGCTTGGAAGGCCCGACTTAGCAGTTTAAATAGTAATGTAAACTTTTGCGGGGTAAATGATGGTGATTGTCTTATATAAGAACTCACCGATCTAAAGATTGAAGTTTATTATCTGAGGAGTTCTTCAAATTTTTAACTGAGAGTCCATTGAATCTCAGTAATACTTTATGATGAGGAATTATAAGGAATTTAATTCTGTAATACCTCCATATCATAACTGTGACGAATCTATCATATAAATACACAATAATGATGTATAAAAGAAATCGTGGAATTCTTACACACAGGGTTTATATAGAATTCGATGATCCATTTTTTCACAGAGTTTTATACTGTCAATTGTAGGTCAAATATTAGCTACCACTAGATGAAAATCGATGTAAATATACAATGAATATATATAAAAGAAATCGTGGAATAATTCTTACATAGAGGGCTTTGTACAGAATTCAATGATTCTTTTTTTTTTCCACAGGTTTGATACCGTCAAGTATAGGTTGAACATTAGCTATCACTAGATCCAATTTATAAATAATGAAAATCGACAATTACATGACTCAAACCTGAAAAGTAAAATATGAACATAGTCCATCCCATTTTATCGCCATTTTCCTAGTATAAACGCAGATTGGAATTACCAGATTTAAAGAATCTTGATTTATGTCAACGAATAACTCAGGTTAGAATTATGAATTCTCCACAAAAATACTAAATATCTATTCTTTTAGCAGATCAAGCATTATTTGACAGCATTGTAACTAACAATTTTTCCCTTATGCACAAGATCTTATTTAAATAATTTGGAAAAATAACATAACAAAAAATTGCTTAGGGTCTATATAGCAAAACCTGGAACTTGTAACCCAAATGAAGTTGGAACAGCCACTTTCCACCGAACCATAGATTAGGTACAAACACCAAGTCTGTCCGTAATCACCCCCAAGCCAGATGCATGCATGAAAAGTTTGAACAATTAACCTCAAACTCAGTCTCGTTTTCCAGAATCCCTTGCCTAACAAAAAGTGCTCACGCAGCAAGTATAATTGTCTTCGGCATACTCAGCAGCATCTTGCCTCTCACATATGCCATCCCTTTATAGTTTTTTTCCTAGGTCTTACCATTAGCAGCCAATTCCTCATGGAATTTTCACAGCTAAGTAAATCCCTGGTTTTTTGGGTGTGTCTAGTGTCTTAAATACACTTCTGACACTTGCTCTGGTTTCCCAGAGGTTAACTCTAACTTGTCCCCCACTTTTCCATGCATGATCTCCTCATTTAACTTGGTTGTTCCTGCTCATCCTTTTATTAAAAAAATAATTTAAATAAAAGTTGTTTCTTACAATGGTCCTCCTAGGACTTCTTCAGCAGATTTTTCATCTAGCCCCCTTATTGAAATAAATTTCACAATGATAACAATATATATAATATATACATATATATTTTGAAAACATAATGTCCTATCATTATTTGGGGAACGTCACAGCAGTAAATTCGTAAGTCTGTTAATATATGTTCCTTACATAGTAGACGAGAAACTTAAAGTACAAAGGTTTTTGAGTTGTTTACACTTCAATGAAAAAGACATAATTGAATGATGACAACCCTACAACTCTTGAGGAAGCCATGAGAAAGGCCAAATTCTGTTATGAATAGAACAGAAAAAGAGAAGGTGTATCGAGCTGGAGGAATAATAAACCTAGTAACTTTGAGTATAAAAATAAAAATTTTAATGTTAATAAGAATTCTGGAAATAACAAGAGAAATTTCCCTAACAAAAATTTTCATGGCAATAATTTCAGAAGTAATGCACCACAAAATTTCACAACTGTAAGAAACATGCCTAATAATAGTAATAATGCCAGAAATAATGAACAAAGACCACCTTTAAAATGTTATGACTTCAAGGACTGCACGCGATAGAAAACTATATGAACAGGAGAAGAACAGTCAACAACATTCATACAATGCAGGCAAAACCAACAATTGGTGATTTAGCAAGGGAGATGCCCAGGATCAACGCATCACTGGAAAACCGACACGTAGACCATCAAACTTCAATGCTCAAGATCAAAGGTATGCTACAAAATAGACCTATTTCTATTTTAATTGATCCAGGTGCAAGGTTGAGTTATGTATCACCTGATTTAGTAAAAAGCTGTAAGTTGAAAGTAGAAAAGTTTGATAAATCATGGTTGGTTTAGTTAGCTACAGGAACCAAAAGAAAAGTAGTAGAATTTGTTAAAAGTTGTGATTTGCTTATGAGTTAGTTAAATATGCAAGTTAAATTGAGTGTATTACTGTTAGGGTCTTATGATGTCTTAATCAGAATGGACTGGATGGAAAAGCATAGGGTAGTGCTGAATAGTTTTGAAAAGACTTTAACATGTTTGAATAATAAAGGAGAAACGAAAACTGTAAAAGGAATCCCTAGAAAAACCTCTATTAGATAGATTTCTGCTTTGCAAGTGAAAAATGGTGTAAGAAAAGGGTGTAAAATGTTTGTTGTAAACGTAATTAATGACAAACATACAACTAAGGAAGATAAGTTAAAACTATAAGACATAACAATTCTAAAAGACTTTTTTGATGTATTCCCAGAAGAAATTCCAGGACTACCTCCGAAAAGGGAATTAGATTTCACCATTGAGCTGGTACCGGGTGTGGTACCAAACTCAAAGGCTCCTGACGGAATGGACATTCTATATCTTAAGAACTAAAATAACAGTTAAAAGAACTAATTAACAAAACTTACATAAGGCCAAGTGTGTCTCCTTGGGAAGCACCTGTCATCTTTGTTAAAAAGAAGGACGGTACCTTGCGTCTATGCATAGGCTACCATCAGTTAAATAAAATGACTATTAAAAACCGATATCCTCTGCCTCGCATAGATGATCTATTTGATCAAGTATGCAGAGAAATGATATTTTCTAAAATAGACCTAAGATCTGGATATCATTAAGTCAGGATAAAATATGAAGACATTTTTAAAACTGCTTTCAGAACCCGTCATGGGCATTACGAGTTCGTAGTTATGCCATTTGGGCAGACTAACACTCTAGCAGTCTTTGTGTGTCTTATGAATAATGTTTTACATAAGTATCTATATAAGTTTGTAATTGTTTTCATTGATGATATCTTAATTTATTCTAAGACTAAAGAAGAACATGACAATCACTTACGAATAATTCTACAAGTCTTAAGAGAACATCAACTTTACGCTAAATTCAGTAAGTGTGACTTTTTCAAAAATAAAATTCAATACTTGGGTCACCTAATATCCAAAGATGGGATCTCAGTTGACCCAGATAAAATAAGAGCAATTAATGAATGGCATGTCCGTAAAGATGTAACAGATGCACGGTCATTCATGGGAATCACAGGTTACTATAGAAAATTTATTGAAGGATTCTCAAGAATCTCAAATCCCATAACCTCTTTGCAGAAAAAGGGAAATAAATCCATTTGGGATCAAAAGTGTGAACAGAGTTTTAAGAAGATGAAAGAACTGTTAACAGCGACACCTATATTAAAAATTGCAAATCCAAACAAGGACTTCGTTGTATGCACTAATGCATACAATCATGGACTTGGCGGAGTCTTAACACAAGAAGTTCATGTAATAGCGTATGAGTTAAGGAAGCTAAAAATTCATGAAAAGAACTATGCTACCTATGATCTAGAGATGGAAACCATGATACATGCTTTAAAGATGTGGCACCATCATCTGATCAGTAGAAATTTTTCAATAATGACAGATAATAAAGCTTTAAAATACTTATTGGATCAACCAAATCTGAACACAAGGAAAGCTAGGTGGTTGGCTTTCCTTATCGAATATGATTTCGAAATTCAGCACATAAAGGGCAAACAAAATAAAGTGGCTGATGCCTTAAGCATAAATGCACAACTAAATTTCATGGAAACAATCAACACTTATAAAATAGATCTGGAAAATCAACTAGAAGAAGGAATTAAACAAGATGAAAAATATAAAAAATTACATGAAAAAGTTGCTAAAAATATATCTAAAAATTTAATAACAGATTACAGCTTGAATGAAAAAGGTCTAATGATGAATAAAAATAGAATTTGTGTTTCTAATGTATCAAGAATTAAGTGGTTGATTTTAGACGAAGTACATAAAAGTCCTTATTCGGGACACCCTAGTTACCAGAAGATGATAACAATGTTGAGAAAGGATTACTTTTGGCCAAATATGAAAAATGAAGTAGTTGAATACATAGCTAGGTGCTTTGAATGTCAGCAATTTAAAGATGAGCATCAACAACCAGCTGGCCTGTTACAACCATTTCCAATTCCACAATGGAAGTGGGAAATTATGAGCATTGATTTTATAACTGGTTCACCTAAAAATAAAAAGTAGAATAATTCAATAATGGTAGTATTAGATAAGCTTAGTAAACAAACTCAGTTTATACCTGTTCAAACCACTTTTAAAGCCACTAAGATTGCATATGTGTTTATGAAGCAAGTTTTTGTGATATCCCTCCTTTATGACCTATTATGTTAAAAAAATGAAAATATTGTTGTACACGTGGTTACTAGTCAGGACCTCAAGGCCAAGGCCCCACCTGTGGACCTCAAAAGTATTGTTACATTATTTCCTAAGCTGTAAATGTCATCTTGAGCTAGGTTAATCCTAAGCGGAGTAACTACACATTACAAGCTTGTAGGAAACCCTTAAGACCTAATCACTAGCGTAAAGATGGTTCTTACTAAATAATCTTGCATGAGGTTAAGCAACTACCCTAAGTAACTACTTTTGTTACTTAAGAGAAATAGGATTATCATAAGGATCCTGATCATCTTTAAATCTTGGCATCAAGTGCCAAGGAGTTCTTTCGGAGACTTTATTTATAAGAGAAATCTTCTTAGAGATTTTATAATCACCTTAGTTAGAAAATAAGATGAGCTATTTTACTAACACTAGTTTACAAAAAAGGGGAACTTGTCCTTTTGATTTATAATAGTATTTCTCTATTGAGCAACCGATCTCTCGACTTTTTGGGCGATACTTGGAAAGTTGTCATCTAAATACCAACAAACCCAAAATCGCCATAGGATTTGGTTCGTTGAGTCCTAACAAGAAGATGAAGTACCACTTGTCCGTTGGTAATCCTGTGTGTTAGTGGGAGGACCCTTCAAGAACAAGCCATCAATTAGTGGAGGAAAATCTAATTGTTATTGGTGGGGAAAACTGCTGATAATAAATGGCGACCACACCGAGAGGATGGGGGCACCACTGAAGTTAAATAGCAGATATGAGATAGATTACGAGGGGGATTTTCTTTTTATGATTTGGGAAAATGGGGAAAACATGGCGAGTGGGTAACAAGGGCGGCATGTTCACTTCTGCAAACCCTAGATCCGTAGACGATATGGGAAAAAAAATCCACGAGCCTGTGGAGGACGAGGGAGGCAGAGGTTAGATCTGGATAATGATCTATAGGAGGATCGATCTATACGATAGAATTAGTGTAGAATTATATCCCTGCGATGGGAACTCTTGCCAAGAAGGTCATTGAACGAGATGATGTGAACTCTGTAAAAATAGCAAGAGAGCTCTGCGATAAGTTTGAAGCCAGCGGTGGAGGTAAGTAACCCCTGTAATATGAGTTAGAAATTGATTTGAGCTTAAACGTTGTAGTATCGTACTTTGCTTAGTAGTTGATATCTGTTCGATCCCTACATTTGTATCATTTCGTCTCATGCCACAGTATGGGGTTGAGAAGGGCTCCAACCTTGGGTGTTGTCTATTTACTTTCTTGTTGGTAGACATATATAATTCTCCTAGTATGACGTTAAATCTCATAATGTTGGGGATATATATATATATATAAATATACATTCGTGTCTAATATAATTTTGTAGTCAAGGGGATGAACTCATCGAGGAAATTGTCTGTAGTTTATGAAAACTGAACTTGTCTACTGTAAGTATGGTTGCTGAATATGAATTGCAGCCTACGACCTCTATTTTGTTAAGGTTCTAACCTTTCTCGAACAATCGATCACCATGCATGTACATTTTTTTTACTATTCTTTATCAATTGATCATCTGGATCGCTACGCATTTTATTAACCCAGTAATAAAATTATCAGTATGCTCAAATCAAGATTAACAGGACCGTAGACTTAGACTTAGAGTCAATAATGATAAATAATCATTGTGATATCCATTATATGTTGAGGATTTTGATTTTATCCTCAAGGAATCAAGGACATAATACTATATGTGTGTATTGTCAAGGCAGAGCCAAGTTAGTTTATACTGCCACGTATATGATTTATTCGATAAATTTTGGTTGAGGATCTCCGTAGTCTGCCTCGCTGCCTTGATGTTCGTTAGCCTCTGTTTGCAGATCTTCGTAGGCTATTTGGATGCCACAATTAATTTATATATATTAATAATCTTTGCTAAAACGCCTTACCAGAGATTTGATCTCTGTGTGAAGACGTGTCTTCAGTTTTACTTTACCCTTGTGCTAAGTGGATGCACGGCGATGACGAAGACACTGGAAAAAATTTGTTGTTTATTGTCCATAGCCTGTATTTAAATCGCATGTGATCATTGTTTCCTTGATTTTGGCGAAACTCTGTATGTAGAAGAATAGAACTCTGTTTTGGAGAACTGTGTTAAAATCCTCTGTATGAAGTGTGATAGGTATTTCTTTCAGCGATCCACGCATTACTAGATATATTTTTACTAGTCAAGAACCGACCTTCAGTTTGGTCTTTACTTGATTATTTTGCTCCAGTTTGGTCTTTTGCATGATAGGTGGTCTATCCATGACGATCATAAGACCACGTTCTTACCTGCATGTGAAGTGATCGGAATCTATCACATAAGTGATTACTTTAATTAATGTTTAAATGTTATGATGAGATCGTATTATAATTATGTTGATATCATCTTTAAATTTTATGCCAAGATCTTAGATCTCTTCGAGATGAGCATTGTTAGGTTGAAATAGTACCTCTTGCAGAAGATCATTGTCATGTTTTCCCTTCGATGAATATGCTGACGTTGTTGGATAAAGATCTAGGTGAATTAGATTCGCTGAGTGTTGTTTGATTTTCAGTTAGCAATTCTAAATTGCTAGATGTAACCGAAATTTCAGATAAATAAATGATGCGACAGTTTGGTGGACATAGCCCAGAGATTTTTGGGTGAACCACGTTTATATATGGTGTATGATGGTTAGTGTATTGTTGTCATGTGACTTATTGTTAAAATGTATTGAGTGGTTATTATGTTGTCCATGTGGAGAAGATCTAATATGTGTATGGTCCGTCATTTAAATATGTTGAATATAGTAGCAGGTTGTCGTATTATAAGCATATTTAAGGCTTGAAAAATATAAATAGTTATGACAAATGGTTATGAATTGTATGAAGATGTTCAAAGGTAATGATGGCGGCATTCGAGTATATGATCACATGTTAATATGATGAAGCATGGACATAGGGTAAGTATAATGTTTTCATTTATAATTGAAGTGGATTTACTTATCGTTATCATGTGCCGTGAGGGGTATGTTACAGGTCTTCCATGTGTGATCTTTGTATATCATTGTAATTGTTATTGTTGTTGATATGTATTTTTTATGGGAATTCCTTGATGTCATGAGATTAAATGTATGGTTGAAGGGATATCCAAGGAGCTGCAATGATAATACTTAATAACATAAGCAAATTGACTTTTATAAGAATGTCAAGTGTATGCACAAGGATTAATTAGATGTTGGCTATTTTCTTATAATGTTTTATTGTGAATATCTTTAAGGGAAGAAATTTTAATTTTTTTCACCAAAATACTAACTCGCAAATCTTGGAGACGTTACATATGGTATCAGAGCACAGGTTGCAAACACTCGGGCTTAGTTGGGCTCAGCATGACGAAGAGAAATATAAGGTTGGTTGAACCAGGGAAGGTATTCTACCTATGAGACGCAACTAAACGAATCCACCTTCAGGTAACCAATAAGGCATCCGTGGGTTGATTGAAAGTAAGTCTCTCTTGCCGAAACATTATGTTTTTAAAAACTCACCAAAGAGATCTAGGTACAAAGTATATTTTTCTACTATTTATGTACCTTGATAGACTAGGGTTGTGCATATACTTACTATTCATGTGCTACTTATGAATATTTCCTTGATAGGGATGCCCCAAAGAATGCTTATTATGTTGCATAATTAACTGAATGTTGTTAGTGAAAAGGGTGGGTAAATAACCTTAATCCTTGGTTCTCAAAACTAAATTGGGTATACCACTATAGAAGAATAGACCTCTTTTTAGTAGGTGACTAAATATATGTGTAGTTATATTGACGAAGAACAGGATACGGATGTGATCGAAAGTCCGCTTGAGTAATTAACTAAATTATACAAATTGCAAAGATATTATTGAGCAATGATCTTCCTACTCTTGCATTTAAGTAAATCAATACTACACAAATGAGGATGTTTTATTTTTGCATGTATGTTGATACATTGCGCATGAAGCCAACATGTGAAAATAGGAGAAAATATATTCAGATGTGAAAAAGGTTTTGTTAAAGCATTATGATGTATGAACATTAACATAGTGATAATGTAGGAAACCGTAACTGAGATAGTTAATACTTTTGGTAACGAAGGAAGCATCATTATGTTGACATTAAGATTTTGTTCTTAAAGCATCAACTAGGAAAGTGTAGGCTATCATTTATTACTAAGAAGATAAATATATATATATATATTCAGGTGCATTCTGATTAGGTGTTATGATGCATATGATAAAAATGCATGAGTACATTTTTTTCCAAGATTTATGATGACTTGCTATCCATGTACAAATTATATATCTGTCAAAATGATTATTTTGTTAAGGGATAAAATTGTAGTGGTTCACGTATTAAATGTGTAGACGAAAATCAAGAGTATGTTTTGTGGTACGAATAAGAGTATTGGAAACCTAGAATCAACATAAAATACTCATACAAGTTAGTAGAATGCAGTAATTTCCGATGTCTTTATGTTGCTGCAAGGAATAAATTTTATAATTTAGACGAACAATCTATGCATCCTAGATTTGTAAAGGACCCATTAAATAGGATTTAAGACAAGTTTAAAGGTCCTTTAAGATGCGAGAAAATTGGGTTGGTCTTGAACAAGTTACTTTCGTGAGCAAGTTTGTAAATTTGTAAAATGCTATTAACCCTTAATGATGAATGCTGTAAAGGTACATGTTGCAGGAAGATCCAATAGGAATAAAGCATGTAACTGAAGCATGAATATTCTCTAATTATGAAGAAATCATAATATTGTTGTGCGACATTGAAGCACACTGGTAACCCTACATGTAGGTTCAAACGAAAGTTATGTAGTTATTGTTATAAACGTGTGCAAGTACATACATATATATGTAAACAATGTATTGATGTTAGTGCATACAAAAGTGGTATATCTAAATAGGATTCAAATGAGAATTAAGAGACATATCGTCCTTCCAAATAAATTGTGAGACTTGACAATTTAGGGTTTAACCCTAGTCTCAGGATTTTGTAAGAAGGAAGGAAGTCACCAAATGAAATAACTCTCACCGGTTGTTATTATTCGTTATGAATCATTTTGTTATTTCGATTATGCTAACTTATGATGATGTGGTGTAATGTGTCTTGGTGGCATGATCCAGGTTCAGGTTATTACCGAGGTTAGTATGAAGAGGAATGCATTACTTCGAAGTAAGACATATGATCATGGAAATTCTCCTTCTAAGATAGTTATTCTTATGGTTTATTGATCAATCAGAGTCTTTAGTTCAATTATTTTTGAGATGGATGATAAGCCGTTATGTCTAAAGTGTATCTCGATGATTGAGGTAAGAAACATACTTTTGCAACTTTCATATATGAAAATCCAAGAAGTGGAAGTTGTAATAGTTAAAAGTAGCAATACGAAGAGAGTTACTTGTGATGCAAAAAAAAAAAAAAAAAAAAAAAACCTATATGCTTAAAAGGTGAATTACCATGAGTAGGTAATTATGATATGGATCCTATTTATATAAGAGGGTTTTGTGATGAATAGAGGTACTTGATAGTGCAAACAGGGTACATACCAGCCGTGTTTTTCACTCACAAAAGCATAGTAAGAAGAGAATGTTTTGATCAAGTATGGGTATTGCAATGTGAAGGACGAGTTCCTTATATTTTCTTTATTTTATGCATAGAAAAGATCTCCTTACAAATATTTTATTTTGTTGTTAACAGGTGAATTAGGCCTATGGTCAAAATTCTATGGAACCTGTGGAAATACAAGAGCATAAATGTTATGCATGGTAAAATAAGGAGTGAGGAATTAAGATTCGCATCACAATTGTTACTTATTCTTTTAAAAATGTTGATAATTATTGTTGAACAAAGCACTCGACCCAGATTGGTCAGATTAATCGTATGGGTACAGAATGTAATGTGACGAAATAAATTGATTAAATTGAGAGAGATTTTTCTAGACTCAAGCAAGGTAGCTTGGGGAAAATAAATTCTGGGACTCAAGCAAGAAGGCTTGAGGGAATTGTGTAAAGAGTGTTGTAATGGCATTGAAATACTCCCTAAAATCAGGGATTCAATAGCCACTAGGATTCTCGGAGAATCGGCTGGCTGTAAGACCTAGGCAAGCTATAAGAAAATGTATATGTGGGAGGCAGGACGCTGCTTAGTATGCATGAAAGAAATGTTTGTTGCGTGAGCACTAAGGTGTTAGGAAAGACATGAAAGAAATGTTTGCTGCGTGAGCACTAAGGTGTTAGGCAAGACATGAAAGAAATGTTTGCTGTGTGAGCACTAAAGTGTTAGGCAAGACATGAATGAAATGTTTGCTGCGTGAGCACTAAGGTGTTAGGCAAGACATGAAAGAAATGTTTGTTGCGTGAGCACTAAAGTGTTAGGAAAAACATGAATGAAATGCTTGCTGCGTGAGCACTAAGGTGTTAGGCAAAACATGAATGAAATGTTTGCTGTGTGAGCACTAAGGTGTTAAGCAAAACATGAATGAAATGTTTGCTGCGTGAGCACTAAGGTGTTAGGCAAAACATGAGAGAAATGTTTGCTGCGTGAGCACTAAGGTGTTAGGCAAAACATGAGAGAAATGTTTGCTGCGTGAGCACTAAGGTGTTAGGCAAGGCATGAGAGAAAGGATTGCTGCGTGAGCACTAAAGAGTTAGGCAAGAATTTCCTGGATCAAGTGAATGTTGTTTGTTGATTTTGTCAACAGAATACAATCATGGAGCACTATATCTATTCCATATATTGCAAGTGATATGTGCAATAAAGAACTATGGTTTATGTTTCTGAGTTTGATTATGAAGTTGATGACAAGTTGTTACTAAACATTGTTCTTTTGAATTCCAGTTTTATGGTACAAATGATTGCTCCAAGAGAAGAGTGAACACCGAGGACGGTGTTATTTTAAAGGGGATGAGGATGTGATATCCCTCCTTTATGACCTATTATGTTAAAAAAATGAAAATATTGTTGTACACGTGGTTACTAGTCAGGAGCTCAAGGCCAAGGCCCCACCTGTGGACCTCGAAAGTATTGTTACATTATTTCCTATGTTGTAAATGTCATCTTGAGGTAGGTTAATCCTAAGTGGAGTAACTACACATTACAAGCTTGTAGGAAACTCTTAAGACCTAATCACTAGCGTAAAGATGGTTCTTACTAAATAATCCTGCATGAGGTTAAGCAACTACACTAAGTAACTACTTTCGTTACTTAAGAGAAATAGGATTATCATAAGGATCATGATCATGTTTAAATCTTGGCATCAAGTGCCAAGGAGTTCTTTCAGAGACTTTATTTATAAGCGAAATCTTCTTAGAGATTTTATAATCACCTTATTTACAAAATAAGATGAGCTATTTTATTAACACTAGTTTACAAAAAAGGGGAACTTGTCCTTTTAATTTATAATAGTATTTCTCTATTGAGCAACCGATCTCTAGACTTTTTGGGCGATACTTGGAAAGTTGTCATCTAAATAACAACAGACCCGAAATCGCCATAAGATTTGGTTCATTGAGTTCTAACTAGAAGATGGCGTACCACTTGTCCGTTGGTAATCCTATGTGTTAGTGGGAGGACCCTTCAAGAACAAGCCATCAATTAGTGGAGGAAAATCTGGATGTTATCGGTGGGGAAAACCGCTGATAATAAAGGGCGACCACACCAAGAGGATGGGGGCACCACTGAAGTTAAATAGCAGATATGAGATAGATTACGGGGGGGATTTTCTTTTTATGATTTGGGAAATTGGGGAAAACACGGCGAGTGGGTAAAAAGGGCAGCATGTTCACTTTTGCAAACCCTAGATCCGTAGACAATATGGGAAAAAAAAATGCACGAGCCTGTGGAGGACGAGGGAGGAAAAGGTTAGATCTGGATAATGATCTATAGGAGGATCGATCTATACGATAGAATTAGTGTAGAAGTATATCCCTGCGATGGGAACTCTTGCCAAGAAGGTCATTGAACGAGATGATGTGAACTCTGCAATAATAGCAAGAGAGCTCTGCGATAAGTTTGAAGCCAGCGGTGGAGGTAAGTAACCCCTGTAATATGAGTTAGAAATTGATTTGAGCTTAAACGTTGTAGTATCGTACTTTGCTTAGTAGTTGATATTTGTTCGATCCCTACATTTGTATCATTTCATCTCACGCCATAGTATGGGGTTGAGAAGGGTTCCAACCTTGGGTGTTGTCTATTTACTTTCTTGATGGTAGACATATATAATTCTCCTGGTATGACGTTAAATATCAGAATGTTGGGGATATTTATATATTTATATATATATATATATTCATGTCTAATATAATTTTGTAGTCAAGGGGATGAACTCATCGAGGAAATTGTCTGTAGTTTATGAAAACTGAACTTGTCTACTGTAAGTATGGTTGTTGAATATGAATTGCAGCGTACGACCTCTATTTGGTTAAGGTTCTAACCTTTCTCGAACAATCGATCACCATGCATGTACATTTTTTTTACTATGATTTAGCAATTGATCATCTGGATCGCTACGCATTTTATTAACCCAATAATAAAATTATCAGTATGCTCAAATCAAGATTAACAGGACCATAGACTTAGACTTAGAGTCAATAATGATAAATAATCATTGTGATATCCATTATATGTTTAGTATTTTGATTTTATCCTCAAGGAATCAAGGACATAATACTATATGTGTGTATTGTCAAGGCAGAGCCAAGTTAGTTTATACTGCCACGTATATGATTTATTCGATAAATTTTTGTTGAGAGTCTCTGTAGTTTGCCTCGCTGCCTTGATGTTCGTTAGTCTCTGTTTGCGGATCTTCGTAGGCTATTTGGATGCCACAATTAATTTATATATATTAATAATCTCTGCTAAAACGCCTTACCAGAGATTCGATCTCTATGTGAAGACGTGTCTTCAGTTTTACTTTACCCTTGTGCTAAGTGGATGCACGGCGATGACGAAGACGCTGGAAAAACTTTGTTGTTTATTTTCCATAGCCTGTATTTAAATCGTATGTGATCACTGTATCCTTGATTTTGGCGAAACTCTGTATGTAGAAGAATAGAAGTCTGTTTTGGAGAACTGTGTTAAAATCCTCTGTATGAAGTGTGATAGGTATTCCTTTCAGCGATCCACGCATTACTAGATATATTTTTACTAGTCGAGAACCGACCTTCAGTTTGGTCTTTACTTGATTATTCTGCTCCAGTTTGGTCTTTTGCATGATAGGTGGTCTATCCATGACGATCATAAGACCACGTTCTTACCTGCATGTGAAGTGATCGGAATCTATCACATAAGTGATTACTTTAATTAATGTTTAAATGTTATGATGAGATCGTATTATAATTATGTTGATATCATCTTTAAATTTTATGCCAAGATCTTAGATCTCTTCGAGATGAGCATTGTTAGGTTGAAATAGTACCTCTTGCAGAAGATCATTGTCATGTTTTCCCTTCGATGAATATGCTGACATTGTTGGATAAATATCTAGGTGAATTAGATTCACTGAGTGTTGTTTGATTTTCAGTTAGCAATTCTGAATTGCTAGATGTAACCAAAATTTCGGATAAATAAATGATGCGACAGTTTGGTGGACGTAGCCCAGAGATTTTTGGGTGAACCACGTTTATATATGGTGTATTATGGTTAGTGTATTGTTGTCATGTGACTTATTGTTAAAATGTATTGAATGGTTATTATGTTGTCCATGTAGAGAAGATCTAATATGTGTATGGTCAGTCATTTAAATATGTTGAATATAGTAGCAGGTTGTCGTATTATAAGCATATTTAAGGCTTGAAAAATATAAATAGTTATGACAAATGGTTATGAATTGTATGAAGATGTTCAAAGGTAATGATGGCGACATTCGAGTATATGATCACATGTTAATATGATGAAGCATGGACATAGGGTAAGTATAATGTTTTCATTTATAATTGAAGTGGATTTACTTATCTTTAACATGTGCCGTGAGGGGTATGTTACAAGTCTTCCATGTGTGATCTTTGTATATCATTGTAATTGTTATTGTTGTTGATATGTTTTTGTTATGGGAATTCCTTGATGTCATGACATTAAATGTATGGTTGAAGGGATATCCAAGGAGCTACAATGATAATACTTAATAACATAAGCAAATTGACTTTTATAAGAATGTCAAGTGTATGCACAAGGATTAATTATATGTTGGTTGTTTTCTTATAATGTTTTATTGTGAAGATCTTTAAGGGAAGAAATTTTAATTTTTTTCACCAAAATAATAACTCGCAAATCTTGGAGACGTTACAGTTTTTCATTTGCACGGAATACCTAAGGTAATCATTTCTGATCAAGATTCTAAATTCACTCAAATTTTCTGGAAGTCATTGTTTAAAGGTTTAGATACTAAGTTAAATTCTATTCCAGGGAGGCTCTAATGGAGAATAAGCAACATCGAGGATGATGTTGAATTTAAGAGTGGGTGTTTGTAACCTACCTAGTACTTGAGACATTTTATGTTTATGGAAAAATATGACTTTAACTTTTATTGTAAAGTTTTATATTATTGACCAAGTGGTCAAGGATGACTGTAAATGAATAATATTATTATTTAATAAATTAAAATAGGAGACACTCACCCAAAGGGACTATTGAAAGAGTGTTCATTGACCCACTAGGAGGAATGGAATCTGGGGTAGAAGATGGACAAGTGGTAACATCTGAACTCAATAACTAGATGCTGTTATGGGACAACCTCCCTTAAATTCTGCTAATGTTCCCAAGGATGTGGAACTGAGCTGATGCCTCATTGAATGCAAAACTGACCACCAAAAGACCTAGATAATCTTTTATAACCATCGAATTTTAGCAGAGGCTCACACATTCTCATAGGGGATGAAATTATTCCTTGTGGTGACATAAATGGGCACACAAGAGATTCGATGATAGGAAGCTATTTTTTGAGTTGCAGATTAAGACTGTCTTATTCCTGCTGAGTGCAGAGGTAGTCATATGTATGCAAGTCCCCGTTGATTGATGAAGTACATATGAGAGTGTCACATAACCAAAGTTCAAACATTTTATGTTGTTAGAAAAACATTATTTTTTATGTTATTGTAAAGTTTTATGTTATTGACCAAGTGGGGTCAAAGATGACTGCAATTAAATACTCTGAATATTTTATTATTTATAAATAAAAGAGGAGACAAACATCCAAAGGAGACTGTTGAATGAGTGTTCACTAACCGACTAGGAGGAATGGATTGGAGTGGAGAGAAAACTGACACTTGGAAGCATCCTCAACTCACTTCTAGCTATTGTAGGGGGGGAAATTCCCTATTTTTATGGTCATGTTCCCCAAGAAAGTGGAACTGAGTTGTAATATCCCTCCTTTTATTTCCTTATTATTTTAAGATGTAATTGAATATTGTATCCGATTTACTGGTGAGAAGCTCAAGGCCAAGGCCCCACCAGTAAAATCCTGGAATATATAAGGCTCAATTACTAAGTTGGAAATTATGAAACTTAGAGACTAAGTAACTTATGTCGTCGTCAGAGGCTGACGATAGTGCGAAGCATGAGAACTACAAGCCATTCCTAAGAAGACTAAGTATTAGAGAACGGGGAATCACCTTATTACCTCAGATAATTGGGGAGGCGATTAAATTGTCACTTTAAGTAACATGTGTCATTTTCATAGGTTCACGACAATGGCTATTAGCCGCTAACCATTTATGTTCCTCCTGGTACCTTTCCTTAAGCATAAAGTTAACTATCATCCTAAGATGAACTAAGCAAGGATTCTATCTTATTCTTGTAAGAGAGTCCAGGTATTCCACTTAGCACCTTTAGGAGAAAGAAGGGATATATAATTATATATATATATATATATCTTTACACCTTGACCTTAATCTTTAAAAAAAAATTGTTAACCTCTCTTATGAGGAACTCTAATGGTATACTTGTTATACAGTGGAGAAGTGAATTCTTATATATTACACGCCAACATTAATGGGTTATACTAATTATAAGTAATTAGTTGACCTTGGGTAGTATTTGGAAGGATCGCTCACCACTTTTCTTCTTGATAGAAAATACCCTTACCTTATTAAGAATGAAGCTAAACTCTCCCCTTCTAGGATAGAAGAGTGATAATTTAACCATCATTAAAATAACCATAGCCTTGTGCGTTTTAGCATTTTCACCTGATTTATGGTTATAGGGAAATAGAAGGAAAGACACGTGGAGCCTGATTGATATATCAGGGACTCGTCTCCTTTCCTAAGTAGCATCGAAACAACTAGTTAGATGTCACGGACGACAGCTCCAATGCATATATTTCCACTTGTCATCTTATGAGGTGTGGCACACATGTTTTTAATGGGAGGATCTGATAGTAAGTCGGTGCCTTTGTAGTTCCTGGAAAAGAGGAGAAAAACTGACGATGTAGGGGTGATGGGAAAAGCAAACTAGGTACTAGAAGATATGGATGGGATGAGCAATGGAAGTTCTGGATGATCCGTGTTTGTTCTGGATGGGCGATCCCCACTCTGGATGAGCAACGTCTGTGTTGCATGAGCAGATTCGGCGTATGGTATGGAAACTTTTGCATTCCTTGAATTATAGATCTCTGTTTGTGATGCTATATCGCTAGTTTTTAGATCTCTAGAGTTTAAATTTAGATCGTTGAATTATAAATCTCTGTATTTGGAGTGAGATCGTTGGACCATAGATATTTGTATTCTGATCACATGCATTTAATTTTCTATAGACCTCCGCTCTCACTGGTATCTCTATTTATATAGTGAGTTCTGAACCGTAGCATAAACCCCTGTATATGTTTTGCTTGGTCGAGCTCCCATTAATAATAGCGTATTAATACGTTAAACGTTCTCTGTATGCTCAAGATATGGATTTCCTTTCTATTGCATGTGATTGGATGGAATATGTCAGTTTATTTAATTTGCTAAACATTCTATCCTTCTTTTCACTTGGGAAATCGCAGAAGGAAAATGCATCTCGGTTTTGTATGATTGCAATGTAGTTCGATGTATGTTGAAGATCTGGTTTTCCTTTCTTTTGAATCTGCTTGAACGAAATATGTTAGTTTATTTAATTTCCATTTGATGTTTGTTCACCATAGTGACAATGGTTGGGCTCTCCCCTTGATCGAGGGAATCGATCTCTGTCTTTGTGATTCCTGTTTCCCTTTTTTAAACTTTGCATGTCACAGTTTTCTGTCAACAAGGGTAGTTACCTTCTAGGAATGGTGGACGGGTAGTGAGATCCACATAGTCTCAGGATGGTAAGATCCTGCCGAATTCCCAGGTGGGTAGTTCATCATTTGTGGAATAGTTAACGGCATGCAGTTAACTTTGCGATTTTTCTTAAGGTTTTTGGTAGAGTTTGAAATGCTCATATTTACATGCACAGTTATATATTTTATTTTCTGTAAAATGTGATCTGCACTGGAGATTTTGACAGAGTTTGAAATACTCTGTATTCTAATGATTTACACATTCACTCTTGATAAGAGTTGTATTACTTATACCACCCAATGCCATTTTTTTTTAGTTAAGTCTTGCTAACAGTCAATGGTAGTGGTTATTATCATAGCGTGGTACCGCTTGATGCCTGTGATTAGGGAGAGTATGCCCCTGTCTTAAAACCGTTGTTGTATATATATTACTTCCTGAAAACGTATGTCTGCTTGATTCCGATGAGGAAATATTTTTAATGTTGGCGCAGATCTCTGCTAGACACGAAACCCCTGTAAGTTTTTATATATGCATTTGGTGATAGGGTGAAATGGAAAACGTATGTCTGCTTGATTCCGTTGAGGAAATATTTGAGTTAATGTTGGCGCAGATCTCTGCTGGACACGAAACCTCTGTAAGTTTTTATATATGCATTTGGTGATAGGGTGAAATGGAAAATGTATGTCTGTTTGATTCCGTTGAGGAAATATTTGAGTTAATGTTGGCGCAGATCTCTGCTAGACACGAAACCCCTCTACGTCTTTGTAAATGCATTTGGTGATAGGGTGAAATAGGCGCAGATCCTTGTGGGATCCTCAGACCTTCATATCTATATATTGCCAAATCGCTGCTACTGGTGGTTGAAGCCAAATCGTAGAGCATCAGTTGTGGATGAGATAAATTGCCAAAGTATAGTTTCAGCTTTATTATTATTAACTATTGTGAAATCGCAGTTACTGGTTATTGAAGGTTGTTTTCCTTTTATCACATCAGGGAGAAAAAGTCAGTATTGTACTTATAGAGAAATTCCTCTATAATTATGCTAGTTTGTTTATCGCCGAATGCAGTGGAAAACTCTCACAATGTAAGAGAGCAATAGCAACAGGGAGTTGCAGATTGTAACCCTCACTATTCAAGATGAATAATAAATAATGCGGCATATTCTCTTTGTGGACATAGCCCGGATAGCGAGTGAACCATGGTTATATCTGGTCTCTCTCCTTTGTGTAATGGTTGTATTGTTAGATTTAGATGTATTCATATTAATTTCCTCAATCATGAAGAAGTCATTTTTACATCAATTAAATAAATGCATGAAGTTTGACGATAGTTGAAGGTGATCTCAATGAGAAAGATGAAGTGCTAACATACACATGCAAAGTTCCTTTACATCATTGTACTAATTAATATATATCAAATGTTAAGGTAAGACAATCTTATAGGAAAAGCATGGCGTGCATTAAAAACTTATGCATTGTTCGAATACTCCCTTTTACTAAATACTAATGATCATTTGGTTGATGCAAGGAAACGGATCTTTGAATCCTTGTTACATACGATAGACGAACTTTGACATAAGTTATGGAACTTAAGAAGCAATAAGTGAATGTGGAAAGTTAAAGTAGTGTATTTCCTAATTTATCTGTGTGAAGTCTATGGAGTTTAAAATAATCAAGGGTGAAAGGAAAAGGTAAACAAAATAGGAAATCCTCAAGGGTTTTTCCCATTTACTAACCTAGTTATTCTGGGGTTTTACACATATGGTCTCCCATGTGTGATTTTTGTATATCATTTTAATTGTCTCTTTCCAAATTTTCACTCAAAATCTGTACTATCAAAATTGGGTATGTTCCAAGAAATTTTTTATTATTTCTCAAAATAATACTAACATATTCATGGAGATGTTACATATGGTATCAGAGCACAGGTTGCAAACACTCGGGCTTAGTTGGGCTCAGCGCGAGGAAGAGAAATAGAAGGTTGGTTGAACCAAGGAAGGTATTCTACCTATGAGACGCAACTAAATGAATCCACCTTCAGGTAACCGATAAGGCGTCCGTGGGTTGATTGAAAGTAAGTTTCTCTTGCCGAAGCATTATGTTTTAAAACTCACCAAAGAGATCTAGGTACAAAGTATATTTTCCCACTACTTATGTACCTTGATAGACTAGGGTTGTGCATATACTTGCTATTCATGTGCTACTTATGAATATTTCCTTGATAGGGATGCCCCAAAGAATGTTTATTATGTTGCATAATTAGCTAAATGTTGTTAGTGGAAAGGGTGGGTGAATAACCTTAACCCTTGGTTCTCAAAACTAAATTGGGTATACCACTATAGAAGAATAGACCTCTTGTTAGCAGGTGACTAAATATATGTGTAGTTATATTGACGAAGAACAGGATACGGATGTGACCGAAAGTCTGCTTGAGTAATTAACTAAATTATACCAAATTGCAAAAATATTATTGAGCAATGGTCTTCCTACCCTGGCATTTAAGTAAATCAATACTACACAAATGAGGATGTTTTATTATTGCAGTTATGTTGATACATTGCGCATGAAGACAATATGTGAAAATAGGATAAAATATATTCATATGTGAAAAAGGGTTTTGTTAAAGCATTGTGATGTATGAACATTAACATAATGGTAATATAGGAAACTGTAACTGAGATAGTTAATACTTTTTGTAATGAAGGAAGCATGATTATGTTGACATTAAGATTTTTTTTCTTAAAGCATCAACTAGGAAGTGTAGGTTATCATTTATCCCTAAGAAGATAAATATATATTCAGGAGCATTCTGATTAGGTGTTATGATGCATACGATAAAAATGCATGAGTACATGCTTCTTTCCAAGATTTATGATGACTTGCTATCCATACACAATTATATATATTTGTCAAAATGATTATTTTGTTAAGGGATAAAATTATAGTGGGTCACGTATTAAATGTGTAGACGGAAAACAAAAGTATGTTGTGTGATACGAATACGAGTAGTGGAAACCTAGAGCCAACATAAAATACTCTTACAAGTTAGTAGAATGCAGTAATTTCCGATGTCTTTATGTTGCTACAAGGAATAACTTTTATAATTTAGATGAACAATCTAAGCATCCTATATTTGTAAAAGATCCATTAAGTAGGATTTAAGACAAGTTTAAAGGTCCCTAAGATTTGAGAAAATTGGGATGGTCGCAAGCAAGTTTGTAAATTTGTGAAATGCTACTGATCCTTAAATAATGAATGTTGTAAAGTACATGTTGCAGGAAGAGCCAATGGGAATAAAGCATGTAACTGAAGCATGAATATTCTCTAATTATGAAGAAATCATAATATTGTTGTGTGACATTGAAGCACGCTTGTAACCTTGCATGTAGGTGCAAACGAAAGGTAGGAAGTTATTGTTATAAACGTGTGCAAGTACATACATATATATGAAAAACAATGTATTGAGGTTAGTGCATACCAAAAGTGGTACATCTAAATAGGATTCGAATGAGAATTAGGGAGACATACCATCCTTCCAAATAAATTGTGAGACTTGACAATCTAGGGTTTAACCCTAGTCTCCGGATTTCGTAAGGAGGAAGGAAGTCACCAAATGAAATAACTCTCACCGGTTCTTAATATTGGCTATGAATCATTTTGTAATTTGATTATGCTAATTGATGATGATGTGGCACAATGTGTTTTGGTGGCATATTCCAGGTACAAAATATTACCGAGGTTAGCATGAAGAGGAATGCATTACTTCGAAGTGGAACATATGATCATGGAAATTCCCCTTCTAAGATAATTATTCTTATCATTTTGATCAATCAGAGTTTTTAGTTTGATTATTTTTGAGATGGATGATAAATGTACTTGACAGTTCAAACAAGGTACATACCAGTGTGTTTTTCAATCACAAAAGCTTAGTAAGAAGAGAATGTTTTGATCAAGTATGGATAGTACAATGTGGAGGATGAGTTTCTTATATTTCCTTTATTTTACGCATAGAAAAAAGATCTCCTTACAAATATTTTATTTTGTTGTTAACAAGTGAATTAGGCATATGGTCGAAATTCTGTGGAACCTGTGGAAAGACAAGAGCATAAATGTTATGCATGGTAAAGTAAGGGGGTGAGGATTTAAGATCCACATCATAACTGTTATTTATTCTTTAAGTTTGATAATTATTGATTGAATAAAGATCTAGGCCCAAATGGGTCAGAGTAATCATATGGTTACAAAATGTATATGACGAAATAATTGATAAATTGAAAGAGATTTTCCTCAACTCGAGCGAGGAGGCTTGAGGGGAAATAAATTCCGGGATTCAAGTGGGAAGGCTTAAGGGGAATTATGTAATAGTGCATTAATGGCACTGAAACATTCCTTGGAAATCAGGGAGTTGACAGCCGCCAAGATTCTCGAATGAATCGGCCGGTTGTAATGACCTAGGAAAACTATAATAAAATGCATATGCAGGAGGCAGGACGCTGCTTAGTATGCATGGGAGAAAGTATTGCTGTGTGAGCACTATGGTGTTAGGCAAGAAATCTCCGAAAGGATTGCTGCATGAGCACTGGGGTGTTAGGCAAGAAATTTCCTGGATCAAATGATTGATGTGTTGATTAAATTAAACAGTCTACAATTCTTAGAGAACTGAATGTAAGTGGGTTTGTGATAATAAAAGCACAAACAAAGACTAATGACATTCCATGAATTGCAAATGATATGCTGCAATAAAATGGCTCATTGTTTATTTTTGTGAGTTTGATTATGGAATTAATGATAAGTTTTTATGGTTCTTTGAATTCTGGTTGTGTAGTGAAAAATGCAGATGTGATCGAGAGGGACTTGAAAAAGAGTCATGAATATGCGAAGGAGGACAAACAGAAATGACAAAAAACAAGCAAAGGTTGACTAGAAAAGAGAGGACAAACTGCTGAAAATAATGAACACCGAGGACGGTGTTATTTTTAAGGGGAGGAGGATGTAATATCCCTCCTTTTATTTCCTTATTATTTTAAGATGTAATTGAATATTGTATCTGATTTACTGGTGAGAAGCTCAAGGCCAAGGCCCCACCAGTAAAATCCTGGAATATATAAGGCTCAATTACTAAGTTGGAAATTATGAAACTTAGAGACTAAGTAACTTATGTCGTCGTCAGAGGCTGACGATAGTGCGAAGCATGAGAAGTACAAGCCATTCCTAAGAAGACTAAGTATTAGAGAACGGGGACCTTATTACCTCAGATAATTGGGGAGGCGATTAAATTGTCACTTTAAGTAACATGTGTCATTTTCATAGGTTCACGACAATGGCTATTAGCCGCTAACCATTTATGTTCCTCCTGGTACCTTTCCTTAAGCATAAAGTTAACTATCATCCTAAGATGAACTAAGCAAGGATTCTATCTTATTCTTGTAAGAGAGTCCAGGTATTCCACTTAGCACCTTTAGGAGAAAGAAGGGATATATAAATATATATATATATATATCTTTAAACTTTGCCCTTAATCTTTAAAAAAAAATTGTTAACCTCTCTTATGAGGAACTCTAATGGTATACTTGTTATACAGTGGAGAATTGAATTCTTATATATTACACACCAACATTAATGGGTTATACTAATTATAAGTAATTAGTTGACCTTGCGTAGCATTTGGAAGGATCGCTCACCACTTTTCTTCTTGATAGAAAATACCCTTACCTTATTAAGAATGCAGCTAAACTCACCCCTTTTAGGATAGAAGAGTGATAATTTAACTATCATTAAAATAACCATAGCCTTGTGCATTTTAGCATTTTCACCTGATTTACGGTTATAGGGAAATAGAAGGAAAGACACGTGGAGCCTGATTGATATATGAGGGACTCGTCTCCTTTCCTAAGTAGCATCGAAACAACTAGTTAGATGTCACGGACGACAACTCCAATCCATATATTTCCACTTGTCATCTTATGAGGTGTGGCACACGTGTTCTTAATGGGAGGATCCGATAGTAAGTCGGTGCCTTTGTGGTTCCTGGAAAAGAGGAGAAAAACTGACGATGTAGGGGGGATGGGAAAAGCAAACTAGGCGCTAGAAGATATGGATGGGATGAGCAATGGAAGTTCTGGATGATCTGTTTTTGTTCTGGATGGGTGATCCCCACTCTGGATGAGCAACGTCTGTGTTGCATGAGCAGATTCGGCGTATGGTATGGAAACTTTTGCATTCCTTGAATTATAGATATCTGTTTGTGATGCTATATCGTTGATTTTTAGATCTCTAGAGTTTAAAGTTAGATCGTTGAATTATAAATCTCTGTATTTCGAGTGAGATCATTGGACCATAGATATTTGTATTCTGATCGGATGCATTTAATTTTCTATAGACCTCCACTCTCATTGGTCTCTCTATTTATATAGTGAGTTCTGAACCGTAGCAGAAACCCCTGTATATGTTTTGCTTGGTTGAGCTCCCATTAATAATGATAAGTTTAAACCAAATAACCAAGCAAGATCACTGAAAGAAGCATAATCACAAGATAGACACACAATATATCCTAGGAAACCCTCATGGGGTAGAAAACCCAGTAAAGCTTTCCTCAATAAGATGAACAACCAAAATACAAGATGTGCTCCTCCTTCCTTTGTCTCCTTAGCTGATCTCCCAAACAAGTGCGCACTCTTCCACAAGTGAGTGAGTGATATAATGAGGAGTTCACCTCCTCTATTTATACTTGACTCTCAACTGACTAAAAGACCTGTTGGGGCCGACCTCACCTGGAGAAGTCTAATAACCCCTAAAATATAACTACAGGGCCGACCCACATATGGTGGGTCTAATAACCCTAGTTAATATCAAACCCTGGAGGAATAAACATCTCCAGATACGTAGTAGGATTACCTCGGAGGAATGAAACATCTCCGGAATAAATAATGTACAATTATAATATTCTTAGAAGTTACAATATTCAACACTCCCCCTTAACGAGAAGGATATTATAACAACATCTGTAGGAGGAAGGAGTCATTTACTACATCATCTATATATCATCGGAAGCTTTCTTCATTTCATCATCATCAGTAACTTGACTAGTTACTGGAACATCAACATCGTCATACGATCATTAGCATCATCATCACACTATCATCATTATCATCGCCACACGATCATCGGCATCGCCATCACACGATCATCAGCATCGTCATCATACGATCATCAGCATCGTCATCACATGATCATCAGCATCGTCATTACACGATTATTGGCATCGTCATCACACGATCATCAGCATCATCATCATACGATCATCAGCATCGTCATCACACGATCATCAGCATCATCATCATACGATCATCAGCATCGTCATCACATGATCATCAGCATCGTCATCGCACGATCATCGGCATTATCATCATACAATCATCAGCATCGTCATCACATGATCATCAGCATCGTCATCACACGATCATCGGCATCATCATCATACGATCATCAGCATCGTCATCACACGATCATCGTCATCGTCAAGGAATGATGTAAACCACCCATGTACCTTTTGAACCGAAGTCCAGGGACGATCCAATCCCTTCATTATCGAAGACATACGTCTACGGCTCTTCTTTTGGACTGAAGTCCAGGAATGATCCAATCCCTTCATTCTCCAAGACATACGTCTATGTCTCTTCTTTCGGACTGAAGTCTAGGAATGATCCAATCCCTTCATTCTCGAAGACATACGTCTACGGCTCTTCTTTCGGACTGAAGTCCAGGAATGATCCAATCCCTTCATTCTCGAAGACATACGTCTACGGCTCTTCTTTCGGACTGAAGTCCAGGAATGATCCAATCCCTTCATTCTCGAAGACATACGTCTACGGCTCTTCTCTCGGACTGAAGTCCAGGAATGATCCAATCCCTTCATTCTCGAAGACATACGTCTACGGCTCTTCTTTCGGACTGAAGTCCAGGAATGATCCCAATCCCTTCATTATCGAAGACATACGTCTACGGCTCTTCTTTCGGACTGAAGTCCAGGAATGATCCCAATCCCTTCATTATCGAAGACATACGTCTACGGCTCTTCTTTCGGACTGAAGTCCAGGAATGATCCCAATCCCTTCATTATCGAAGACATACGTCTACGGCTCTTCTTTCGGACTGAAGTCCAGGAATGATCCCAATCCCTTCATTATTGAAGACATACGTCTACGGCTCTTCTTTAGGACTGAAAGTCCAGGGATGATCCAATCCCCTCAACTGTCCACTAAGGACTTCATTCTCGGAGACCTCACGTCTACGGCTCTCTTTAGGATTGAAAGTCCAGGGATGATCCAATCCCCTCAACTGTCCACTAAGGACTTCATTCTCGGAGACCTCACGTCTACGGCTCTCTTTAGGACTGAAAGTCCAGGGATGATCCAATCCCCTCACATGTTCATCAAGAACATGTATCCTCATCATCATAACATGTATCACCACAACATGTATCATCAATATCAAAACATGTATAACCACAACATGTGTTATCATCATCAAAACATGTATAACCACAACATGTATCATCAACATTAAAAACATGTATAACCACAACATGTATCATCATCATCAAAACATGTATAACCATAACATGTATTATCAATATCAAAACATGTATAACCACAACATGTATCATCATCATGTATAACCATAACATGTATCATCAACATCAAAACATGTATAACCACAACATGTATCATCATCATGTATAACCATAACATGTATCATCAACATCAAAACATGTATAACCACAACATGTATCATCATCATGTATAACCATAACATGTATCATCAACATCAAAACATGTATAACCACAACATGTATCATCATCATGTATAACCATAACATGTATCATCAACATCAAAAGCATGTATACATCTATCGTCAAAAGCATCTAGCATCAAAAGCATGTATACATCTATCATCAAAAGCATGTATACATCTATCGTCAAAAGCATCTAACATCTAATCATAAAAATAAAGAATATAAGAGTCCTAAATCTAAATAATTCTAGGTGAGTAAGTGCAAAGAAAAATAAGTAACCTCATCATTGATGAGATAGGCTTGTCTGTCTCATACTGTGCTACTCCCCCTTTCGAGGAGGGTTCTTCTGAACTACACCAAGCTTGTCTCGGAAGTGTTCAAACTTTACTCGAGACAGAGGCTTAGTCAGGATATCAGCAATTTGATCCTCAGTGCTTATATACTCTAGCTTGATAGCTCCTTTCTGCACCATATCTCGAATATAAAAGTAACGGATCTCTATGTGTTTTGACTTATCATGAAACACAGGATTTTCAGTCATCTTGATGCAGCTTTGATTATCACACATAATCACAGTGGGTTCCATTTCTAAGTCAAACACTCCAGATAAAAGTTTTCGAAGCCATACTGCTTCACAGCTAGCAGAACATGCAGCTATGTATTCAGCTTCAGCAGTACTGAGGGCCACACTTGATTGTTTCTTGCTGAACCATGAGATCATGGCAGATCCAAGACCATAACATCCACCAGAGGTACTTTTTCTGTCTGACATACTTCCTGCCCAATCAGAATCTGAGTAACCATGTAATCTGAGTTCATGATTTCCAACATAAAAATAAGCCAAAATCTAATGTACCTTTTAGGTACCTCATTACATGCTTTGCAGCTATTAAGTGAACCTTTCTAGGTTCTACTAGATACTGACTTAGGGTATTTACAGCAAAGCATATATCAGGCCTAGTATTAGTTAAGTACATCAATGATCCAATGATTTGTCTATATAAGGTTATGTCCACTAGTTCTGATGAATCATTAACTAATAACTTTAAGTTGGAGTCCATGGGAGTGGCCATGGCTTTACACTCCAACATATCAAATCTTTTGAGAATCTCCACAGTGTACTTACCTTGATTTAGAAAGATTCCTTTTGGTTCTTGCCATACTTCTAAGCCTAAGAAGTAGTGCATCAGTCCGAGATCTTTCATCTCGAATTCTGAAGAAAGCTTCTTCTTGCTCTCAATAATCTGATTCTCATCTCCAGTTAGGAAAAGATCATCTACATATAACAGCAATATAACTGGTTCATCATCCATCACCTTGAGATAAAGATTTGGGTCAGCTTTACTTTTGGTAAAGCCCATGCTAGTTAAGAAATTGTCAATCCTTCCGTACCAAGCCCTTGGAGCTTGTTTTAACCCATATAATGCCTTCTTCAATTTGCATACATGAGTTCTTCCATCATTAACCTCAAACCCTTGAGGTTGCTCTATGTAAACTTCTTCTTCAATTACTCCATTCAGAAAAGCTGTCTTGACATCCATTTGGTGTAATTTCCACTTCATCATGGATGCAAGAGCCATAATAGTTCTAATTGAGGTATACCTAGAAACTGGTGCAAATGTTTCTTCGTAGTCAATTCCCTCCTTCTGAGAGAATCCTCTAGCTACAAATCTTGCTTTGTATTTTTCAATGCTTCCATCTGCGGCATGTTTTATTTTGAAGATCCATTTGGAAGAAACCACACTTTTATATTTTGGCTTGGGAACTATATCCCAAACATCATTTTTCATTATTGACTGATATTCTTCTGTCATTGCTTCTACCCATTCTTTCTTCTGAGCTGCCTCTTCATAGCTAGTAGGTAGTTGATCCACAAGGTCACACATTAAGGCCATATAGTTGGATACTAGCTTTGGTTTCTTTCTTTCTCTAGTGGAGCCTTCAGGAGCTCCATATCTTTCAGCTCCTTGGATAATATCTCTAGCCCATGCTGGTCTTCTTTTCCTGGATAGTTCTGCAACAGGTGGTTCTTGAGGTTCCAGCATGTCATGATCCTCTGGTGTAGCTTCTTCAGGGATGTGAACAGTCTCTGAATCTCTGGGTGATGAATCTTCTTCATAAACTTCTTCAAGTTGACACTTTCTGGATTTCTTGAGAGCTGCTTCCTCATCAAAGGTTACATCTCTACTTATTTCTATATGATGGAAACCTGGTATGTAGATTCTGAAGGCTTTGGAAGTTTCAAAATAACCAACAAACATTCCCTTCTTACCTGAGGGATCCAACTTGGTTCTCTTTTCTTTTGGAATGTGGATATACACAGGACACCCAAATATTTTAAGATGACTTACCTCAGGCTTCTTACCTGTAAACACTTCTTCTAGAGTTTTGAATTCAAGAGCACTGTGAGATAATCTATTTTGCACATAAACTGCTGTCTTGGCTGCTTCAGCCCATAAGTACAGGGGAAGAACTTGGTCATGTATCATGGTCTTCACAGCTTCCATGATTGTTCTATTTTTCCTTTCAGCCACCCCATTCTGTTGGGGATTGTAGGGAGTAGTTAGTTCCCTTCTAATTCCAGCTTCTTTGCAAAACTCCTCAAATTCCTTTGAGGTAAATTCTCCGCCATTATCTGTTCTGAGAGTTTTGATTTTCTTGTCTAATAGATTTTCTATTAGAGCCTTGAACTCCTTGAATTTTCCAAAGACTTCATTCTTCCCTTTTAGGAAGTATATCCAAGTTTTCCTTGAATAGTCATCTATGAATGAAAGATAGTATTCAAACCCACTTAAGGAAGTGGTGGGCATTGGACCACATACATCTGAGTGTATAAGCTCTAAAATGTTCTTAGTCTTTGTTTCACTCTTTGGAAAGGGGTTTTTGATATTTTTCCCTTTCTTACATCCTTTACATGAGCCATCATGATCAGCCTTTAAATCTGGTAGTCCTATGACTACCTTGCTTACATAGGGTAAGGATTTAAAGTTGATGTGGGCTAATCTTCTATGCCATAGCTCACTGGGGCTAGAGATCTCATGTGCAAGGGCAGCCTCTGGATGACCCTTGAGTTTATAGAGACCTCCTTCTTCTTCACCAATAACAACTGCATCTTTAATTGACTTCCCTTTGGACCACATGAGTACTTGTCCATCTATGAAGGCTACTATGAAGCCTTTCTTATCTAGAGCTGAGATGGAGAGAAGGTTCTTCTTTAAACCTGGAACATATAAGATGTCTTTCATCTTCAAGGGTGTTCCAGAATCTAGCTTATAGCTAGCTTTACCAATTCCTTTGATAGGATATTGGTAGTCATCTCCTAGAGATACTTTCTGTGAAGAAGACTTTTCTTCAAGAATTGAGAAGGTCTTCCTTTGACCTGTCATGTGCTTGGAAGGACCACTATCAATGAGCCATGTATCTTCTCCAGGAGATACAGATCCAGAGAGTGCAGAGAATAGAACGTATTCTTCTGGATCTTCTTTCTTCACCTTACATCTTTTCCTTTTGGGTTTTACCTCTACCTCTTCTTCTTCTTCATCTTCTTCCTCTTCTTCTTCTTCACTTTCATTTTCTGCCATATGTGCATGATGTCTTTTGTGGAAGACTTTCTTCCTTTGAGAAGGACAATATGTGGAGATGTGTCCCAATTTATGACAACTGTAGCATTCTACCGTAGAAAAATCTCTTGTTGAATTGGGTCCTCTTCTCTTGTTAGATCTAGAGAAGTGTTGAGATCCTTTGTGATCAACTCTCTTGAAATGACTCATTCTTCTTCTTTTGGTATGAGTGGCTAGGGCTTGGTCATCCTCTTTGAGAAGGGATTCTCTATTTGAAACGCTAGCTTCTTCTTGAACACAAACCTCCCATACTACATCAAACTTCATGCTCTCTTTCCTGGCACACAAGGTTTGTATAAATGACTCCCAAGATCTAGTGAGACCATTGAGGGAAGTCATCACAAGTTCATCCTCATCAAGGGTATCACCAATTGCATCTAGTTGTTCCTTGATTTGTGAAACCCTTGAGAAGTAGTCTTGAATGGATTCTCCTTTGTGCATCTTGGTGCTCTTCAATTTAGACCTCAGATTCATCTTCCTATTGATGTTCTTTCCTTCATACATTCTTCCTAGGGCATCATACATTTCCTTTGGAGTCTTCTTGGAAGACACTTGGGGAATCAAGTGGTCTTTAATGGAATCAGCTATGATTCTCTTTGCCCTAATCAGATCTTTCCCGTGCTTTTCTTTGGCTTCATCTTCTTCTGGTTCTGCAACTTCCTCCTTGATATAATGAGCAAGGTCATTCTCTTCAAGAATGAGACCAATTCTGTATTTCCATGCCCGGAAATTCTCTATGCCTTCTAGCTTGTCTTCAAGCTTAGTATTTGGAGCCATCTTCTCTTGGGGGAGTCCAAGAGACAGAGTAGACTTACTTGGAAAGTTACTTTTTACTTTTCCGGAAACTGAAACAGAATTTTATCGCACTTTTGGTAGAATTAGGGTTTGCAATTCCCGGAGTTCTACCCAACCAAAAAGTTCGATCTAGGGTTTAAAAGAATGCTCTTGATAAGGGCTATCCAACCATGTAATCAGAAACCAAAAATTCCAACTTTTTTCTGAAACCAAAATCTGACGTATCGCACTTTTGGTAGAATTAGGGTTTGCAATTCCCGGAGTTCTACCCAACCAAAAAGTTCGATCTAGGGCTTAAAAGAAAGGTATTGAGGAGGGATATCCATCCATGCAACCAAAAATCAATAATACCAACTTTGGGCTGAAAACCCTAACTTCACCAAAAAGAGAGAGAGAGATAATCTTACCTTGTGAAAGATGTCCTATTCATTCTAGCTCTGATACCATGATAAGTTTAAACCAAATAACCAAGCAAGATCACTGAAAGAAGCATAATCACAAGATAGACACACAATATATCCTGGGAAACCCTCATGGGGTAGAAAACCCAGTAAAGCTTTCCTCAATAAGATGAACAACCAAAATACAAGATGTGCTCCTCCTTCCTTTGTCTCCTTAGCTGATCTCCCAAACAAGTGCGCACTCTTCCACAAGTGAGTGAGTGATATAATGAGGAGTTCACCTCCTCTATTTATACTTGACTCTCAACTGACTAAAAGACCTGTTGGGGCCGACCTCACCTGGAGAAGTCTAATAACCCCTAAAATATAACTACAGGGCCGACCCACATATGGTGGGTCTAATAATCCTAGTTAATATCAAACCCTGGAGGAATAAACATCTCCAGATACATAGTAGGATTACCTCGGAGGAATGAAACATCTCCGGAATAAATAATGTACAATTATAATATTCTTAGAAGTTACAATATTCCACAAATAATAGCGTATTAATACGTTAAACGTTCTCTGTATGCTCAAGATATGGATTTCCTTTCTATTGCATGTGATTGGATGGAATATGTCAGTTTATTTAATTTGCTAAACATTCTATCCTTCTTTTCACTTGGGAAATCGCAAAAGGAAAACACATCTCGGTTTTGTATGATTGCAATGTAGTTCGATGTATTTTGAAGATCTGGTTTTCCTTTCTTTTGAATGTGCTTGAACGGAATATGTTAGTTTATTTAATTTCCGTTTGATGTTTGTTCACCGTAGTGACAATGGTTGGGCTCTCCCCTTGTTCGAGGGAATCGATCTCTGTCTTGGTGATTCCTGTTTCTTTGGTTTAAACTCTGCATGTCACAGTTTTCTGTCAACAAGGGTAGTTACCTTCTAGGAATGGTGGACGGGTAGTGAGATCCACATAGTCTCAGGATGGTAAGATCCTGCCGAATGCCCAGGTGGGTAGTTCATCATTTGCGGAACAGTTAACGGCATGCAGTTAACTTTGCGATTTTTCTTAAGGTTTTTGGTAGAGTTTGAAATGCTCATATTTACATGCACAGTTATATATTTTATTTTCTGTAAAATGTGATCTGCACTGGAGATTTTGACAGAGTTTGAAATACTCTGTAGTCTGATGATTTACACATTCACTCTTGATAAGAGTTGTATTACTTATACCACCCAGTGCCATTTTTTTTAGTTAAGTCCTGCTAACAGTCAATGGTAGTGGTTATTATCATAGCGTGGTACCGCTTGATGCCTGTGATTAGGGAGAGTATGCCCCTGTCTTAAAACCGTTGTTGTATATATATTACTTCCTGAAAACGTATGTCTGCTTGATTCCGATGAGGAAATATTTTTAATGTTGGCGCAGATCTCTGCTAGACACGAAACCCCTGTAAGTTTTTATATATGCATTTGGTGATAGGGTGAAATGGAAAACGTATGTCTGCTTGATTCCGTTGAGGAAATATTTGAGTTAATGTTGGCGCAGATCTCTGCTAGACACGAAACCTCTGTAATTTTTTATATATGCATTTGGTGATAGGGTGAAATGGAAAACGTATGTCTGCTTGATTCCGTTGAGGAAATATTTGAGTTAATGTTGGCGCAGATCTCTGCTAGACACGAAACCCCTGTACGTCTTTATAAATGCATTTGGTGATAGGGTGAAATAGGCGCAGATCCTTGTGGGATCCTCAGACCTTCATATCTATATATTGCCAAATCGCTGCTACTGGTGGTTGAAGCCAAATCGTAGAGCATCAGTTGTGGATGAGATAAATTGCCAAAGTATAGTTTCAGCTTTATTATTATTAACTATTGTGAAATCGCAGTTACTGGTTATTGAAGGCTGTTTTCCTTTTATCACATCAGGGAGAAAAAGTCAGTATTGTACTTATAGAGAAATTCCTCTATAATTATGCTAGTTGGTTTATCGCCAAATGCGGTGGAAAACTCTCACAATGTAAGAGAGCAATAGCAACAGGGAGTTGCAGATTGTAACCCTCACTATTCAGGATGAATAATACATAATGTGGCATATTCTCTTTGTGGACATAGCCCGGATAGCGGGTGAACCACGGTTATATTTGGTCTCTCTCCTTTGTGTAATGGTTGTATTGTTAGATTTAGATGTATTCATATTAATTTCCTCAATCATGAAGAAGTCATTTTTACATCAATTAAATAAATGCATGAAGTTTGACGATAGTTGAAGGTGATCTCAATGAGAAAGATGAAATGCTAACATACACATGCAAAGTTCCTTTACATCATTGTACTAATTAAGATATATCAAATGTTAAGGTAAGACAATCTTATAGGAAAAGCATGGGCTACATTAAAAACTTATGCATTGTTCGAATACTCCCTTTTACTAAATACTAATGATCATTTGGTTGATGCAAGGAAACGGATCTTTGAATCCTTGGTACATACGATAGATGAACTTCGACATGAGTTATGGAACTTAAGAAGCAATAAGTGAATGTGGAAAGTTAAAAGTAGTCTATTTCCTAATTTATCTGTGTGAAGTCTATGGAGTTTAAAATAATCAAGGGTGAAAGGCAAAGGTAAACAAAATAGGAAATCCTCAAGGGTTTTTCCCATTTACTAACCTAGTTATTCTGGGGTGTTACACATATGGTCTCCCATGTGTGATTTTTGTATATCATTTTAATTGTCTCTTTCCAAATTTTCACTCAAAATCTGTACTATCAAAATTGGGTATGTTCAAAGAAAATTTTTATTATTTCTCAAAATAATACTAACATATTCGTGGAGATGTCATCCTCAACTCACTTCTAGCTATTGTAGGGGGACAAATTCCCTATTTTTATGGTCATGTTCCCCAAGAAAGTGGAACTGAGTAGGTGGCTCATTAACTAAATAAAACAGACCAAAGACCTAGGCATGCTTTATCTACCCATCGAATTCGGTAGGAGGTTGTTCAGTTCTTACCTTGTGAAAATTTCTGAAAGAGAAAGACAAGAGAGCAAAAGAGATTCGATGAGTGGAAGGTTAGAAGTGATTGAGTGAGTTAAGACTACATTCTGAACTAGTGCAACAACATTGTTGAGTTCAATATTGCTAAAGGCAGAAGTACTACTGTTGAGTGCAATGGAATTTATTCCATTCTACATACAACATCTTTGTCCTAGTGGTTCAATGAATAGGCTCGGGGGTCCTAAGGAAAGTAACTTGGTTGTCTTCAGGAAAAGGTTGGGTGGAACAGGATCCTTTGGCTATTTGTCTCTTCTATAGTTTCCAGGTTCTAATTGTGTTATCTTATTTACTTTATGCCCAAATTATTTACTAAGGAAATGATTATATTATGTTATCAATTTTCTATTAAAACCTAGATATCTCTTGAACTGTTAATAATACTTTTAATTTGTTACCATATTATCTATGCTGAGAGTCCATGTATTTGTTAGTTATAAACTAAATGAATAATTCTAAATTTGCTAAATGATAAATGATAAAGTAGAAATATTTCTCTGTATTTTTCCACATACATTATGTACCGTACTCTAGTACAAAGAAGTTAATTTAGGAGTAGATTAGAATGATTCTTTATCATAGATAGAAAGAGTATCATAAATATTTGTATCAATAAACTATTTTTAGTTCATGTACAGTAAGGTATTTCCTTTCATAATAGAACTCTATTGTAAAAACCTGTTCTTTAAATAATATAATCTAGCTCAGATTTCAGTAACAGGCTCCTAATCCTTATCTTAATTATCTTAAAACCTAAGTTAAAATATAGCATGAAAACCTATATTTCAGTAAGCAAATAACTTTCATTTAATTTCAGAAAACATCTCAAATAAACATGAATCATTAACCATTACAAATAATATAATTTCTATATCACAAACCCTAATAATATTGAAAATTCATAATACAAGATATTATAAACAAAACGAAGTTGTAAATATTGCAGGAAAGCAAATAGAAATCATGTATATATTTTTGTTATTACACGTTATTGTAACATGTAATGATGTCACCTTAATGCACTTACAAAGTTAAATATCAAGTATTTTAATCTTTAAAAATATACTAAGCACATAGTAACTCTATCGACCATTCGAGGGTTGAAAACCCTGTTCGTATTTTATCACTAATAATATTGTAATAACCTTGTTATCTTTTCCAAAACGAGAGCATCATATGAGACAAGGGTTCGAAACCCGAAGAGTTCACCCAAACAAACCACACATTCATAATTTTAAACAAAACCTTTGCAAGTTTCTAAAAATACAAGTGTGCAGGGTTTGAGTCTCGACTCAGCCTATAAGCCACATAATAATTTTACAAGCTACCATTTAAAATATTAATTACATAATAGGTTCAGGGTTTTGAAACCCTTAGTATTGCCACAAGCAAATCGTAAACACAGTAAGCAGTTATGGTAGGGTTTTAAACCCAGCCTTATGGCCAAAGTTTGAAATAACTCTTAAAATAAAACATCACAACCATTTTGCCAACAGAGACGGGATTTTCCCTAAAACAAAGTTACCTTTTATCAAAGTAAATTCATTGCAAAAATAACAAAATGCTGAGAGTAAACTCTCTGAGTCATATTTCAATCTAAACCTTGATCTTGTAAAACCATATGTATCTAACCATAAATTTATACATGTACAGTAACGAAAGAAGCGTTGAGAAACCAACACAGGTCAGGTTGAGGGTTCAACCCTCCTCTTTACCAAAAATTCCATATGGATTATAAAATTTACAACTAACTATAAAAACCAAAGTTTAATTAAAAACTAAAATCTTGGCTAACGAAACGAAGACAGACATCGTGCCAAGATTCACCATACTCTTCCAAAGTGCAAATAGATGCCCATAGGGAGTGACTGAGGCTTACTAGGGCCTTTTAAGCTCTTATCCCTTTTAAGCAAACTTTAAAACATTGTCGAGGAAGTAACCTATCAAGAACATCAACACAGTGACTAGTTAAGCTTTGAAACAGTGCAGACTTATTATTTTTTTAAATAATGATAATGTTAAACACTCAATGAAACACAAAGGGACAACCATGACATTACCTGCATTTCTTAGCATGCCTGAGCACGTATGTGGTGCAAAGTTTGACCATCGAATCCAATGAAGTAACAACTCTGTAAAAGACTCGGCCCTTATAACCTTATGTTAACAACTTATAGGCAAAGAGGTCGTGGTGTTGAACCCCAGGGGGAACTGCAATCACTATTTTAAAAACTGTGAAAACCCGAGAGCCTGTCAGCTTCTCCTCGCACCTTCCTTGCAAAAATTAATGTCTAGCTTAATGCCTCATTGAGGTAGTTCAAAACCCATCTAGGGTTTAACACGAAGACCAAGAATTTTCGCATGGAGCCCTACCACAAGGGATACAAGTGGGCATTCCATTCAAATTACATTAAATAACATTTAAGAGTTATAGCTACCATTTGCTCGTATGCCTGCCAACACAGAGGTCCACTAAGATTAATTCATGGCCTTCACTATGCTTAAAACATAACATATGTCTATGCCCTATAGTCATATATATAGTAGGGCAATTTGAGAGCAACACTATGTGTATTATATAAGGTTTAGTGCACATAGTTTATAATATCTAGCAATGGTATAATTGCATAAAAATTCTACGCATAGGTTATAGAACAAGGTTTAGAACCTTTAATATATGGTTTGGTCGGATAAAAGAGTTTGAATAACATATTTAATGAGTTATGGTTATAACCATACTTTTTAAGCATGCAATTATAAAAGCTATAGTCAATAATTGAATAAACTAAGCCATGACTTTAATATCAATAAAACAATTCACTTGAGAATGATTTGAGTGTAAAAATCATAGTGAATATATAAGATATTAATAATCTTTGTAGAATACTTTTGCAAATCGTTTTTTCATGACATTGTAATCCTCTTTTCTTAGTGACCACAACTAGGGTAGATCATACCCTTGCACAAACTAGGTTCTCTAAACTTTAGAAATCAACATCAAAGGCGAACTGAAGTTTAAACAAGTCCTTTTTACATACATCGTAACTACTTCGGAAAGAAGTATCGCTCTTACCTGTGATCTGCGATAGAGGTTTAAAAGAATTAGCTATAAATAGTTAAGTAAGCCTCGGGGTGCCCATAGGACCCCTTCATCAAAACAGTACTTATGAATAAAACAGTACTATAGGTAATTGACGATGTTTATGCATTTAAAGAAGTAACCATAATTATTAAGAAATGGTATTAAAACATCCAGCAGTAAATAACAAACATAAATACATACATTTAATCATTTGGACAAACATAGCATGTAATTGATGTAACATGTTTATAACATTGACGATCAACTGAAAAAGGTGTCGGCATATTACAATGTTAGGCTGTCATTTAAATAAGCAAATCATCATTAATTATACTTCTGCATAATGAATGTAAGCATTTAATTCTACTTAGAAAAGTTTTAAATTTTTTGTGAAATTTTGGGATGTTACAGAGAGGTTTGTATGCATGTCTCCATTGATTGTTGAAGTACAACCTCAGTGCCTTGCTTCTACCCAGAGACTTCATCCTAGTGGTTCATTGAACAGGCTCAAGGGTCCAAAGAGCAAGTAAGATTGCCTGCTTTTCTGGAGAAGGTTTGGAGGAACAAGCCTCTTTGAGTGTTTGTTCACCCTATCAAGTTATCAGGTTCTACTTGTTTTCTATGTTATTTATTTTAGACTGTAAAAGTTATTCTGAAAACTGTATAAATAGGTTATCATAGTTTCTAATGTTTTCTATTTATTAGTTATCTATTCTAAATGACTGGTTTTCTGAATTGAAAATTTAATTTCTGTAAATCAAATGAATGACCATATTTGAGAATATAGAATGATTGAGAATAAATGTCTTCCTGTGTTTTTCCTTTCACCCTAGGGTGATGTACTCTAGTATACGAAGAGGGTTTAATTAACATAGATGAAATGATATGTAAATAGCGGTATTACTGTTCAAAAAGGGATTAGTTTTCATATGCTTAATACTACTGTCTCAAACATAAATTTCATAATGTAAATACTTTTTATGTGTAAACAGTAATGATAGAAATTTAGTTGTGAATCTATAATATCTTATCTTAGGTATTTACATAGAAATCAAACTCTTAAAACCTAGTTAATGTTACTTTGACAAACAATAAATATAGCTATAAAATCCATACTTCGGATCTTTAAACTTGTGCGGTGAACTTATGTTTTGAATACATAGATAGATAACATAGTTATTTTTATCACAAGTATAGACAGAATTACAATCTCAAATTATTCAGATATCGTAAATATAAACAGAGTATTACTATCGAAATAAACTATTTTTCAAACAAAAACTCTTATCATTATAATATACAGAAGTCTTTCATAGAAATGGAATTTAAATATTCATTCTATCTATAAACCCTATAGGTATCATTATCATAAACGCATTACTATATAGAAATATCAAATGGAAACTAAGTATTGCAAAACGCAAACACCTGTGCACATTCAAATTATTATATTATAAAAACCTTCAATGTTAATTGATACAAACGCGTTATAAAAAGAGCATATTGATTATGCCAATGGTCAAACCCCATAAACTTCAACTAATTATCAAGTATCATATCTATGTAATAAAACATATTGCAATAACCAAACCATATTAACTTTATAAACAGTATAATTTTTTGGAAACGTTGCAAACTGATATCAAGGGATTCAAGACCCAAAGGGATTATCCTGAGTTCAAAGGTTAATGGGATACATAAACCCAGGGTTATATCAAACCAATTCAATAAATAGTGGAATTCAACACCCTTTATAAATACATTAAAAGAATTAGAAACATAACCTTAAACCTAATTTAAATGAAGCCATTGTAGCATTACAGAACGAACTCGACAATATCTAAATGATGCAGCGTAAACTCTTTGCTTCAATAATTTAATTAAAGAACAGGTCCTGGTTTCGAAACTCTTGAAGGAGTGTCACCTGGTCACAATAAAGTTCACATATAAATTAATAAAGCGCAAATCTAATAACTAGACAGGGTTTAGGGTTTTAAAATCGTGTAACAACTAATAGTATCAACACTATACATTTGAACCAGCATAATACATAGCAACGCATAAGCTAGCTAGGGTTAGACCCAGAACAATTACCATCTTCATTATTGCTAGCCGAGAACAAATCCATGACCATCATTAAAACAGGAACTTAAATCTAGTGTCATAATCATAAAGCTTTGTTATTCCAACAAATAAAGTATTGCATTCGCATTCATACTGCTCAAGGAAAATAAGGGCTCTCCTTCTTAGGGAAACCCTGTAACAAAACTATCCTTTCGCTTTGATGTTCAAAACCAAAACCCAAGTTCGATACAAAGAAAACTATCTAACACTACAACGTTTCCCTAAGTGGCCTCATGACTCTTTCCTCAAGTTAATAAATCCCGCAGGGAAGCAACGAAAGAACAAACAATCCAACATTTGTTGACAGAGGAACATCTGGATGGACCTGAGGCTTACCATGGTCTCACAACCACCAGAGTCTATCCCTTTCTATCATTTTAGCCACCATCAAGGAACGTGGATTTTGGCCCTGTCATTACATTTAAAATGAGGTTAAAATATGTCGAAGCAAACTCATAGACTATAAACATTGCAAGAATTCATTTAATAGAACTTACCCTGTAGGATTCAAACTCAGACTGGGGAGAGAACCCAACAAATGCACAATAGAAAACAAAATAAAGACATCATAGGCCTGTTTAACTGTTTTCCCGAGTGGTGCTTAGGTTGTGTAACAACCTTGGTAGTTGAGAAAGCTCAACCTTCTTCCTCCACAAAGGAACTGTAGTGCTCTGGTTTTTTTTACAGCAGAGCACTGTGTAAAATTTCAGGTTTACTTTTCTACGTTTTAACTTTACCAGTTTATGGAAGTAAATTTCTAAGAATTTCTATGTGCCGAAATAATATTTAGTGTACTGTGGTGTTTTCACTAACCTTACATTCGTAATTTAAAATAAACAAACATATCGTTATTTTCTTTTCAACAGCATAAGAATAGGTTTCACAACTTAGTAATTTAGTAAATAGTAAGTTTGCATGTTTACAGTAGATTTAGCATAATAGTAAATAACGGAAATTACCTGATGTTGATGCTAACCGTAAGTTGTAGCAGGTTGTGTAACCCCTTAGACAGCCAAACTGAAGTGTCCACCCTACCGACCAGCTATAATCTTGCTGGCCCTTGGAAATCAAAGGATTTCCAAGCCCCCGAGCCCATAATCTGATAATCCCGAGAGCAATTTTTCCTTCTGTTCTCAAAATCCTTCTGTTCTCCAATCAAACTTTCTGTCCTCCCAACTTCTGTTCTCCAAACTTCTTTTCTTCCCCCATCCAAAAAACCTCCCCAACCTTCAACCTTCTCCCCCTCTATATACATGTCTATCCTCGAGAAGACCTTGGGCTTACTCCACCGCCCCAAACTCCCCCTCTCGAGCCCCTCAAACCTTTACTCCTTTCCCTAGTTCATTCATCCATGTCTCATTATAAAAATGTATAATTAATTACTCTTATGGAAAATTCATTTGGTTTTGGATTGACGGTCGTAATTATTTATTACGGTGGGAATTATCACCCCAAGGTTATCCATTCGGGACAAGTTTTATTAAATACAAGTCTATCCGCCATCCTTGATATTTTAATGTTATTAATGTAATTAATAAAATATTGTATAATTAGTTGCCCCTTGTCAACTTGGACATGATGTGTCTTAATGATCCACCTTATCCGTCGAGACTACTTTAGCTTGAGGTTTAAATTCCAAGATTAACATTGAACAATTAAATATCCATTTTCCATCACATCACGGTTATTCCAAAAAGGATTATCTTATTATGGCTAACTTTGAAATGGAATTAATCACGCAATATTAATTTATAAATCAATATTTTAAATCTTACTTATATTGCATTTGTTACGATAGGGATATAAATGTTGCTGGAATATCATTTATTAATTAATAATAATAATTAAATCACCCTTTGACAATAATAAAAGGTGAATCAATCATAGTATTCTTAATTATTTGTTTATCACATGGGTACCCTATCATCAACATAGCATCCTTGTTCTTATAAACAAAGCACTTGTGAGGGCTTAAACAATTTTACTAATTACTTAGACACTATCATTACCCTATTCACAACAGTTCTTCTATGACAATGTTAACTGACGATACTTGTCTTAGTTTATTATTACAATGTTTTCATATAATTACTAATTCACTTATTTACACATTGACAACCTAACCATTCATTACCTAAGTTTATTGATGTATCCTTAACTGAGTTATCTATGACATTTATACTACTATTCAAGCATGACAAGTATGTTATACACCAGTAATATTGTACACGTACAAGGTGTGCATGCATGGCCAGTGTATGCACATGTCGGACATGTACTATAAACAAACCCCATTCTTCCTATGCATACTTGCTAACTAACAATAGTATCTACCCCCATGCAGAAGAGAAAGCATAATCTATAGTATAATTACTTTAACATCCTCGGTTATTTAACAGTTAACCCTTTACAATTTAACATCATTGTCTTTATGTTTACATTAGTTTAATCAATCAAGTACAGGAAGGGTGCCTACTTCCACTAACTCGGAATCAAGGAATACTAAACCCCCAACAGTGCTAACTAACACATCCTCCCTTCATAACCTACGTCCAGCATCCTCCCTATCCTTCCTCTGCTAGTACAACAGTGGATGTCGGACTCACCGATCTGACCACTTAGAACTTGAGAGCGATAGCGTCGGCTGAATAGTGGACCTATCCTCCCCTAGCAGGCATCCGACAATCGTCATCACAACAACATGGGGAGCGTGTCTCAGCACGGCCCTCCCACGACCTCGGGTCTCATGGAAACATAGGGTGGGAAACACATCCATCCCTCTCAACATACTGGGCCTACGCCCTTATCAACTCATACTTGCTGCTATCGGGATTATCAGTTTGTGTTATCGTATCCTCATTTTGGCTGCTAAGGTTTGCTGTATGAACATGTTTTTCCTTTTCAATATATATCAGATCAAGTAACTGGCTATCCCATAGCCCCTGTGTCCTGTAGGTTAGTGTTTTGCAAAATACAATTTATAGAAAGCATTTTCCATTGATCGCCAATTGATCCATGTTATCATTTTATTTCATGTAACCTTTTAGCTCATCATAGATGCATATGACATATAACATTTCAGCAATTCATTAAAGAAGATGGTATCCACGTACTGAATCATATATTTCACATTTGCTTAAGGAAAACATATAAACATATACTGAAATCGTAAAATAAGGAAATCATATGATAATCATGACATCATAACTGCATAGCATAGTAACATCATAATCATGGTGAAATCATAAGACAGAGTAACATCATATAATGAGGTCCAATATAGTTTACTCAGTCGAGCTGAGTTCGACAAAATATATAAGAAGTAAAGTATGGTGTGTCTAACTAATAAATATGCCGAATCAAAATATGGGCATTACATACACCCACCCTTCGGGAAACTTCGTCCCGAAGTTATGGTCAAAATAGTGAGGGAAAATCTCGACGCATGGTCTCTGCATCCTCCCAGGTAGCAGACCCTGGGCTATACTTGTCCCATTGGACCTTAACTTGGTCCACATGGCGACTACAGAGCTGTCGAACCCTACGATCAAGTATACGTAATGGTTCGACCCTGAAGGTTCCCTCGTCCGAGACCTGCAATTCCTTCCAATGAATTTTGTGAGTCTCATCAGCTATGTAATGTCGTAATACAGAAACATGAAATACATTATGAGTTTTATGCAAGTGGGGGTGGCAGCGCGAGACGATAAGCAACTGGTCCGATTTTCTCAAGAATTTCAAATGGACCTATAAAGCGAGGTGACAACTTGGTACCCTTCCCAAACCGAATGGTACTTTTATTTGGTCTGATGCGAATAAATACACGATCCCCTACTCCATAAGTTCTATCTGATCTGTGTGCATCAGCGTAACTCTTTTGCCTATCCTGTGCTTCCTTCAGCCGCTGCCCAATCTGTATCACTTGCTCCTCCATTTCCTGAATCAATTCAGGCCCAATTAAAACTCGATCCTCTAACCTGTCCCAACTGAGTGGTGTCCTGCACGGCCTCCCATACAATGCCTGATATGGCGGCATACCAATGGAGCTGTGATGACTATTGTTGTATGCAAACTCCACTAAAGGAAGATATTTCTCCCACTGTGTCTGTTGATCCATAACATACATCCTAAGCATGTCCTCCATCACTTGATTCACCCTCTCAGTCTGTCCATCTGTCTCGGGGTGATAAGCTGAGCTTAAGTTCAACTGTGTCCCTAATGCTGACTGCATGCTTGTCCAAAATCTGGAGGTGAACTTAGGGTCTCTGTCCGAGATTATCTTTTTAGGAACTCCATGAAGACGTATAATCTCATTTATGAATACCCTTGCCACATCTGTCACATCATAGGTGTCTCTGACTGGAATGAAGTGAGCACTTTTGGTCAGTTTGTCGACTACCACCAAAATAGCATTATGTCTCAGAGATGTGAGTGGTAATCCTACAACGAAGTCCATGGAAATGACTTCCCATTTAGTCATAGGGATATCATGCGGTTGTAGGAGACCGGCCGGGTGATGATGATCTGCCTTCACTTGTTGACACTCAAGGCACTTCGAAACAAAATCCACTACATCCATCTTCATACCTGGCCAAAAGAAGAGTTGCTTCATGTCAGCATACATCTTCTTCACTCCTGGGTGTGCACAGTAATGTGATCTATGGGGCTCTGTAAGGATTGTTTTCCTGATATCACCTTCCTTAGGAACATACATCCTTCCCTGATACCGCAACAACCCATCTTCCTCAAGATGGTACCCATCATACTTCAATTCCTGTTTCTTTCCATTCTGAATAGCTGAGGTTACTTTTAGATACCAACTATCGCCCAATAGTTGTCCTAGTACCCTTTCCCTCAAGTCAACCTTCAAGGGAATTAAGGAGAAAAGTCTCGGCCTTCGGCTTAGAGCGTCTGCCACCACATTCTCCTTTCCTTTGATATAAGAGATACCAAAGTCATACTCACTCATGAACTCACTCCATCGCCTTTTCCTAGCATTCAAATCCCTTTGGGTAAATATGTACTGCAAGCTCTGATGGTCTGTTTTAAGGGTGAAGCTTCTACCAACTAGGTAGTGCCTCCATAATTTTAGTGCCAACATTACTGCTGCCAATTCTAGATCATGTGTGGCATACTGCTCCTCATGAGGTTTCAACTTTCGAGATGCATAAGCTATTACCCCACCTTCCTGCATCAACACCGCTCCTAATCCTTGCTTCGAGGCATCGGTGCATACCATGAAATCTTTATCCATGCCTGGTACCCGCAAGATCGGTGCACTTGTCAACAATCTTTTTAACTCTGTAAAAGCGGCATCGCATTCATCGGTCCATTCATACCGGATTCCCTTGCGTTGCAAGGTGGTAATAGGTTTTGCAATTTTAGAAAATCCTTCCACAAACCTCCGGTAATAGCCTGCTAACCCCATGAAGCTGCGCACCTCATGAGCATTCCTTGGAATTGGCCAATCTTCAATGGCCTTTACCTTTTCTGGGTCTACAGAGATCCCTTCACCTGAGATGATGTGCCCCAAGTAGTGAATCTCTTTTTGGAAGAAGGAACACTTTGACAATTTACCATAAAGTTTATGTTCCCTTAAGCATGTCAAGACTAACCGCAAGTGTTCCTCATGCTCCTTCTCATTCTTAGAATAGATAAGAATATCATCTAAGAAGACCTGAACAAAGTGGTCCAAGTATTTTCGGAAGACACCATTCATGAGGCTCATGAATACAGCTGGAGCATTGGTCAAACCAAATGGTACCACTACAAACTCGTAATGCCCAAATCGAGTTCGAAAGGCAGTCTTAGGAATGTCGCCTTCCTTGATCCTCAACTGGTGATACCCTGATCGTAAATCAATTTTTGAGAAGACTGACGCACCTTTCATTTGATCAAAGAGGTCATCGATTCTTGGTATGGGATACCTGTTCTTCACGGTGGCCTTGTTCAAATCTCTGTAATCTATGCACAGTCGCAGAGATCCATCCTTCTTCTTAACGAAGATCACTGGTGCTCCCCATGGCGAGATACTAGGTCTAATCAGTCCCAAATCTAGCAACTCTTTTAACTTGATCTGTAACTCACAGAGCTCTGGAGTTGTCATTCTATAAGGAGTTTTTGAGATAGGTTCTGCACCAGGTTTTCGTTCGATTGTGAAATCGAGCTCTCTTTCTGGAGGTAGTCCTGGTAATTCCTTCGGAAAGACATCCTTGAACTCAGAAAGTACTGGGTAAGAATTCAAGGAAGGTCCTTTACTATCGCTCACGGCCTCCACTACGAACAACTGGCATCCTTGTCTTAGGCACCGCTTAGCTTTCACCATAGAGATGAAACGGAGGGATACCTTCCTCTTCAAGCCTTGGATTTGAATTGTCCTTCCCTTGTCATCGAGGCACAACACCTTCTTTGCATAGCAGTCTATGAAAGCTCTATGGTCTTCTAACCAATCCATGCCAATAATGAGGTCATAAGTCCCCAAATTGGTGACATAAGCATCCAACTTAGTGGTGCAAACTCCTAAGTCAACCCCACAACCTCTCACTTTAAGACCTACTGGTTGCTTAGTTCCTGAAGCCATTTCGACCAGTTTGAAATCATCGTGCTCGTAGGCTGCCAACCCACATTTATCTAATGCATATGGTGAAATAAAACTATCAGTTGCTCCTGGATCAAACAAAATTTTAAGTTTGACATTGTTTACATTACCAGTGGATTCTACTACGGTAGACTGATGTTCTGCCTGGTGGTTATGCACCGCTGCATGAATCCGATGACTGTTACCCGAACTATCCATGGGTGCCTTTCCTTCCCTGTGCCTGCTGCTTGACTGACCCTTGGGACAGTCTCGCTGGAAATGAGGACCTCCGCATCCCCAACAAGAGAGATTGGGAGGGGCTTGCCTGTTGCTCGAAGGAATCCTCTGAGATGAGTTCCTTCCCCTGGTTCCTCTAAAACCCCTTGCTCCTCTATAGGAACTTCCCTGTGTACGTCCCTGGCTTTGGTGGGTTGCGGACGATGCCTGCGAGATTGAGTTAACTGAAGTATTACCCCTCGGTGTGAACCTGTTACCGTAAGGAGGAGGCCTAGATTGTCCTCCCCTGAAGTAAGGGCGTGACGCCTTCCCTGTAACATACTGATTGGTTCCTGTCAACTTACTACCCCCTTTTCCATCTGACATATCAGCTGCATAACGAGCATACTCAACTGCCATGGCAACTGAAGTTGGCTTCCACATCCGCACAGCAGCTCTAATCTTGTAGTTAAGTCCATACACAAAACGCTCTACCTGACAATCATCTGCATCCAGGTAAGGAACATATTTTACTAGTTCCATAAACCGAGATTCATACTCCTCCACTGTCTTGTCTCCCTGTACTAAGGCATGGAGTGCACCTGCCTGTTCTTCCTTGTAATAATTTGGCAAATACTTCATGTGGAACCTCTCCTCGAACAGTTCCCAAGAAGTTGTAAGAGGAGTAAGGTGCAACTGCTTCTCGAGGTCTGACCACCAATTCAAAGCATCACCTTTAAGCTGAAAGACGGCCATCCTAGCCTTGGAACTAGATGTGTACTCATTCAATGCGAAGCACCTCTTCATGCCTTCCAGCCATGCTTCGGCATGCTTACCGGGTCGTCCTCCTGAAAACTCTGGAACCTTTATCTTTTGCAACTCCCTCGATATGTCCTGAAGCGGTTCCAGTCTTGGGCCATGTGCCCTTTCAGAGTTCTCTCGACTCACTTGAGTGGTTTCCACCTCGACGGCCCTTTCCGACTGCCTGTTCATCGTGGTCATAATAGCCTCCAAAGACCTCATTATGATCTGCATTTCTGGTGTTGAGGTTGGTTGTGGTGGTGTTGGCGGCGACGACGGTGGCGGAGGTGGCGGTGACGGTGGTCGACCTTGACCCCGACCTCGACCTCTGCGTGTTGTTACCATGATAGTTCCTGATTCATGGAGTAAAACATCACGTCGTTTAGTTTCTAAGGTGCGTGTTAGTTGATCTTCAATTAGATGCATTTCAGAAAATAGGCTATAACTCACTACATCTTGATGAGACCATCCGACACTAAATCTGCTAAAATTTTTACGTAATTTCCATGGGTTTAAATTAAACTATATGACCATTGATATTGGTCAATTAAATACTTTTAATCATCAACCTCGGTTTGCAAATCTCAATGGACATTTGGAATAACATTCTATTCCGCATCAACCCTTACTTTTATTTAACTCTAAACGTTTAGGTTTTAATCTTTATTAATCTCATAATTAATTTATATGTTTAATCATCAATTTCACTATAATTAACCTTAAACTTTTAAAATCTATGAAGAACTCTTATAGTTTTAAATATTAAATTTTATTTTCTTAACCAAACTATTTAAGCATTAAATTTTAATTTTAATTATTAAATTTTTAATTTTAAATATTAAATATTAATTAAAATTCTCCTTTCTCTTTCCTCCGTGTTTTCTAATTCGTATACTCTCTTAGGTCAATATTTCTATAATTAATATACACTCATATATTTATGTTATATACACTTTATACTCATTACTACCTATACCAAGTTTTAATTATTATCCTAAACATTTTTATCTCATACTTATACTTTATGTAACTTTAAATAAATTTATTTAAAGTTAATAACACTCACCACGCACATTTGAATATATTACAATGTATACTACTCTTATTCTTATTAACAGCATATGAATATATCCGAGTTTTAATTTTAACTAAAACTAAATAAAAATAAAAATGTATAAAAATAAATAAAGCAATTTCACTCAACCACTTAGGCCTTTTACTCGACCTCGGGAATGCAAAAGGTGTGGACACGCGGCTCCCTGGTGAGTCCACCGCCATGCAAGAGTGGGAAAACCCTAAATAGGGTCAATCCCCAAGGCGCGGCCATTTCCACCCTCTCTTTCAGAGTTTTAGCTCTGCAACTCAATGCAAGCTCGCTTAGGGTTTCAGAAAGGAAGGAGCTCTCCGTTTTCTACTGCGGAACACTACTGTTTGTCCGACCTGCTTTTATAAAGAATGGATGAGCTTTACCCTTTCATTTCTGGTTTTTATGGCTATTGTAGTGCGTTGTCTGATTACTGTTCCTGTTATGTTTCCTTTCTGCGAGTAATTGGTATTCTGAGTGCCTTATTCTATTTCTATTGCTGGCAGTCCAGGGAAATCGAACCTGGGTGGTGGATTGGGGAAATTTTCAGTCTCTTACGCTTTCTATGAGCCCGGGTTCTCAGAACAGCTCGGCTTAATGAATAATATATATATTTTGTTAGCCTCAGAGCTGGGCTTTGGCTTGCGATATACTGGCTCGATATCGTGGAGCAAGGTTTCAATATTTGGAGGTTAGGTGCTGCTGCCGCGGCCCCAAAAAATTTTTTTTTTTAAGGAACAAGAGAAGGTAGGTGCGTGAGTGAGCCTGGCGCTTGGGTGTTGGATGTTTTCCATGGCTGCAAGTCGTGGAACTTGGCCTTCTGACCCGCCAATATTTTAGGAGAACAGAAGGAAAGAAAAACGCTTGGTCCATGATCAATGCGGCCCTCATCTTCACGCCTGGTCCTTCATCAGCGCTGCCCCCATCTTCACGCCTGACCCATCTTTTAACGTTGCACTCCATGCTCACGCCTGTCTTGGGCATTCCCTCTCACGCATCCTCATTCCTCCTGCCTATCCTAGCACGTGATCCCTCTCTACCTGCGCGCCCAGCTATTCCATTCTCATAGAAAGAAAAACGCTTGGTCCATCATCAATGCGGCCCTCATCTTCACGCCTGGTCCTTCATCAGCGCTGCCCCCATCTTCACGCCTGACCCATCTTTTAACGTTGCACTCCATGCTCACGCCTGTCTTGGGCATTCCCTCTCACGCAGCCTCATTCCTCCTGCCTATCCTAGCACGTGATCCCTCTCTACCTGCGCGCCCAGCTATTCCATTCTCATACCTCTGCCTTAGTCCACACATTACCCTATGGGGATGACGAGAGGTGTCCATAACTGATATTTCAAATGCTGCACGTAACTCTCAACATTTTCACATATCTAAGCCCATCTCCTCGGCCCAGCTCAACAGCCCATGTAGGTCCTCCTGTCTGTAAAACTGCATCTCTGGCAGCAAGAGCCAGGATATCAGCACAAGAAACAACACCTGGGCATGCTTTCTCCAAATTGCTCTTCATTTCGTCAATAACATCAGACTGGCTGAGAGTGAGGTTGGGAACTGCGTCTCTTTCTGCAGTTTTATTCGGGGGAACCAGCATAACAGATACATCACAGCCCCTCACGAAGCAAATTTAAAAGGCTCTCCAAAACTGCAAAGCACATAATGCAGCTTTTTCCATTGTAGATTCTGGATGTAGAGGCAGTGCACGCTGTAAAAAAAAAAGAAAGGGAGATTCCAGATATCGAGCCAGGTCATATTGTACAGCTCAAAGTGGAAGTGCCTGAGAATAAGCGTAGAGTTTCAATCCTTAAAGGAATAGTCATGGCAAGACGAAATGCTGGTTTGAATTCAACTTTTTAGAATCCGGAGACAAGTTGCTGGTGTTGGAGTGGCGTCCGTTTTTCCTCTGTAAGTAATAATAATTGTTGCTCTATGTCTTATGGAAATCGTATTCATTGATATCTAGGGTTTACTGCTACGTCTCTACGGTTCTGTGTCTTCTTGTATCTATCGTTGTTTGCAATTTTAGTGTGTGTGTCTTTATTTCTATGTATTTGTGTCTGCCTTTCCTGTATATGTATCCCTGTATGTTGATCCTCCTAAAACCATAAGGCTTATTCATTTCTACAGTATATGCCCTAGAATCCTATGATGGAAGCTATAGCGTAATAGATCATTTAAATTATGCCGTTTAATTCTACCTTTCTATGATTTCATTTCTAATGATTTCTGACCATATACAATGAATATGGACATAAATATGTTGTTTGGCCGATTATGAGATAATATTGAAATTGTCTGAATAGCATGATTGTTAGTGAAACGAATAATGAGAAACGAGGAATTTGCGTGATAGATTTATTGCTATCTTAATATTATTGATTCGAAAGTGATAGATAAAATTATTTCTTCGTCTTATTAAAAGTTTCTTTTCTCTTCAAACTCAGAGTTCTGTCTAAGTGTATGCTAACCTTATTGAGTTGATAAGGCTTGATCTTCGACCAGAATTTGGCTGTAAATAGGGTTAAATACGATCCTTATTTTAAATTTTTTTTTTTTTTTTTTTTTTTTGTTTGGGCTGAAAATTCCCTAGGCTTCCTAGGTTATCTAATCTCTTAAATTAATTAAATCTTCCTGAAATATTTATTGATCGTATATGTTGAGTCCTCTTACCTATTTAATTACATGATCGTTACATAATTCGAGTCTGGATCCCATCCGGTAGCCAGAATAACAAAGATTTATATTTTCCCCCTTACGCAGTTTACTTATGATTTTGGTTTTAAAAGTTTAGATTCTTGATTCATGTTTCTAATTACACAGAGCACGAATCCTCCCTAAGTTTCGACCCATCAATTGTTCTAGGCAATATATAAGAGAAATCTAAGAAACAATAGTAAAGCGATTTGGAAGGTATTATACAAAGGAAGAAAGACTTCATGGAAACTCATGAAATACAGGGATTTATTTCATCATTCAGAGATATTTTAATTTCTCATTATGTAAATTCTATTTAATGCCAGGGTCTGGTTATATATATATATATATATATATATATATATATATATATATATTTTTAATATAATTGTTGTTATCGTTGCGCAGGTACCTTGAAAGATGACTATGGCTGGAGGTCAAGTAGGTAAATTATCAAGTAAATTTTCTAGGTGAAGCATGAATAGGCCTGTAGGTTCAAGAGTCTGAACACAGGCTCTGATACCATCTGTAGTGCTCTGGTTTTTTTTACAGCAGAGCACTGTGTAAAATTTCAGGTTTACTTTTCTACGTTTTAACTTTACCAGTTTATGGAAGTAAATTTCTAAGAATTTCTATGTGCTGAAATAATATTTAGTGTACTGTGGTGTTTTCACTAACCTTACATTCGTAATTTAAAATAAACAAACATATCGTTATTTTCTTTTCAACAGCATAAGAATAGGTTTCACAACTTAGTAATTTAGTAAATAGTAAGTTTGCATGTTTACAGTAGATTTAGCATAATAGTAAATAACGGAAATTACCTGATGCTGATGCTAACCGTAAGTTGTAGCAGGTTGTGTAACCCCTTAGACAGCCAAACTGAAGTGTCCACCCTACCGACCAGCTATAATCTTGCTGGCCCTTGGAAATCAAAGGATTTCCAAGCCCCCGAGCCCACAATCTGATAATCCCGAGAGCAGTTTTTCCTTCTGTTCTCAAAATCCTTCTGTTCTCCAATCAAACTTTCTGTCCTCCCAACTTCTGTTCTCCAAACTTCTTTTCTTCCCCCATCCAAAAAACCTCCCCAACCTTCAACCTTCTCCCCCTCTATATACATGTCTATCCTCGAGAAGACCTTGGGCTTACTCCACCGCCCCAAACTCCCCCTCTCGAGCCCCTCAAACCTTTACTCCTTTCCCTAGTTCATTCATCCACGTCTCATTATAAAAATGTATAATTAATTACTCTTATGGAAAATTCATTTGGTTTTGGATTGACGGTCGTAATTATTTATTACGGTGGGAATTATCACCCCAAGGTTATCCATTCGGGACAAGTTTTATTAAATACAAGTCTATCCGCCATCCTTGATATTTTAATGTTATTAATGTAATTAATAAAATATTGTATAATTAGTTGCCCCTTGTCAACTTGGACATGATGTGTCTTAATGATCCACCTTATCCGTCGAGACTACTTTAGCTTGAGGTTTAAATTCCAAGATTAACATTGAACAATTAAATATCCATTTTCCATCACATCACGGTTATTCCAAAAAGGATTATCTTATTATGGCTAACTTTGAAATGGAATTAATCATGCAATATTAATTTATAAATCAATATTTTAAATCTTACTTATATTGCATTTGTTACGATAGGGATATAAATGTTGCTGGAATATCATTTATTAATTAATAATAATAATTAAATCACCCTTTGACAATAATAAAAGGTGAATCAATCATAGTATTCTTAATTATTTGTTTATCACATGGGTACCCTATCATCAACATAGCATCCTTGTTCTTATAAACAAAGCACTTGTGAGGGCTTAAACAATTTTACTAATTACTTAGACACTATCATTACCCTATTCACAACAGTTCTTCTATGACAATGTTAACTGACGATACTTGTCTTAGTTTATTATTACAATGTTTTCATATAATTACTAATTCACTTATTTACACATTGACAACCTAACCATTCATTACCTAAGTTTATTGATGTATCCTTAACTGAGTTATCTATGACATTTATACTACTATTCAAGCATGACAAGTATGTTATACACCAGTAATATTGTACACGTACAAGGTGTGCATGCATGGCCAGTGTATGCACATGTCGGACATGTACTATAAACAAACCCCATTCCGCCTATGCATACTTGCTAACTAACAATAGTATCTACCCCCATGCAGAAGAGAAAGCATAATCTATAGTATAATTACTTTAACATCCTCGGTTATTTAACAGTTAACCCTTTACAATTTAACATCATTGTCTTTATGTTTACATTAGTTTAATCAATCAAGTACAGGAAGGGTGCCTACTTCCACTAACTCGGAATCAAGGAATACTAAACCCCCAACAGTGCTAACTAACACATCCTCCCTTCATAACCTACGTCCAGCATCCTCCCTATCCTTCCTCTGCTAGTACAACAGTGGATGTCGGACTCACCGATCTGACCACTTAGAACTTGAGAGCGATAGCGTCGGCTGAATAGCGGACCTATCCTCCCCTAGCAGGCATCCGACAATCGTCATCACAACAACATGGGGAGCGTGTCTCAGCACGACCCTCCCACGACCTCGGGTCTCATGGAAACATAGGGTGGGAAACACATCCATCCCTCTCAACATACTGGGCCTACGCCCTTATCAACTCATACTTGCTGCTATCGGGATTATCAGTTTGTGTTATCGTATCCTCATTTTGGCTGCTAAGGTTTGCTGTATGAACATGTTTTTCCTTTTCAATATATATCAGATCAAGTAACTGGCTATCCCATAGCCCCTGTGTCCTGTAGGTTAGTGTTTTGCAAAATACAATTTATAGAAAGCATTTTCCATTGATCGCCAATTGATCCATGTTATCATTTTATTTCATGTAACCTTTTAGCTCATCATAGATGCATATGACATATAACATTTCAGCAATTCATTAAAGAAGATGGTATCCACGTACCAAATCATATATTTCACATTTGCTTAAGGAAAACATATAAACATATACTGAAATCGTAAAATAAGGAAATCATATGATAATCATGACATCATAACTACATAGCATAGTAACATCATAATCATGATGAAATCATAAGACAGAGTAACATCATATAATGAGGTCCAATATAGTTTACTCAGTCGAGCTGAGTTCGACAAAATATATAAGAAGTAAAGTATGGTGTGTCTAACTAATAAATATGCCGAATCAAAATATGGGCATTACAGGAACCAACCATTGATGAAAAGACCAAACCCCAAAATGTAGCAAAATGGATTTGTTACACCCGAGAGGTATTAAATCCTCTTCACATGGTTGAATTTAATGCCCGACCTGTCACCCGCCAACATTAAATAAAAACCCACATTGCTATAGTTTATGCTTGAAAACGCTCATTGTAGATCAGGACCATAATATGGAAACGAGCCACCACCTTTGCATAGTTTAGGACCTTTTAATATTTAAACACTGAGTTTTGTTAGGAGCCATCAACCCTAACTTATTTATCGAACCAGGAATATAATGGCATATGGTATAACCTTGGCCATAAGAAATTATCGTAAGAATTTATCATAAGATTAATTATCAAACCCTTAGTAGGTAAAGGAAAAACACGTAACCTGGACAAAATGAATGGTATTATGCATTAGCATTAAATCTAAGTAAGCATCAAGTTTACTGTAGTATTCACTAGTCAAACAAAGGAGTTAAATAGAATCAATTATTAAAATCAACCATGTTACAACATAAGTTTTGAAGCCAACTAGTAAAGTAGACAAACATAAGTATTTTACGAGGATAGGACAATGATCGTTGAGTTGTTAAATAAATACTTTATACATCATTATTCCATAATTGAAACTGAAATACAATAATGAATAAGGATCCTAGTTAAATGACTTAAGGACAAAAGCAGTAATTATTGGATTCATGAATATCATAATAGCTTCAATAAAAGCATAAAGTATTTATACTATCATACTGTATTAGAGCATCCACTAGCTAAAATGTCATATTGTGGTTAGTACCATATTAATTATAGACATTGGAATGCAAAACTATTTTAATTGTCGTTAGGACAATTAAAATTAATTAAAGACAATTTATAAAACAACTAGATGTTGCATTCAAGAAATATGTAAGCATAAATTAAAGATGTTGAACATACACTTTTATACTTCCACATGGATTTTAATGGCGATTAGACCGCTTAGAAAAATTTTAAATTTTGACTAATTTTGGGGATGTTACAGTCTCCCATGAAGATGGAATACCATCGACAGCGGTATGTATCAAATCATCATCATCAACTATCACACCAATTCTCATGAGTTGATCTCTTACTTGAGAGATATTAGTGAAAAAGTAATCCATAGCTTCGTCCTTTTCCATTTTCAGATTTCAAATATTGTTCTTCAATGCTCTCTTTTGAATGGGCTCCTTCTTCTCATAGATATTTGTCAATGTGTCAAAGCATTCATTTGCGGTCTCGAATGGATTGATCACGGGCATCAAGTTGTATTTGATGGAATCATAAATGATTCTCTTTGATTTGGCTTGATTCTTGTTGAAGGTAATTCACCCTACATTAGAAGTAGGATCTTCAATAATACTAGATATATATCCATCTAAATCATGATATTCCAGGATATTCAGGATCCTATCCTTCCAAGTATTGAACTTCGAAGTTTCTTCAAGATGGTCCTCTGGTCTCATTGAGATTGATGCATTGTTCTTCAAGTACTATGCACACTCAGGATATAGGTAGGATCAAGCTTGATTTCTAAACTTATCTCTTTAACACCCTAAGCTCTTATACCATGCTAATTTTTTATATTTAATTCGGAGCTGCAATAATACTTGAAATAAATTAACAATCATACACAAGAAATCACATTTGACACATGAATTTGACAGTGTACCCACCAATGGAAAAGATCTCATGGAAAGAGCTCTGTAGGTAATAATTTGTAAGTATGATTTTTTTTAAAGTATAAAGTGAATTTGTACACTTAGCAGACTGGAGGCTTCACGTAGCGAAACGATTGGGGCATGGAATCCACTAGGGGCAGAGGGTGAATGGCTTGATGGCCATTATTTTTTATAATAGTGGTCATCCTATTATCTTGAGCACTTGAAGTGAAGGGTGATGTTCACTAAGCAAACACTTAAGTTTAAAAGTATGTTAATATGTAGTGCTAGATAAGAATGTCAAATAAACTTCTAATCACTGGAAGGTAGTAATAATTTTTCTTGACCTAACTATTAGCATGGAGCTAACCCCTATTGAGCACCATTAAGTAAAAATAAGAGGTTAACCTAAACAACATTGGTATCTTGGCCTCAACAAAAGATTTTGTTAAAGTTCCTAAGTGGAAAATGATTACTATTTTCCTAATTATAAATTAGGAATAAAGATAAAATGATTTATTATTACTAAGACAATATTTTGGTATTTATAGATAAATATTTAAATGATTATTGCAAATAAGATAAATAAAGTGAGTAAGATTAAAGGACTCGTTGTCCTTGATAAAAAGTAAATACTTTAAAAAGTGATAAAGGCTTACCTACCAAAGAATAAAATGTTAACTAGTAGTTAATGCATAGGTGTGCATTGAAAACTCTTATTTATTTATATCCAATTAACTAAATATAAAGCTAAAGAGATAATTTGGTGAAGTTACCATTAAGATAATTTATTTATTTTATAGCTAACTAAATTAAAGTTAGCTAAGTTAATGATAAGTTCAGATATCTAGTTATGTTTAGATAAAATAATTCATCTAAAGCAAATTAATCAAAGTCAGCTGAATATAAATCTTAAGAAATAAATTGTTGGAGTTACAATTGAGATAAGTTATTTATCTTACAGTTAATTAGATAAAGTTAACTAAGGTTAAATAAAGCTAATTAAATTTATCTAAGTTAAAGATCAATTAACTTATTAACTAAAGATTGACTCAATAAATCGATGAGTTAAAATTAACTAAAGTTAAATAAGTTAAGTTCAAACAAGAACTTATCTTGATAGTTCAAACATAAATTTGACTATAAAGATGGCACTATGGTGTTTGTAAAGGGGGTTTTTCTTCTTCTTCGAGGGAAAAGAAGGGAATGGAAAAGATGATTAAGATTGAATCGAGAAAAATGGAGTACTGCTCTCATACCCTATTGGCTTCGTGCCCAGCTCTGAGGTGGTCTCTCTATGGGGAAACCTATGTCGGACAGAGACCAGTTGGAAGGGAGGAAAGTTGCAGTCAAGTTTTCAGTCAGATAGCAGTAAATGATTGATATGTATATTCATAATTTGTTATCATTTATTCAGAAATCATTATTTTATAGATCTGAACTATTTCATTTTGTTTATGCAAGAATCTGGTATTAAATATAGATGTGTTGAACTTAGTAGATGTATTCCCTTTTGAATTAAATATTGCTAGGAATAGTGCCTTTGCAATTATTTATCACGCAAGTTGAATTACAGGTTTCTATAAATAAATCATTGGAAAAAGCAATTAGCCATGATCCTAGGGTCACCCTTAAAGTTCCAAATTAGTGGTTAAATATATTATAATATATTATTCTAGGAGAAAACTCCTATTATCACCCACATAGAGAGAGAGAATCCTAAATATAGGATTATGGAACAAAATTTCTAAACTCTGATAGGGATATTAATATATATTTATAAATTATATCTATTAATAACAGAGCATTCAAACATTAAAACCAAACATCCTCGATCAATTATGAAACATCAACATTAAACAAATACGAAAATAATATAAACTTTATTACTCATAGTATATGCATTTATCCCACATTCTATGTACTGATATTTATAAAGCATTCTGTCATAACATGCATAATACAGAACGAGAGAACAACTCAAGTTACCACCAGAAACAGGGTCACTCTTTAGCACAGATCCAGGATTAAATCCCATCTAATCCCTTTGTCCTTATAAACACACAGTCAAGTTCACGCCCAGCGTTGATCAGGGGTCAAAACCCTTTGTCTTCACACACATACAATCAATATCTATGACCAGCTTAGATGAGGGATCGAGCCCCATTTTTTACATACCAGTGTAGGCCAGTGTAACACCCCAGAAAATTCATAAAATTTAAAACTTTTTCTATGTGATAATATTGCTTATTTAGTCTATGCGGAAATGGAAAAGATACATGAGATGTTATTTGTTGTTTTAAAATACCATACTTGTTTATTGGATGCGACTACAAGAAATTAGCTTAAGTCTTGATGTTATCCAAATCTAGATATGCTGCTACAAAATCTACTGTTGTTGTTTATGAATGAAGAAACATCATTTGATAAATGTTCTTTTGTTTGATTGATGAAGGGGTCCTTTGGACGCCCCGAGGCTTACTTAGCATTCATGCTAAAGTATGTAAATTTCGTAATGTGACAGATTACAGGTAAGGGTTTTAACTGCAACAAGTGACCACCTATTTTCAGTAAACATCTAATGACTAAAACTGAAAAGAACAGCTCTGATCATTCTATCGGTGAGAGAACTGGATTCAAACTTCAAGTCGTTCAAGTTTGTTTTTAACTATTAGAACAGGTCTATTTATACAGACAGTACAGATTTAATCAAGAGTTATGAGAAGGTCGTTATCAGTTGTAACCTCGTTTGTATTCAATTGTCTATTTCTTTGGTTCATTTAAATGCTCTCACTTATGATGTAAGTGACGATATTATCAAAACTCAATGTAGATGTACATATCCTAAATGATATGTGCGTTGTGTGCCCTATGTAATTCTAAGTGGCACTATGCATTTATGTGATATTAGGTTCTTAATATGATACAATGTAATTAGGAATATATACAATATAGTGATACTATGCAAGAATGCTATATCAAACAAACTTTATTTGATACTTTGTGAACTTACGATACTATGTGATTTGGGTTATCATATTATGTGAAACCATACTATAAACAAATTCTATGCAAAGGTATTAATGTGCAAGTAATAAGAGAAATATGAAACTATCGTTATACCATGTTATTAGCATTGTAATCTTCATGAATTACGATACAATCTACCCAGCAATGTTTATTTTGATAAATTTAAATGACTTGGTAATAATGTATACAGGTTGGCAGTTGATTAATATTCTACCTATAGGATTAAATGCATGGGACGTCGTGGTAGTGGGATTCCACAGATGATTGTACTAATGGTTCAATCACGTGTCCAATGGTGATTTAAGTCCATTCTTAAGCTGAAGTGTTAACTGCTGGTTCATTGGTTGACTAGCTGGCTCCATAGTGGCTTGAACGTGGCAATGGTAATGATTGTAGTGATTAATGTGGTAGATAGTGTTGTTGCAGTCAAGACTCTGGTGAAATATCTGTAAGATATCAGCATTTAATTGATTTCTACGTGGTGAGGTGAGTGCTAAACTGGCACTTACGTTTCTATCCCTTAAGTGATCACAATGGCGATGTTTTATGATGTGTCACCGAGCTGTAAGCTCTGACTTGGTGATATGGCATCTGTTCAATCTGTGTAATAAATGAAGTCATTTCTTGGTCTTTGGTTATAGTAACTCCTTGGTACCACCGTGGTTTCGCTGGCTTGGTCCTGAACATTTATCTCGGTCTCGGTAGATGGGATATGCAAAACCCTAGCTAAGCTTGTATTAGCATTATTTTCTCCATTCATTTGGTGGTTACTGTCTAGAGGTGAAGGCCGACAGGCCGCTGGTTTACAGGGCTCGACCCTGGGCAGTTGTGGATGGCACTGTGCATCCAACTCTCTAAAAAATTGATGTGGAAGAACTGTATAAGTGTTCGAGCATTGGTGATACAGTACTATTGAAGCCTTGTAGTTTTTAATCGGAGACTCGTAAAGTTTAAGGGTGGGGTTTGACTCCATAAGGGTTGTAGTTTGGAGGTATGTCAACTCCACCACCTGGGTCGAATATTTGGAAGCCAGAAGCATTCCAATCTACTATGAAATACAAGGTAAGTTCTATCTGGTTTTTAGTTCTAAAGATACTTCTTCGTTTGGTCAAAAATTGAATGCTTTGTTCCTAACTCCTCGCAGACCCTTGTGGCAGGTAATACCATCGTTCAAAATCAAAATGTTGGGTTTGACGATAATGGAGTTGGTTGGAAACAAATAGAAAAGAGAAAATAATGGTAAGCCCGGTGGCAACCCTCGTAGGTTCTCCAGGCATTGGTCGTGGCAACAATTGTATCGTCAAAATTGGAAGTCGTAGTAGAAAAACATAGGTTGTTTTCTTAGTTATAGAGTCAATGTAACAATTTGTATTTGTACAGGGTTTTGAGTTTTGCTTTTAAGTGGGGTTTCAGACACTGTGGATAAGATAGTAAAATGTCTGTCGCAAAACTATGTGCTGTGACTATTCTGTATTTGTTGTGTTGGGGCTTGGCTGTAACATTTCCACAAAAAAAGCAAGTCAGAAATTAGAGGAATTTTTATTTTTTCATGTGATAAACTCATTCGACTTTCACTTAATTGATTTAAAGCTTACGTACCTTCCTTTGGTTATGCCTTAGTATTTTGAGTAACCAACCAGAATAAATACACCACTTTGTGGATGTGCATGCACTATCAAGTAAATATTTAAAAGGTAATAACCTTACCAAGATTCTACCCAAATAATTTATAAGTACCCTTTACATTCCAATAGATATTATTATCCTTTCATGCATCAACAATGTAATGGTTAGTTATCAAAAGGACATGACAATTCATCTATCTCAATCTCAAAGACTCTACCATGTGATAACAGTGTTTAAACAACTTCTTTTTCACTTAATATATTTATAACAAAATGAAACATTACACTGTATACCATGTTTAACCATAGTAATTTTCTCCCACATACTCAAGTCAAGTGATATGCTTCTTCTAACATATCTACATTGCTCATACTGAATATTAATAACTTACTTGGACAGATTTATGAAAAACACTTCCCCTTTTTCGATCATCATTATAAAGGAAAACAAAGACATAGGATACACATAATACACATAAGGTACACATAAGATCGAGACCAAATATAGGTGGTTCACCCGAAAACCACGGGCTACATCCACAAGAACTTGTCACTCATGTAATATTATTCCAAAAGTTAGGGTTACATTGTGCAACGCAACTATTACGAATTCTGCCCTCCACTTTATCAAGCCCCTGCCATAGAGGGTGTTAAACAAAACAAAGATTTATCTCTGGTGCAATTCGGGATAGGGCTAGTCATTCTCGATTAAGAATAAGCAGTGACACTTTAAACACGATTTCAACACACCATCAATATTCTGAATAAGAATAGAGATCCGGAATAGACAGATTATGATTTGCCCCATAACCACAATTTTCGGTTATCGTGACGATCAGGTATCTGTGACTTCATCTAAATGCAGACAAAATAACAAATGGATATCTAGCACAATTTTGTTGTCTCACACCTGAACGGAAATCAATCAATACTCAAAAATACTTAATCAACCGATACCTTCAAGGATATCCCCTTTAACGAGCAACTAAGTCTACAATGATTAAAATGGACTGCACTAAATCAGATTGATGTTTTCATTTTAGCAATCATACTATGCAGAGATCTCCATCATTTCACATGAATGGATGAACATTTCACTGAGCAATTAATATCCTGAATTATTCAAAGATCTAGGGTATAATCACACAAACATGGATGCATTTTCTTCCTACTTTCCAAAGCATTGACGAAACGATATATATAAAATCATCGTACTCAGAACAATGGGATCAGACCTATCATAGGGTCGTCCTTTCCAAACTAATTATAGAAGAAAAAGTGTGCAGTCAACTCATTGGTTTGAAATCAGACGCTCTATTGGAGTCATCCTTTGTTCTAGACTTATATATGTACAGGGTTTCAAAAGGAAAGACTCACCTTTAAGTCGATCAAGAGTTACAAAACAATGATCAAAATATTTTCCAGCTAGATTGACCATGAGAGCTACATAATGAAGACACAGGGTTAAACTGAAATTACTTACAATCAGATCGAAAACCAGGCTAACCAATTCCAATCACACTGGATTGCTTATGTTCTATCAATTGCATCGTCGGTCACCTTGCTAATCAAATCTTAAACAATCAGATCGAAAATCGGGCTGACCAATTCCAATCACACTAGATTGCTTCTATTCTATCAATTTCCTCGTCGGTCACCTTACTAATCAAATCTTAAACCTACTCACAAACTCAGTTCGCAGTAGATTGGTACCGTCCTACCAAATGAGTGAGTTTCTCCTTTACAGAGCCGGCCCCAAAAGCTAGCCTCCCATTTCCCACTACCCTTTTCCACTTTCCCCCTTGTGACTGTAAATAAAAATTAATAATATTCTCTCTCTTGAGGAGATCTTTCTCCAAATAGAAAATCGGAGAAGACAACTGGAAAAAATCCAAGCGACAAATGGCATAGCTGAGGTGACACGATGATCACTTCCTATAGTGAACTGCAGCTAACCAATTACACAGAAAACAGATCCCCTCTCTCACAGCCGAGGATAAGATCCAATAGATTCCCGTATTGGGAGGTTTTAAATGCATAAACTCAAAGGATATTCAACATTCACAACCATTGGCGCTCCATCTCCATGATGGAGACAAAACTTATAGAAATAATTTATTGTTTAATATATAAAACAAACCTTATTCAAAACCATCGGCGCTCCATCTCCATGATGGAGACAAAACTTATACAAATAAGTTATTTTTTAATATATAAAAATAAACCTTATTCAAAACCATCGGCGCTCCATCTCCATGATGGAGACAAAACTTATACAAATAAGTTATTGTTTAATATATAAAAACAAACCTTATAAACACTAGTTTATAGGCTAATGTCGAACTAGTCTTATTGACTATTTTATTAATTCTTATAAAAATTCCCTTTAAAACATCACCATGTTTTTAAAGAATTATTATTCTTCCCTTTATATATATATTTATATATATATATATATAAAATCCAACACCTAGTCTTTATATATTAATATGATAGTTTAATGAATAGTAAACTATTTCTCCCTTGGAATATATATATGAAATCTATCACTTAGATCTTTATATACTTATAATTTACTAAACAAATAATAATTTCGATGTAGGTAGAATGATATCTTGTAGTATGATATCTTCAATAATAATTATTTTGTACTCTCAAGATAACTAAGCTCTTAGGGAGGGTTAGAGAGCTTGTTATTACTCTGTGAGTAATAACTTTACTGTAGATCTTACTTAGGGATCAAGGTTAAATTTTAGGATTTTGATACCTTTAGGTAACACTTTTAGCTCGAGTTAATCAAGTGAACTTCATTGTTCATTCTCATGGAAATATTTTTTTTTTTTATCCTCTTCACCTCTCCTCATCTTGGACTTAGCTCCCAACTCTTTAGTCTCTTAGTGTTTGCAACTACAACTCAAGAATTAACCACATAACCTAAGATGTTTACTGGTGGGGCTTTGGCCTTGAGCTCCTCACCAGGAGGCTTGTTCAATAATCAATTATATATATATATATATATATAATAATGGGGCATAAAGGAGGGATATTACATCCTCCTCCCCTTAAAAATAACACCATCCTCGGTGTTCATTCTTTTCAGCAGTTTGTCCTCTCTTCTGTAGTCAACCCTTGCTTATTTTGTCATTTCTGTTTTTCCTCCTTTGAACTTTCATGACTTGTTCTCAAGTCCCTCTCGATCACATCTGCATTTTTCACTACACAACCAGAATTAAAGGAACCATAAAAACTTATCATCAATTCCATAATCAAACTCATAAATATAAACAATGAGCCATTTTATTGCAGCATATAATTTGCATTTCATGGAATATCTTTAGTCTTTTTTTTTGTGCTTTTATTATCACAAACACACTTAAATCTAGTGCTCTAAGAATTGTAGACTGTTTAATTAATCAACACATCAATCAGTTGATCCAGGAAATTCTTGCCTAACACCCCAGTGCTCACGCAGCAATCCCGTCGGAGATTTCTTGCCTAACACCATAGTGCTCACACAGCAATCCTTTCAGAGATTTCTTTCCTAACACCATAGTGCTCACACAACAATACTTTCTCCCATGCATACTAAGCAGTGTCCTGCCTCCCGCATATGCATTTTGTTATAGTTTGCCTAGGTCTGTACAGCCTGTTGATTCATTCGAGAATCATGGCGGCTGTCAACTACCTGATTTCTAGGGAGTGTTTTAGTGCCCTTAACACACTTTTACATAATTCCCCTCGAGCCTTCTCACTTGAGTCCCGAAATTTATTTCCCCTCAAGCCTCCTCGCTTGAGTCTAGGAAAAATATCTTTCAAAATTATCAATTATTTCATCATATTACATTTCGTAACCTTACGATTACTCTGACGAATTTAGTTCTAGTTCTTTTTCTTTTTTTTTTACATAAATTTAAGAATACATAACAGTTGTGATGCGGACCTTGAATCCTCACCTCCTTACCATGCATAATATAATATGCTCTTCCAACAAGTTCCACCGAGTTTTGACCATCTGCCAAATCCCCTTGTCAGTATAACAATATCCAATTTGTATGAAACATAATAATCAGAATATTAACTTTTATACAACAATATCTATATAAAAGAAGTTAATGCTATCTCTGTTGTACACAAAGTTTCTTCATGGGTGCTGGGTGCAATTCTGACAACATAGATTTAAGTTTTTAACAATATAATTAAAAGGCATACGCAGAGTGGTTTTCAGAATGAACAAGCACTCATCTCAGAAGGTTTAAAAAACCACTAAGGCACTCGTCAAGCTTCAGCCATGAGTTAAAACTAGTTATGCAGAGGTCTCCATACCTTATCAATATAAAGAAGGATAACAAGCGAATCTTCGCCTCGATTACTCTGTGTTGCATAGAATAGCAATGTGATTCTGGGATCGTTCACCCATATGGGAGATTGCTCAATTTCAAGGGTAGTATAATATACTTGACATGCAAATGCTAAGAGATCCATTCTGCATGAAAATATAAGTAAGAATGAAGTCCTGAACGGGAATCTAATCCTGACAGTCTAAGGAGAACTTCCACATCTCATGTTTTAAGATTTTGACACAAATAAAATACCCTAGATCACTATGATTTCAGTAAGATACTTTAAGCAGAGATCCTGTGATTCTGATATAATATGTAATACGTAGTTCTCCTACGATTTTAACCCAGTAATATAATGATAACGCATTTGTACCAGACATATAAATATATGATCTTCCATATAGTAACACACCGTTAAACGACAAATATCGCTTTCTTAACTTTCTTTCATCGCAGAGACGCAGGAGTCACCTATAAACACAACATTTCTTACTCTAATCTGGGGTTTTACCATTGCATGGGCCAGTCATACTTTTGTAAAGTGTACCCCAGCTTTCTCCGAAAGCAACAAGTATTTAAGACGCATTCAGTACAGAAGACTGGCTGAAAGGATCGAGTCAGGCTTCTCAATATATTCATAAAATTTAGTGGCGGATTATGTCTCTGCAGGGATCTTCACCGAACTTTTAAACATGAAGATGACTAAAACCCAAGATGCAAACAAAACATGCAGTATTATAGACTCCCAAGATAGCATACTAAAAATATTACACCTTTGTTTCGCGGATGAGGGGAAGGTTCTTAATAGTTCCATGAATATGCTCAAAGTATAAATGGTAAGACATGTGGATGCGTCTTTATGTATCAAATATTATTAGCATGATAGAGATACAATTGATTTAGATATATATATGAAACAGTGCGACAAAATATCAAGAAAATATGCTTCCAAAAATGCTAAAAGATCCAAATGGATTCTAATTCCAGAGACTTTACGAGACACAGAGTATAACAAACAAATAAAGTAGGAATGAAGTTGGGTATCTAAAACAGGGATCTAGTCACATGGACGTCGTTTTACTTGACCCGGAATCAATAAAAGAATTACCTAAACCCGTGATCAAAGTTCTAATCTATGTTTTAATAGGATATCGATATATATATATATTTAACACACAGTATCCACCTTGCTCTATTCTAAAAATATCCAATAACCAATGTCCAGATCTAAGGTTGTAAAAACAAGATTCAACATATTAATCAAGCCACTGAGACTAAGCATTTATGCCGAGAATGAAGGTTATACAAAGTGAGGCTATAAAATTTGCCAGCAAACAAAAGTAGAGAAGTGAAAAGTAGAAATATTACACCACACATCTCTATGGTAGCTACAACGAGCTGTCGAACCCTTCTCATAGATCTCATCGACCGAATCTAGTTGCTGATTCGAACTGGATCTCCCTCTCCATCACCAAGAGCCAAAATTACTCTCTTCTTATCGTAGGAATCAAAATCTATATTATTTTTGCCACAACTTTCTAGGTAGACGGGCTGAGCATTTATCTATTCAATATTGCACTTCTGGTTTAATGAGTTTGTACAGTCAAACATATCATACTACACTTGTCTACTTCACAGACAATAATATTATTTGCTTAAAATAAGGGAAACCTTTGCAATATATGCCCAACCTTAAGGCGACATAATCGACATGGGGATTTCATGCTATTCAAAATTTCTTTTGATAATTAGGACTTGGGAAGTTTAACTCTAATCCTCCAATGAATTACGACAACCTTGAGACCTACAAATTTTTGGTATGAACTCTTTAAAAATGGATCTGAATACTTTCTAATTTCAATTCTTCAATGCAAACATTTGTATTGGTTGTTATTTTCTTTTGCATGGTTTTCAATCGGACTGCTATTGCGAGTTCGCGCTAAGACAATTTCGACAATATGTCCTAACAAAAGGAATTTCCATACATGCTTTTGGGTTTTGAATTTCCAAGCTCATAACAAAGTTCAAAATTCTGAGATTTTGAATTCGATCATTGGATGGATATTTAATCCACTTAAACCCTACATATCGAACTGAATATCACCCAATCCAATGAAAATATTGTGAGTTAAATAACAAGGGCATCATCGAGCAATAAAGTAATTTCAAACCAACAACTCAAACATGACAGTGAATCTTATCACGCAGAAAGAATACTGTCCACCATTTCGAATTTAAATAAAATACCAATTACCAAACCATCTGTATCTTCATACAAAGAGTAGGGAGAGGGAGAATGCAAGCAGAAAGCCAGTCAAATAGAGCCAGTAAAACTACGTTACTAGCAAAATATTTGATATGAGCTTTTCTGTCAATCAACATACCTTTTTGATCCCTCGACGACCTTTATTCCATTTATTTTCTAGCAGTAGAATGGTCACACTCTATAATGCGAACCTGAAGAAATGGAGAGGATAATTTGTAATTCAAGGTGATCTGTGAGTTACCTCCTACCCAGCTTGAACTGCCCATTTACTTATTTTCAATTGGAGTCCCTCACCTGATTCATCAAACTCATTTCTTCATGGTGAGCCCACTATAGGCCCGAGTGCTGTAACATGCGCTCTGATACCATATGTAACATTTCCACAAAAAAACCAAGTCAGAAATTAGAGGAATTTTTATTTTTTCATCTGATAAACTCATTCGACTTTCACTTAATTGATTTAAAGCTTACGTACCTTCCTTTGGTTATGCCTTAGTATTTTGAGTAACCAACCAGAATAAATACACCACTTCATGGATGTGCATGCACTATCGAATAAATATTTAAAAGGTAATAAACTTACCAAGATTCTACCCCAATATTTTATAAGTACCCTTTACATTCCAATAGATATTATTATCCTTTCTTGCATCAACAATGTAACGGTTAGTTATCAAAAGGACATGACAATTCATCTATCTCAATCTCAAATACTCTACCATGTGATAACAGTATTTAAACAACTTCTTCTTTTTCACTTAATATATTTATAACAAAATGAAACATTACACTGTATACCATGTTTAACCATAGTAATTTTCTCCCACATACTCAAGTCAAGTCATATGCTTCTTCTGTCACGAACCCAAATTTTTGTAAAATTTAAAACTTTTCTAAGTGCCTTTAATGCCACTAAAATATATGCAGAAATATAAAGTGTAGGTTTACTTTCTTAAATTATTGCTTACAAATGATTACAACTTTGCAATGTCAACATAACAAGATCATAAGCATTATACATCACATGAACAAACAATCGTATATATGAAATGTATACATCAAAGTAATCATAAACCATTTTAAGGACAGAACCAAGTACCCATACATAAGACACATTGAGAAACACCATAGGAAACATAGGAGACAAAATATAACGTGGTTCACCCGTACACGGGCTAGTCCACAAAGGTGTGTGTGCATCTTTTATTATTCTTTAAAGGAAAATCGGGGATTACAATCCAGCAACATTGTTGCGATAAATCTCCTTCTAAAATCTCGAAACCTTTCACCATAAGGCTGCAATGTAATTACAATTTCCTTGAGAATTTTCCTAAAAAAAAAAAAAAACTCCCTTAAAAGTTTATGTGTAACATCATAAACTTTTAAGTAACTTATTAACAACCCTTATGTTGCAAGTGTCACAAATCACTTTCTTCAGGGGATCTCTCTCCCTCTTAGAGATATTTTCGTCATACAAGTTTTATAAATCCTTATTACCAGGATTTTCTTTTAACATGAATAATTAGTCTCAATCAACTAAACAAGTGATGTTTAGAATATGTATATCAAATATTTCTTTAACAAAGCTCTTCAATAATCATACATATGTAATCATACCCTTCCGTCAAGAAAACATACGAGGTACTGAACTATGAAGGTAAGGTCGACTTTCAATACTTGTTTACACAATCTAGAACTTTCTAAAGGTCAATTTGATCCTTAACTCTGTTGAAGGACATAACTTTATTCAAAAACTAGATCCCAAACTATTTATACAGAAGACGATCAAGTGTGATTTGATCTTATCACAAAGTAATTTACTATTTCACACTAACCTCAACATACAACAAGAACACAATGTGGATCCACTCTAATACAAATCTAACACAGAGTTAAATACTAGATCCTGTATGAGATTTTGATTATATTTGAAATAAGTGGAAAATAGGAAAATACGATTTCATTTAAGCAAATAGAGATCCTGAAGCAAAAAGAAAAAAATGCAGAGATCTTGAATTAAAACAGAATTATTACTTCATCCAAGGTAAAACTTAGAGATCTGAAAACAAAGTATGTATGAATATAACTATGCATTTCGACAGGATGTATCCATATATATAACAACTATGCACTCGACAGAAATATACCTATCTACTAGACTGACAGAGTACCTATGTAATTATGCAACTTCTTCAGAGTATAGATCTCTACGCAGCCTGACAGAAAGCAAATATATACATAACCCAACAAGGCGGTCGAATTTAGCCATATGCAATACTCCGGAAGGAATTTGTACACGACAAAAGGGTCTTAGCGCACAGTAAATGAAGCTAGAACTAACGTCCTATCAAAATATGCAAATCTCATAATTGTCTACAACGATTGACTCTATGGAAGAATCGTGAGTACAATATCATACTATAGAGACAAATAACATAATCCTGAAAGAATGCATGTATACAACGTCTCAAAAGATACCTGTGTAGTCTGACAGTAAATACAAATAGTTAAATTGAGCACTAACACAAAACTAAACCCTATAGATCACTATTCTCGATATAAGGAGAGATCGAGTACCCGATTGGATACCAAAATATCAGAGTTCAGGTATAAATAATAAATCGACAACAAGCAAGGACATCATACGAGACAGGTTATGAACTAGGGTCAAAAGCTCTTGATATATAATTACAGATACCTAAAAGTCGAGATCGCTACACCGCAACTTAGTGTTACGATCTAGCGAGAAAGAAAAGAAAATCAGACACTGACCAGTGAGGATCCGCTATTTTTTTTTTTAAAGGGGCTGTCCTCTTCAAAGGAAACCTGGTATCTTAAAAATACCCATTCAAAAACTTAGGCGAAAACATGACAGAGCAGCAAATGCTCGTAATGCACAAATGATGGGTATTAAAGGAAAAATATGCAGGGATCGCAAGCATACGACGACACAAAAATAGAAAAAGCTAGACATATGTATGAAAACGACACGAGATTGAAATCCTGGGGTTCGCTTCCCTTTTCCACGCTTTCAGATGACAAACATGTATTTAAAACAATAATTACATGGTGCAACTACTAGATACCTACTGTGATATAATTATAAGCAAGTAAAAGCTCCATAGAGATCAAGCTCTAGAAGGGCTATCCCTTTTCTCTACGCAGAAAAGATCTAAGATCCATTTTCACCGAGATCACAAAGTCACACCCCACATTTTTTTATCTCTTCTATTTCTGCACCATGTATATCTACAACACAATACTCACAAGGAAACTACAAAGACTGCTATTAGCCTATGAGGAAAGTGAGTTTAACGCAGAGGTGAGAATCCAAAAGTATATCCCCTATCAATTTAAATACATAAAGTTTACTCATCTTTTAGTCAGGTGAGGCTTTTGCCTAGGTCATCTTTCCTCCGAAGTCATCTCACCACCACTCCACCATTACTTTCTTGTGGGAGCACCATCCCTCCTCACATCATATGCAGAGATTTTATCTCCTCCTCCTCGTAGAAGGAACCCCAACATCCCTCTCTACTTTGCTGGAAATCAAGACTAGTAACCATCGATCGAAAAATCCTCAACTCAGAGCTCACACAAAATTTATTCACAGGTCTTAATCGCATAGGCACCGTACTTTCATAGAAATTACTTGCACTTGTAGTGGTATTCAGACCCATATATGCCATCGCAGAGAACAGTATGTCCTCCCATCACCGAGATCTCATAACTACGGTCTCAATCTAACACAAGATCGTAGTTAGTAGGCATCCAACCTACTTTAGAAATGGTGGTAGCAGTCTAAGACATGCAAACAATCCACCTAAGCAGTGTCGGCTTCCTAAATGTCAGTTTTCTTTCATTTGTATAATATATAAAGACAACAATAATGGAGATAAAGGAGACTGGGATCCATCGAAAAGAAAAAGGGACAGCATAAATCATACTGAAAATTCATCGGGGTTCTACGCAAGGACTGTATAAATAAAACCAAGGTTACTACAAGATCGTGACAGTCCAAAGTTTCAATAGTTAAATCATAACCTTATACGGAAATTTAAGATTCATGATTCCATAACAACAAACAAGAATCAAACCTTATCGGGGTAGCTTAAGTAAGCATAGAGGTGTTATACATACCGTCACTCCTTCCAGGAAGGTGTCCAAATACGAATTTAAAAGAAGCATACCGATCCTCCATAACCCAGCAACACTCAAACTATACCAACAATCGTCCATTCAGGCCGGGCGCAATCAAATCCGTTGCCGAGATCAAGAAATATTATCTCAGTGCTTAACTAACTTCTATCCAAGCATTTCTGTTCTCTACCTGAATAGCAAAAGTGGAACAGCTCCCAGAGCATAAGAATTGGGCATTCTCAGAAAGAAACCCCGAGACCTCCCGTACCCCCCTTCAACAAACAATGGCATGTCCTTTTTTTAACCTGTACTTCCGTCTCTCAAAATGCCTATCTAGCTGGCGAACTCTAAGCTACAAGGAGCATGGGATTCTCCGCAATAGTTTCCATGTGGTTGCTAACCACTCTTCTCCCTGGATATTTTGACGTTCTAATAGGGAGACATTCCTGCGGAGATCTCTCCCCGTCTGTTTCCACCACTTCCTAGTAATTAGTTCGCTTACCTTCCACTCTTTGAATTAGTGGTGTGAACTCTGTCATGGAGACAACTCTTCATAACTTCCTCTACCATACTTTAGTAACTACATAACTTCCACTAACTTAGAAGGAGTGCGCTTAATAAAGAGGTATCATAAAAGTGCTCTACCAATAGTTTTAACTTGAATACTTACAATTATGGAGGATAACGTCTCTCTTAAATCGTCCATAAGTTCAACTTTTACATAACCATCTTTCTTAAAGGTTATCTCAACTATTAATAACTTTATAAGCCACACTTTCAATATATATAGAATATTTATCTCATGGTGACTTAATAGTTTAGTCGTTTGAAAAGGTAAAGATTAACTATATATATATATATCAATTTCACAATTTTCGGATGTGATTGTAACACTACCCCTTAGTATAATTATGTGAGCTACTAATGTTCTCCTCCCAACATGGGATTCCTCCTTTATAGTAATAATTATGAACATTGTTTATTTATCTTTCATGATAAATATATGTCATAGCTTCCCAAAATTTAAATATATACTTTAGGGGTAGTAAGAAATTACTTAGTTTGTATAATTAGATTTGTTAGCTTAAGCTAAATACTCAATCCCTTATCTTTTCTTGGTAAATTTGGTTGTACGTTGTTTATGCCATCTTTTAGTCTCCCACTATTTATGATTAGGAAACTTAAAGTAACAATACCCACAAAGTCCACTGGTGGGGCCTTGGCCTTGAGCTCCTCACTAGGGCCATTACAAAATTCATAATTATATTTTATAAGAATATTAATAATAGGGGTCGAATTTGAGGGATGTTACATCTTCTAACATATCTACATTGCTCATACTGAATATTAATAACTTACTTGGACAGATTTATGAAAAACACTTCCCCTTTTTCGATCATCATTATAAAGGAAAACAAAGAAATAGGATACACATAATACACATAAGGTACACATAAGATCAAGACCAAATATAGGTGGTTCAACCGAAAACCACGGGCTACGTCCACAAGAACTTGTCACTCATGTAATATTCTTCCAAAAGTTAGGGTTACATTGTGCAACGCAACTATTGCGACTTCTTCCCTCCACTTTATCAAGCCCCTGCCATAGAGGGTGTTAAACAAAACAGAGATTTATCTCTGGTGCAATTCTGGACAGGGCTAGTCATTCTCAATTAAGAATAAGCAGTGACACTTTAAACACGATTTCAACACACCATCAATATTCTGAATAAGAATAGAGATCCGGAATAGACAGATTATGATTCAACCCATAACCACAATTTTTTGTTATCGTGACGATCAGGCATCTGTGACTTCATCTAAATGTAGACAAAATAACAAACAGATATCTAGCACAATTTTGTTGTCTCGCACCTGAACGAAAATCAATCAATACTCAAAAATACTTAATCGACCGATACCTTCAAGGATATCCCCTTTAACGAGAAACTAAGACTACAATGATTAAAATGGACTGTATTAAATCAGATTGATGTTTTCATTTTAGCAATCATACTACGCAGAGATCTCCATCGTTTCACATGAATGGATCAATGTTTCACTGAGCAATTAATATCCTGAATTATTCAAAGATCTAGGGTATAATCACACAAACATGGATGCGTTTTCTTCCTACTTTCCAAAGCATCGGCGGAACGATATATATAAAATCATCCTACTCAGAACAATGGGATCAGACCTCTCATAGGGTCATCCTTTCCAAACTAATTATAGAAGAAAAAGTGTGCAGTCAACTCATTGGTTTGGAATCAAACACTCTATTGGAGTCATACTTTGTTCTAGACTTATATATGTACAGGGTTTCGAAAGGAAAGACTCACCTCTAAGTCGATCGAGAGTTACAACACAATGATCAAAATATTTTCCAGCTAGATTGACCATGAGAGCTACATAATGAAGACGCAGGGTTAAACTGAAATTACTTACAATCAGATCGAAAACTAGGCTGACCAATTCCAATCACACTAGATTGCTTCTGTTCTATCAATTGCATCGTCGGTCGCCTTGCTAATCAAATCTTAAACAATCAGATCGAAAACCAGGCTGACCAATTCCAATCACACTAGATTGCTTATGTTCTATCAATTGCCTCATCGGTCGCCTTGCTAATCAAATCTTAAACCTACTCACAAACTCAGTTCGCAGTAGATAGGTACCGTCCTACCAAATGCGTGAGTTTCTCCTTTACAGAGCCGGCCCCAAAAGCTAGCCTCCCATTTCCCATTGCCCTTTTCCCCTTTCCCCCTTGTGACTATAAATAAAAATTAATAATATTCTCTCTCTCGAGGAGATCTTTCTCCAAAGGGAAAATCAGAGAAGACAACTGGCTAAAATCTAAGCGACAAATGGCATAGCTGAGGTGACATGATGATCACTTCCTATAGTGAACTGCAGCTAACCAATTACACGGAAAACACATCCCCTCTCTCACAGCCGAAGACAAGATCCAATAGATTCCCGTATTGGGAGGTTTTAAATGCATAAACTCAAAGGATATTTAGCATTCACAACCATCGGCGCTCCATCTCCATGATGGAGACAAAACTTATACAAATAAGTTATTGTTTAATATATAAAAACAAACCTTATAAACACTAGTTTATAGGCTAATGTCGAACTAGTCTTATTGACTATTTTATTAATTCTTATAAAAATTCCCTTTAAAACATCACCATGTTTTTAAAGAATTATTATTCTTCCCTTTATATATATATATATATATATATATATATATATATATAAAATCCAACACCTAGTCTTTATATATTAATATGATAGTTTAATTAATAGTAAACTATTTCTCCCTTGGTATATATATATGAAATCTATCACTTAGATCTTTATATACTTATAATTTACTAAACAAATAATAATTTTGATGTAGGTAGAATGATATCTTGTAGTATGATATCTTCAATAATAATTATTTTGTACTCTCAAGATAACTAAGCTCTTAGGGAGGGCTAGAGAGCTTGTTATTACTCTGTGAGCAATAACTTTACTGTATATCTTACTTAGGGATCAGGGTTAAATTTTAGGATTTTGATACCTTTAGGTAACACTTTTAGCTCGAGTTAATCAAGTGAACTTCATTGTTCATTCTCACAGAAATATTTTTTTTATTATCCTCTTCACCTCTCCTCATATTGGACTTAGCTCCCAATTCTTTAGTCTCTTAGTGTTTGCAACTACAACTCAAGAATTAACCACGTAACCTAAGATGTTTACTGGTGGGGCTTTGGCCTTGAGCTCCTCACTAGGAAGCTTGTACAATAATCAATTATATATATATATATATATATAATAATGGGGCATAAAGGAGGGATATTACATTGGCCCGTGAATGAAACCTATCACTCGTTATTTTGAGAAATAGATCTCGTTCGTAAATTAACAGTCTCTATAATGAATGTAGTGTTTGTGGAGTCTAGGGTTTTAAGCATACCTGTACTATCGTGTATATTATGGACTGTAAACTAATGAATGTTTTAAAGGTAGAAAGGAAATAGTATGCGAAAGTATGTTTGAAGAAAAATGCCACTACTGTTTATTAAATAAATGTTTAAGCAAAATGATGGCTTTGGCCTATTGCCTCGTTAGTGGTTTTGTATAAAATGTTTGCGATTCTGAAATGAAATCTTTTCCATAGTTTAGGGTTTGACTATGTCTAGATAATGATGTGTTTCTTGAAATGTTTAAACAACCACCACGGTTGTGATTTTGTCAACTCTGCTCCTACTTGCATTTGTAATGTATTGGAAATTTCAAAACGATAAAAGAAATAGATAAGTCCGATCTACAGTAATGATTTTGATATAAAAGGAAATACTTAATCTGTCTATGTTAATAAAATAAAGAAACGACAGAGAGATTATTCATCTATCTTGAATTTTGTTTACAGAATTGCATTTGTGTGTTTACAATTATATGTGCATGCAAAAGAAAATATTAAACCCTAGCTTTATGATAAGGAACTTTGTTTGCTTATCGGCACTGTGCATGCAATAACAAAATATCTCAAGTAACATTAGACTTTTAAAAGAATTAAAATGTAGAGTTTCAAAACCCTAAGTTGATAATATGTTGTTTCGTTTTTGTCTATCTATCCTATATGCAAAATAATGAGAATGACAGCAACTATAGATATTCTGTGAAAATATACATTTAGAAAAAAAAACATGATTGTACAGAACATAAATGATTTCCTTGTTTAAAATAAAACTCTTATTACATCTATGTATTAAATTTACTTTTCTGTTGATGATTAGAATGGGGTAAGAATAGTACGGTGAGTAAAGAAATAAAAACACAATTTAACATTATTAATTAATGTACAGAGCATTTATAAAGAATTTATACTTTCATCACCATGGCATTTTTCCTATCAGCTCTTATCTACTTAATTTGTTTCTGTACTGGAGTACGATGCTATCTCTTCTTGCATGGGGAAAAATACATAAACTATTTTATTCAATCGAGTCAATTCATACATAATTGATAATTTACACACGAATCGAAATAACTTATAAAATAAACAATGAAAATTATATAATCAGCAGTACTGTAAAATACAAAAATAACTAGATAACAGAACTTAAAAATAAAACAGATAAGATATTAGAACCTGTAACTAATAATAGGGATGACAAACACCTAAGGAGGCTTGTTCGTCCCAACCTGCTTCAAAAGAAGCAGCTCAGCTGCTGACTTCTAATGAACCCCTGAGCCTCATTAATGATCCAGTAAGTGGGTGGAAAACTGTGTAGAAGCAAGGCACTCAAAATACCTTCTCAACTCGGTATCAACCTCCTGTATAAATGCCTTCTCCACTGAGCAACAAACTCCTGAACTCACTAAGAGTTTTGGCAGACTCACAACATGATCAACCCTAGCCTATCCCCTCATCAGATCTCTTGAGTGCAAACAACAAAACCTCAAGGTAAGTTTCCTCGTCAGGAAAAGTGATGAACCCCAATTCATAATCTAATCGCTAATATATAGACTGCCTAGGTCTTTTAGTGGTGAGTTTGAAATAAATGAGCCTCAAGCTCCAGTCCCATATTTCAAAGCACTTAGACTACATTTTAAGGGAGTTGTCCCATACCAACAGCTAGTTAGTTGCATCATGATGCTGCCACTTGTCCATTGCCTTCTACCCCAGATTCCATTCCACCTAGTAGATCGGTAATCACTCTTTCAACAGTCCCCTTAGGTGTTTGTCTCCTATTTTGTTTATTAAATAATAAAATATTATGCAAATTATAGTCATCCTCCGACATTTGTCCAAATTATAAATACTTTAGAATAAAAGTTAATACAAAGTTTTCAGCATAAAATGTTTTCAGCAATTAAGTACATGACAGCCGGGGATCAAATACAGTAAGGGTCAATTCCCAACACACCCACACACCAGCTAGGTCACGCAAAAGCGAATGACAAGGGATCCCATCCCTTAAAAACAAAGATTTCACTACAGACTCAGAAATAGGGTCTTACTCACGCACTGACCAGAGTTGAAATATAGAACCCGACAAAACATTAAAAAGGAAAGATACATTAATTATTCTACCAGAGCATTTATTAAACCAAAAGAGTAAAACTTAGATTCGCCTCAACCAATGAATATAGCTACCAAAGGAATAAAGCATATCACCCCCAAAATAACGATAGTGATACCAAAATCAAGTACATGATATCAGAGTTATATTACAATCTAGATAGTAAAATTACACAGATCATCATTTAAACAAAGACCCAGACTCCTGAAGCATACGCTTCTCCTGAACAGAGTAATTACAAAAACAAAACTTCCAGAAGGATTACACAGAAATTTACGACCTTAAGATTTAAGTCCGGGTATAAAATCGTTACAGGCAGAGAAAGAAATGAGTATGCCCAGTTAAAAATAGAAGAGGATCGCTATATGTCTCCTTGTTCCTCCAAGAGCGTAGCCAAACAAAAACATTCAAACCATAACTAGATTTCGATACCCCATAATCATCCCCGTGAAAGAAGTGGTCCATCATGGGCCATGCGCTTACCCTAATGACATGCACATCAAACCAAGCAACCACTCCACTAGTCGCCTTCAGCATGGAGCCCAACGAATCTTCACCTTGCATACAGAGATAAGAACCAGACGTCAGCTCCCAAACGAAAACACTCTACGTTGTAAAACAAAACTAGAAAGGAACATAAAAGAATCATACTGATGGTTTCCACAACGAAGTCTCCCACCTCGACATCGTTAAAGCACAGACCAAAAGCGTAGCTCTGGTCCTGCGTAGGTCATTCCAGGAAAGGGATGAAAGGAAGGAGCCTGTGATCCCCCTCTCCAAAGAAATTCTCAACTGTTTGGTAAATTCTCATTGGCCAGACTTGAATGAAGTTTCGAGCGTGGATGCTCTCCCACATGGCATGTACCTTCCCTTCACATGTCCTTATTAAATGCCAGCTACCCCCACTATACATTGAGTCGCATTTGAATGGCTCTTTAGTAAGCCCAAGAATTTGGACATATGTGCTTAGGTATGTGCTAGCACCCTTAGGTTATGCTAGGAATGGTCGTTGTCTTGGGCACCTTGTTTCCCCTCTTTACTTTCTAAAAGATTAAAAACCTTAGGAACCTTTTGGAAAGACTTAACATGAGTCTTCATAAATCCACCTACAATGAAAAGATAATCATAGGTGTTAAGAATATCTATCAACCTATGTCAAAGTAAAGAAAACAATTATTGATCAAACACAGCCATGACGATTCTATTTTCCAATATGAATGAGGGTCACAAATCAACCGAGGAGTTAAGTATAGAATACCATATTAAGGAGCTAAATTTATTAGGCCACTATATAAACATTTAGGTGTAGAATCATTCCAAGCCAAGCAAGGGAAACCCATCGAGTACCATGACTAAATATCAACCAAGAAATCAAACAAAGAGAAGCAAGTAAGTAAGGATATCTGTATTTTAACCAATGGTGAAGTTAATTCTATAGAAACATATGTTGATGACTATTAAAAAAACTTTCAGTTTTTATTTATTTTGTGTATTTTTTAGGGACATTACAGCTATACTTTTAAATTTAATTCCATTATAGCCTGATACTTCTCTTCTAAATTTATTTGAAAAGCTTCTCTTAGACAATATGCAACAGACTTATTGGAGACATAGGAATTGCACTTTTATGAATCAAAATAAATACATTACATAAGTATAATTTTTTTCTACAAGCACTTTCCTTTGCAAACATCACACTATGTACAAGCCTTATTTTATTAAGCATATAATTGATTGATGATTCTTGTCAATTGGAGAGGAATTTTTAATTTGCATAAAGTATTTTTTCTCTCTTCTCTGAAGCGTGTCTATACCATTCTTCAAGTGAATGATGCAAGGGAAGTAAGACAAATCTAGCTCTGAGATCGTATTGTGAGAGAATACAAATCTAATATAGTGAATTGTCTTCAATAATTCAAGTTGCTTTAATTGTTGATGTTGAGAAATTAGTTCCCTCCTATTAGCATAGTATGAACTCCTCCAATATGACATGAAACTAAATAGCATACTAACCCTATTGAATTGCTAGGAGTATTATAACTACTCAATTGTACAATTTCGTTATTTAAATTGGGTAGCCTTGTGCCATGCTCTATGTAATCTTGTAAGTACAAAATAGTTCTTCCTCATATGGTCCTAACCTATTCCCTCTAATGGATGACAAGATGCTCTTTAGTCTTGCATCTAGACTTCAAAATTTAAAGGCTGGAATATCTTTATAGATGTGGAGTGCAAAACAATATTACTTTCTTATATTAATAATCTCCTAAAGATGAGCTGATACCAATTGGTACTTTCTATAGAATTGAAGATATGTTGGTCATAGGAACTCAAATGACAAGAGAGTGGGGAAATGTGGTGTGGAAACACTTAGCGAAGTCAATGATGAAGAAATCCTACTTCAAGTAAAGGTTAACTATCTTACAGCTCTATTAACATTGAAAAAATTAGCATGTTTATTTTTGTTTAGTATTTCTTACTTCTTATTATTCTTTAAAATAGACTTTACTAGTGCCCATCCTTATTAGTTTTGGTGATAACATTGTAATTATAGTCGTGAACTAGGCATCACAACAAAGTTTCAACAAAGCTTTATAAACTAAAAAAAATAATGTTAGTATTAGTCATTAAAAAAATATAACTTTTCAATATCAATAATATTTAAATTATAAGTATTTATAATGGTCGTTTTAAATAGTTGTCCCTAGACAACAAAACAAAGCTTTATAAAAAAAAAATAATGTTGGTTTTAGTTCAAGCAATAAAGAATATAACTTTTCAATATCAATAATATTTTAATTATAAGTACTTGTAATGATCGTTTGATTATAGTTTAAAAATTATAATAAACCTAATTATTTTAATCAAATATAATCATAATTTAAACGTGTATAACTTTTCAATATCAATAGTATTTTAATTGTAAGTACTTGTAATGAATGTTTGATTATAGTTTAAAAATTATAATAAACCTAATTTTTTTAATCAAATATAATCATAATTTAAACTACACGTTTAGAGTTTTTTACACTAGACAAGTTATGTACGTGGACATCCAAAAATAAACATATAACTTTCCAATTTAAACAATATTTTAATTATAATTATTTATAATAATTGTTTAACTGTAATTTAAAACCTATAATAAACATAAATATTTTAATCAAATATAATCCTAAATTAAACTACATGTTTATAGATTTTTACAATAGACAAGCTATGCCAAGTTAATTCGATGTACGTGGACATCGAAACAAAACTTATATAATGAATAATCAATACCAAAGCTGATTCTAGCTGTACTAAAATCACAAACCTAATAAATAAATAGGTTGTATCAAAATTTTAAACATAAAGTATATTATAATATAATTGAAGTTAAATCAATATATTATATAATATATTAGAATATAAATCATGAGTTTGTGTTTTAAACATATTGATGATGATGATGATGGTGATAATTAACATCGAGTGAGACTATTTTTGATTTATTGAACTTTAAGAAGGTTATTATTTGGCTTGCTTTAAACTTGTGTTCCAATGCTCAAAAAACTTGGTAAGAAGCTTTCCAAACTTACTATAGTTTTGGCAAGTTAGGAGGTTAACAAGGTTTGTATTGAGGCAAATACTATGAAACTCATATCTAATGTGGGTGTAAGCAAGGCACTCTAAGAGAAAGTGATTTTCATCCTCAAAGCTCATAGACTCACAAAGATGGAAAACCCTTTAGGCCCATAGAGTTTAAGGAATAGACCAACCCCTTGTTTCACTATGAAGCTCATGGAAGTTCTTTCTAATCTTGGCTATATTAATTTTCTTATTTGAATTAGTTATTATCGAGAGATATTTCTAATCTTTTGAATTATGGTTAATAACCTCCTTATAGTATCTTATTTTTCTCTTAACTGCTAAATTTTTTTCCCACCACAATTTCTCTTTAAACTTAAATGTAATAATATTTTTAAAATTATCAATATTCTATAAAGTGTCATATTTTTTACATTATTGACATTATCAATATTATAACATATTTAAAATTAAATAAATATATAGTATATTTAAAGTAGTCCCGTAGAGTATATATCAATTGGTAAATGAGTCCAATAATATTACACATTTTAAAGAAAGACAAAGGTTCAAGCTTTTGCGTAGGTACACCTAAGGGCATAATAATAATGTACATAAAGTTAAATCAAACTAATCATAAACTTGAGCTTTAAACATGAAATTGAGAATAAACAGGATCTTCTTTAAAATAAAAATTAAAGGCCTATCTATATATAATCTTGTATTGGTATTTAAATATGAATAGAAGGCACTTTGATTTATATATTTGACACTTAACTCAAATATATGATGTTAATGCACACATTTCCAATATGGTCATTAAAAGCTTGGTAGAATGAATATATATATATATATATATATATAAACTGAAAATATTATTCATTTTGATATCTTTATATTATAATTAATTAAAAAAAAATTGTAAATATTTTACGATTTATTAATTTAATAAATACATATAAACATGAAATTTTTATAATATTTTTATTTAAATAATATTAATACACTATTATAATTTTTATATTAATATATTTCTTGAAATATGTAAAAAGGTGTTAATAACTTAGTATAATGTCAAATAATTAAGTTTTAATTGTATATTTTGTTTAAACAATAATGTTTTGAATAAGGTGTTAATGATAAACTTAAGAGTGGAAGTAGACGCTTATCATTTAATGGATGGGGGCGATGGGAATCCATAACGGATGGTGTTAGATACAATGACGGATATCATAAGTCATTAAAGGACGATATTAGTTGGTCCTTACATGAACCACCGAGTTCTCCACCTCACATGAAAACTACCACACAAGAGAACTAAAATTTATTCTGTATGAATAAAGAATTTGCAATGACAAGGTTTAGAAAAAGATACGAGGAATATTTGAAACATGAAACATCAATAGGAGGTTTGTTTGAACTTATGGTGTTCTAGGATGGCCAAATTTTTTATTTTTTTTTATATTCGGGGTCTTGCTTTGTTTTGTTTTTAGATAGAACTTGGATTTTTGGATTTTTTTAGGCATTGTCAAGAAGGACAAATCCTTATAAGTTTCCATGTTGCATCTTCATATTTCCACTTCAATTTTAATATTGCAAGAATAGCATGGGATAGAACAATTTTCACTATAAATGGTGAAGGGTGCTAACTTGTCCAAAGTTAGAGGGTCTACTTGGAATGAGTCTCTAAGAGTGGAAAATACCCTTTTCTACAAAATTGTATTGTTAGTTTGTTGAGAGATAGGGGATTTATTTGGAGTTAGTTTCCTTGATGACTTATTTTTAGTCTTCAACTCATGGTAAATAGTTTGTTTATAGTTAGTAACTAAACATGAATGAGCATTGGGTTGAAGGGAAGTATGAAGTTGGTGGTACCAATATAAATACATTTTGAAGGGGAGGGCTTGGGATTGTAGAATATCTAACAAAAGGAACCCTTAACTAAATAAAATTAGAGTCAATGTGGGGGTTATGGATGTCATAGAGTGATACCACATATGTTTTCTATTTTTAAGTTAAGGAGGAGGTGGAAGAAATTCATCATTTTATCAAGGAAAAGAATGTGAGATGCCCTTGGCTGTTTTTTTATGTTTAGTTCCTATAGTAGATTCCCAACATGAGTTTTATCCATACTTTGGAGGCGAAATACTTCCAGATGGTCGAACTATATTGGAGCAATAAATTTTTAATTTGGTAGTTAATGGAATAATGAGGGAATCATCAAAAATCTATTCTAGAAAAATTGAACTTCATGACTTAGAAATACGAACCCCTCATTAAAGAAATCTTGAGGATTGAAACTATGGTGAAGAAGAAAAATTAGATGACCACACACAAGTAGGGGAGGCTCAAGAAACTGCTCAGGTGTTGTACATTTATGCATATTCATCTTTAAAAGATGACAACTAGTACCGTCATTTCCATGTATCATAATTTTTGTTTAGATTTTATGTTAATCTATGGGCAATCCTCTACCCCAACATCATAAAGGAGATTGCTATTGAGAAATATAGTATGTTATGGATAGATTTTTTTTTTATGTAGTTCAATATAAGGCCTCTCATGATAGACAAGTATATCAATAGGGTAGATAGCTTTGTTAGTAGTCTTGAATATCAGAAGCAAAATTAGTCGAAGTCCAAATGATATCCTAGAAAGTATGTACTTTTATTATTAATGAATTTGTATCTAATTTACTAGAAAAAAATTAGAACATCTATATTTGGGTTTTATATAAGTATAAATTTGAATTTAAACTTACAATTATTGAAATATAAATCTACGATTTTCCACTCTAACAATTTTAAGTTTGATACAAGGAAGTCAAGAAAGTCAAGAAATAATTACAAATTTTGGCAATTATTTATGTATACAACATCATGGCTACCACAATGTGAAAATTACAAAATCACATGGAGTCACTATTTAGAGTTTTAGCCTCCAAGAAACTCAAAATATTCACCATAGATGAAGAAGACAAATATTTTCACAAATGAGCTTTAACACACTTGGTTGAATTGGGAAATAAAATCTAGCAATGTTGTTCATGAAGATAGAAAAATGTTTTGTTAAATTTAAAATTGATATGATAGAGATAAAAAATAATGTTTCAAATGAAGAAAAAAAAAGATAATCACCCTTTTTTTCCTAGAAATATTTTTTTTAGAAAGCCTTAACCTAACTAAAGGAAATAGGGTTGAAATAATTTAACAAGTGCTCCAATCACCACATATAACAATATAGTGTTCTCATCATAAAGACATATTAACAAAAAACCTCAATGATAATTTACTTCAAGAAAAAAACATATTATGGTAAAAGAAAAAATCCATTCATATAAATATTATTCCATTTATTGCAAACAAGCAAACAAAGTGCAAAATTAAATCAACGTCAAATAACTGCAACAAAAAATAAACTATCTATGTGGTGATGTGAAACTTTCAAGAAGTAATATGGTGAGAAAGTAATGATCACAAGACTTAAATTAAATGATTAAAGTGTTAATAACTTATTTGTAATAACAAACGTATATACAATAACTATCTTTCTTAAATGTGCAGTAGAAAAAATTAATAATTTCTTATAATAATATTCAATTTGAAAATCCACTTTACATTGAAAAAATATTAACAATTAAGTATTTAACACAATACAAGAAATGCATGTCCATATATCTCTTAATTTATGACTGTTTGGTTCACATTTCATTTGACATCCAACAAAGCAAATCTCTTAAAAAAAATTAAAGTAACTTTAAATATACTCAGATTTATATCTTCTTCTTTCTAAGAATTAAATTTTTAACAAACCTAAAAAAAATCAAAATCTTCATTTAAAAAAAATCTTTTACAACTATTAAAAAAATTAAAATAGCTCTCCACTTCTACCTGACAAACACAATGATGAAGACCATAAACTTTTTATAAACTGTTTATATATGTTAATAATAACCATATTTAAAAAAGTACATTGTTAAAGCGGCAAAAAAAAATAAATAAATAAAGTTAAGTATGCTCAAATATTTGTCTTCTACCTTAAAAGATTTGAATAAACACAATAATTTTGCAATCTCATTTAATCAAAATACAACAATTCAGATTAAAATAGCTCCACTTATATATGAAAAACTCAATTCACAACAGATAAAATGCAGATTCAATCATAAACAACATAAACATATTATAAATTGTTTATATATGTTAATGATAAACATATTGAAAAAACAGTCTTGAAGCTATAAAATCTCAATAACAAAATTGAAATTAATTAAATATGATCTAATTTGTAAATTCTATTTTTAAAAATTAAATTTCCAATTAATTTTAAAAAATAATATAATTTCACAAATTTAAATGGAAAACCTATTTAAACAACCATTTTGAAAAATTTAAAATACATTTAACTTCTAGATAACAAAACCAATTTTAAAAAAAAGAAAAATGCAAATTCAACAATAAAAAATATACATTTCTTTGCATAGACAAAATACAATAAAACAAAAATTAACATATATCAATAAATATTTACTAGCAATTCACAATTTATCCTTTCTGAAGATGAAAATATCATAACTTTATATGTATACTAGCAATTTACACTCTTTGAATATCAAAATATCATTAACATAAATAAATAAACAAACAGTTTATCACATTCTTTTTTATTTACTCTAATGTGCGCAGAATTCATAACAAAATAAGAATTACACCTACAAACAGTTTTATTAAAATTGTCTTGTTCTCCATGTTTTAGCATGGGAAAGTTCTCACATGCGCAAAGTTTCCTCTGTACACAGGTCAAAAGGCAGAAAATATGAACAGACAACAGCGATAACTGAGAAAAGTGCATAAGGCGGAAAATATGAACAGATAAAAGTGATAATATGGACAGATAAAAGTGAAACTCGAGAGACACAAATATTTCTGCTATGGTAGAGGCAAAAAAAAGTGCTTATACTAATTTAGACTAATAGTTTACAAAAAGGTGCTTATACTTATTTACACTTATACTTAAGTTAATGATTATAAAAACAAAAACCTTTAAAAACAAAAACTGAAATTAGTAATCAGATTTGTGTCTTAATTAAATTTGATATATATATATAATAAAAAGCAATTCTACAGATATTTTAAAGAGATTGAAATAACTCTTACTTTTAGACGACAAACTCAAATCACAAAAGATAATTAAATGCAAATTCAACAATGAAGAGCATAAACTTCTTCATATATGAAGAAATATGATCAAATAAAAATTTATATATACAAGCAATTTACACTCTAGCTCTCCATGCAAATATAATTAACATATACACATTTCTTTTTAATTTACTTTCGTGTGTGCACATTCATACTAAAATAAGAATTACATATACAACTAGTTTTATTGAAATTGTCTTGCAAATCATAGGAAAGAAGTTCTCACATAAGCAAAAGTTTTCTGTGTACACACATAACAAGAAAGAAAATATGAACATGCAACAGGGATAACGGAGAAAACTGATGCCTACAAACTACAAACTTCATAACGAAGATAATATCGACAGATATTAGCGACGACACAGAGAATTGCATATATATAAATACAACAGCGATAACAGAGAAAAGTGATGTCTACATACTTCGCATGGAAGATAATATGGACAGATAAGAGCGACGACGAAGAGAATTGCATATATATACACTCATATGGCAGAAAATATGAACACATCAGAGTGATAACATGGACAGATGAAAGTGAAAAGAAAATCACAACATGAACTGAAGAGACAGAGATATTTCTGCTCGTGTAGAGGAAAATGTGCTTATACTTTTTTGGACCTGTTTTAAGTTTCTTAGTTTTAGCTTAAGAGAATTATGTTTCAAATTTACACCTAGCGTTAAACAGCTTTGTTCGACATTTACACCTAGCCTTAAGACTGTTTTATTCGAGAAGTCGAGCTCCACTCCAACATAAAAATAAAACCAAACTATATCTTTCTTTATCATTGAATTTTAGCGAAGGATTCCATTCATCAGCTGATGAATTCTACTCTAGTGTAGAACAGCGCTTTTAAAATGGTGAAAATCTGAGAGCTCCAGGGTTAAAAAAGGACAAACATTAAAGTACTTTAATAGAAAAAATCCAGATACGCATTGCAGCTTAAAGGTTTTCAAACAATAACTAAAAGAATACCTTCGAGTGAATGCTATAAGAGACCCCGTCATTTATAGCAGAATCCGTAGTACTCACAACCTCAACTTCCCATGAGAAGACTAGAGAAGTCAATCTGATTCCTGAAAGTATTGAGAGTGACTTGAATGGCTGGAGCAAATTTGCTAACCCTAATTGTCTGAAACTTATCCCGTACATTGGAGGGTCGAGCATGGGAAGTTTGCAAGCTTTTTAAAAGACAAGAGCAGTTGGAAAATGGTTTAGTGGCCGAGAAGTTTAGCTCATCTCTTTTATTTCCAACCTCTATTAGCTTATCTTGTAAATGACGCATGTATTCAATGACTTCCATCACTTTGTCCGGTAATTTGTGATTTGTCTACAAAAATCAGAAACAGAAGTAAAACCATTACCCTTCGTCTATTGTTTTTAATGCTTTTATAGATATGTTTTTTCTGCAAAAGTGCCAATAAAAAGTGAAAATACTGCTCCTTTTCTTTTATAATACTTTCAATGATATGACTGAGATAGAGAAAACCTCACCTTGTTAAATTCTTCAGGGAGGAGCGATATCAGTGTTGAACAAAGCACTTTCATTTTATTTCGCCTCTGCTGTTCCACCATTCACAATAGATTTCCTTATGGACTCATGATGATGACCTCATCCTCCTGCCGCCGGTTTTTTCCTGGATGGCTCTGCCGTCGGTGGAAAAAGAGGGCTGCTGGAATTCAGCAAAGAACTTGCCGGCGGGTTGCAGATTAGAGTCTGAACCGGGTCGCCAACGCTGGCTGCGAATTTCTGCCAAGACTGCGTGACCGCCTGTGAAGAATCATCCTTAGCAGTCTCATAAAGCCGCAACCCGGGCCCTAGCGAACAGCGAGCAGGCTGTAATCATGTGGCTCGTTACGGAAATATTACTGCTGCGGTGCATCAGAATCAATACAAGTTGCGGGCTCGACAAACTTAATTGATTTGATCGGCGTTTGGATCTGAATGCCTTCATTGGCTTGGTTACGAGGGTTTCTTGAGGAAAGGGATTCCTTGTAGGAGAAGCCGCCTCGGAGCCACCAACAGTGCGCTGTAACAAAACCCTAGTTTCCAGAAAACCCTAGGCTGCAGGAGAGTCCGTTTTTAACTTATAAGAAAGGAATGAGCCTAATAATGCAAATAAAATAATTTTCAAACTATTGGACAATAGTCCCATTTTTAACTTATAAGAAACGAATGAGCCTAATAATACAAATAAAATAATTTTCAGGCTATGGACAGTATACGTTTTTAAAAAAAAATCAATTTTGACATATATATATATATATATTTTCTAAACCATATTTTACAAAGCTTCTGTGTACTTGCTAATATTAAATAATTTATAATAATAATAAAAATACGCATGTAACATTCACAAACATTAAATTTATGAAATTTTATTGCACTTAAATTTGAATTTTGGATTGTGTTTAACATATATTCTTATGAGCTAAAAACTTAAAATCTATATTTAGTTTGTCATTGTGTCATGAATATGAATATAAAGTTTATAAGTTAATTTATTCTTAATTAATCAATAATTAATGATAAAAAATTTAACATGTTTGAATAATTTTTTATAATTCTAAATTTTAATTATTATATTTTTTAATTAATATAAAAAATTAAAAAAATATTGAAATTTTGTCTAAGAAAGTTAATTTATTTTTAATTAATCAATAATTAATGATAAAAAATTGAACAGGTTTGAATAATTTTTAATAATTTTTTATAATTGTAAATTATAATGATTATATTTTTTAATTAATATAAAAAATTAAAAAAATATTCAAATTTTGTCATGTGTGGTAGGATATTAATTTTTATAATTCTTTTTATAAGTTTTGATTTTTTTTATATACCATTATAATAGTGTTTATAATATAATGGAAAATCAATTATGTATTATTAAACATACTATTTACGTTGTATTATTAGCATAAAGAGTTAACAATTGAGATCATAGAAGACCAACCTCAATATATCAAAAGATTACTTTATGTTAAAAATGTAAAAATAAAACTTTAAATATATTTTGTTATTATTTTTTAATATTATATTTAATTGTATAATAATATTTAGATTATGTGTTTTTATCAATACTAATTATTGGAATAGATTATAACACCTAACAACCTATTTGGAGTTGATAACTAAACATCATTACAAGTATAGTAAAATTGAAGGTTGGTATGAAAAAAACTTTCAAGGATATCTTATTGAGTATGGATATCTTAAGTGTTGGTTTTTCATTGTAGAGAGAGATAAATATCAATATTGCTTTGTAAACTACAAGTTTATGACTTTTACATTATAGTGAATCAAGTGAAAGGAAACATCTCTTTGTTGTTGGTCTAAATGTCATTTCCTAATAAATATTATTATTAAATATTCATAATAGATATTATTATTAACTATTCATAATAATATTATTAATGTCTTTAAATAATATTTTTTTTGCTAGTCCGACTTGTGAGGATACCTCACGAAGCTATAAACACTAACACTCCCTCTTAGCTAGGGACCGATCACGTTGGAACACATCTAGATATTGTTTGATCGTCATGGCTTGTCTCGTACATCTCGTCATCATAAGAAAGGTCTCTTTTGATCAAGTCCTTTCTCACCAGAATAACTGTTGCCACTGGAACCTTGTTCCCTACTAAAACCATATCATCATTCCAATAATAATATATGATATGCCTAATCAACTTGGTCATCCTAGACCACAGAGGATTTTCTTCCTTCTACACTTTAAGAGTCTAAAAACGAAAGGACGTTGCACTCCTTAGGAAGTCTCTTCTTCTAATTTACGAGTCATTACAACTGGAAGGTGATGATGACTACAGCTAATCTACCCCTCTCAGCCCATGCTCCACATAGGAGCACTCTCCACACAGAGATACACTCCACAAAGGAGTCTTCTCCTTAGTCAAAAGAGCAACCAGAGAATAGGCTCTATGCTCACATACACAATGCTATCACTTCAAGTCTCCTCTTGAGACTCTACTTGGAGCTTCTCCTTAAAAGATCAACCATAGAATCTTCTCCTATGCTCACATGCACAATGCTAGCACTTCAAGTCTCCTCTTGAGACACTACCTGGAGCTTCTCCTAGTCAAAAGACCAACCGGAGAATTGACTCTATGCTTACATACACAATGTGAGCACTTCAATTCTCTTCTCGAGTCTCTCCCTGGAGCTTCTCCTTAAACGACCAACTGGAGAATCGACTATATGCTGACATACACAATGTCAACACTTCAAGTCTCTTCTCGAGACTCTACCTGGAGCTTCTCCTTAGTCATAGGGTTTCCAGAAGAAGGAGTTTTTCATTTCATAATAAATACTATTATTAAATATTAATAATAATATTATTAATGCCTTTAAATAATATTTCTTTTGCTTGGCCGACTTGTGAGGATACCTCATGAAGCTATAAACACCAACATTAACCTTGGAAAAACAAAAGCTATGAGAATCAAATCCCAAAATATCAATTAAGTTAATTCACTAATTTATTGTGCTAAGGTAATAGCTTTAAGGAAAATACTCCATACAAATGTTTTGGAATTGATCTTTATCATGAATTTAACTAGAACTGTATTATTTAGGAAAGACTTGAAAATAATTGCTAGAGAATTGTGGTTAAATATAGAGAAAATCTGAAAGCATTTTATAACTTATAATCTCAAAAATAATCACATAATATTATAGTATATAAATGTCTCAAATTTTGGAGTGAATACTCCATACATACATCATTAGGGAATAAATTAAATGTTAAATCGTAATTGAAAGGAATAGATCAAGAAAAATAAAATTATTAGAGTTTAATGTTGGAATATCGTTAAAATAAAATATTAAAAATGGGTAAAGAAGTAATTATTAAAAAGATTAACACACTTAAAATAAAGAAAAAAATAGTTAACACTAGATTATATAGAATTAAAAATAATAAAAATGAAAATTGAACAAGTAAAATGAGAGAATGATGGGAAAACCTAGGATATAGTATGGAGAGTGAGTATATATATATATATATATGAATATGAATGATTAGAAAAAAAAAGTTTTTAATTGAGCATAACTTTATTTTTAGGATGGGATTGTTTGAGATAAGGGATATAAGATGAAAAATAAGTTAATGCTAAAAATTAAACTAGGCAATTGGAAATTAAAAATCCAAAAGAAATATGATAAGGAAGGGTGCAAAATGTGAATATAAGGGTGAGGGTTACGGAATTAAGGGGAAAGAGTAAGAGAGCTAGGTGATTATGAAATAAGATGAGAGGATACCAAAGCATGGTAGAAGAAGGGGATATCATTAAAGGATGGCAAATTGTAAAGGATAAATTATAAAAAAATATTTTTAAGAGATTGAGGTTAATGGAAAAATCTATGTATTAAGGGTTTTAAAAAATGGCTTAGCTTATAACTATCTTAACAATGGATTATTTTCTATTTCGAGATTCTCTAATGAGGCAAGACAATCATAAAAGGGTGTATTTCCTTAAGAGCATCGTTATTGCATGGTTATTACTAGGTTTCTTTTAGAAAAAGAGAAGATAAAAACTGTTGAAGACAATATGATTCCTGAGATTTCTTCAAACTCTATCCCATTGATCAAGCACAAAGGAAGGTGATAAATCCTAATTTAAAATATTAAAAGTGTATTTGTGTTTCAACTAGCATAAAGAAGAAAAACATCGTTACAAAAATAATAACAAACTTTCATAGGTTGCATCGTGGAACAAGGCATTGGACAATTCCCAAAAGGTCATGAGCTCTAAAAAAACTTTATCTATTTTACATCAAGAACTTGGAAGATGAAAATCAATTTCTCTTAAAATATATACCAACATTAAATTCAAATTTCAAAGTATTTGTTACCCAACACCATTACACTCTACACATAATACCTTGCTCAATTTGTAAAATGTAAAGTTAACATTTAATAGCCTATACATTGAAAAATTAACTTTACTATTAAAATAATTTAAAACATATCATTAATCATAATATTAAATCCTACATCTCACTTTTAATTTATGCAACAAAATGAATATCATCTATTCATAATTAAATTTGTAACTGAAACATTTTAGGGCATATTAATATGAATAATATTAGATCTTACATCTTTATCAAGTTTAGAGATAAGATGGAAATGAAATCATTAAGAAGAATAAATTGAAATATTTGAAATATTTTATAAATTTGAATTTTCAAATCTATTTTTTCAATATTTTTTAGTTTATGTAACTAGGTGAATATAACTAATATCATTCAAAGAAATATTTATAACTTCCATATAATTTGTTATCTGACTAACGAGAACCTTAAACTACAAGTGAGATGGTTGAATTTATAAAAAATGTGTACAAATAAAAATGAATATGAACACATTTTTTCTTAAAATATCCTATTCTTAATAATATAGAATATAAACTTATATATTTCACAAATTAACTACTTTTCATCTATTTTTCTTACTAAAAATTTATGATAATTTTATTTACATCATTATCACACAAAATTATATACTAAGGAGTATTTAATCTGATTCCTTTACTATTGCAATAAACTTTATTTGTTTTAATAATGCTAAACAGTATTATCATCGATAACATAGAACACCGACCACTCTTGAAACAAAGAACCAGAAATAAGACTAATTAAAAATCCTAGGATTGTAACTCTATCTTTTGATCACAAGGGAAAGGTCTTTTCGAGTGTCATCAAATCTAAAGAGTTGCGAGTTGATTTCATGGGATAATTGTCTAAGTAGCCTTGTAAAATAACCTGCCAACCCCCGTTCATTCTGTCTTCACTACCATTTCAGCTTCAATTAAGTTATCCAACAATTTAGTTGGTTTGTTTTCATGCCATTGATTATTTAAAACACTAGTTTCATGACAACATTTATATCTTGGAATACTTAAAAGTTGATTAAGCGGCATCGTAGATTTTCAATTTTGCCCTTTTTTTTTGTCGATAACATTGTAATCATAATCTTAATCGTAAAGAGTTGTCACAATGTTTCATGTTTCTTGATGACAATAATATTTAGTTTCTTAAAATGATAGTATTACAATGTTGTAGGTTTCTTATTGAAAATGAATAAAAACATGGTATGAAATATCACACAACAAAACAAACAAAGTAGGTAAACAAGAAAATAATGTTACAACAAAGTAGGTAAACAATTAAATATATAAAAAAATATTATTAATAATAATTTAAAAAAAAATTATTATTAGTAATAATTTTAAAAAAATATTATTAATAATAATTTAGTTATGATTATTTAAAATAATAGTTTAATAATAATTTTAAATATTATTTAAAAATTATAATAAATATAATTTTTTTAATCAAATATAATCATAAGCTAAATTACACGATTATAGATTTTTAACTCTAGTGAAATTAAATCCATGTACATGGACATCCATTACCAAACTTATATAATGAATAAGCTAATTGTTATAGAATCACAAATCTAATAAATAAATGATATTTGTTTTAACATTTTAAATTTAAAATATATATTTGATGTTAAAGTATGAGGAGTTTTAAATACAAAATTAGGGCTAAATTAGCACAACTACTTTACTTATGGTTGAATATTGATAAGCCACAAGTTAAGTGCCGCTAACAAATTAAATTTATTACTTGTTCTCCATGTAGTTGTAATCACATGTTGTCTATGCCTTAGCGAGTTTTTATCATTGGCCTTCTTTTAGTTAACTACATGTTATCCATGCATCAATTATTTTTGGTACTTTTTTTATAATTGTTTATTTCAATTTTGGAACTACTACCATAGAATCAATCTCGACATTACACTTGTTTGAACCTTGTGTAATCCAGCTTTAATTTTGAAGGATGACATACACTTGTCTCTCATCTTCTCAATTTGAGTCCGTGGAGATCTACCTCCATCCAATATAAAAAATGGAAAGAATTCTAACATTCTAAATTAGAATTTGTATTTCAACTTTGATTTATATATTTTACACTTAAAGCAATGACATCTTATTAATAAAGTATGTTTTTAATAGTTGACAAGTTGATGTATTTTGCAATCTTATTTGCATGCATACCTCTAAATATATGAAATCTCGTTGAACTATTATGTATAATTTATTAATATTAAGTATAAATTTTAAATTTTAAAATGAATTTATTTATTTTTGAAAATTAAATATAGTATTGAAATCTAAATATTTTCAACATAAAAAATTATATTAATAATTGGTAAAAAGTATTAATTTAAAGTAATAAATTTAGTTTTAAAAATAAATTAAAATATATACATTTATATTAGTAAACGTTAATAATCATCATCATCATTTGAAAATATCATAATAATTATAGTGTACTTATTTAATTTAGGGATTTATTTGTATTCGCAATAACAATTATTATAAAATATACATTAGATATTTTTATAAAATTTATTTTAATACAATATTATTTAAAAAATGATTAATAATTATATTTTAAAATGTTATATTATTTTTTTAATATTTTTTTATTTTTTATAATTTAATATTTTTGTTTTCTTTTTATAATTTATCAATATATAATTATACATTTATTTGCATATAAAATTTAGAATATAAATTTTAAAAATAACAATATTTTTTTAGAATAAAAAAAAAATTAGTTTATAAGAAAATTTTATTAATTAATTTTCTCAATTATATATGTTTTTTAAGCTATCATAAAAAAAAATTAAGATAAACATTTTGTACAAGCAACATGAATAAGAAAACATATTATATCTACATGATTCACCAAATATTTTATGGCATTTTAGACATGGTCATGAATATAAAAAGATTTTCTATATGGTCATGAAAATAAAAATGTTTTAAACATAACTAGTTTTTAATGCTAGGTAGAATATTATTAGGCATTTAAGACATGGTCATGAACATAAAAAGATTTCCTACATGATCATGAAAATAGAAATGTTTTGAACATAACTAGTTTTTAATGCTAGGTAGAATAACTAGTTTTTAATGCTAAATAGAATATCTTCAAATATTACAATTAATCAAGCAATGTTATAAACATTTTAAAATTTATTACTTTCAAAAACCTTAAAAATGATGCATAATAACTATATGATATTTTTATTGTTATATGTAAAAATGTTAATAAGTTATTATAATGTTGTCAAATAATTAAATTCTAATTGTATAGTTTTCTTAAACAATGATGGTTTGAATAAGGTGTTAATCATGAACTAAAAGAGAAAGTACACACCTATCACTTTAATGAGTATGGGGCACTGGGAATCGAGAATGGCTAGTGTCTAAGGGATGGTAAATGCAGTTAAGGGTAATTATCAATTGGTCGTTACATCAAGCATCAAGTTATCCACCTCAGAGAATTAAAGTTTATCTTCTAAGAATAACAAATTGGCATCGCAAAGTTTAGAAAAAGACATGCAAAATACTAGAAAGCCTTAGAGGAGGTTTGTTTGAGCTTATGAGGTTCAAATTTTTTGGGTCTACGCTATTCTTATTCTATATTTTATGTATTCTTTGTGTTTTTAGGCTGAGGTTGGATTTCCATAGGAATGGTAGAGAGGGATAAAGGTTTATAGGAAGCTTCCATGTCTCATATTGTCCATTGTCACTCGATTTCTAATTTCACTAGAGTAATAGGGTAGTAGAGGGGGAAAAATTTTCACTATATTTTTGTTGTCAAGGGTGTTAGCTTATCTAACAAATTAGAGGCTTTACTTGGAATTAGTTTCTCAAAAAAGAAAAGACCCTCTTTCTTTAAAATTTTATGGTCAATTAGTTTGTTGAGAGATAGGGGATCTATTTAGAATTAGTTTTCTTGATTATCAATTCTTAGTCCTCAACTCCTCAATTAGTTAGTTACTAAACATGAATTAGCATTTGGTTGTACGGAAGTACGAAGTAGGTGGTAACAAGACTAATGCATCTAGAAGGATATGGCCTTGGGATTGCAGAATATCTAACAAAATGTGCCCTCAACATAATAAAGATAGAACCCAAGTTGAGGTTATAGAGATAATAGAATGATACCACATGTTTCCTATTTCAATTAAGGAGGAGGTGGACGAAATTGATCATTTTGTTAAGGAAAAGAATGGTAAACACCCATTGCAGTTATTGATGTTGAGCTCCTAAACTAGATTCCCAACATGATTTTTCCCCATAGTTGTTAGAGTAAATACTTCATGACAGTAGAAATATTCTGGAACAACAAATTTTTCATTTTGTAGTTAATTGAACAATGAGAAAATCAACAATGAGCTATTCTAGAGAAACAAATTGGACTTCATGAATTACAAATATGAAGCCCTCATTAAAGAAATCTAGAGGATTGAAACTGTGGTGGGAAGAAAAATATAGATGACCAAACAAAAGCAAGGGAGAAAAGTAGTACCCCCATTTACATGTCTCGTATTTTTTGTTTAGATTTTATGTTAATATATGAAGGGGTGATTATCTAGCCCAAAATCATAAAGGAGAATGCTATGACCCATGAGGTGTAGAGCAAATTGTTTGTGTGGGGTTTAGTCCCCATCAGGTCATTGGGTAAAACCTCACGGGGAGGGGTTGAGGATGCGAACTGCCACTATCCCTTGGGGTGTTTCATCCAACATCAAGGTTGGCTTTGACCTAGGTTTACTACTACTCAAAGAGCCCTAGTGATCTACTCCAACTCTAGATTTGTTGTGTACAGATGTAGCCGCTAGTTGTAAAACAAGGAGAATGTTATTGAAAAATATCATGTCTTATGAATACAATCTGCTATTTGTATATTTGTTCAATATAATTCCTCTAGTGATATACAAGTATGTCAATAGTGTAGATAGATTTCTTAGTAATCTTGAATATCACATGAAGAACCACTAGAATTCAAAATCATAACTTATAAGTATGAACTTATATTATTAATTAATGTGTAGCTAATTTCCGAAAAAAAATACTTTAAACAACCACATTCTAGTTGTATATAAGTAGATAACTGCATTTAAACTTGCAATTTTTTAAACAAAAGAAGGTATAATTTATATTAAGAAAGCTACTCAACCACAACCATGAAAGTGAGAAATTTCCAAAAAGCATTCCATATCTACATCTGACATAATTATTTCTCAACCACAGCCATGAAAATGAGAAATTTATAAAAAGCATTCCATATCTACATATAATTATTTCCATCATACTAACTTCTGCAGATATCCTAAAGACTATTAAACACATAACTAAGAGGGATTTACTACTATAGACCCTTACATACTTTCGAAGGATAAAAACACGGCATTTGACAAGCTAAAAAACAAGGACCGTACACGTTCCGAAATTCCACCTGTAGAGCAAGAGAGCTAGAAATTTCAACGTGTGGAGTAATGGCTCATTTAATGGACCTCGCTTGGAGATGTGAACCCCCAAGTGGAATCGATGCATGATCGACATGGGTAGTTACTAGATGATTGTAAATCATATTTTAATCACCTAGGGGATTCACTACGTATAAGGTGGTCCGCCATTTTCACTTAGTGGAGTAATGGCTCGTTTAATGCCCGTGCTTGGATATGTGAACCCTCGCCAAGTGGTATTCATACACAATCGATGGGTAATTAACGAATGTTTCTAAATCATAATTAATCGCCTAGGGGATCCACTAGGTATAAGTTGGTCCCTTAGTTTAGTTTAATTTTCCCTTTCCAAGAGTAGTGGCTATATTTGTTAGGTGATTGATAACTTGGTTGTTGCTTATATGAATATGTGCCACACTAGTTTCATTGATATTCCCACAAAAGTATAACAATACAAGATTCCAATCTTTGAGCAATTCTATCCTGGAGTAGAATACCTTTAATAGTTTGTGAAATGATCAAAAGAGAATCTTCTATGATGAAAATTTTTGTTAATTATGAGGGAGACAAGAAAATCATGACTCGTGAGTGGAGCTTACCCGTCAACCTAATTATTTGTGGCTTTTCCCAATCCTCTAAAAATGAGATAACTTGATTTCCATCGGGATCAAGAAAGATCCCCTCCATTCCAACCGACCCATCATTTAAAGATCCAATTATTGAAATATAAATCTAGGATTTTCTATTGTAACCTTTGTAAGTTCTATATGAGGATGACAAGAAAATAATGGCAAAGTTGATAATTATTTCCATCTACAAAATCATTTCTATGACAATGTGCAAATTACAACATCACATGGATTCACTATTTAGTATTGTAGCATACAAGAAACTCAAAAATACTCACCATGGATGAAGCAAGCCAAGATTTTCACAAATAATTTTCAACACATGTGGTTGAAGTGAAATAAAATCTATCATTGTTGTTCATGAAGATGAAAAATGATCTTGCTAACTTTAAGACTGATGTGATGGAGATAATCAACAATAGTGTTTCAATTGAGGATAAAAAGAACTAACAACCTTTCTTTTTAATGAAAAATCTCATGAAGAACCTTCACCTGACCCAAAGGGTATCAAGAAAGTAACCTACCCAACTTTGTGGGAAAGAGAATTACCACTTGAGATAACCCTTCAAGCTAGCTAAACACCCTTGTCAAACAATAGGGTTGAAAGAATTTAACAAATTCTCCAAACACCACATGTAACAATATGGTGTTCAAATCATAAAACATAAGAACCTACAAATATACACACATGAAGAAACAAACAAAAATACTATAACAAAATTTCAATAAAAATCCTTAATCATAATCAATTAATTAGAGATTATTTCTTATATCCTTCTATAAATTTTACTTGAAAAACAAATTACAAAATGAACACAAAATCATTCCAATATAAAAATGCTTTCCTCAATCCCAATCTTTCTCTGATCCTTATATCTCCATTATCCCAACTCACCCATAGTGATTATGGAAGGTATGTACTATACTCTTTAGTGGTGAAAGAAGAAATCCATTTAAAAACAAAATTATTCCAACCTTCTCAAACACACAAAGTGCAAACTAAATCGAATTCAAATAACATGCAACAACAAAATACACTTTCAAGTGGTGATGTGAAACTCTTAAAATGTATCCTTAATAATATTATTACAACAATTAAATTATTATATATAATAATTATCTTTCAAATTTGTAATAAAAAAAATTAATAATTTCCTATACTAAATTTTGATTTGAAAATTTAATTATTTTTTTTTCTTCATATTTTCCACTTACCATTTTACCTTAACAATTTCATATCCAGAACTTTGATAAGTAGTATTTATTAATTTATGATGATTTGGTTTATATTTCATTTGACATCCAACAAATCAACCTAGTTGATAGCCATATTGAAAGAATATATCTTTAAATTACAAAAATTTTAAAAACAAAAACAAAAACAATCTTGAATATACTTAGATTTATGTCTTTTGTCTTTTAAGAAATAAATTTCCAACAAATCTAAAAAATCAAAGAATTTTACAATCTTATTAAAAAAAAAACAGTGCAACCATTTCACAAACCTTTTACTTAAATTAAAATAGCTAAAATAAAATAAACATAAACTTCTTATAAACTATTTATATATATTAATAATAATAATAACAATATTAAGAAACACATTCTTGAAATTGAAAAATCTTCTTAAAATTTGAAATTAAGATCAAATATGCTTAGATTTATTTATTCTACCTTCTAAAAATTAAATTTCTAATAAATCAAAATAAATACAATAATTTACAATCCTCTTACAAAAAACTTTTATAACCATTCCACAACCATTCTAAAGAGATTAAAATAGCTCTCTCCACTTGGACATGACAAACTTGATTCACAAAAGACAAAATCCAAATTCAATAATGAAAGAGCATAAACTTATAAAGTGTTTAGATAAGTGAGTAATAACCATATTAAAAAAACCATTCTTAAACTTACAAAATGTTTTAAAAACAAAAATATGATAGACTTTTTAAAAAATAAAATTTTCAATTAATTTAAATTTCACTAATAATTTCACCATCTCTAGTTAAAAAAATCATTCTTCAACCATTTTAAACTGATTGAAATAACTCTAACTTCTACATGGCAAATTCATTTTAGAAAAGATAAAATGCAGATTCAACATTGAAGAGCATAATCTTCTTTACATTTGACAAAATACAATAAAATAAGAATTTATATATACTATAAATTTACATTTTAGCTTTTCTCAATATAAAAAAAATATAGAAACAGTTTATACACATTTTCTTTTAATTATACTTGTAAGTGTTTATATTCTAAAATCTAGGGTAGACTATATTTATGCTTTTACTAGAATAAAGGGAGATAAGACAAGTGTACAGTCTAGATTGTTTTTATCGACTCATTCAAAATTTGAAATAAACAATTATAAAAAAAAATAGAAAAAATAACTGGTAGCTTATGCATGGATAACTATAGCTCATGCATGGATAATAGGTATAACTATAACTCATGCATGGATAATAGATAGTGATAGACAATCCATTTAACTAAACAAAGTAACATGTAGCTAAGGCATAGACAACATGTGATTACAATTAAACATGGAGAATAAGTAACATATAACTTGTTTATGACATTTAACTTGTAGTTTATCAGTGTTCACCTATCACAAATTAAGTGCCTGTGTTAATCTACCCTATATATACACAATTCATAACAAAATAAAAATTACACATACCAACAAAATAAGAATTAAGTATACAAACAGTTTTATTAAAATTGTCTCAGCTCTCCATGATGATTTAGAATGGGAACGAAGTTCTCACAAGATATACACAGTTCAGAAGCCAGAAAATATGAATAGACAACAGCGATAACCGAGAAAAGTGCATCTCTACATACTTCATAAGGTCCATAACATGGACAGATACGAGGGACGACACAGAAAATTGAATGTGTATACACTTCTTAAGGCAGAAAATATGAACAGATAAGTGTAATAATATTGACAGATAGTGAAAAGAAAATTACAACATGAACTATTTCAGCACTTGCTTATACTTATTTAGACCTGTTTTATGTCTCTTAATTTTAGCTTAAGAGGAGTATGTTTCAAATTTACACCTAGCCTTAGACAGCTTTATTGGACATTTATACCTAGCCTTAGACGATTTTGTTCGAGAAGTTGAGATCCATTCCAACATAAAAAGAAATGTAAAATATATCTTACTTTATCATTGAATTCTAAGTTCCATTCATCAACTGATCAATTCTCCGGTGTAAGACAGCGCTATCAAAATCGTGAAAATCTGAGATCTGCAGGGTTAAAAAAATATAAATATTTAAGTATTTTAAGAGGAAAAATCCAGATACGCATTTCAGCTTCAATGTTTGCATACAATAAGTAAGAGAATACCTTCGAGTGAATGCTATAAAAGACCCTGTCATTTATAGCAGAAACGGTAGTACTGACAACCTCAACTTCCGCTTCTTCTAACACCATGAGAAGACTAGAGAAGTCAATCTGATTCATGAAAGTATTGACAGTGATTTGAATGCCTGGACCAAATTTGCAAACCCTAATTGTCTGAAACTTGTCCCGTACATTGGAGGATCGAGGATGGGAAGTTTCCAAGCTTCTATGAACACAAGAGCCGTTGGAAACTGGTTCAACAGTGGCCGAGAACTTTAGCTTATCTCTTTTATTTCCGACCTCTATTACCTTATCTTGTAAATGACGAATGTATTCAATGACTTCCATCAGTTTGTCCGGTAATGTGTGTTTTGTCTACAAAAATCAGAAACATAAGTAAAACCATTACCCTTTTTCTTTTGTTTTTAGTGCCTTTATACATATATTTTGTGTGCAAAAATGGCAAACAAAAGTGCAAATACTGCCCCTTTTTTTTCTTTGCAATACTTTTATTGGTATGACTGAGATAGAGAAAAGAAAACCTCACCTTGTTAAATTCTTCAGGGAGTAGCGATATCAGTGTTGAACAAAGCGCTTTCATCTTACTTCGCCTCTGCTTTTCCACTACTTTGCGAACATGACCATTCACAATACATTTCCTGCTGGTGTCATGATCATGGCCTTCTCCTCCTGCCGCCGCCTTTTTCCCTCGATGGCTCTGCGTCGGTGGAAAAAGGGGGCTGCTGGAATTCAGCAAATAACTTGCCGGCGAGTTACAGGTTATAGTCTGAGCTGGATCGCCAACGTTGGCTGCGAATCTCTGCCAATACTGCGTGACCGCCAGTGAAGAATCATCCTTAGCAGTCTCCTCAAGCCGCACCTCCGGCCCTAAAGAAGCTGTTCCCAGTATGCTGTAATGATATGGCCTTTTGTTAATTGGGGTATCAAATATTAATGCTGCATCGGCATCATCGTCAATACAAGTTCCGGACTCGACAAACTTAATTGATTTGATCGGCGATTGGCTCTGAATACCTTCAGTGGTATCAATATAACCATTGTAATAAGGAAGAGACGCTGCTTCCTGATAATACGAAGACGAAGTCGTTCTGTATGGATATTTATATTGATAGTTTTTCATCCCTAAATGTTCCATTCTCGAGTCTCACCCCGCCGCCGGACAAGACCAATTACCAAATAGAAAATCAGAACCTTCAATTCTCTAATCGAGTCAGATATCTCCCTTGTAAGGCGGCGGTGGGTGTTCCATCCATTCAGATTTGAGGGAAGGGTAAAGTGGAAGTCTTTCTGGGAACGATGTAGTACTGTTTCTCTGTGATAAGGTCGGATGGTTAGCTGTAAAAGTAATAGACAAATGAATGTGTTCAATGGTGTACTGTTTCTCTGTGATAAGGTTGGATGGTAACCTGTAAAAGTAATGGACAAAAAAATGTGCTCAACGGTGTACTGTTTCTCTGTGATAAGGTCCGATGGTAAGCTGTAAAAGTAATAGACAAACGATTGTGTTCAAGCATTATCCGTCAAAGGAATAGTGTACGTCACATGTTTTAACACTTGGCATAAGTCGTGTAAATTTCTAATTTGAAATGAAAATTTGAGTATTACTCCTTGGTACGATAGTATTTTCTACCGCTAGTGTCATGATCATGATTTTCCACTCATAATCATCGTTTTCACTAATAAAGAAGATTATGTTTATCTATTAGAATGTATCTTTAAAAGTTATATAAATAAAGTAGATGGACAAAATGTTAAATTATATGAATAATTTAAAAATATAATATTCCAATCAATACTTCTTTTGATTTACAACGAGCATCTTATATTGTCAATGTAAATCTAGGTGGACATCTTCAATGTGTAAAACAATTCAATTGACCCATTCATGTCTGCAATATATAAATTTACGGCCCAGAAAATACGCGTTTTCTTTGGATTTAGAACGAAGATCTTATATTGTCAATGCAAATCTTAAGAGGTGGACATAGTCAATGTGTAAAACAATTAAAATGAGCCATTCATGTCTGCAATATATAAATTTACGACCCAAAAATTACGCATGCTTAATACCTTATACAAATGATAAGAACATAAAAGAGTAGGGTCACGTTCAACTACTTTTTTTAAAATGAGGGATCCAATCTAGATGACGGCTAGTATCCATGAGCTTCTGTCAACTTGCATGCTTACAAAAATCTTTCTATTATCTCCTTGGGTTTTTGTGGTAGACGACTTATTTTCAATTCACACGTTGTTCATTTTCGATTGAAGCTAAGCTCTTGAGCTTGTTTAAGGTTTGATATGAATAACATTCATTCATTCGGTGATCGGGGAAATTTGTTTCTAAATTTTTATTGTTGATAGTCAAAATGGTTTCATTACACATCGATCGGGATCAAAGCCTTCAATGTTAAAAATGTGATGGGTTTTGTGCTTGGTAGGAAAATGTCTCAAAAACAACAATAACCAAGGATCGTCTCCCATGTTATCGTCATAAAACCAAAATTGTAACAAAAGTCACCATTGCCATAACATCAAAACATTTGAAAACCTTCACTTATGATTCCTACTCATTGCCAAGGGAATCCTGTTGTAATAAGATGGTTGAGATAAATAGAATACACTGAATCATGAAAAATATGTCTTATAGTTAAAAGAAACTATGGGAAATTGTTACTCATCATTATTACAGATATATCGATTACAAAACATTATGTAATATATGTTGATGTTGATTTCCTTCAAAGGAAAGCTATAATTATGTGTACTAGTAGTTTCTGTTTGGGCATTGTGTTTGTAACTTACAATGGCACAAAGAGAATATTGATAATGGAAATCCACAGAGGGCTAGTGTAAGATAATGATACCCAATTATGGCACGTTAGTTGCAATGACATTCTGGAAAAATAGAAATATTATCATTAAAATGAATTATTAAAGGTACCTACAAATTTTTTTTGGATTAGGTGTAAAAAGATGAAACATAGAAAAACGAATGACCTTCGAGAATATATAAATTTTATTTATGGAAAAGTGGTATAATCACCCCAAAATGTCATTATTCGAATAGTGGTATGTTAATTTTTTTCTCAAACATAATGCACATGTTTTTATTGAGACATCTATTTGCTATGTAAATTTTCAATTTATAAGAAAAAAAATATGTAGAGGCGTAGGCAACAGACGAATCTTGTGCGGAGCTATTTTTCCAAAATTTTAAAAGTCAATTTTATATTTTTTTTAAATTACCGAAGTGAGTGAAGCCCTAAAACGACATGGTCAAGTGTTGAGCCACCATATCATAGTTTAAAAATAATCATTTTTTTTGTTGTTGTTTAAGTTGTAGGTATTTTCGTGCTCTTGTGTGGGTTGTTTTCAGTTTTCGAAATAGGTAAGCCAATCAAAAGTTATAGGCCAAATAAAAGAGCTATGTTTTTAACAAATTTGACATGAATGCACTTATAAATGAATTAAAAATAGAAAACAACAACATATCTATTCAAAAATGATATATTTAGAATCTACACACAGAGCTTGACAAGTGTGTAATTTCATATGCAGTGCACTTGTGGAACATATGCAGAACTAGTTGTGAAAAACATGAAGTTACAACATTTGATGTGTTATTTCATAAATCAAACATAAATCAGACCGAGCCTCAAGGTGCAATCCGAAGGTAATTCCAAGCCTGCAAGGGCGCCAAAACAATTTGAATTTAGACACGCGTGTGCGCACAGAAGCATGCATGCGCTATAGCTAGTGCGTGCTTCTGGGTACTAAAAACAACTTGAATTTAGACACACGTGCACGCACGCGCTATAGCACGTACGCGCTTCTGTGTGCACACGCGTTGTTGTTTTACACCTTAATTATTTTATCTATCTCCCCCTAAACTCCCCCCCTCTCTATAACCCTATTCCTCTTCCCTTCCTATCCACCCAATACCCCCCCCCCCCTCTATTCCACTCTACCCAAGCCCTCCTCCCTCTCTCACCCCTCTCTTCTCTCCTTCACCACAAGGGTTAGGAGATATATTATTATAAAAAATCACTAACGCACATTATCCTTATGTACATATAAATCTTTATCCTTGTAACCATAAATCCATGACCCTCATATCTCAATCCCCAAACCCTTGACCATTACGTCCTAGCCACTGCGATCTCTAGTCCCTAGTACAACTAACCATCATAAATCTTGGCCCACTATAATCCTAAACTAGTATAGCCCCTTGTAACATACCCTTTAAGCTCGAAAACATTTTATATTTAGAAACATTATGATAACTTTTACTATAAAGTTTGTATTGGACAGGTGTCCAAGGATGACTGTAATTTGCACAATATATTATTATTTAATAAATAAAATAGGAGACAAACACCAAAGAGGTCTTTTGAAAGAGTAGTTAATCATCCACTAGGTGGAATGGAATCTGTGGTAGAAGGCAATGGACAAGTGGCAGCATCATGATGCAACTAACTAGCTATTGATATGGGACAACTCCCTTGAAATGTGGTCATAGTGCCCTGAAAGATGGGACTGGAGCTTGAGGCTCATTTATTCTAAACTGACCACTAAAATACCTAGGCAGTCTATATAATAGACATCAAATATTGAACTGAGGTTCATCACTTTTCCTGACGAAGAAACTTACCTTGGGGTTTTGCTGTGTTTGCACCCAAGAGATTTGATGAGGGGATATGCTGTTGTTGATCATGTCGTGAGTCTGCCAAACTCTTATTGATTTCAAGAGTTTGATGCTGAGTGGAGAAGGCATTTTCTTTTAGGAGGTCGATACTGAGTGGAGAAGGTATTTTTTTTAGTGCTTTTTTTCTACACAGATTCCACTCACTTACTGGATCAGTAAGCAGGCTCGGAGGTTCATTAGAAGTCAGTAGTTGAGCTGCTTCTTCTAAAATAGGTTGGGAGGAACAGGCCTCCTTGCGTGTTTGTTGGCCCTATCATCTCTTATAGGTTCTAATGTATTATCTACTTTTATTTTTAAGTTCTGTCATCTATTTAGACTTTTACTATTAAGTTCTTTAGCTCAGTTTTCTTGAATAAATTATTAATTCTGTATCATTTGAATGATTGAATAAAATGATCTCTGCATTTTTGCCCATTCAAAAAGGAACAACATCGTACTCTAGTATAGAGATAGATTAAAATAGATAGGTATGATCGGCAAGATAGCCAAGTAATACAAAGAATGCAAATGAGGTGTTTCTTTAAATTATTGTTTACTATTAATTTTCTAAGTCTACCTATATCAATGTTTTCTTTTAGTATTTTCTGATTTAGAGAAGTATTTCTAGAAATTACAGTGGTGTTTCTCTATTTGTTTAAATAGCAGTTTGTTTAGAAATACATAAATTTCCTTTTGAAAGTTTAAATGAAATTATTTTCTATTCCCTACAGTTACAGGGTAGATTCCATTAGGTAGCTTAGTTATATCATTTTCTTTTAATAATAATGCATAGAATAAATACACACATTTTCACCATAAACACTTTTGCATTTCTAAGCTTTTATATTTCCCTGCTAGAGTAGGAAATCGAAGTTGTGATCAACATATTCTTTAACAGTAAACAAACCAAACACTTGTACAGTAACCATTTCTGTAAGCCCAATAGTTAAATTCCACAGATTCATTTCTAGGGTTTAGATAATATTTTCATTGCAATTAAATCGAAATAGAAATAACAGACATCAATCCTTTTTACCAAGACCAAATACTTATACTATAAACAAGCCTGTAGATTGTTTAAGTTAAGATTGAAAAATCAGAATGACTGTAGAAGACTTCAAATAAATTATTGAACATAGGTTTATTGCCGAGACCTTAACTAAAGCGTTGTTAAGCTTGATGTTCCAAAACAAGGACAAAACCCTAACACTGGAAATTACTTCCCTATTCTCTTTAGGATGCAGCAACAGCTTATAAACAAAAAACGAAGCACATACAAGCCATAAGCCTTATCAACGATTTCTTTAATCCATCGTTCTATAAAACAAACAGTTGTATTATCGTTTCACAAAAACATTCACTACTTATTCCCAAACCATTGACGAGTTACAACTCGTGTATACAGACCAAACACAAATCAACAGAAAGATACGATTACAGTAATATAAATCTTAAATATTCCATTTGAATTACTTTTGATTGAGTTCGAAAACTTAACCTACAGTTTACAAAATAAACGAGACTTCACATAGGTCATAAGCCTACACCATCTAGATGATAGTAACCAATACATTGTGTTATAGATTTAAAACATTTACATTTTATCTAGCCATTTACAAAGGAGACGATAGTCATAGTATCGAAAACATCAAATATTGTTTCATTGAATTCTGAGGGTGAAACCCTATCTTAACCCTATTACATTCAAAACCAGAACCAACAGTTGCCTCATGGGTTGAGGGATATCCTCCCATTCTTTCAACAAGATTTACAAAACCATAATCATAAAACTCTCTGAGTTGTAAATACAACAAACAAGATTCAAACAGTCAACCCTTTCATCTACACAAAGACTCAAGACGATGCCGAGGCTTACCGGTTGGTATAAGCTATTCCAACCTTCAACGCCAGGTTTGAGATGCCATTGTATAGTTACACTTGCAATAAAAATACTAAGGTGGTCAAAACAGAATCTAAGCAAAAAGGTTTCAAGCATCAAAGTTTCATATAACTCATATTACCTCGTATGAATATTACAGGGAATAAAATTGATCACATTACCTTTTAAATATTAGCCGTAGCAGAAAGAAATGCTCTCGTGTTTCAACTGTATTGAAAACCTTAATTCGTAATGGCTGGTTTAGCCGAAGCCATTACACAACCTTTCACCTTTCAACACAGTAGCACAGTTCCAGGAGAGATAGCAACAATGGCGAGGCCCTAAGCCATTACCTTTCAACCAAAACGTAGAAGAAACAAACCCTCAACACATCGGGTATCAAACCATACTGATACAAAACTCTAAAGACTAGAAAAAAGAACCTTCACCACCATACCAGAACAGAAGAGAGCTCGGCTCTTTAAACTACAAAGGTCATGAGTTCAAGACTCAGGAACAACGCCTCCTTAGACCAAAACATTTAGACTACAAACCCTCAACCTATAGGCCACGAAGAACTACTACAACCTAATGGAAACAAACACATTAAACTCATGGAATACAGTGAGGTAGGGTTTAACCACAGCATTGAAAACCCTGCCAAGATCAACGGTGTAGATTATTTGTGAGATTTACAAAATCACTAACTGGATATCAAATTTAATGAGCCATCATTACCACCACCATGATGGAGCCTGTTCATCAACATTAAGTTCATCTATGAGTTACAACTAAGCATTTCTTTGTTACACTATGACACATTCACGTGTTATAAGTACAAATTTGCCACCCACGATGGATTTCCATTATCTTTTAGTAGCTGCAAGCATTCAATGTGTATTAAAATAAATACATCCGCCAACCTGTAAACCATTACAATATTCACAATTAAAACAATGAAGATTTGGTATGAGTATGTTATATTACCGTTACAACATAAGGTTACGGGTTGTATAGAGTTTCACAAAGTGGTATAAGTGTCACTTAGGGTCACGATTAAATGCACACATTACATGATAAATCATTCCATGTTTACATAGTAAGACATAGTTACAAAACTATTAATATAGTTTGTAAATTTCACTTTGATGCAAGGCATCATAGGATGGTAAAAGTTCACTAGGATAGTATAAAAACAATAGGGCAATCACTATTGCACATCCGTCCAACAAATGGTATGTTATATATATATATATATATAAAGTTATAATTATTTCATCATGTCCCAATACCATATAATTGGGTTGTGTAATAATCAAGGAGATTGTTACATTTACATGTCAAAGGTATAGTGAAATCAAAGACAAGAGAGTAAATCAAATTATCATAACTTGGGTATGAGTTTAGACCCTAGATCAGTTAACCAAACAATTATAGGAGAGATAGATAATTACATATTTTTCAACACGATTGGAAATCAAACATAAATCTGAGTTTAGAGCTGAAATTCATTTCTCTTAGACCTTCTTATGATTTTAATCACAAGCTTACGGTTGACAAGGATTCTCACTGGAGGAATGCCCACAATTTTATCTCTTCGATTAGTGACAAAGAGATTAACAGTAAAACTGTTTATTCACTTGTCAAAACCTTAGACCCTTACCTGTATGTTGTCACAAGCACAAATCACATGCTTTAGCACGAATTCTATGTAAGCCTCGAGGCGTCCAAAGGACCCCTTCATCTACCAAACAAAAGTACTTTAGTCAAACAGTAGAATCAACATTTATAAACAACGACATCATAAATGTGTAGCAGCACAACTAATTTGGATAACATCAAAACTTAAGCAGAAATCTGTATGTCTCAAATCCTTACTTAATGAACTAGCACGACATTTAATATAGCAAGATAACATTTTATGCATTGTTCTATTTCCGCATTCATTAAATAGTAATAAATGTCACGTAGAAAAGTTTTAAATTTTTGTGATTTTTTGGGATGTTACATGTGGTATCAGAGTGCAAGTTCAAACTTTAGGCCTGAATGAGGCTCATGCGCACAAATAGAAAAATAAATCAGAAAGATTATGTTACTAACTTTTGCAATTTAATTTCATTTTTTGCATAGTACAGATTTACTTTTATTGCAGGTATGGAAATACCAGAAGAATCGACAGAGGATAGATCTCTTCGTAATGAAAAAATTAATCATAATAACACTGAAGGAATTTACGTTGAGTTAAACAACCAGTGTTCTGAAATTTTATGCACTATGTAGGATTTAAAATCTGAGTTAAAAGCTGTAAAAGAAGAAAATGAATGGATCTTAAAGGCATAGGAAGAGCTACAACAGAATTTAAAAGGAAACTATCACAGTGATGAAAGAGGCAAAAAATTAGAATTTAGAGCTGATTCTGAATTCATGTCCCACCAACATAAACATAAGAAAACAAAGAACGATAAAAGGAATAGTTACTCATCTTCTAAGTCTGATTCAAGTAATAATGATGTAAATTATGATAGCAGTAACAATGAGTGCTACTCTAAAAAGAGAAAACATAAGCATCATGAACAGATTACTCATGAATTTAAAAAGAATAAGCCACCTACTTTTAATGGCGAAAGTGAGAAGGGTGAGACAGCAGAAGCTTGGTTGTCAGGAATGAAGAAGTACTTTAATATTTATGACTACTCTTCTCAACTAAAAGCCAAGATGGCTATTTACAATCTGATCAGAAAGGCAGATATCTTGTGGTAGGATCTTAAAAGAATCAAAAGCATAAAGGAAAAAGAAGTAACTTGGACTATGTTTAAAAGTTTATTCAAAAAGAAGTTCTTGTTTGAACAGTATTTTGAGGATAAATCGAAGGAGTTTTACGACTTAAAGTTGGGTACAATGAACATGAAAGAACTATGCAGCAAGTTTCTTAACTTGCTGAGGTACGTACCCTACATGGTTGAGGAAAAGCCTAAAGTGGAAAGGTTTCTCAGTTGTTTACCGTTTAATATAAAAGATCGCATTGAATATGATAATCCTTCCACTTTGGAAGAAGCCATGAGGAAAGCAAATTTTTGTTTTGACCAAAACAGAAAAAGAGAAGGAACAACTAGTTGGAAGAACAGTAAAACTAATAAATATGACTATAAAAAGAAGAATTTTAATCAGAATGTTGGAGGTTTTAGAAAAAAATTTAATAACAGAAATTTTTCTAATAATTATCGGAATAATACATCTCAGAATACTACTACTGCAAGGAATGTACCTAACAATCACAGGAATAATAATAACAACCATAACAATAGGTATGCTGAGCAGAAAGGACCCATAAAGTTTTATGAATGTGGCGGACCACACAAGGGAGCAGATTGCCCATGCAACAAGAGGACAACCAGCAACATACATACTATGCAAGAAGAACCTACAGTTGGAAACATTATAAGAGAAATGCCTAGGATAAATGCAGCATTGGAGAACCGTCAAGCGGACCATCAAACATCCATGGTCGAAATTGAAGGTATGATACAAAACGAATCTATTTCTATTTTAATAGATCCTGGTGCAAATCTAAGTTATATTTCACCTACTTTAGTAAACCGTTGCAAGCTAAAAACAAAAAAATTCGATAATGCATGGTTAGTTCAGCTTGCAACAGGAACTAAAAGAAAGGTTACAGATTTTGTTCAAAATTGTGAAGTATTTTTAAATCAGCTGAAAACGCAAGTTAATTTGAATGTTTTACCCTTAGGTTCATATGATCTATTAATTGGCATGGATTGGCTTGAACAACATAGAGTTATATTAAATTGTTATGATAAATCTTTTACTTGTATAAATAATGAAGGTAATTCATAAACAGTAAAAGGAATTCATAGGTAGATTTCAGTAAAGCAGATTTCTGCCTTACAAGTAAAGAAAGCTGCTAGAAAAGGTTGTAAACTGTTTGCTGTTAATGTTGTTAATGATGAATGTACATATCAAGAAGACAAGTTAAAACTAGAAGATCTTCCCATCCTTAGGGACTTTTCTGATGTATTCCCGGAAGAAATTCCAGGATTACCTCTGAAAAGAGAACTTGGTTTCACCATTGAGTTAGTACTCAGTGCGGTACCAAACTCAAAGGCCCCCTATAGGATGAATATTCTAGAGTTAAATGAGTTAAAATCTTGGCTGAAAGAATTAATAGATAAGAATTACATATGGCCCAATGTGTCCCCTTGGGGAGCACCAGTAATATTTGTTAAAAAGAAATACAGTACCATACATTTGTGCATTGATTACCATCAGCTTAATAAAATGACAAATAAGAACCGGCATCCCTTACCCCGCATAGATGATCTATTTGATCAAGTACGTGGAGCAGAGATATTCACCAAAATTGATCTAAGGTCGGGTTATCATCAAGTCTGGATAAAAGACGAAGACATATTCAAAACTGCATTGAGAATGCATTATGGACACTACGAGTTCGTAGTTATGTCTTTTGGGCTAACTAATGCACCTGCAGTGTTCATGTGTTTAATGAACAACGTTCTGCATAGATATTTGGATAAGTTCGTAGTGGTATTCATTGATGATATCTTGATTTACTCAAAGACTAAAGAAGAGCATGATGAACATCTAAAAATCATTTTACAAGTACTTAGAGATCACCAACTTTACGCTAAGTTCAGTAAGTGTGATTTCTATAAAGATAAAATTTAGTATTTGGGTCATATAATTTCAAAAGATGGTATCTCTGTTGATCCTGATAAAATTAAAGCAATTAATGAATGGCCTGTCCCAAAAGATGTAACTGATATATTGTCATTCATGGGAATAACGAGGTATTATAGAAAGTTTATTGAAGGATTCTCTAGAATTGCTAATCCCATCACTTCTTTGCAGAAGAAAGGGAAGAAATTCATACGGGATCAAAAGTGTCAAGACATTTTTAATAAGTTGAAAGAATTGTTAACTACTGCACCCATTTTAAAAATTGTAGATCCTAATAAGGATTTCGTCGCATGCAATGAAGGACTTGGAGGGGTCTTAAGTCAAGAAGGTCATGCAATTGCTTTTGAGTCAAGGAAGTTAAAAATACATGAAAAGAGTTACGCTACATATGATCTTGAGTTGGCAGCCATGATATATGCTTTAAAGATGTGGCGCCATCACTTGATCGGTAGAAAATTCATTTTAATGACTAATAATAAAGGGTTAAAGTATTTACTGGATCAAACAAATCTGAACGCAAGGCAAGTTAGATTGTTAGCTTTCCTTAGCAAGTACGATTTTGAGATCCATCACATTAATTTAAAGGAAAATAAGGTTGATGATGCATTGAGCAGAAATGCTAGATTAAGTTTTGTAGCAGCAATTAGTACTTTTAAAACTGATCTAGAAAATCAAATCGACGAAGGAATCAAGCAAGACGAAAATTACCAAAAATTGCATGATAAAGTGGCTGAAAATTCATCTGAAAATGTTATAACAGATTACAGTATTAATGAAAAAGGCTTCTTAACTTACAAAAACAAAATTTATGTGCCTAATTTTTCGAAGGTTAAGTTGTTGATTTTAGATGAAGTTCACAAGAGTCCTTATTCAGGACATCCTGGTTATCAGAAAATGATAACTATGTTAAGAAAGGAGTATTTTTGGCCTAACATGAAGAGTGAAGTTGCTGAATATATAGCTAGATGCTTTGATTGTCAAACTATTAAAGCTGAACATAAACATCCAGCTGGGCTATTGCAGCCCTTACCAATTCCAGAATGGAAGTGGGAAATCATAAGAATTTACTTTATTACAGGTTTTCCTAAAAATCAAAATCAGAATGACTCAATTATGGTTGTTGTTGATAAACTTAGCAAACCTGCTCATTTTATTCTTGCTAAAACTACTTTCAAGGCTTCTAACATTGCAGATATTTTCATGAAGCAAATTTTTTGCTTGCATGGAATTTCAAAGGTAATTATTTCAGATCGAGACTCTAAGTTTACTGGTAACTTTTGGACAGCACTATTTAAAGGATTAAATACTAAGTTAAATTTTAACACTTCTTTCCATCCACAAACTGATGGTCAAACAGAAAGAGTAAATCAGATTTTGGAAAATATGTTAAGATTATATGTTAAAGATCAACCATCTAAATGGGAGGATTACTTACACTTAGAAGAATTTGTCTACAATAATAATTATCAAACATCTGCTAAGTTAAGTCCATGTGAAATTTTGTATGGAAGAAAGTGTTGTACTCCAATTTTGTGGGATAATCCTATAGATAGATTAATGTTAGGACCAGAACTATTGAAAGAAATGGAGCTAACTGTGAAACAGGTTCAAGGTAACTTAAAAGTTGCCCAAGATCGACAGAAAAGCTATGCTGATTTGAAACGAATAGAAAGAGAATTTCAGGTAGGAGACCATGCATTCATAAAGGAAAGGCCCAAGAAAAGTTCTTTGAAGCTTGGGAGTTGTGCTAAATTTGCACCGAGGCATTGTGGACCATTTGAAATCCTATCAAGGATAGGAACTGTTGCATATCAATTGGCATTGCCATACAATTTAAAAATCCACAATGTTTTTCATGTTTTTGTTTTAAAGAAGTATGTGCATGATGCTACTCATGTGTTGAATTGGAATGACATAAAGGTGGAACTCGAAGGAGATTTTCAGGTGGAATCAGACTGTATTCTAGACCGGAGGGAAATTACGCTTCGGAATCGCACCATAGGGAAGGTAAAGGTGCAATGGAAGCACCTTAGCCCTGATGAAGCTACTTGGGAATTGGAAAGTAATATGGGGATAGCATATCCAGTTCTATTCCATGAGGAACTTGTTGATGGATAAGCAACATCGAGGACGATGTTGAGCTTAAGAGGGGGTGTTTGTAACATACCCTTTACACTAGAAAACATTTTATGTTTAGAAACATTATGATAACTTTTCTATAAAGTTTGTATTGGACAGGTGTCCAAGGATGACTGTAATTTGCACAATATATTATTATTTAATAAATAAAATAGGAGACAAACACCTAAGAGAATTGTTGAAAGAGTGGTTACTGATCCACTAGGTGGAATGGAATCTGTGGTAGAAGGCAATGGACAAGTGGCAGCATCATGATGCAACTAACTAGCTGTTGGTATGGGACAACTCCCTTGAAATGTGGTCATAGTGCCCTAAAATATGGGACTGGAGCTGGAGGCTCATTTATTCTAAACTGACCACTAAAAGACCTAAGCAGTCTATATAATAGCCATCAAATATTGAACTAAGGTTCATCACTTTTCCTGACGAGGAAAATTACCTTGGGGTTTGTTGATGCCCTGAAGATCGCAGCATCAATCAGAAAGAGATCCTCCCCGATAGACGATCCCAATTAGATTGTCCACAGTTCGGTGTGGGGAATCCGTCCGGTTAGCTGTTCCGACAACCGTGGGTTTGGAGATTTGCTCCAGTTATACCGGTTATGGCCCGATCCACCGTTCTTTTGATTTTATGTTTTAGAATGATATGCAAGTGCTTAGACTAATTTAATCTAAATGCAGAACTGTAAAAACAAATCTATGTCTAAAACTGAAATAAATCTAAACTATTCATGCAAAGAGCAAATTGTAAGTATGAGTAATGTGCTAGAAGAGTTATCTAAAATTCAACAGACAGCCATTAAATTTTAAAGATAGATCCACAGCAAAAACAAGAGATATTAAAAGACAGCTTCTAATACAGATATAACATATTCCATTACTCATGAAAGAGAGGATTTATTTGCACAGAGAGAAGTAAGATCATTCAATACAAAGAAATAATTCAAGATAAAGAAAGATCTCACAGTAAAGTATAGAAGTCACAGGAATAATCCAACATACATCCAAACTCCATTTCCATGCAAAAGACGTCCTCTCTAGGCTCTTATTAGGTAGATTTTATTTTCTTGAATCAAGTGCAAGGTAGCTCGTACAAGTTCAGAAAATTATTCTCCTGCCAAAAGTCCTCTCTACTACTTCCTAAAATTCTATTTATAATATTACAAAATGCCCCTTGGGCTGCCACCTGGCTCTTTACACTTGTCTTCTACAGACTTTTCCTCTTTTAATAAACAAAATTGTGAACAGAAAATTCCTCAAAAGAAAAGGACAGCTGTCCAATGGCTCCACACTTTAGACGTATGAAGGCCAACAGAAAAAATGAATCAATGCCTTAAGAGTAGTGTGTTCACTCGTGGGAAGGTGCTCTAGCTGGGAGAGGATCATTCGGGCTGGCTACTACTGCTGCTACTGCTGGGAGGGAAGCACTCGGGATGGTTGTTACTGCTGCTGTTGTTTTCTTTTCCTCTTCTGCGATGTAACTGAACCAGACACCAGTGTCTCTGATAACTACATTTGCTGAGGCAGGGAGTAATATTTTCTGGGAAGTTACATCTTTACCAAGCTCTACTCCAATACCCTGAATTTCCACAACTGCTGCTTGGTGGATTTCTTTAAGCAAATGGTTGTGTATTGATGACATTCCAATATAATGATGTAGATCATCAATGGCTAAGACATCAATTTTCTTTACATATTCTATTTGGATGCCCAGCTCCTCTTTCAAATTAGACAATCATTGCTCTTTGCTTGGGAACTCATCAAGGGACTGAGGGAAACTCAACTTGCACTTATCATGCGCTTCATGGATTTTTGAATAGAGACTGTTACTTTTATCCATTGTCCCTTGGATCTTAGCCATTAGCTTAAGGCTACAGTTTCTGCAAAATTCCAAAAGGGCTATGTCTTCATTAAAACCACCTATAGATTTGAATGGGAGATGCTTGGGGAAATCAACCTTCCCATCTCTCCATTCCATCTGGCTCAGGATGTTTTCTTTAACCTGAGTGTATTTACCCTTAATCCTATTGGCCTTTCCATTAACCTCTTTTAATCTGACCACCATGGCTTTGAGCTTGCACACTTCCTCAGTAATCAGCTCCTGAGTGTCATACATTTGTTTCAGGATGCTACAAGACAGCTCATGGAAGGGAGACATATCTATTGCTCTGCTCTCCGCCTACTCTAATTGCTCAACCAACGCCTACTTGTCTGCTTCTAGATGGGACACTCTGGCTTCCGCATCGTTCTTTTCTGCTTCTACAATCATCATCTCGACCACCAGTAGCTCATTTTCTTCTTCTAAATGGTTATACTTGTCTGACAGTTCTTTATGCTCAACAGATAGGCGATTATACCTATTCACCACGAGATCCCTATAGGCTTGCTCATTAGCCATAGTATGTTGTAGCATGCGAGCTCTCCTCTTTGTCGACTCAACTTCTTGAACTATATTAGCCACATTGTCCTGCATTGCTTTTGCTACTTCTACAGCGACGAATGCCATAGCTAAGGGAGCCTTATTTGTATTTTGCATTACTATGGTCTCCCGCCTGGTAACAATATCTTCTTGGAAGAGTCTCTTTATCCTCTCTTCCATTTTTAGGACCACTGCCTTTCTCTTCTTATCATACACAAACTCATCCCACCGAGAAACCGTATGCTCTTCTGATGGAGTGTAAGGGACGATTGGGAGATCTATCACATTTATTTCTGCTTCTGCGGGTGGGGTCTGGACTGCTTGAGAAGTGCCTGCGTCCACATTTTGGGTGCCGGGAACACCTGTTTGAGACGTACCTACCTCCACATTTTGGGTGCCGGGAGCACCTGCTTGAGGTACACCTGCCTCCACATTCTAGGTGCCGGGAGCACCTGCTTGAGGTATGTCTGTTTCCATATCCTGAGTGCTGGAACCACCTGCCTGGGCATCTTGATCGGCCTTAAGCTCTTCTTCTACCTTCTGTTCTTCCTCATCTTTTCGCTTTCTTTCTTCTTCCTCCACTTGCTGCTGATTTTCATTCTCTTCCATCTGCTTTGCATCTTCAGCTTCTTTCTCTAGCCTTTTTTGTTCTGCTTCTTGCTGCAATCTTGCCACTTCAGCTTCTTGCTACAACCTTGCAACCTCAGCTTCTTGCTCCAACCTAGCTTCCTCTTTTAACCTTTGCTCTTCTTGGGCTCGGGCATCAGCTGCTTCTCTCTCTTTCTATAGGTTGGCTTTTCGGGCTGAGGTAGAGCTAGAGCTTGCTCCACTGCCTTGGTGACAGATCTGCAGCTCAGTCATGTTGCTGATGCCTTTGAATGCCTCTTCCTCGGCATCATAATAATGAGCGTATTCAAAATGAGCATAAATTTCGTTGCAATGCTCGACAACTTTTCCCCGCCTATCATTTCTGTGGAAGATCACTTCGCCGAAGTGAAAAGCTTTCAACTCTTGAACAAATTCCTCAGTTGATGCAACCCCTGAGAACTTGTAGGCTCCTATGCAGAAGAGTAAAGGGGGGAAAGAAGCCTTATGCTGCTTGTTAAGCACTGCTCCAATTCCATCAAGGAAAATTTGCCTCACTGCTTCCTTGAGGACTACATAGTCAGTAGCATATCTTGGCAAAATGTATGGAGCTTTGGTCCCTCCAAACATCCTGATGTAGGTGCCCTACTCCGAGAAGTAAAAGTCTCCATAGTTCTCCAGGATCTCCATGGCATTTTCTGATAGACAGTTGGGCTCTTCCTTGAATATCTGCTCATATAGAGGCATGATGAACTCCTCGCAGATGAGCTTATAGATAGCTCTGCAATTTTGAGCCCACATTATCTTGTAAGCAGTGTAGACCGAGGTATTGGCTTTATCCCATGTGCAACCTAAGCTGGGGAAATATAGCTTGGCCAAAACACAGTCAATGAGATATGAAGACATGTAAAATTATAACTTTTTTAAGGCCAGACCTTCTCTTGCAGCAGCCACCGTTGATGCCAAACTGTCTGACAGGATAGTGGCCCAGTCAAACACAGTCCCTTTGAATGCTACGAAGTGGATGATGGGAGCCCACTGTATCCTGTATACAGTGCCATCGGGCATGCCGAAAATTTTTCACAGCATTAGGGCGATTAACCTAAAAGGAGGTCTTAGGTTCTGAACATCATATTCATCATTACCTCTCTTTCTTATGTGCTTTCCTGCGACCAATAATTTTTTGGCCATCTCAATATTGTTCATCTGGCCCAACCATTCATCACTCAGAGCTTGCTGAGGACGTGAGAATTTATAGGCTGCAGCAATATATGCTGGGTGGAATGAGGCGATGGCTTCTCCCTTGCTGTCATGTAATACTCTTGTCTCCGCGTTAGTATGTTCCAGTATCCACCCAATCACTTCAGCACATGGGAACAATTCAGGGTGGGTAGAATCCCTAGCTATGCCTGAGGTTTTGATGTTGCGGTAGATCTGTTCTTCTTCCGATAATGCATCTAGGATATCCTGGTCCCTTATAATCCTATAAATATCACCCCATCGAACTTCGGGAGGCATGCCGGTGGTGCACTTAGTATCTTGGAACATAGTTTCAGTCCTAAGTGGTACTGGGTTAGGTTCCATTACTTTAGCCTTCTTCCTACCACCTTTTGGCATCTTAGCTTATCCCTGCTAGCAACCAAATACAAGTCATTATAAAAACGTGCAACCTATTATGAGATTTTAACAAAGAGAAGGACCAATTCAACATGCTAAAACATAGACAAATTATGAAGCTATGTGTTAGGGAAGCAAAAGAAGCCATTCCAAACAAGAAATATAGTTCTGAGATTTGATTATCCTAAGGAGACAAAGTTTGGAACGTTTCTGAAAGGGTAAGAATACGACGTGGAAACAACATGCTTCCCATCTAGCCATAGGAGAGAAGGTATCCATCATTGTTGCACTTCTAAAGGTTAATGGTGGGTTAGCTTGGATTGAGACAATCTTAAGATGAAACCAGGGGCCGCTTTCCACATTCATGAACAGGTGAGGGGTTTAGACGACCACTACTATTATTAATAATGTTCATGAGACATTGTATGGCCGGCTCGGAGTTTGAATGAAGGTGACGATGCTTGGAATGTGGCCGGTGAAAACTTGGGTGGTTATAGCTATGGCCTTTTAGCTGGTAGGAACGAGAAACCAAAGGGGCCTTGGCGGTCTTAAACCCAAAAATAATGACATATGTGACCAATGCCTATCGGCCACATTATAGACGAAAAGAAAAACCCGAAGGTAATCCGACATGGAGATGAGACAAAAATAACGGTTAGAAACCTACCTGGCAATGTGATAGTGGCAAAGTAAGGTGGACGCGGTCATGGTCGAGTTGAGCTGGAGCGGTCCAGTGCAGTCTGCCCAACGGTGTTTGTTCGAACGAAAACTAACAATGTGACCAACCCAAACCCCCACCGTCCTTTCAAATGGGTTAGGTACGTGTGGCATTAATCCGGTGGGTGGTGTATTTAAAATAGATTTAAAGTTTGTATGGCGCGGTCTTTTTAAGCCACATCAGCATTTGTGCACGACCATCACTTGCGGGGTGGACTCACGAGTTTCACCCGCAGTTGCGGAATAAGATTGGCGTATCCTTCCGAAACGCAACCTTTGGAAACCTGTTGCGAGCGGTTTTACTGAGTCATCTCGCAGTTTCGGGAGAACATAAGATTTCATTCCGCAATTTCGGAAAGGATTGGCGAATGGATCCCGAAAGTCAAACAAAAGTCTAAGTCTTTCCAAAAGCATTTCGCGGGATTTTAGGAGAATAAAGCAAACGCTTCTGCAGTTTCGGAAGGATTTCGCGAATGCTTCCACAATGTCGGAAGGCTTTCGTGAATGCTTCCACAGTTTCGGAAGGCTTTCGTGAATGCTTCCGCAACTTCGAGAGAAAAAAAAAAAAACTTAAGATTTTTTTAATGAGACCAAGTCCTTCGGCGTCTTTTCGGGAAGATAACGTGAATGACTCCCGCAGTTTCAGGAGAGAAACCTGAATGGTTCCGCAGCTTCGAGAGGATTTCTTAAACCTTTTCATCGTTTCGAGAGACTTTCCCAAATAGCTTCCGCAGCTTCGAGAAATAAATTCTAAGTCTTTTGCACAGTTTCGGGAGGATAAGCTGAAAGGTTCCGCAATTTCGAGAGGATAACTCGAAAGGTTCCACAATTGTGGGAGGATAACTTGAAAGGTTCCGCAATTTCGAGAGGATAACTCAAAAGATTCCGCAACTGCGAGAGGATAACTTGAAAGGTTCCGCAACTTCAAAAAATTTCATGAATACTTAGAAGAAAAACTTCAAACTTTATAAGCAGGATCTTAAGTTGAAAAACAAAGTAAAAAGGAGAATTAACCTCTTCAGGCAGTCTTTCTAGAAAAATAAAAGGAGGGGCCCCAATATGTACAAAATTTTTGGGGGGGATGTTGCTGCAACAACAGGGTTTTGCTGTGTTTGCACCCAAAAGATTTGATGAGGGGATATGCTATTGTTGATCATGTTGTGAGTTTGCCAAACTCTTATTGAGTTTAGGAGTTTGATGCTGAGTGGAGAAGGCATTTTGTTTTAGGAGGTTGATACCGAGTGGAGAAGGTATTTTTTTTAGTGCCTTTAGAGTTGAAATTCATTCCTCTTAGACATTCTTATGATTTTAATCACAAGCTTACGGTTGATAAGGATTCTCACCGGAGGAATGTCCACAATTTTATCTCTTCGATTAGTGACAAAGAGATTCACAGTAAAACTGTTTATTTACTTGTCGAAACCTTAAACCCTTACCTATAAGCTGTCACAAGCACAAATCACATGCTTTAGCACGAATGCTAATTAAGCCTCGGGGCGTCCAAAGGACCCCTTCATTAACCAAACAAATGTACTTTAGTCAAACAGTAGAATCAACAATTATAAACAACGACATTATAAATGTGTAGCAGCAGAACTAATTTGGATAACATCAAAACTTAGGTAGAAATCTGTATGTCGCAAATCCTTAATGAACCAGCAGGGCATTTAATATAGCAAGATAACATTTTATGCATTGTTCTATTTCCACATTCATTAAATAGCAATAAATGTCACGTAGAAAAGTTTTAAATTTTTGTGATTTTTTGGGATGTTACACCCCTAAAACTCCTAAATACTAACACATAATGATATATATCCCTTAACCCCTATAACCGTAATGACATAATCCTAATATCTAAAGTGTCTTGTCAAATAAAAATTAACCCCTAACCCTTATAACCTCTAATTCTCATCAACCCTAAACTCTATCATCAAACACCCAACCCTTAAAACCTATAACCCATAGGTAGTTTAGAGAGATAGTCAGAGAGAGAGAGACCTGAACCTTCGGCCCTAAAAAAATATTCTATCCATAAAGAGCTATGATGATTTCCTCCAGTAACCACACATGACCTCTTAATAGTATCATTGGCCTATGATTAAGGATGTTGATACCATGAAGTGGTTTTGAGGAATATGTATGCACCATGCTTAATCAAGGCTTTTGGAATGATGTTTTATGGAATAATATCATGCTTTTGGCCATAAAGAAACCATTTAGACATCCAAGGCCATGAACAATGTCTAAAAGCACCAAACAAGACTTTACAAGGGTATACATTGTGCTAGATGTCACGTCCCCATTTTGACCCCCTTCACGTTAAATCGTAAATGATGTAAATAATGTTATTTAATCATGGTAAGGAGCTCAAGGCCAAGGCCCCACCATTGATTTAGCGTTTTATGTATCTGCAATTAAAAATAGATGCATGTGGTTCTTGTGCTAGATAGGCACAATGTAATTTAAGACATCATGTAAATACGAATTTTAATGAAAAACCCACAACTAGCTATGCAATGCAACAAAGAGATGGGGGCATGAATTCTACAAGGAATAGGGAGGGAAATTATTCAAACCCTTGAGCCAATGGTGTTAATCCATGTGTCAATAAGAAAACCCATAAACCCTCAACTACCCATTCTGACTTATGCACCCAATCATTTAATTCTTCCAGAAATTGGTTGAGGCAGTTAATGGCTTGGGAATGAAGAGGCATGGCAGCCAATTTCATGCATGGGCAAGCCATCAACTTGGAAAAATGTACTTTTTCTTCTGGGGAAAGAAAACACCCACGAAATGGTGCCCAAAGCCATTCTGAACCCATAGTCTTTTATCTCTCATGCTGTCTGAGCTAGCTGAGCTTTCCCCATCATGTTTTTTACCAATTTCCTGCATTTTTCCATAGCTGGGAGCTCGTTTTTGTGTTGAATAGTGGCTGGGAGAAAGGGAGTCACGTTTTGGGGGTTTATAGAGGTCGTTTTTGCCCCTGAAATGTAGAAAAACGTTTTTTGAAAACGAATTTGCTCTCCCAGGGTTTATTCCCCATCTACCAGTTCATTTTGGTTGCCCACATTTTTCAACACTTGTGTTTTGTTGTAGGGTGCATACCTGTGTTGGTTGGAAATTATGAGCAAGAATTAGGAGTGGAAGTGGACCGGAATTGGCTTGATAAACCTAGTGAGGAGGTAACCTCTCAAGAGTATCAAAAGGGCTGGTTGTTATTGTATGCACACCTTGAAGAACACTAGAATGGGAGGTATGGCCCGAGGGACTGTGTATTAGTGAAGAGAATACTTCCTTGTGCCAGGTGTGTAGGTATTGTGGAGACCAAGCTAGATAGATCTTGCAGAGGGTGCCCATATCTCTATGGATGATCCCACTAGCTTAGCAATTCTTCCTTCCATTGCCTAACAGCCTGATAAACCCAACTATAGCTTGGCTTGGCTGATTTGGTGTATCTTTGAGCTATGTGTGAGTCTACTGTTCCCTGATTCCTTGTAGAGATCATGCCCAGCTCGAGGGTGGCAGTGTGTTGAGATATTGAGGATCACAATTGGCCTATGGTTGGGTGGAACGTTGCAGTTGCATAGCCAGTTGCTTGGGACTACTTTGTTATAAGATAAGTATTCTCTTGTGTTAACTTTGCAATTATTTAATTGATGAATATCTTGAATGTATGATGGATGTGTAATTGAAATTACTTCCATTGTGTTTTCTTATAATTATACATTTCCATATGTCTTTTTATATTATGTGAATGCTTATTTAATAAGTTCATGGGGCTAGATGCCCGGTCTTAGCATCACGATCCTCTCCATCGCACTGGTATGATGGGAGGGGACATGACAGAATGGTATTAGAGATGCTGGTTGCAGCATTGGACCTCTATGGGCCAAATCCGATTATAGTCACATGAGAAGGTCCCTTCCTGATCACCACAGGTCTCAGCATCGGGCCTAAACTGGCTAAGTTGGATAGTTTGCAGAGGTAAGGTTACCTCTTGCCGGGCAGCAGTCATCACAGAAAGAAGAAAAGAAGAATCCAAAATTGTTTTAAGTGTTTTTAAAAAAATTTGTTTAAGTCTGTTTCGGGAAGAACTCGAAAGTCTTCACCGCAATGGTAGGAGAACTCGCCATGTTGACCTGAAATAGTGGAAAATTTTTCTAAGTGTTTTCGGCGTCGAACGGAAAGTTTCAGAAGAAGTCAGTGAGTTGGTCCGCAACAGCAGAAGAACTCGCCGAGTTGACCCAAAACAGATGAAAAAATTTCTAAGTGTTTTCGGCGTCGAAGGAAAAGTTTTGGAAGAACTCAGTGAGTTGGTCTGCAACAGCAGAAGAAATCGCCGAGTTGGCCCGAAACGACGAAAATTTTCAAAGTGTTTTTTTCGGTGTCAAAGGGAAATTTCAGAAGAACTCCACGAGTTGGCCTGAAATTGCGGAAGAACTCAACAAGTTGGCTCGCAATGGCGGAAGGACTCGGTGAGTTGGTCAGAAAAATCTCAAAATTTTTCTAAGTGTTCGGCGTCAAAGGGAAATTTCGGAAGAACTCCACGAGTTGGCTCGAAATTGCGGAAAAACTTAGCAAGTTTGCCCGCAACGGTGGAAGGACTCGGGGAGTTGGTCTTAAAAACTCTCTAAGTGTTTTTGGCGTCAAAGAGGAAATTTCGGGAGAACTTGGCGAGTTCCTCCGAAACAGTGGGAGAACTTGGTGAGTTGCTCCAAAACAGCGGGAGAACTCGGCGAGTTGCTCCGAAACAGTGGGAGAACTCGGCAAGTCGCTCCGAAACAGGGGGAAAAATTAGCAAGTTGGTCTGTAATGGATCGGAAGGAAAAATTGAGTCTTCGACCAGAAGAACTTGGTGAATTGGCCTGAAACAGGTCGGAATAACTCACTGAGTTGCTCCGAAACAAGGAATTTCAGCCATTTTCCAGGGAGATTTTTCAGGTGCCGAAAGTCAAAAAATGCCATGGAAATTATGTGCCAGATTGCGTGAAATGGAAAGATTTAAAAAAAAAAATGAGGGCGTTGCCATCAACCCACCCTGCAGTGGCACAAGGAAGCCACAAAGGGGCAAGCCCCCTTGACCCCGGTCATCCCCCTCATATGTCGTTGATTGTGAGAAAATTCTATGATTTGACAAATTGTCAATATAATATTTTCCCACATGCATGAAAGTAATTTATGAATTTTTGAGAATATAATGTAGCTAACAAATGTGTTGATGAACACATTTTGCAGAATCACAGTTACATCAGGGCACCACTCTAGATAGTACAGCTGGAAAGTTTTGGATCTTGGTTGGGCCAAGAAAATCAACATCATGGATGATGCATAGGATCCCTATGAGCCTGAGACAGATACCATGGGGGAGAACATACATGTTGAAAATGCTGAAACAAAATCTAATGGGAGAAGAAATCAAGAGACTCCTCCAGGTATTGCAACCACCATGAGAAGCCTAAGGGTGGAGTTGCAAATCTGTAGAGAAGACAATGAAAGGATGATTAAAGCTCAGGAAGAACAAAATCAGTTGAATGCAGCCATGCTGGAGAGTTTGACAGACATCCAAAGGAAAATAAACTCTGGGCATCAGACATCAAATCCAGAAAGGGGTGGGAGTAGTTCTAGAAGGAATTCCCGTAAGAGGGCCAGTAGCTCAAGAAGAGTTTCTATAGACAAAACATATACTCTAGAAATCTCTTCTAATGAATCATCTGAATCTGAAGAATCCATTAAGGGTTCAAGCTCTTCATCTTGTAGGAGCAAGAGGAAGAAGCACTACAAGAACAATTCACATGGGGAATTTAAGAAGGCAAAACCTCCTACATTTGATGGAGAGATAAAGTCTGGTCAAGAAGCTGAAGATTGGCTTCCTGGGATGAGAAAGTATTTCTAAGTCCAAGACTACTCGGGAAATATGAAGGCAAGGGTAGCCATCTTCAACTTGAATGGAAGAGCATCTATATTGTGGGAACACATCAGGTAAGTGAAGAAGAACAATGAAAGAAAGATTGTGTGGAAGCAGTTCAAGAAATACTTCAAGCAGAAGTACCTCTCTGATAGGTACTATGATGATAAGATCAAAGAGTTCCTTGAGCTGAGATTGGGACAATTGACCATGGAAGAATATGCAAACAAGTTCTTGGAACTGCTAAGGTATGTCAGGTATATTCGAGATGATAAGGTGAAAATTCAGCGTTTCCTAAGTGGGTTGCCCCAGTCATATAAAGATAGAATTGAGTTTGATGAACCTCGAACTTTAGAGGAGGCCATAAGAAAGGCCAAGTATTTCTTTGATCAAAACAAAAGAAAACCAGAATTCCATAAGGTATGGAAGGATAAGAAAAACGAAAAGATTGATCAAAGGAAGAAGGGGTTCAAGCCTCCTTAATTCTGGAATCAGCAAAGGCAACCATCACAGGTTGTGACTAAGCTAACTAGGATGATGGGAGACAAGCCAAGAGATCCAAAGAAGCCAAGAGAACCACTTCAATGTTGGGGTTGTGGAGGGAAGCACATGCTTAGGAACTATCAACATCGGAATGGGAATCTAAATCAAATTCACAACATCCAAGGAGCTGAAACTATGGGTCAAGTGGAAAGGACAATCCCTATAATCTATGCAGCAGTAGAAGACCACCAAGCAGATCATCAGTCAACTGTGGTTGAAGTTGAAGGTAAGATTGCTAAGCAATCTGTTTCTATTTTGATTGATCCTGGATCTACTTACAGTTATGTCACTCCTAGAATTGTTGAGATTTGTGCTTTTAAGAAATTAAAGCATAGTAAATCATGGTTAGTTCAACTAGCCACTGGAACCAACAGAAAAGTTAGTGAAATTGTAGAGAAATGTCCATTAGAGATGGATGGGCTATTCACTTACACAAATCTGAATATTTTACCACTGGGTTCCTATGATATTCTCATTGGAATGGATTGGTTAGAAGCACACAGGGTTAAACTTGACTGCTACAATAAGACATTTGAATGCATAGATGAAGAAGGAAACTCGAGGGTTGTAAAAGGAATTCCAAAGGTGACTTCTGTTAGACAGGTTACAGCCATGCAGCTGAAGAAGTTCTATAGAAAAAGATGTCAATTGTATGCATCCCACATTTTAGAGGCAGCAGAGAATGAAACTCTTAAATTGGAGGACTATCATGTATTGCAAGAATTCAAGGATGTTTTTCCTGATGAGATTCCTGGACTCCCTCCAAAGAGAGACATTGACTTTACAATTGAACTTGTGCCAAGAGCGGCACTAGTGTCTAAGACACCCTATAGGATGAGTACACCGGAATTGGTAGAATTGAAAATGCAATTACAAGAGTTGCTGGAAAAGAAATATATTAGGCCAAGTGTGTCCCCGTGGGGAGCACCTGTTCTATTTGTGAAAAAGAAAGATGGAACACTTAGGTTATGTATTGACTACAGGCAGTTGAACAAAGTCACTGTGAGGAACAAATACCCATTTCCCCGAATTGATGACCTTTTTGACCAAATGAGAGGAGCAAAGGTATTTTCAAAGATTGACTTGAGGTCTGGTTACCATCAGGTAAGAATCAAAGAAGAAGATATTCGTAAGACCGCCTTTAGAACAAGGTATTGACACTATGAGTTTGTAGTGGTACCATTCGGTCTTACAAATGCACAAGCTACATTCATGTGTCTCATGAATTATGTTTTATCAAGTATTTGGATAAGTTTGTTTTTGTATTCCTAGACGACATTCTCATCTATTCTAAGAATGAAGAAGAGCATGAAGAACATTTGAGAATGACAATGCAATTACTAAGGGAGCATAAGCTGTATGCAAAGTTGAGCAAATGTGGCTTTTATAATGATAGAATTCATTATTTGGGTCACATCATCTCCGACGAAGGAATATCTATAGACCCTGAGAAGATTGAAGCCATTATGAATTGGCCAACTCCAAGGAATGTGACTGATGTGAGATCTTTTATGGGCCTTGCTGGTTACTATAGGAGGTTTATCGAAGGATTCTCCAAGGTTGCAAACCCGATCACTTCTTTGCAAAAGAAGGGGATAAAGTTTGAATGGTCACCAAGATGTGAGGAAATTTTTCAACGATTGAAGAATCTTCTTACAAGTGCACCAATTTTTAAAATTGCAGACCCAAAAAAAGACTTTGTGGTGTGTACCGATGGATGCAATCAAGGACTTGGAGGAGCTCTAATGCAAGACAACCACGTGATATGCTATGAGTCAAGAAAGTTGAAGGAGCATGAGAAGAACTATGCTACTCATGATATAGAACTTGTAGCCATAGTACATGCTTTAAAGATGTGGATGCATTACTTAATGGGAAGAAAATTTGAGTTAAGGATAGACCATTGTGGTCTAAAATACTTGTTTGATCAGCCAACTTTAAATGCTAGGCAAGCTAGATGGTTGGAATTTTTGTGTGAATTTGATTTTGAAATCAAACACATAAAAGGGAAAGAAAACAAGGTGGCTGATGCACTCAGCAGGAAGGTACATGAAATGCATGTGGCAACACTTAGTACTTGCCAACCAGATTTGAAGTAGCAGATTGTTAACCATATTGTTGATGATGAAGTGTACGTGCAGATAAAGGACAAATTGCAGCAGCAAGACCTTGGCAAGAAGTATGAGGGTTATCATTTGGAGGAAGACGGACTTCTTACCTATAAAAATAGAGTCTATATTCCCAATGTGGTAGATTTGAGGAGGATTGTTATGGATGAAATCCATAAAGCTCCATACTCTGGTCACCCAGGATATTAGAAAACAATTGCTACAGCAAGAAAATATTATTTCTGGCTAGGGATGAAGAAGGATGTCGCTGAATACATTTCTAAGTGCATGAGATGTTAGCAGGTGAAGGTTGAACACCAACACCCTGCAGCTTTATTGCACCCAGTGCCAATTCCAGAATGGAAATGGGAAATAATTTCCATGGATTTTATTACAAGATTGCCAATGACTATAAGACAACATGATTCCATCATGGTTGTGGTGGACAAATTAACAAAGGCAACACATTTCATATTGGTTAAGTCCACACACAAAGCCGATGCCATTGCAAATATTTTCATGAAGGAAATTTTCAGATTACATGGGTTGCCTAAGGCAATAATTTATGAAAGGGATACCAAGTTCACTTCCAATTTTTGGAAAGGTATCTTTGCAGATTTGGGTACACAGTTGAACTTTAGTACCGCGTACCATCCTCAAACAGATGGGAAAATAGAAAGAGTAAATCAGTTGCTTGAAGACATGCTTCGCATGTATGTAATGGACAAGCCATCCAAGTGGGAGGATTATCTACACCTTGTAGAGTTTGCATATAATAATGGGCAGCAAGAATCATTGGGAATGAATCCATATGAGGCTTTGTACGGCAGAAGGTGTAGTAGGACACCAGTGACTTGGGACAATCCAGTGAACAGAATTGTACTTGGGCCAGAATTGCTTAAAGAAATGGAACAAGAGGTTGCAAAGATCTGGAAAAATTTAAAAGCAGCCCAGGATAGACACAAAATCTATGCAGATAAGCATAGGATCCATAGGGAATTCAGTGTTGGGGATCATGTGTATCTTAGAGTGAGGCCAAGGAAGGGTTCCTTGAAGCTTGGGAGTTGTGCCAAGCTATCACCTAGATATTGTGGGCCATTTGAAGTGCTTGAAAGAATAGGGCCAGTTGCATATAGACTTGCATTGCCTACTAGCACTAAAGCTCATAATGTTTTTCATGTCTCTTTACTTAAGAAATATGTACATGATCCTAACCATATGATTAATTGGGATGTGATCCAGGTGGAACTCGAAGGAGAGTTCCAAACCGATCCATTGCGCATCCTAGACAAGAAGGTAACATTGCTCCGGAACCAAGCCATCGGACAAGTAAAGGTGCAATGGAAGCACTACAGTCCCGATGAGGCTACATGGGAGCTGGATGATGCCATGACGGTGGCATATCCATTTTTGTTCAGTTTTGATGAGCACTAAGGACAGTGTTGATGTAAGGGGAGGGGAATGTCATGTCCCCATTTTGACCCCCTTCGCATTAAATCATAAATGATGTAAATATTGTTATTTAATCATGGTAAGGAGCTCAAGGCCAAGGCCCCACCATTGATTTGGCATTTTATGTATCGAAAATTAAAAATCGATGCATGTGGTTCTTGTGCTAGATAGGCACAATGTAAATTAAGACATCATGTAAATACGAATTTTAATGAAAAATCCACAACTAGATATGCAATGCAACAAAGAGATGGGGGCATGAATTCTACAAGGAATAGGGAGGGAAATTTTTCAAACCCTTGAGCCAATGGTGTTAATCCATGTGTCAATAAGAAAACCCATAAACCCTCAACTACCCATTCGGACTTATGCACCCAATCATTTAATTCTTCCATAAATTGGTTGAGGCAGTTAATGCCTTGGGAATGAAGAGGCATGGCAGCCAATTTCGTGCATGGGCAAGCCATCAACCTGGGAAAACTTACTTTTGCTTCTGGGGCAAGAAAACACCCACGAAATGGTGCCCAAAGCCATTCTGAACCCATAGTCTTTCCTCCCTCACGCAATCTGAGCTAGCTGAGCTTTCCCCATCACGTTTTTTACCAATTTCTTGCATTTTTCCATAGCTGGGAGCTCGTTTTTGTGGTGCACAGTGGCTGGGAGAAAGGGAGTCACATTTTGGGGGTTTATAGAGGTTGCTTTTTCCCCTGAAATGCAGAAAAACATTTTCTGAAAACGAATTTGCTCTCCCAGGGTTTATTCCCCATCTACCAGTTCATTTTGATTGCCCAGATTTTTCAGCACTTGTGTTTTGTTGTAGGGTGCATCCCTGTGTTGGTTCGAAATTATGAGCAAGAGTTAGGAGTGGAAGTGTACCAGAATTGGATTGATAAACCTAGTGAGGAGGTGACCTCTCAAGAGTATCAAAATGGTTGCTCTTCTATGCACACCTTGAAGAACACTAGAATGGGAGGTATGGCCTGAGGGACTGTGTATTAGTGAAGGGAATACTTCCTTGTGCCAGGTGTGTAGGTATTGTGGAGACGAAGCTAGATAGATCTTGCAGAGGGTGCCCATATCTCTATGGATGATCCCACTAGCTTAGCAATTCTTTCTTCCATTGCCTAACAGCCTGATAAACCCAACTGTAGCTTGGCTTGGCTGATTTGGTGTATCTTTGAGCTATGTGTGAGTCTGATGTTCCCTGATTCCTTGTAGAGATCATGCCCAGCTCAGGGGTGGCAGTGTGTTGAGATATTGATGATCACAACTGGCCTATGGTTGGGTGGAACGTTGTAGTTGCATAGCAAGTTGCTTGGGACTACTTTGTTATAAGATAAGTATTCTCTTGTGTTAACTTTGCAATTATTTAATTGATGAATATCTTGAATGTATGATGGATGTGTAATTGAAATTACTTCCATTGTGTTTTCTTATAATTATACATTTCCATATGTCTTTTTATATTATGTGAATGCTTATTTAATAAGTTCATGGGGCTATATGCTCGGTCTTAGCATCACGATCCTCTCCATCGCACTGGTATGATGGGAGGGGACGTGACAATAGATGTATCCAAGTCTTGGGGACTTAGGGCATTGGACATGTTCAAGGGAGGATACCTAAGACTCAAGCCTTAAATGAATCTTATATCCATCTAGGGACAAGAATGTTACCTCCACCAACTACACATGTCCTCTTGAGGTATCATTGTCCTATGATTGAGGATGGAAGTGCCATTATATCGTTTTGAACTTGGTATCTACATGTGTTAGGGCCTTGGAAATGGTTTTTCACAGAAGAAGTATTCTAGCCAAGGCCCATCATGTGGTTATCATCATCATCATCATCATCATCATCAACATCGTCATCACCATCTTCATCATCATCATCATCATCATTTTCATCGTCATCACCATCATCATCATCATCATTATCATCATGATCATCTTCACCATCATCATCATCATTGTTGTCCTCATCATCACCATCATCTCCATGGTTTTCATCATCATCATCTTTATCTCCATCATCATCATCTTTATCTCCATCATCATCATCATCGTCGTCGTCATCATCGTCATCATCATCCTCATCATCATCATTGTCCTCGTCTTCATCATCATCATCATCATCATCATCATTAGCATCGTCATCATCATCATCATCATCGTCGTCTTCATCATCACCATCATCATCATTGTCATCGACATCACCCTCTTCCTTATCATCATCATCATCATCATAATCAACAATAACATCTTCATTATGATCTTCATCATCACCATCACCATCATCATTATTGTCATCATCTTCTTCTTCATCATCAACAACATCATCATCATCTTCATCATCATCATCATCATCATTGTCATCTTCATCATCATCGTCATCCTCATCACCATCTTCATCATCATCATCATTGTCATCATCATCATCGCCCTCTTCCTCATCAACATCTTCATAAATGTCATCTTCTTCATCATCAACATCATCATCATCATCATCATCATCATCATCATCATCATCTTCATATTCATCATCATCATCATCATCATAATCATCATCCCCATATGCATCATCATCATCACCATCTTAATCATCATCTTCATCATCATCGTCGTCGTCATCATCACCTTTTTCCTCAGCACCATCTTCATCAACACGAAGATAAAGATGATGGTGATGCAAATGATGAAGGTGATGATGATGATGATGATTAAGAAGACCACGACGGTGATGATGATGATGATGATGATGATGATGATGACAAAGATGATGATGATGATGATGATGATGATGACGACGATGATGATGATGATGTAACGATGAAGATGATGGTGATGACGAAGACGACGACGACGACGATGATGAAGATGATGATGATGATGATGATGATGATGTTGATGAGGAAGAGGGAGATAACAATGATGATGATGATGATGAAGATGGTTATGATGATGATGATGATGATGATGATAATGATGATGAGGATGAAGATGATGGTGGTGAAGATGATGAAGATGATGATGAGGTTGATGATGAAGAAGAAGAAGAAGATGATGATGGTGATGATGAATATGATGATGATGATGATGATGATGATGATGATGATGAAGATGGTGATGATGATGATGAAAAAGAAGATAATGATGATGATGATGAATATCATAATGAAGATGTTTTTGTTGATTATGATGATGATGATGAGGATGAGGAAGAGGGTGATGACGATGACGATGATGATGATGATGATGGTGATGATGAAGATGATGATGACAATGATTATGATGGTGATGATGAAGACGATGATGATGATGATGATGATGATGATGAGAATGAAGATGATGATGATGATGAAGATGATGATGATGATGAAGATGATGATGATGAAGATGACGGCGTTGATGAATATGAGGACGAAGATGATGATGAGGATGATGAGGATGATGAGGATGATGATGATGACAAATATAATGATGATGATGATGATTGAGATGAAGATGATGATGATGAATACCATGAATATTATGGTGATGATGATGACTATGATGATGATGAAGATGATGATGATGATGATGATGATGATGAAGATGATGATGACAAAGATGATGATGATGAAGATGATGATGGTGGTGGTGATGACGATGAAAATGATGATGATAACGATGATGAAGATGGTGATGACGATGATGATGATGATGATGATTATGATGAAGATGATGATGATGATGATGATGATAACCATATGATGGGCCTTGGTTGAGAAAGCCTTCTTAGTCTTTGATGGTTGGAATAATTCTTCCTAGGAAAACCATTTCCAAGGCCTTAAGACATGTAGATACTAAGTTCAAAACCATATAATGGCACTTCCATCCTCAATCATAGGACAATGATACCACAAGAGGCCATGGGTAGTTTATGGAGTTAACCTTCTTATCCCTAGATGGATATAATATTCCTTTAAGGCTCGAGTCTTAGGTATCCTCCCTTGACCATGCCAATGCCCTAAGTCCCCAAGACTTGGATACATCTAGCCAATTGGATACCCCTGTAAAGTCTTGTTTGGTGCATTTAGACATTCTTCATGGCCTTGGATGTCTAAATGGTTTCTTTATGGCCAAAGGCATGATATTCTTCAATAAAAAATCATTGCAAAATCCTTGATTAGGCATGGTGCATACATATTGCTCAAAACCACTTCATGCTAGCGAAATCCTTAATTATAGGCCAATGATACCATTAAGAGGTCATGTGTCGTTAGTGGAGGAAATAATAATCATCATCATAATCATCATTGTATTCATCATGACCATCTTCATCATCATCATCATCATCAGCGTCATCATCATCATTTTCATCATCATCGTCATCACCCTCATCATCATTATCATCATCATCAACAACAACAACAACATCTTCATCTTCATCATCATCAACAACAACAACAACATCTCCATCATCATCATCATCTTCATCATCATCATCGTCATCACCATCACCATCTTCATCATTAGCATCATCATTGTTGCCATCATCATCACCTCCACCACCACCACCACCACCACCATCATCATCATCATCATCATCATCATTGTCATCATCATCTTGATCTTCATGATCATGATCATGATCATGATCATCATCTTCATCATCATCATCATCATCATCATCATCATTGTCATCATCATCTTCATGATCATGATCATGATCATCATCTTCATCATCATCATCATTATCATGACTATCATCTTCATCGTCTTCATCTTCATGATGATTGTGATGATGATAAAGACGATGAAGATGATGATGATGATGATGTTGAAGATGATGATGATGTTGAAGATGATGATGAAGAAGAAGATGATGATGAGGAAGAGGGATATGACGATGACGATGATGATGGTGATGATGATGATGACGATGATGATGATGATGACGACGAAGATGATGATGAAGATGATGATGATGATGAATATAAATATGATGGTGATGACGATGATGAAGATGATGATGACGATGATGATTATGATGATGATGAAGACGACGATGATGTTGATGATGAGGATGATGATGATGAGGATGAGGATGATGATGATGATGATGATGATGGTGGTGGTGGTGGTGGTGGTGGTGGTGGTGATGACGACGACAACGATAATGATGAAGATGGTGATGGCGATGATGATAATGATAATGATGATGATGGTGAGGATGATAATGATGACTATGAAGTTGTTGTTGATGATGATGATGATGATGAGGATGAGGATGAGGATGATGATGATGACGATGAGGAAGAGGGTGATGACGATGACGATGACGATGATGATGATGAAGGTGATGATGATGATGATGATGATGATGATGATAATGATGAAGATGGTGATGATGATGAAGATGATGATGATGATGATGAAGATGATGATGATGATGATGAGGTTAATGGTGATGATGATGAAGATGATGATGATGATGAAGATGACGATGATGATGACGAAGATGAAGATGATGCTGATGAACACAATGAAGATGGTCATGATGACGATGATGACGACGATGATGATGATGATGATGATGATGATGATGATGATGATGAAGATGATGATGATGATGATGATGATGGTGAAGACGAGGAGGAGGAGGAGGAGGAGGATGATGATGATGATGAAGATGATAAATATGATGAAGATGAGGACGATGATGATGATGAGGATGACGATGAATATGATGATGATGATGATGATGATGATGGTGAATATGATGATGATGATGAAGATGAAGTGATGATGATGAATACCATGAAGATGATGGTGATGACAACGACAACGATGATGATGAAGATGATGATGATGGTGGTGGTGGTGGTGGTGGTGGTGGTGATGATGAAGACAATGATGATGATGAAGATGGTGATGACGATAATGATGATGAGGAGGAGGAGGAGTAGGAGGAGGAGGAGGAGGAGGAGGAGGAGGAGGAATATGATGATGATGATGAATATGAAGATGATGATGATGAAGACCATGAAGATGGTGATGACGACGACGATGATGATGATGATGAAGATTATGATGAAGATGTTGTTGTTGTTGATGATGATGATGATGATGAAGAGCATGAATATGATGGTTATGACAATGAAAACAATGATGATGTTGAAAAACATGAATCTTACCTATCCTATGCACTTGTTGATCACCTGGTGGATGGATTGAGGGAGTTTTTGAGTGCAAATTGTGAAAATGGTCCTCGCTTGCTCCGTGCACGCAATGGCTGAGTGAGGCTTGGTTGGTTGGGTTCAAATAGAACAACTCTGCCCTGCTTTTTTAATTAACTTAATAGAAGCGTGTGCATGATTTTGAGCATGTGCACTATAGCGTGTGTGCATTATTGAGCACCCACGCGCCCCGGTTCGGTACTGAAGCTAACAGCGCATGTGCGCACATCTATTTTTTCCCCGCTAGCACGAACTCGTTGCAATACTTTTGGGGAGCATCTTTGTGTGCCCACCGCATAATTAAAAATTAGTCTACAATGTTAGGTGGTGACTTTCACCAATTGAATCCTAGGGGGGAGACTATCATCGATAGGGGAACACTGTCACTAATAGAAGCCCAAGCCACTCATAAAATGATCGAAATCAATAAGTACAAATCATTTCTATATAATACTATTGGAGATGGAAATAGCCATCGCCATAATGGTTTCATAATCTATTTAAATATGATAGTCCAATCATGTATTCAAACTTTGTTTAAATACGAAGGTAATGATTATTAATCTTTATATAAGACCTAGATTTGAAAGTTGCACTAACAATTACAATGCAATCTAGGGTAACAACTAATAAACATCACCAAATCTTTGATTTGAAATTTCAAATATTTCAAAGTGATGATAATTGACTATCATTTATTTTACAACGATGATAATTAACTATCATTAATGATGATAACTAAATAAATTACAATAAGATACACCATTTCAAGAATTCACTTCCATTATTGTCAATATGAATATATAAAACTTTTAACTTCAAATTGTATTATCCAAAACATTATAACTTCATATATGAAATTACATATAGAAATTTGTCATATGTAAAAACATTATGATATAATTCATCAAATTAGTGTCAACTAAATCCCACAATTTTGTATTTATAAGGATAATAAAAACATTATAATATAATTCACAATATCATATCAGATTCAACTAAATACCACAATTTTGTATTCATAAAGATCTAAATTATTGTTGAAGCAATGGAAAAAAGTAACACATAAAAATAAACTCATATTATTTAACATGAGTACATGTAATGTCCCTAAAAACAATAAAAAAAAAAAAAATTCACTTACTACTAACATAGCCTAAACAGATAATGTGTTACAAATTAACTTCAGTACAGGGAGTTTATGTCGGTACTTGTTTAAAGAAATGAGAGACTATGTTCTAAGGGGGTTGGTCTTAGAATTTATGTTTTCTGCAGAAGTGATGAAGTTAGGTAGTATGAGGTGCATAACACCATCATAGCAAGTTTAAATGCTAGAATAATACTTAAGGTTTCTCTTTTAAGTACTTCACTTCTAAAGCTTAGATGTATGTTGGTTTCATTTAAACGTTTAAACTGGTTTGTCTTATAAATTCAGGCATGATGGACTTTATGAAGGAGAGTATGACTACTTCTAGAACTTTGTGTTGGTAGGCATGCCTCGACGGTGCTACCGAGAGGTAAGGGATGAGTAGTTGGGTGAGGCGGGCTTACTTAGCAATTCTTTGCTAAAGCATTTCTTGGATTATGTTTTGCAGGCATGACATATTCTTCCCTAGACTACCTAAAACAACTACCTATCAAGAACTAGTTCCTATGACATTAAAAAAGGGCTCCAAGAATTAACTTGGTTAAAACAAGAATTAAAACTATTAAGGGGTGACAATTACCACGAACCTAACTATCGTTTGGATGGAAAAATCAAGCACTACCCAACTATAGCCTTTGGTTAAATGATGGGGCTCTTAGTGGATGCTTGGTGGTAGCTTTGAATGCTACTTGAGGCCCTTCAGGTGACTCCTTGCTAGCTGGAAGGAGGGTTTTATGCTTTGGACTAAAACGTCTGTGTTGTCATTTCATTGGTTCTAGCTTGGAGGGTAAGTGCTTACTTCATATGGTTTTTTTTGGGGGCCTGAACTAAGTTATGCTCATGGTCAGTGCAGTCGCAGCTAAGGTGGTGTGGAAAAATGGAGGGTGCTACGATTTCTTGACAGGTATCTTCTTCCCAAACTATAATGATTTTGTTCTCCATTCTTGCTGAAGAAGATCGTTTTCCTCCATCTAACTTATGGTTTCTATGGTTTTGATGACAAGTTAGCAAGTATTGCTAGCTTCGATATTGGGTCCTAGCAAGTGATAAGACAACTAGGTTTTGTGTAACATCCCGAAAATACCAAAATTGTAAAATTTTTTATAATAGCAATAATTATCAAAGTCATTTAATGCAGAACATATAAATTAATTTGAATTCTTAACTAAATAGTTAGTAACAATGACATGTCATACTTCTCCAATAAATATGATATAATTGTATTTTCTATTTTAGATTTAAGTGGATGCTAATCTCCTTAATGACAGATCTTTTATGATTATGAATACAAGTACAAATTACAGATTTGATTAAGTTCTTGAATGTGATTACATGCTGTACTATTGTGATGTTTTTGAGGAAGTGCTGACAGTTTGTTTGTATGATGATAAAGGGGTCCTACGAGGTACCCTGGAGTTTACTTAGCTACGTTTAGCTAAGGCATTTGAATCTTGTTTCCATGTGCAGACCGCAGGTAAGAAATCCTATAAGGCAACATATGTTAAGAGTACTTGTGTCTTTCAAATCATCGTCAATGTAAAATTTGAATGCTAACTACTTCCTTGCGACACAAGTTACTGGAGGTATGGATACATGGTTCTGATCTTAGTTTATGTACTGACATTTAATCTCTTCAGTGTTATCTTTTCACGTCATCCAAGTATTCTATTATACGCTACATATAATATCATATGACTACTATCATTATTATGGAAACAGCAATACAATTACCTATTGAAACTACTATTAGAAAACTTGTAGAAGAAGTGTTTATACCTTTGAACTATCATTATGTTTTGTGTCTACAGAACTTCGACTACTCTACATCCTGAATTTATCATTTGAATATAAGTAAGGTATAGTGACTAGTGCTGGTACTATGGACTTAGCTATTTGAGTGTATCTCGTCAACACTTAAACTATACTTAGGATGATACCATAGTCTTTCCCTACATGGCCATCATAGAAAATTTATCGTAATTATGGTATGTATATAAGCTATAAACTAGCATTATAAAACTTCATTCTTATGCTTATACAAAACTATAGAAATGAAATAGATATATCTTATAGTTGCTATGTATTTACATATTGCATGGACATGTAATTCAAATATTACGATGCCTATGTTTTAAACTTGGAACTATATAAAATATGCAGTACATATTGCAATGATATGGTTTTCATTATGCAATGATATGATTACAATATGCAATCCTAGCTATACTTTAACACTATAGGATATTATCCTATGCAAACAATGAATATGATGTAAACAAACCTTTGAAAGGTTATGACTTAAGCAAAAGATTGAACTATGCTATATGACTTAGCTCTTGTCCTAAGTATTATTAACGTATGTTATTGCATTCACAAAAGTCTTGTTAATGAAGTGATGAATTGACGGGTATTAAATTTCTAACTGCAGGTTGACAATGTCCCGATCATGCATTAAATGTTCTAACCAACACTCCATAGTGGAAAGTGTGGCTGTCAACCCACGTAATTCCATTCACGTGAACTTTGGTTGATAATGTAACTAGGAATCCTAGTTGTACATGGTTGCCATATCGCCTTTCCTTCGAGCTGTACACGGTAATGTTCCCTCACATACAGTGTTGTCAATTTCGTGGTTGTTGTAATTAATGAGATATCAATGCAATGTTTGCTCGGATTTCAACGTAGCATTGTTGGCATCTCCTTGCTCGTTGATCTCACCAAATCTTGATCGTTGATTATGTAACCCTAAACCTCGTTGTATGTAATGGTAGCGAGTTTCCCGGTCTTCATTGTTACGTTAGAGTTGAGGCCGACAGGCTGCCAAAGTGTAGGGTTGAAGAGAGTTCCTCTCAGGGGTTTCGATCTTGTGACATGTGAGAGATAGTTTTTAATAGTTGCAGGCTTAAGCTTTCTTACTTCAACCCACAATATGCCATTCTAGTGATGGGGTTTCTCCAACCAGTGTAATGGATGTGATTCAGAAAGGGTTCGATTCTCCTATTCATGAAAAAAGTCTTATGTGTTAACTTAGGGTTGCTGTCATGTATCAATATGCTTCATCATTTGTTTTGATGGTGTGATGTGCCATTGTTCTGAGCATCAAATAAAAGGTGAATACTCACGAAGATAAAAAAATTACTATGTTGCTTGTTTTGCTTTCTTGTATTCTCGTTTTAATCCCTTCGAAATGTATTTTGTAGTTACCCACTTCATATGATGGCTCCTATGCAAGCATGCAGAATTGAATATGCTTCTACTTCTCCTGGTAAGCTCTGGTGGTTCTCGAAAACCTCGTAGGTGCTCTTTGACACAATTTTTATGGTGATTTCCAAGTGCTGAGAGTTGTAACCTTTCGAGTTGTTTCGGTGATGGCCGAGTGTGAAGTTTTAAATATTGTTTTCATATTATACTATAAGAGGTTGATCCTCAGTTTTGTATTTGATGCTCGCCTCAGTATTATTTTTGCTATATCATTGGAACCGACTTTGAGTTGGTCTTTACACCATTGGTTGTTTAAGGGAAAGGACCCAATGTGTTTTTGGAAAATTTGAATGGAAATAACAAAATATCTGTCATGCTTTATCTATGTTGTTGGGAATTCCTTAATGGAGTCATGTTTCACTTGCTTCTATGGTATTGGTTCTCTTGTACTGTAATGATACAGTCTTGTTTAAATAGATGTTAACAAATGACTGTTTGAAAAACTGTTGATTCGAGTTCGAATACGAAACTATCTTAGGGCGAATGTAAATGGTTGCTTCCTGTACTTCGTCATTGATGTCGATATTTAAGTTTTGGAAAGGTTATGAGGTAAGTTTGATTGTAATTGTTTTTGCTAAAGATAGTCCACAATGTCTATTTTAATTCGTAAATGAATCCTACATGTATCTTTTGATTTCTATCTGACTTGCAATAAGCTGTTGTACTAGAAGCTTAACCTGTGTATAAAAGATCTCGATAGTGTGAATGTTGAGATGTTGAGATGTGTTCTTACTAGGGTTATGAATTGAAAACATTAGTATAGAATCATGCTTTTTGCTTTGTGGTGAATACTATCTTGAAGAAGTTTCGAAATGCTAGTTAGTGTTTGGAAAATCTATAGCTATTAGGTTTAGAAAGGAAATGTCTAAAGTTTGTCATAAAAAACTTGAGATGGAAATTATGAGATGTGTAAACAGAATTAGGGTTTGTAGTATCTTAGGGTTTGATACTACTATGTAGATATTCAATAATTGAAATCAAAGAAGGAAATTTGTGAAGAAATAAAATATGTATAACGACAAGAAATCTATACAGTGATTAGTTCTTGTAGCTGCTATAATTCTTGAAATACAATTACTTTGAAAACATGAAATGTTTAATATTGATTGCATTTGCTTGCTTTCTAAAATAAATAGAGTTACAAGAAATATATGGAACTATGCAGAAACATACTATGTTTTTCTTTCATGTATTATTTAAATTAATTCTATGCTGCAATTGATGCTATACTGTAATGTTTTACTGTGTTTAAACATATGACAGAATTTTTAACCAAAACACCACTGAAATAATTTATCCAATCAATGGAATTATGCCTATCTCTCATTTATCCTTAATTTGCTTCTCTATACTAGAGTACTATGCAGAGAACAACATGAGGAAAAATATAGAGATGGTTATCTAATCAAATATTTCAGAAAACTTTATCATTCAGAATCAGACATAGATCATAAAATAAAATAACTTCTTTTACATGACAGTTTAATAATTCTACTAAGCAGGAACATTGAACTCTAAACAAAATAGGAACAGTAAAACCTAGTTAACTATAGGAGAAACAAACAGCCCAAGGAACCTATTCCACCCAACCAATTCCTGAAGACAACCAAGTTACTTTCTTTAGGACCCTCGAGCCTGTTCACTGAACCACCAAGAGGAAGAAACTTAGAAGCTTGGGACCTCAACTTGCAATAGCAATAGTTACCTTGTCTTAAAGACTTAGCAATCAAAGGGACCTGCACCAACACCTCTGGTTTTACTTATAAGATTAATTGTAGAATTACAGTTGCACTCTCACATAGCCTCCCTATTCAAATCTCTCAGTGATCACTTGATGCACTTGAGGAATATTTCTGCAAATATTTTGTAAGCGATGCCCGCTCAATTCGAATTTCCTTATGTAGGCTACCTAGGCCTTTTAGTGGTTAAATGGTCATTTAATGGGATTCCTGCTCACTCCCACCACCTGGGGGATAATGCCACATTTTTAGGGGTAGTTGTCCCATAACCAATAGCTAGTGGTGAAGTGCAATTGCTAGCATCTGTCCCATGCCTTCCAACAACGTCCATTCCTCCTAGTGGGTTAGTGAACACTCATTTAACAGTTCGATTGGGTGTTTGTCTCCTACTTTAATTTATTAAATAATAATAATCAGTAATTACATTCATCCTTGACCAAACTTGGTCATAATTACAAAACTTTGTAATTAAAATTTAACATAAAGTATTTTTCCAATAAAATAATACTTTCAGAATTTGGGTAGGTGACATTTTGCGTAACACTAGTAAGCCTAGGTCCTACCAATATTCGTCCCTCCTTTTCGCAGCTATGTTTACAATGTCCTATAGCTTGAACTCTTTCATTGTAACTTCATTGAGTCATTTGGGCTCATTGTAACTGAATTCAAATTTTTATTCGGTCGCCTTTAGTTTGACTAGTAGCTGGAAGGAAAACGATTTTGAAAAAATCGATTTGGATTAAAATGGGATTTTGGACCTGGTCAATGTTTATAATGTTTTTAGTTTTTATGATGGGATAAACCCTTGAGGGTTTATTTTTTCTATTGCAAGTGACAGTATGGCTCTGTAAAAATATTTAAAGTTTTAAATGGGGAGTTCCCACAATGTTATGTTTTGTGGTTTTGAATACAATAATGGTGTTTGCATTTTGTACTGAGTAATGTTATTTCAACGTTGTCTTCTTAGCAAACGTTCTTGTTGTTTTCGGGCATCTATGTAAGTTTTGTTTTAAGGATTTAGCATAGGGTTTTAGTCTATGTGAATGGACCATCATGCCACTTGACGAATGACTGACTTGGAATGTTTTGTGGTAATTTGGGGGTCCTGCATTTGGTTGCTTTGTTATGATGATTTCTCTATTGATAAATGCCCAGAGTGTAGCTTTTGTGTTTGGGTATATGCTGGCCTGTGGATTTGATTCTATCCAAAAGCTGTAATTAACCCTTTTTGGGCTGATTTGATTTTAATGGGTACATGTTTAATAACGAACGTGGAGCCATGGTATGTGTTTGACCTTTATCCTGAAGGGTTGGATTTCATTCAAGTCAAGTTTTAAATTCTACTAAGGAGAGATGTATTATTTGGAAACCCTAAATAGGGAAATCGTGCTTTGGTATTTCATTTTCCTGGAAGTTTTATTAGTGTGGTCTTATGCTGTGTATCTACCGATGCCAACAATACTAAATGTTTGAAATGTTGGAAGAGGGTTTCGATATTTTGACCTACGTTTTATGTATTTCTTTTAGAAAATAATGAGATGGATTGAGTTTGACAACGTCGGCTCTATCAAGATTTGCGTGGGTCCTATCTTGTAAATCTAAATGTTAGTTTGTATAGTTTGATAGCTTTCCTATTGAGAATAATCGGAATGCTGAAATTCCCTAAGTAGGAATTTCGTGGAAGCATGGGTTCCAATCCCATAACCCCCTCACATCTCCCTTGTGGATACACATGGCCCCTTCTCATTGGTTGCCTCCTTAGCTAGTTTCTTGGTATTTTATTAAAATAATTAATAATTACATCATTTACAACTATCTCATGGCCTAACAACACATGGATCCTCAAAATATCAAATACTTTCCTATGCAAATAAACCTAATCATCCACTAGTGGGGCCTTGGCCTTGAGATCCACACTAGGAAAAACACACATTGCATGTACACAATATTTACATTGAAACCAATAAACTCTAAGGGTCAACATAGGGGTATTACAACTCCCTCCCCATTATAACAACACTATCCTCGTTGTTCTCAAAACTGAAAAAAATGGGAATGCCTCTCTCATGGCATCCTCCAACTCCCATGTGGCCTCTTCAGGATTAAGGTGCTTCCATTGCACCTTCACCTTCATGATGGCTCGGTTCCAGAGAAAAGTGAATTTCTTGTCAAGGATGCGCATAGGATCCACCTGGAACTCTACCTATGGTTCCACCTATACCACATTCCAATCAATTATGTGATTAGGATCATGGACATATTTATTAAGAAGAGAAACATATAAAATATTATGAGCTCTCATGTTAGAAGGAAATGCAATCCTATATGCAACTGGTCCTATCCTATCAAGGACTTCAAATGACCCACAATATCCTGGAGCCAACATGGCACAACTCCCCAACTTCATGGAACTTTTCATTGGTTTGACACTCAAGTAAACATGATCCCCAATCTAAAATTCCTTATGCACTCTTTTCAAATATACATAACTCCTCTGCATGTCATGTACCTCCTTCAAATTCATCCTGATATTATCAATCTCCTACTCCATATCCTTAATCATCTCTAGCCCAAGCACTACCATTTTAACTGGGTTGTCCCAATTAACTGTAGCTCTACATCCTTTGCCATACAATGCTTCAAAAGGGCTCATTCCCAATGATGCATGATGTCCATTGTTGTAAGAAAATTATACCAAGTGTAGGAAGTCTTCCTACTTGGATGGCTTATCCATCACATACATCCTCAACACGTATTCAAGAATATGATTTACTCTCTCAATCTTACCATCTGTTTGAGGATGATATGCTATGCTAAACCTCAGCTAAGTTCCCAATTCTTAGAATAATCCCTTCCAAAAATTGGAAGTGAATTTTGTATCTAAATCTGAAATTATTGCCTTGGGAAATCCATGCAATTTGAATATCTCTTTCATGAAGATATTTTCAATGTCATTGGTCTTATGGGTGGACTTGAATGGAATAAAGTGAGCTACCTTTGATAGCTTGTCCACCACTACCATGATTGAATCATGCTTCTTCACTGTCATGGGCAGGCCTGTTATAAAATCCATAGAAATCACTTCCCACTTCCATTCAGGAATGGGAAATTGCTACAACAATCCTATTGGGTGTTGATTCTCTACCTTGACTTGTTGGAATTTGTGACACATAACGATGTACTCTGCTATGTACTTCTTCATTCCATTCCAAAAGTACTTCTTTCTTTTTGTTGTTATAGTCTTCTGATATCCTGGGTGTCTAGAATACGACATTTGATGTATGTCATCCATCACAAGCTTCTTCAATTATGTACAATTTGGAATGTACAGTCTCGTACCTTGATAAATGAGAACACCATATTCACCAATCTGATATCTTGCACACGTTTCATCCACATTTTCCTGCTGCAATTTCTCTTTGACTTGAAGGCAAGCTTCATCACTGTTTTGAGCTTCAAGAACCATTATCTTCAAATCTGATTTACATAAACTTACTACTGCAACATGGAATTTTCTGCTAAGTGCATCTCCAACCTTTTTCTCCTTACCTTTCACATTCTTAATTTCCATATCAAATTCACAAAGGAATTCCATCCACCTAGTTTTCTTAGCATTCAGATTTGGTTGATCAAACAAATATTTTAAACTCATATGATCTGTCATGAGTTCAAATCTTCTTCCCAAGAGGTAATGTCTTCATCTCTTGAGAGAATTTACTATGGTTTCTAGCTCCAAATCATGTGCGGCATAATTGTTATCATGCTCCTTTGACTTCCTTGACTCATAGCAAATTACAAACCCTTCTTGCGTGAGCACTCAACCTCACCCTTCAATGCAATAATCTATACACACAACAAAATATTTCTTTGGATATGCGAACTTCAAAATAGGAGAACTGGTAAGTAATTATTTTAACTGCTGAAAGCTTTTCTCACACTTTTTAGAAAACACAAACTTGATATTCTCCTTCTGTAATGAAGTGATTGGGTGAGCTATCTTGGAGAATCCTTCAATAAACCTTATAGAGTAGCTTGCAAGACCCATAAAAAATCTAACATCTACAACATTCTTTGGATCATGCCAATCCATTATAGCTTCAATCTTCTCTGGATCCACTACAATTCCTTTTGCTGAGATAACATGAGCCAAACACTGTACCTTCTGCTGATATAAATTACACTTACTCAGCTTTGAATACAACTGGTGTTCTCTAAGTAATTGCAACACAATTCTCAAATGTTCATTATGCTCTTATTCATTCCTTGAGTAAACAATAATGTCATCCAAGAACACAATTATAAACATGTCCAAATACTTGTTGAAGACATTATTCATGAGACACATGAATGTGGAAGGTGCATTGGTAAGACCAAACAACACCATAGTGAACTCATAATGGCCATACCTAGTTCTAAAAGCTATCTTGTGTATGTTTTCTTCTTTAATCCTTACTTGATGGTATCTAGACCTTAAGTCAATCTTTGAAAACACTCTAGATTCCTTCATCTGATCAAACAAGTCATCGATTCTAGGAAATGGATACTTGTTCTTAATTGTCACTTTATTGAGCTTGTTGTAATCAATACACAGTCTCAATGTCCCATCCTTCTTCTTGAAAAATAACACAGGTGAACCCCAAGGAGATACACTAGGTATGATATATTCTTTGTCCATTAATTCTTGCAGCTGCATCTTCAAATCTACCAATTATTGTGTGCTCATTCTATAAGGAGCTTTGGAAATTGGTGCTGCCTCTTGAACAAGATTGATGGAAAAATCAATATCTCTCTTTGGTGGTATCCCTGGAAATTCATACGGAAACACATCTTGGAACTCTTGCAACAACTGGAAGTCTTCTATCCTTGGTCCCTTATCCTCTGATGAATCTGATATATGCACAACCTATAATTGGAAACTCTTCTTATACATATTTGTCAGCTAGAAGGATGAAATCTGCCTTACTGAAAGTTGCTTGGGAATTCTTCTTACCAACCTTGGCCTTCCTTCTTCATCAATGCATTCCAACACTTTCTCATAGCAGTCCAACATGGCTCTATGTGTTTCCAACCAATCCATACCTATCAGGGCATCATAAGAGTATAATGGTAGAAAATTTGAATTCACATGTGTGAGGAATCCATTCAATTCTGTGGGGCACTCCATTACTACTTCACTTACGTTTCTCTTTGTTCCTATGGCTAATTGAACTAGACAAGATTTATTATTCTTTAATTTACCAAGAGAACAACCTTGAACCAACTTAGGAGACACATAATTATGAGTAGATATTGGATCAATTAAAATAGAAATATATTACTTAGCAATCTTACCTTGAACCTCTACCACTATTGATTGGTGGTCTGTTTGGTGATCATCAAGTGTTAAATAAATCTGAGGTGTTGCGCTTTTCATATCTTCTACTATAGTTTCTTCTTCTAGGTTGTGTAAGTTTCTGGGATTCTCCCTCCAATGTGGGAAATCTCTAAGCATGTGGTTTCCTCCACATCCCCAACATTGAAGTGGCCCTTTTGGTGCTTTATCTGCTTCCATAGCTGGCTTGAATCCTCTATGTGCTTGCTGGCCCTATGGAAAAGTTATGGGATGATTTATGAATGGTGGTTTGGATCCATTTTTCTTTTGTTCAAACCTCCATCTAGGATTTCCTTTCCATGCTGGCTGAACCTCTGTTGTTGCTAAGTTTATTTTGTTCATCGCAATGTACCGTCATCCTTATGGCTTCATCAAGGCTTGGTGGATTGACAAAATCAATCCTATCTCTGTAATTCTGAGGTAGACTACCAAGGAAACATTGTATATTTAATCTTTCATCCTTGATGTAATCTGCATAGCTTAACAACTCCAAAAACTTGTGAACATGCTCTTCCATAGAATTATGTCCCAATTTGAGTTTATTGAACTCTTTTCTCTTGTTAGTAGATGATAGGTATTTCTCCTTGAAGTACCTCTTAAACCTCTCCCAGCTGATCCTTCTTTCACTGATTCTTTTCACTTGCATGAGGTGATCCCATCAAATTGAAGTTCCACCGCTTAGATTGTAAATGGAAACTCTAGAATTATCATTTTCTGAATAATCATGCATTTAGAAGTACTTTTTCATTCCAAGAAGTTATTCTTTTGCCTCTTGAACTATCTTGCTTTCTCCATAAAAGGTGGGAGGCCTAGCCTTCCTAAATTCTCCATGTAGGATACCTTTGAATCTCTTTCTTCTCCCACTTCTTTTGGGAGTATGCCTAGGGATTCTTTGAGAAATAGTAGAATCACATGACCTGTTGGAGATAGATCTTGGACAGTGTGTTCTATGCTTTCTGCTCACAGAACCCCTTCTAGGGCTTGGAGTTATCTTCCTAGAATGGCCTCTAGAGTGGCTACCTACACCTCTTTCTTCTCGGCCTTCGTTTCTTGGGTAGGCCCATGATTTATCCTTTGTTGCATATCCATAAGACTCTACAATATGGTGGCATTATGATGGTGCTGCTCTTCCTAAGTGTTCATCAATCACTCGTTGAAGCTCACCATGGTAACAACCAAATTTGGGGGCGTTACTTGCTCCCTTCTTCCATCAGACTCGGCTTCAACATGTGCTTCTTGTACATTCTCTCCCAGCACGTCATCCTTCTATGCATATGGATGTAGGGCATCGTTAATGGTAACCATTTTCCCGCCTTCTCTGTTTGCTTCCCTGCTATACGATTCCAACTACCAATGCTGCAATCATTGTGCATCACAGAGGAATTTATTAGACATCATAAGCATGTATATAAACCTAAAACATCGATTCAAATATGGAAATCCATTCATTGGACAATCAATCAACAATAAACGTTTATCAAAACCATACCATGGGCGCTTCTTTTCCTGTAAATCCATTCGCGGTTCAGCCCAAGTAGCCTCAGTGCTTCAACCTGATTCTCTGATACCACTCTATCACATCCCAAATCCCCTCAATGACCTTCATAGGGGATGGAAGACCCCTCTGTTACATTTTTTTTTTCAAATAATTCTTCAATTTCCACGCATAGACACAATGGTTGTCGATCCGCAGTCCACAGTCTCCTTCTCGCAATCTGTAGTCGGGATTCGGAACTCGGATTCCCAAAATACACAATGCTGAAAAACACCCTTCTGACTTCCACAATTGCGCAATCCATGATGAGGAACTCGAAAGTCAGAGTGCCCATTCAGCCAACATCAAACAATTACGATCCCGACTTCCTCATTCCGTAGTGTGGAAGTCATAACTACATAGTGATAAAACCTTTGGCGTTGTCGAAATGCGCCTCTACATTCTGTACTCCTGCAGTGAAGAAGTCGAAACTACGGAGCGCCAAACCTTTGGCGTTGTCGAAATGCGCCCTCACATTCTGCATTTCCATATTGTAGAAGTCAGAACTACGGAGTGCCAAAGTACTTGGCACTACTGAAATGCGCCTCCACATTTCCGCATTTTCGTAGTGTAGAAGTCAGAATTGCAGAGCACCAAAGTGCCCGGAACAGCTAAAATGTGGTCTTGACTTCCGCATTCCACAATGCGGATGCAGAAAGTTAGGGGCTGGCCATGCCTTATTACAACCAACTTTCCAAGCTCCCAACTCCTTCATCATTTGGCCAAATTGGACAAGGATGGTACTGTTGGAAAGATCTTGGAGAGCTCTATCCAGTGGTGTGATTATCCACCATATCTGAGTACTCTAACCCTGTCATATCTCCAACTGAAACTCTTTCCATAACCTACTCAATACTCCATTAACCTTATGCAAGGAAATCTGCCTGCCTTCTGCCTTGGCTTCTCCCTTCACCTAACCCACAGAAGGGTTCTAAATTACAATAAGGATCTCTACTTCCTTTCCCCAATCCAGATGAGGTCAAGCATCCCATATCAAGGGTTAATGCAATGCATAAATAAACATATATTATGAAACTAACTATCCAACACATCAACAACCTACAAGGTTAGCCATACATTTCACTCATGCAAATGATGAAACATTCATACATGGATTCAGCCTCATACGTAGGCTTATAAATGGTCTTCTCATTGATCAATTCCATGCATTCATTCAATCAATAACTTGAACATAATAATCATACATAACACATGAAGTATCATCATTTAAACACCACAAGGAACACTTATCTTTGAAATGAAGCTTCCCAAGAAACTAGCTAAGTGAGAGCAACTTTCCACCCAACCTTAGGTCTCTGTCTAGCCTATACTATTTCAGTTGAGAGACCACCCTTGAGCTAGGCTGTGTATCCACTAAGGAGGGATAACTAGAGGCTAACTAGGTTCTCTCACAGTCAAGGTTCCATCCCAATGCTAAGCCAACCTACAGTTGGGTTTATGAAGCATACAAGGGAACAAGGAGGATGTTTCCATGCAAGTGAGCTCACCCACAAAGCTACATGAATCTATGATAACTCAACAAACATGGAACCCATATTACCAACCTCAACCAACAAAAGGAAGTCCCTTTTCTTTGTTTCACAGTCCCTCAAGTCCCCTTCCCTACAATGCTATTCAGGGTTAGTATAGAAAGGCACAACTATTGTTTTCCTGAGACTTCCAACCTTCACTGGGTTTATCAAGCAGATCCAACCCTAGGTTTCACCTTCTACTCTGTTTTCCAAGCTGGAAACTTCTTAGGGCTGCGGCTAAAACTAAATCCCGCAACTCAGTTCTTCTGCTATTGGATCAAGATGTCCTCATGATTTTTCTAAGCTATTCAAAATCTATAGTTCATCCCCATGATCTAATCCATGGTTGTCCCAACAAGTTGACTTCTTACATAGGGTTTTCTTGTGCATTCATGGCTCTACAAATTCGCACACACAAAATCATGCTTTCTCTTGTTTTCCTCACGAATGGGCTCTGTAATGCATGAATGACTTGGGTTGATGGTTAACAATGGGATAGGGACTAGGATGATCGAATTCCTAGGTGTAGAGTAGCTTAAGGAGCAAGTAAAACACAGATCCATACCCTGCCATACGGATTACAAGGTCGCTCCATACCCATCGAATTCATGGATTGGTTTTCTCAACCACCCTCTTAGAGTAGCATTAATTTCATCATGGGAGTCCAATGAGTTCACAAATGCACATGTGGCAACATGGTGGCAACATGGGTTTCAATCCCATAACCCCCTAACCTCTCCCTAGTGGATACACATGGACCCTTCTCATTGGTTTCCTCCTTAGCCAGTTTCTTGGTATTTTATTGCAATCATTAATAATTACATCATTTAAAACTATCTCATGGCCTAAAAGCACATGGATCATCAAAATATCAAATACTTGCATATTCAAATAAACCTAATCATTGACTAGTGGGGATTTTGCCTTGAGCTACACACTAGCGAAAACACACATTGCATGTACACAATATTTACATTGAAGCCAATAAACTCTAATGGTGAAAATAGGGGTATTATACTTCACCATCGAATTGGACCACCATGTTGTGGGGAAAATGCACCTATAGTTCAGGGGAGAAACTACCAACTTACGGTGATAAAGATAGACTTACAAGCATTCTGCAAGTACAACAAATAAATGAAGAGATTAGGGTTTAGAGATGTAGGCACCTTATTCAGAAGGTTGATCCTAGCTTTGCCTCCCTCACTCTTCAATGCTTATCCAGTGTCGCAATGCCCAGACCTGCAAAACAACTTGATACCTTTCTCAAACACATTTGACTACATATAAAATACTGATATTCATAATAGAAGAAGACATCAGATTATAAACAAACTGTAATCAAATCTGAGACACATTAATAGGTCATATTTGGAAAGAGAAGAACGTCTGATCTTTATTAATGAATGAAAGCAAATACATACAGTTATACCTTCCTTCAAGCTTTGCACTTCACGAAACCTAGATTCAAGGTCTCCTGCTTCCGTTCTCCAAGGATCCCAGCCTCTAAGCAATTGTACTAGGGTTTACCAAAACTGAAGCATGAGAGAGGGGGATGAGGGTCTCCATTCCTCCAGCATAACTTTATAATTGGGCTTAGTCCTCTCACATGACCCTTCTACCCTCCTTATATAGTCAATGAGGAAGAGGAAAAGAAGTTATAACCACTCAAGAGGTTTCCCAACCAACATAACTTACTCGAATTTCAAGATTTTGACCAAAACAGGAGTGTATGCTACTCTATAGTAGACAAAGTTGCATACACATGGCAATGGGCGGCACTTTAAATGAGACAAAGTCGTGTACACACGCTACTATTTCAATAGTGGAGTCGCGCTCATATTGAAAAATGGCCAAAAATAGGCTTTTCTGCTCATTTTCAGGAGATGGTTTGGTATGGAAAAATGTTCCTAAGGGTCATATACATCGAATGGGTCAAGAATGAGGTAATTTCAACCATTTTTAGTGTCCCAAATGACTCCTCCATCCACAAATGTCCTGTTGTGTAACTGAACTTGATCTCAAGAAGTGTCGTCATGCGACCAAGGAAAGCAAGTGTCGTCATGGACGGAGAGGTGTCATTTCAAGCTATAACAGATGCCCCCTAATGTATGAGGTTAGAGGGAGTGTGGGAAATGATGGCCGAAATACATTATAAATAATAAAGAGTTGAATCATGGAGGAACGGAGAAACCAAGAATCATAGGCTCAAATGAAGTACCTGAAAGCAAAGGCAAAGTCAGACAAACTTATCCTTGGGGTAACTGTCCATGTTCAAATGGTGGAACATGACCTCCAAGAGGATACATTAATGATCCAAATACTGATGCATCTATCATGGCCACTAAAATACAAGCATGGATCCATGAGGAACATAAGTGTAAACATAGCCACATAAATACAAGGTGGGTCTATGTCAAAACTGGAGAACATAGCTATAGAGAACAAGCTGGATCTATGTCTCATTAAGAGCCCAAAAAGAATGTGGCTCAGTCCTGTGCAACTTGGGCGATAACATAAATGAGGTGATGCTATCGAGGATCCCAAGGTCTTCATCCAAAAACAACCCAAGGTACAAACCTATCCATGCAAATAAATGAGTTGTTGTCGAACATGGGAGGTATCATTTGATTACCAGTCATTGATGCATACCGTTAACAAACGCGAGGGTGTCCACCAATAATGAAAATGGAACCCAAGGTACCTAGTACATTCAAACAAGTGCGAATAGAGGGTCTTGTCATCGAACACTTGAAGAATCCATCGGATAGGAGACATTGATGTATTCCCATCTATCCAATAGCGAGGGAAACTGCCACTAATGACTACAATCCCCAAGGTACTAACCGAAACTCTAAACTTCATTCCCAGAGAAAAATGAGTTGAAGTCGATGGGAAGAAGTCCATTGGAAGGGAGGCCTTAATGCATCCTCCATCATCCAACACGAGGGACACTCAAAAGGTAGGAGATGATTTGGAGTAGGACTAAACACATGATGAAACATACTGACACCAAGGAATGGTCGACACATGAGGTGAAAGCAACTGCAGAATGGCCGACACAAGTTATATCCTTGAACAGTGAGCACGACACAAGAGTGACTTAGGCAACTTTGAACATAAAGGGACCATGACGCAAGTCTGCAATGTAGGAGACATTAACAGATTCTCCATATGATTGTAAGACTAACCCAACGGAGGAGTAAGAACTCTGAGATCAAGTTTACCCTAATGCCAACACTAGAACCCAACTTGTTTGAGAGACTCAAAAAAGGTGCTTTGTTCAAGCAGATAGTTGACTTGCTGCCATCATATTGAAATATATTTTGACATTCTTCCCTTCCCTTTCCTTTTTCATTTTTTAACGAGCTTGACAAAGAACTAAAGCATGCTCGACGGTATTTTCATATTTAAGGAGTCTGAAAAACCTAGAAGAAAACTCCATACACCTATCCGTGGATTTTATATCGAGCCCATATTGGTCTGTGCTTGGTAGTGTTTTCTTGCTTATAGAATTGAAAAACTTAAACAGTCCTCTATACACCTATCCGTGGATTTTATATCGAGCCCGGATTGGTATGTGCTCGGCGGTGTTTTCTTGTTTATAGAGTTGAAAAACTTAAACAGTCCTCTATCAACCATCTCGTGGATTTCACATCGAGCCCGAGTAGGTGAATGTTCACTTGGTGTTTTCACATTTTGAGAGTCTGAAAACCCTAAAGACGACTCCAAAGGTCCCTTTTCGTAAAGTTAGTCTCCTTCCCTGAAAAAGTGTAAATGATGGAAGAAGAACTCTTCTAGTGCATACAAGAGTATACCTAGAGTATACCTTTTCCGCAAATTATCCACCAAGGCCCGGAAAAGGTGTAATTATATACCTAAGTGAATGTCAGTTCGGTTATTTTAACGAGCCCAAAAAGACAACCATGCTCGGCAAACTTTTCCTATTTAAGAAGTCTGAAAAGGGATTAAAAGAACTCCATAGGGATCTTTTCCATAAAGGTTTAACGAGTCCGGAAAAGTAAACTCATGACCTCCTTACTGTTTTTAATGAGCTTGAAGGAAAGGTGGAAGACTTCTCATAACCTACTTATTGTTTTTAACGAGATCGAAGTGAAGGTAGAAGAATGCTCGTAACCTACTTACTGTTTTTAACGAGCTCGAAGTAAAAGAAGAATGCTCGAAATCTACTTACTGTTTTTAACGAGCTCGAAGTAAAAGAAGAATGCTCGAAACCTACTTACTATTTTTAATGAGCTCGAAGTAAAAGAAGAATGCTCGAAACCTACTTATTGTTTTTAATGAGCTCGAAGTAAAAGAAGAATGCTCGATTTGGGAGGAGACGAGTGTCAGGGACATGCAAAACTAGCTCCAAGCGCATGGAACAATGCTATGCCTAATGCAAGGAACATGAGCAAGATAAGTACACTCAGGGTGTGTCTCCTCCAGGTATAAGGTGTCAAATTGTGAGGGGAAAATGATACAGGGCTTAGCGGAAACGAGATCAGAGATGGAGGCTTATACAACGGGCTAAAAGCGTGGAAGCTGACTTCAGGCTCATTAGCGCAAGCGAGATCATAAAAGATGCATATGCAACCTGAACACAAAGATGGGAGACTTGTCAGGGATGGCCAGAAATATATGAAAAAGAAAGATATGAGGCTTCTTCTCAAAGTCATGGTAATTCTAAAAAGGCTCCCAAGCCTATGAGAAAAACTCAACATGGGCACTAGAATGGCATAAGGGTGCTGACAGGGGTGACCCATGTTAGGTAGGCTCTACTGTCGGACTGGTGCACAATGCATAAAGAGATGGCTAACACACCAACATCGAACAGGTTCAACCCTATGGCGAATTCAGATGGCAAAAGGTAAAAATGCAACATAACAACGGGGAAGCCTAAACCTATATCCAAGGTTCCGAATATACTTGACATGGTTGCACAAGGTGTCGAAAAGGACGAGTAAGCAAGTATACATCCATCTAAGAATCCTATCTCCAAGAAACATTAGTACCAGGATCATATCTAAAACATATGTAAGGAAAGACCCGATACAAGTCACTGTGGTAGAAATACTTTCAACTTCACTGTCATCAACAACAGGCATAAACAAGGCAGAGTTTTCAAATGAAGACTCTATGGTACCCAAGCCCGAGGACTTACAATCAACAAGATCAACTTCATGATGAAGATCAAAGTTGAAGGACATGATGGAATCTATAGAAACAAATTCATCATCACGGGAGTTGAAAATTCTAGAAGCAGAATTAGACTCAGCAGGAACATTGATTTGCGGATCTATAGGAGAGTCCAAAGACTCAATAGTAGGAAGATCAGACTTTAAGGTCAAACCAGGGTTGGACATAACTGCGACTGGATCAACATCCAAATGAATGGCAGAATGTAATATAGACTCTAGGAAAACTTCATCGGAAGGAAGTATATCATCCCAGATAGAACACATATCTAAACATTCATATGGAGGTGTCACTTGGTCAAAAGCTGGGACCAAGTCCCGAGAAGGTAAGCATGAATTCAAAGACTTCTTCTCAGTAGCATTTGAACTCAAGGAACAATATGCCACAACATTCCCATGTGACATAGTAGTGCATAATGATGAGGGATCTGACTAGTCTACAGTTGGGTAATAAGGAGGATCAACGAATGCAAGCTGGTCGATGGTGACAATGTTTTTGTTATGAGGGAAATCCATCACACGAAAAAGCGTAGACACCACAGCATGCATAGCATAAACGTAATCATGCCCGAGGATCATATCAAAGTCCATAGGGTCCTTTAAAACCATAAAATCAACTAAGACTGTTTTTCCACCCAAAGTAATAGGTGCCTGACGGAGGAATCCAAACGGTTCACTAGGTCTTTTATCGAAGGTCAATGGCCAATTAACAGCTGGAATAACATTACGGAAACCCAAATCTCTCCAAGCATAAGCGGATAAGATACTAACAGAAGCACCTTCATCAACAATGCATCAATCAACCATATGGTTCCCAATATCAACCTTTATCTGGAAAGGTGTCAAAGAAGGAAGACGAGGCTCTGGTAGACTATTCCAATTAAAGGAAACAATCCTAGAGCTTGGTAGGGGTTCACATGGCACAGATGAAGTGCCCCCTTTTTCAAGAATATCCAAAATGGTAATGCATAAGACCTCAGTAGTATGTGCATCAATCTTTGCAGGACAGATGGGATCGGTCGAAGATTGCATCGATTCGATCACTTCACTCTCCGAAGGAAGAGTGGGGTTGACCAAAGATTGCATTGGTTCAACCACTTTATCAACCAAAGGTTGATCTGACTGTAGGGAATCTATAGACAACTTAGGAACAGAGGTTCCTTCAGACATGGACCACAGTCTTCGTGCCTCTGGAATGGCAGAGCATCGGTGAGTAAGGTGATCTCCCTTACAAAGTTTACAAGGGAACTTTGGTTTCCATCCTATAGGTTTAGACTCCTTTACAATGTCAGTACTCTCAGCATTACTAGCATTGGCTAATAGCTTGCCCCCAACATGACTCATAGAGGCTGGTTGCTCAGAAGCATCAGACTTTTGAAGTAAGGACCACACTTTTTGCACTTCTGGAAGTACAGGGCACAAGTAAGTAAGGTGGTCTCCCTCGCAAAACTTACAAGGGAACTTAAGCTTCTATTTGTTGGGTTTGTCGACAATGTCAACTCCCTCTGCATGACTTGCAGTGGATGATATGGTGTCTCCAGTATGACTCACAGGAACTGGTGACTTGTCATTAATATGACTAGCAGTGATCAATGACGTGTCCCCAACATGACTAACAATGGTTGAAGACAAACTTCCAATGTGATCTTCAGTGACTAAATTTTTTCTCCCAGCATGACCTCCAAAGGTTGGGTAGGTGCCCCCTACATGACTTACAGAGGCAGGGTGCTTGCCCCCAGCATGAATTGCAGAGGCTGGGCTGCTACCCCCTTGTTTTGGCATCTTCTTCCTATTCTTCCCCCGTCTATTCCTTGTAGACTGCTGGTTACTAGTATTGCTACTTTCGCCACGTGAGGTAGAAGGAGGAGGAGAAGATGTTACTGGCAAAGGAGGCACAGGGTTCTGATGCTCTTGATTTGAGGTGCTCACAAAGGAAGCATCAGGAGCATGCAAGGCATTAGGAGTGGAAAACAACCAAACCGGTAGCCCAATAGTGAATCCAGGAAGATTCAGAGTAGCCATTAAGGGAGCACCAATGTTTCCAATGAATGGAATAGCACAAGGATCCCCCAGAACAGGGGTACCTTGATTGGCACTTGTTGGAATGCTAGACATAGTTTCCTACTCAAAATGAACAAGAAGTTCTCTAAGGCAAACTAAAAAAAAAAAAAGTAGCACAAAGAGCACACCACTAAAAAGGTCCTAGGTAAATCAAACCAGGCAAATAGATGCCTTTCGGAGAAGAGTCTGGGATGATGAGGGCCCAGAATAGATCAACGAAGGAAGAAAGACAGTTACCTGGGGTCCACAATACAATGACTAAGGGTGCAAGTGATGGAATCACCCAACCGCCCTCCCAAAGACCTGCAAGGGATTTCCTCCCACGTCTGTCTTAGGTACAACAGATATACCCTCCGATGTCACCTGTGTATGAACCTAGAGTCAGATACTAAGGATACCACAACACTGAAAACTCCTGGGGGAACAGTCACCGGTCGTATCAGAAAGCATGGGCAGGGTAGCTAAGCCCGAAACTCGAAAGAGTCCCCAATACACAATCTGATCCTGGCGTATGCTCGAACAGAAAGTAGGAGGAGTATTCCCAACAATCTGATCTCGCAATGACCTACTGCATAGATCCCAGGCAAGTTTTGAGTGAGGTGGGTTTACCTGTGATAGTCTCACTACGATTTTTGCGTAATGTGTGATCTTGGGTGGTTTAAGGTGTTTTAAACCCAAGATCCTAACCAAGACTAGTTGGTGTAGTGTAACCTAGAAAAGAAAATGTTGCTAATTCATTTTATTACAGTTCATTTTAAAGGTTACTTGCTTACTCAAAAAGGTAGTGGGTGTGTGAGAGTGGTTATAATAAAGATAGAGTACTGAAAATGAAATATTTACCACCAAACAAATCTTTTCTTTTCAACGCAAGTCTTAAAATTCTGATCTAGAATGTATATGCAAATGCAATTTTTAATATTTTGAATGAAAAAAAGGTAAAAATAAAGTCTAAATGTACAAAATTAAACTCAAAACCTAAGAATGCAGCTACTCAAGCAAATAGGTATGCAAAAGAAAACTTGTTCTTTTTTATGCAAAACACTCTAAAATCTTTTAAGCCACTTGCAAGGTACTCTATTCAGAAAATGAATCAAAATTCTTTATGCTTTTCAAAGGTAGGAAACAAAACTGAAACTAACCTACTATCAAAGCAAAGCAAAGAAACTTTCAGGTTCTCTTTATGAAATAGTAAAAGCTACCAAATATGACTTTCAAATTCTTATTGATGTAAGCATGCCAAACATTGGGAAAAGAAAACAAAAACTACTTTTAGACCCAAACGAAGCAAATGGCCTATGAAGAAGTATGGTTTGGTAAAGTTAGGTCTGCGCGTAAACAATGCAAACAAGGTCTTGAACAACAGCCAAAACACTTGAGCTTTCACTACAAAAGAAAAACTAAAAGCATAAGGGAGGATAAGAAACCAACCTAAAAGAGAAATTTCACTCAAATAGATACAAACATGGTCAAGAAGACTCAAGAGGTTTCAAATCCAGTGGAAATGGGGCAATCAAGTTTAGTCAGACTCAAATTAGGGTACAAAACACCAAACAGGTTCACAACCCCCCAACTTGGGTCAACAAACCCCAAAACTTTCCAAATAAGCCAAAATTGATCAAAAGAGGTTCAAATCATGAATGTAGGATCAGTACAAGGATGGGACACCACTTACAGTGGTTTAACTCATACCTAAGGTCATCAGGGACCCCAAAAAATGCATCCATAGCCCCCAGATTTGGGTCCACAACTCAAAAACTCAAAAAATCAAACCCATATTTTGAGCGCTACTGTGTATGAAGGAAACTAGCACTCATAGCAGTATGGGCGCTACTATGCAGAGGAAAAGTAGCATATGGGTGCTATTATGTGGTACAAACAGTAGCATACAAGTGGAAAAAGTTGGAAAAATGGGGTTAAAACCACCACACCTGGGTCCACAAGGATTTGCAAGGGCTGGGAAGGGTCTGTAAGAGCCTAGTAGGGTCAAACAGAGCCTACTAACTGATCCTAATCAAGAAAATGAACAAATACCATCAAAAAAGACTGAAGAAATGACCTTGGATACCCCTAAGCAGTTAGGCTTTCCCCAGCAGAGTCACCATTCTGTTTTGGGGAAAATGCACCTATAGTTCAGGGGAGAAACTACCAACTTACTATGATAAAGATAGACTTACAAGCATTCTGCAAGTACAACAAATAAATGACGAGATTAGGGTTTAGAGATGTAGGCACATTATTCAGAAGGTTGATCCTAGCTTTGCCTCCCTCACTCTTCAATGCTTATCCAGTGTCGCAATGCCTAGACCTGCAAAACAACTTGATACCTTTCTCAAACACATTTGATTAGATATAAAATACTGATATTCATAATAGAAGAAGACATCAGATTATAAACAAACTGTAATCAAATCTGAGACACATTAATAGGTCATATTTGGAAAGAGAAGAACGTCTGATCTTTATTAATGAATGAAAGCAAGTACATACAGTTATACCTTCCTTCAAGGTCGGTTCTTCACGAAACCTAGATTCAAGGTCTCCTGCTTCCGTTCTCCAAGGATCCCAGCCTCTAAGCAATTGTACTAGGGTTTACCAAAACTGAAGCACAAGAGAGGGGGATGAGGGTCTCCATTCCTCCAGTATAACTTTATAATTGGGCTTAGTCCTCTCACATGACCCTTCTACCCTCCTTATATAGTCAATGAGGAAGAGGAAAAGATGTTATAACCACTCAAGAGGTTTCCCAACCAACTTAACTTACTCGAATTTCGAGATTTTGACCAAAATAGGGGTGTACGCTACTCTATAGTAGACAAAGTCGTGTACATATGGCAATGGGCGCTACTTTAAATGAGACAAAGTCGCGTACACACGCTACTATTTCAATAGTGGAGTCGCGCTCATATTGAAAAATGGCCAAAAACAGGCTTTTCTGCTCATTTTCAGGAGATGGTTTGGTCTGGAAAAATGTTCCTAAGGGTCATATACATCAAATGGGTCAAGAATGAGGTAATTTCAACCATTTTTAGTCTCCCAAATGACTCCTCCATCCACAAATGTCCTGTTGTGTAACTGAACTTGATCTCAAGAAGTGTCGTCATGCGACCAAGGGAAGCAAGTGTCATCACGGACGGAGAGATGTCATTTCAAGCTATAACACACCACCATAGACAAATGAACTCAGCAATATCTGAATGCAACACTCTTCCCAAGAGTTTGTAATAGATCAAATCATGGGCATTCAAATAGAGAGAGTACTCGACATCTTGCCCTCAACATAGAAGCAATTTATCTACATGCACCACCCAATGTCCTACGTCTTCTTAGTGCACCATTATATAAATTTTTCCCTGGTCTTGTTGTCACATGCCCCTTTGCTGAAACATTTTATGTTTGAAGGAAACATTATCTTAACTTGTATTGTAAACTTTTATATTTGGCCAAGTGGCTAAGGATGACTGTAATTGCACAATATTATTATTTACTAAAGTAAAATAGGAGACACTCACCCAAAGAGACTGTTGAAAGAGTGTTTAATGACCCACTATGTGGAATGGAATCTAGGATAGAAGGAAATGGATAAGTGGTAGCATCAGGAACTCAGTATCTAGCTGTTGTTATGGGACAACTCCCTTGAATTATGGTCAAAGTTCCCTGAAAGATGAGATTGGAGCTTGAGGCTCATTTATTTTGGAAAATCACCACTAAAGACCTAGGCATCTTTATAAGCCATCGAATTAGAGCAGAGGCTCACACTTTTTTTGACGAGAAAATTTACCTTGTGTTTCTGCTGTATGCACACAAGAGATTCGATGAGGGAAGCTATGTTTTGGGTTGTAGTGTAAGTCTGTTCCACTTCTGATGAGTGTAGAGTTTACTGTTGAGTGCAGAGAGTTATTTTGAGGTGTATTGCAAGTCTCCACTGATTGTTGGAAGTACAACCTAAGTGCCTTGCTTCTACACAGAGTCTTCTACCTAGTGGTTCAGTAAACAGGCTCGGAGGTCCAAAGGAGCAAGTGATATTGGCTACTTCTTCTAGAGAAGGTTGGGAGGAACAGGCCTCTTTGGGTGTTTGTCCACCCTATCTACATTTGTAGGTTCTACTTGTTATTTAATTTCCTAAGTAGTTATAATTTATTGTTTGTAACTGTTGATTTAGGATTAATTAGTTAAATGTTGATAGTTATCATCATGTAGAAGTAAATGTTTGATTTTCTGATCTGATTATGATTCTCTAGACTGTTGAATAAGTATATGAAATGATAGAATAAATTTCTTCCCTGTATTTTTCCGCACACTGTTTTTGTACCGTACTCTAGTACAGGGAAGGGAGATTAAAAATAGATAAATGATATGCAGTGAGTAGAATGAATGAATAGACTAATTATGTTATGTCTTTCCTGGAATTTTCCTTATGTGATATATTTTACAATTTAAATTATCTTATGTTGTAGACATAGATAAACATAGCAACAATCGTTTTGTTTAAATATTATAATATTTTCCCTTCACAGTAACAGAAGTAAAACATATAAATGTTTCCATATTCTACACAAAAACCAAGGTTTAGTTTTAGATTAATTAGCTCTTTACAAAGACAATAATATATATTCTTCTATTATATTCTGATCATTCAAATACCCTATTAATAAATATTAGTATTTTAGAATATAGCATTGAAACTGTCACTGTAGAGCTTCATTAACATTTATGTTCTTTTATCATTTATATCATAGATCAAATAAAAAGACAACACAACTTTTATTTTGGAAGAATGTCCTAATTTCCAAATCCTTGTTAATTTCTTTAAAAAAACTAAGTAAACTTTCTTTATCAAACAAAATAGAAAGACAAAGTTCGGTTACATGTATTTCTTTTTTTATTTCAAAACCCCATCACTTATACCGTAAGTAAGACAAAATAATACTAGTGTTGGTTAGGGTTCACAATGCTTTTAACCGAAGCCTTTCAACTATAAACAACAAAGAAATCATTTAAGAAGGTTTTTGAACCAAGGTATTATGCCTTGTATATTAGTAACACAGTCACATCCTGTACAAAATTAACCTAAGCATAGAAACCATATTGACCAAGAAGATAGCTGAAATGCTTCAAACAAACCTAAGATAACAACTCTTCTGTTGACATAATGAAAGAGACAAACGAGACTAAGTCTCAGATTTAAGAGAGACTTCACTTATACAAAAACAAAGTTCAGGTTTGAATTTACAACACGAGGCATTTAACCTTTTAGCTCTTGGCCATTTACAAAACACAACATTTTGTAAACAAACATTGAAATAAAAATAACACAAGAGCATTGCTCTCAGTCACGACTTGCATAAAAAGTATTAAGTTACTAGTAGCAAAACATTTTTCATTCATCAAAAGAGCCGAGGGTTTAACCCTTTTAACAGTTGTTAGTTTTCAACAACTATATTACACAGTAAAACGAAGAAGTAGGTTGAGGGTTCAATCCTCCCTATACTCGCCATATGGATCAAAACATTACAACTGCAACAGAATTCACAGCTAGACCATAAAATTGAAGGTTTGGTTAAAAACCAGAAAAGGGTCGGCATAATGCCAAGTTGCACCTCTTGGGAATCACCAAGGCTTACGGGTTTCAAAACCCTGCCTCCACTTGTCTAGCATCTGGAAGACCAAACGAAAGAGCTACCTGCAACAGTAACATATAATAGGGTTAAAACTTGTATGACGAAGTTCAACAACTCAAACGTATGCAGCTGTACATTTTTTTCACTATCGTAGAAAGGAAAGAAATAACTTACCACTTACATTGCAAAGAAATACTTGCTCTGGTTTAAACACCCCTGTATCCTCGACGAGAACCAGAACTGAGCACATTAGTAGCAGACTCATCAAGGGAAAAGCTCGGCTTTTAGAACTATAAAAGCACTCAACTTAGCCTCAGGTCGTAGCTTCAAAACCAGGGAAGTGCCCTCTATACTGTTATCAAACCCTAAGAAATCGCAGTCGTGTCAGCCTCTCCCAAACCCCACTCACTGCAAAGAAATGAATTCCCAGGTTACGACTTCAACAAGGTAAGTCCAAAGACACTTAGGGTTTGCCTCTATTACCAAGAAAGCCACGTGAAGATCACCACGATGGGTGCCAATAGGAATTCCACTATAAAACACTTTATTACACTTTAATATTCACAACTAACACCGTACGTGGAACCTTTCAACATAACCATACAGTAAGGTTATCTTTCGGCCTCCCCTTACTATAAAATTTATCATAAAAACATCATATCGATATGGGATATTAAAGATTAGTTCGCCAATATGTATTACACATGACCTATCTTTGCACTAAGTCTTAGATTAGGACATCAATCATCGATATGGGAGGATTTTAAAACTTAGGATAATATAGTTATATTTCTTCATCTTTTGAAAAGTAATAACTAATGAATTACATAGAACATAGTGAATCAAACCATTGCATATGGTATGAAGACCCTTAAAAGTGCATATTAGAAACTAACACATAGTTCAAATCTTTATAAACATCAAATGAATTAAGCCAATGCTCTAGTAGTTTAATTATCCATGGTATAAAATAATAGAGAGAAGTGCATAAAGCATTAAGTAGAACTAGGGACTTTTGTCATGTCACTTTAATAACTTTTCATTATAAACCATGCATGTAGTACGTAGGATCAAAAGATAGGATCGAATCACAACAGAAGTATGTGAGCTTAGGATATGATCCTATTACCTTAGACTTTTAGTGCAAGTTGCAAATCTCCTAAGCATAGGATTTTAAATATCTTAACATTAGTTTCGATACTCAATACTATACAATTGCTTGTGTATTAAAAATAACATACATGCTCAGATCATAGTGTAGTGACTATGAAGTCAAGGAAACAACTTAATACCGAATAAAACTGAAATAAATCTCACCCAGAATGTTTTCAAGTATTCTATTTTAACATGAAAGCTAACTGACGATAAATAGGATCCCCGTATTTACTTTCGAAACATTATTTCTCTTACCTGTGATCTGTGACAGAACGTTCAATTTTTTTAGCTAAAGAGCTAAGTAAGCCTCAGGGTGCCCATAGGACCCCTTTGTCATCAACAAGCAAAGGAAACAGTTAGCACACATAATTGATTCTTAAAATATCGACAGCTGTATAATAAAGTATGACTGATCTAGGTTACTTGTATTATAGTAACAACATCCAACATTAGTAGATTTTAGATATAAATACATGATGCATATGTTGAATTAATTACATACTCATAATCGACGTAACAAGTGTAGTACAGTATGATGAGTAACTAAACAATCAAACATTTATTATACTTCCACACGGTAATTATAGCTATTAATGTTACATTGAAAAATTTTAAATTTTTGTGATTTTCGGGATGTTACATGTGGTATCAGAGCGCGAGTTCAAACTCTAGGCTTGAAATAGGCTCATGCGTGCAAAATAAAAAAGAAATCAGAAAATTTAGTTACTAACTTTTATTTAAATTTGTTTCTATACATAACAGTTTGACATTTAAATTTGCAGGTATGGACATACCAGAAGAATCAGTAGAGGACAGATCTCCTCATAATGAACGTAATAATAATGAACATGAAAATATTAATGAAGAAATATATGTAGAAATAAATGATCAATCCCCATAATTGTTATGTACTGTTAAGGATTTAAAAACTTAAATAAGAAGTGTTAAGGAAGAAAATGAAAGAATCTTAAGAGCACAGGAAGAATTAAATCAAATTCTGCTGGAAAAGTACCATCAAGATGAAAAAGATAAGAGAACAGAAGTAAAGAATGAATTTGGAACAATGTCCTATGTTGAGATATTGTAACTTCAAAGAATATTATATTTGTACTTTATTATTCTGGAGATGATTCATTCCTTCGTGAAGATCTTATTGTATATCCGGAGATGTTTATTCCTCCGTCGGAATGTGGTAACTCGGGTTATTAGACTTCCCTAGTGGGGGTCGACCCTGTATGTGTTATGTGGGTCAAAGGGTTATTAGACCACCCTAGAGGGGTCGGCCCAGTCAGTTGTAGTGGGGTATTTAACCCATTGGTTAAATACGAGCCTATGTGTTCTTGTGTAAAAGACAAGTCGAAGCAGTGTATAAATAGAGGAGGTGTATTCCTCATTTGACACACTCACTCACTTGAGGATAGCGCACTTCTGGAGGAGAGGTATGCTATTGTGGAGGAGGAGATCATGTCTCAGGGTTTCATCTTTGTATATTGCTGGTCATCTATATTGAAGAAGCTTTGCTGGGTTTTCTACCCCATGAGGGTTTCCCAGGATAAATCTATGTCTCTTGTGTTTATGCTGTACTTGTTGTTTCTTCAATGATCCTGTATATGCTATTATTGTGAAATGGAATGTAATGCTTCTATTTTCTATCTTAGCATATTAAATATTAACATGGTATCAGAGCTAAACTGAAGGAAGGAAAGGTATGGCACTTACGACACTTGCTTTACTTACGACAATTTGAAGGTTAGGGTTTTATATAGCAAAAACCAGTCATCGTGGAACTTTCGCTATAAATCCATTTTGGCAAAGGTTCAGGATCTGAAACCTTTACAGGCCATAGCTAACATCTCCAGGTATCTTGTTTCCAAAGGGCACCCTCAGATTCGTTGTACTTTGTAAGTTATGATCAGTACAAGTTAGGGTTTCTGCCTCTTCCAGATCTCAGTCAAAATCAGGTGACCTAGGAAAAAAGGTCATAACTTGGGCTAGGAAGCTCCAAATGAAATTTTGTAAAAAGTGACAGGTAGTACACAGACTGTAATATCTCAGGAAGCTTTTTCAGAGGCCGAAGATGAACCAATGATACGCGGCACGCCGTACAAGTGCTCTCTCCTGTTTTATCCCATAAACAGGTCATGTTGCGACACTTGGAATAACTCTCTCTCAGAGAGTCGAATAGAGGTTAGAAATGTCAGGATGGAAAGATAACAGGGTGAGCTATCTCAAGAAAAGTTTTCAGAGGCCGAAGTTCAAAAAGGACACGTGGCATGACGTACAAGTTCGCTCTCCTGTATTATACCAAAACAGGTCGCGTTGCGACATTTGGCATAACTCTCTCTCAGAAAATCCAATTGAGGTTAGACCTATCAGGATGGAAAGATGACAGATCATGCTACGGCAGAAAAAATTTTTAGAGCCTGTGGAGTGAAAATTTCGGAGTTATAGCAGAAACAATCAGGTACATATTTCTGTCAAAACAGAATTATTTTTGGAGCAGCTTTATTCATGGCTTCCGGAATTTAGGGTTTCGGAGAAAGTTAGAATTCTTGGAATCGGAATCCACGGCTGAATGCTACTCAGGAAAATCAAAATTTAGAGACCAAGATCAAATTTTTGGTTGGGTAGAAGACCGGGCTTGATCAAACCCTAGCTCGGGATTTTGATCGGAAAGATGGAAAATTAGGGCTTCAGCGAAAGTTGGCATTTTTGAAGTCTGTACCCACAGCTGGAAGCTCCTCAGAAAAATAAGAGTTTAGAGCCTTGGATCAAAACCTTTCATTAAGCAGAAGGGTGGGCTTCATCAAACCCTAGTTCGGGATCCTGTCCAGAAGATCCATAAGTTTCAAAGGCAATTTTGAGGGGTCAAATTTTGGAGATTTCAAAATTGAAGTATGCTAGTTTGATTAGCCCAGCAAGACACATCCTTCCATTCATTCGGAAGTGTGAAAGTCAAAGATTGAATTTTTAGGGTTTCTCCAGCAAACCCTAATCAAGCTCCAGATCAAGTTTCAGGGGGAGTTGAGGCTAAGGCCTTACATAAGAAGACTACAAGAAGTCTCGACAGGTATGACTTAAGGAGGTTCAGGTATGTCTTGAAATCTGATTCTTGATTAAGTTCATAATGTGTTTTGTCTTCATGTTATTTATTAGTACAATCTTGATTAATGTTAGAATTGTCTTATCACCCTAGTAATAGTAGGAATGCATGTGAATGATCAAAGACACTCATTGATTAGGGCTATATGATTGTACTAATGCATTATGGTGTTGTGTGAGGTTGATGTTGTCTGCTAACAAGATACAGGTACATCACAAAAGACAAATCAAGTTCCATGACCATGACATCATGAAGACAAAGACTCATCCACAATCTTTGTTCTACTTACGAGGTATGTATGACTTTGTTATATTATGCTTAACCTATGAGACATGCAGGTTCTAGCTCAGGATCTCTAAATCATTGAAGAGATTGTTTAGGTATGTTGTACATAACTAAGCAGGTATACTAATCCAGGTATGTTTTCCTATGTCATGTTAGAATCTTACCCTGTATTGGGATCCCTTATATAAGTATACTTGGCATGATTAGATATGCTTATTCATAAAGTTAAGGGATTATGCATATTATGTCTTTTATCTTGATTGATGATACGCATGAGTAAAAGAAGTCTTCCCTGAAATCTTGAATACTAATGTTTATTATTTATGATCGTGACTATACATATTCAAGACTATTTAGATGTTTTGATAATGTTTATAATATACTAATGAATGTATGTTTGTGTATGAGATCATGAGGATAACACTACTGCACACTTGAGCATGCACAGTGGTATAGAATGAATAGAAGTTCAAAAGACATTTAGAAGACTAAGCAAGAGGCAACCACACAAACATAAAAGATAAGTATTTGAGTTGTTATTTAAAATAGTAAATGATATTGCTTGTAATAGATTATATGCATATTTAGAATATATCACGCTGAGTGTAAACATTCATAGAGCATTGAACAGTATACTACTAATATGCATATGATTGGTAAGTTGGACAAACATTGCATTGTAGCTTGTCTAGAATGAAACCTCTTTGCTGACATACTGAGGGTTGTGCACACTCTCGATAGTATGTTCTGGTAGAGATGGAAGGCATCTAGATAGCCACTGTATGCATACAGGATATGGGAAATTGTTGTGCCAAAGTATTGGTAAAAATAGTTGCATAACTATGTAAATGATATCTGTATGCATAATAGGTTATCATGTCAATATGATTTGATGATTATGAAGTATTACTAATCATGTACTTAATTTTGACTTGTAGGAAAGATCATGATGAATGATGAACAATTAACAAGCGATGGATGTTCAACAAAAGGATTTACAAATCAAACACACTATAGAAGGCTCATGGCTAGAAGATTCTCTTAGAAAGAGGAAGAGAATCATGATAAGATGTTTGCTCCAAGTGGATAGATAAGACCATTCTCTTAATGGTGTAACTAAAGAAGAAGTGTGAATTAGGTTCTGTATGGGTACCCATGATCGATAGTCAATTGATAAGCTTAATGATCATCATCGGTGATATGGATCACAAACTTTGCTACAAGGTTGAATATGGTTTCTATACACAGATGAACTGGATGCAAGAAGGAACTCACCACAGAGTTCGAATGATGTTGAGGCTTATATCAGTAGAACCATCTAACAAGATGGCTGTAGAAATAAAAATGAAAGATCTTAGTTTGATGCATTACTTCCTAGTTTTTGGAAATATGGAAAGGCTCATAAGGAATCTTTCTAAACCAGGGAAAGTATGATGAGAAATATTAAAGGGACTTGAGGTGTTGGAATGGCCACTCTTATGGATTCCAACTTGAAGCTGTTAGGGGATGACTCATCAGAGTTAGTGGATATAACTCTGTACAGTCAAATTATTGGGTCATTGATGTATCTAACATATACTAGGTTAGATATATGCTTTGTTGTGAACACCTTGAGTCAGTATCTAGTGGAAACTAGATGTGTTCACCTGATAGTTGCAAAGCATGTGATGAGGCACATAAAGGATACGATAGAATTTGATCTATGCTATCTTGGAGATCATGACTTCAGATGGCTACTCAGATGTTGATTGGGCAGAAAGTGTATCAGATAGGAAGAACACATCGAGAGGATATTATTGTATGGGATTAGCCATGATCTCATGGTTTAGTTGGAAGCAGTCTAGTGTGGCTCTCAGCACAAGCGAAATATGGCTGCTTGCTCTGCTAGTTGTGAAGAAGTTTGGCTTCAGGATTGTTTGACTTAGAGATAAAACCAACTGTGATCCTATGTGATAAATAGAGTTGTATCAAGATGACATAGAATCTAGTGTTCCATGATAAGTCAAATAACATAGGGAACTAACAAGATATGACGCATAAAGGATCTATAAAGTTTGAATTTGTAACAGGTTATCGTTGTACTAACCAAACCTCTACCTCAAGTGAAGAAGTTACCAACCAAACCTCTGTCTCGAGTGAAATTTGAATACTTCCAAGACAAGCTTGGTGCAGTTCAAAAGGACCCTCCTCGAAAGGGCGAGTAGTATAGTCACTGATGATGAGATTGTCTCATCGAACAACAAGGTCGATGATGAGGTAACCTATTCTCTACACCTAGATACTTAGAAATATTTAGATTTAGGACTCTTATACTTAGATTCATACTTAGTTTTACTTATACATGCTTTTGATGTTAGATGTATTAGTAAGAATACATGCTTTTGATGATAGATGTATTGATGAGAATACATGCTTTTGATGATAGAAGTATTGGTGAGAATACATGCTTTTAATAATAAGCCTTGTATTGGTAAGAATACATACTTTTGATGATACATGTATTGATTAATGTACTTGTATGGTTGAGGATACTTGTACTTGTATTGATGAGAATACATGTGGGGATTGTATCATCCTTGAACACATGTTCTAAAGTGATCCGTAGACAGGTGTCTCCGAGAAAGAAGAGGGATTGTATCATCCCTGGACTTCGATCCCTGAATTGATCCGTAGACGTATGGTCTCCGAAAATGAAGTCCTTAGTGGACAGTTGATGGGATTGGATCATCCCTGGACTTTTAGTCCTAAAGAGAGCCGTAGACGTGAGGTCTCCGAGAATGAAGTCCTTAGTGGACAGTTGAGGGGATTGGATCATCCCTGGACTTTCAGTCCTAAAGAGAGCTGTAGACGTGAGGTCTCCGAGAATGAAGTCCTTAGTGGATAGTTGAGGGGATTGGATCATCCCTGGACTTTCAGTCCTAAAGAGAGCCATAGACGTATGGTCTCCGAGAAGTGGGGATTGTATCATCCCCGGACTTCAGTCCCTGAATTGATCTGTAGACGTGTGGTCTCCGAGAAGTGGGGATTGTAGCATCCCCGGACTTTGGTCTCTGAATTGATCCGTAGACGTGTGGTCTCCGAGAAGTGGGGATTGTATCATCCCTGGACTTCAATCCCTGAATTGATCCGTAGACGTGTGGTCTCCGAGAAGTGGGGATTGTATCATCCCCAGACTTTGGTCCCTGAATTGATCTGTAGACGTGTGGTCTCCGAGAAGTGGGGATTGTATCATCCCCGGACTTTGGTCCCTGAATTGATCCATAGACGTGTGGTCTCCGAGAAGTGGGGATTGTATCATCCCCGGACTTTGGTCCCTTAATTGATCCGTAGACGTGTGGTCTCCGAGAAGTGGGGATTGTATCATCCTCGGACTTTGGTCCCTGAATTGATCCGTAGACGAATGGTCTCTGAGAAAGTGATTTTTTTTTATGATGATATGGTTACTTGTATCGGTATGGATACTTGTATTGACGATGTGGTTACTTGTATCGGTATGGATACTTGTATTGATGATGTGGTTACTTGTATCAGTAGGATACTTGTATTGATGATGTGGTTACTTCTATCGGTAGGATACTTGTATTAATGATGTGGTTACTTGTATCGGTAGGATACATGTATTGATGACATGTATACTTATATTGGCATGAATACTTGTACTAATGATGTGGATACTTGTATTGTTATGGATACCTGTATTGATGATGATGTTGATGATCGTGTGATGACGATGCTGACGATCGTGTGATGACAATGCTGATGATCGTGTGATGATGATGCTGATGATCGTGTGATGACGATGCTGATGATCATGTGATGACGATGCTGATGATCGTGAGATGATGATGTTGATGATCGTGTGATGATGATGCTGATGATCATGAGATGATGATGTTGATGATCATGAGATGACGATGCTGATGATCATGAGACGACGATGTTGATCGTGTGATGACGATGTTGATGATCATGTGATGGCGATGCTGACGATCGTGAGGATTCAGATATTGATGTTGCTGTAGCTGTTTGAGTGCTGCAGAAGATAAAGACTCACTACTGAAGATGTTGATGTTCCAGTATTGAAGATGTTCCAGTAACTGGTTGAGTTACTGATGATGTTGAGAAAGCTTCCAATGATTTATAGATGTATCATGTATGATGTTGATGACTCCTTGCTCGTGCAGATGCTGTTATAATATCCTTCTCGTTAAGGGGGATTGTTGAGATATTGTAACTTCAAAGAATATTATATTTGTACTTTATTATTCTGGAGATGATTCATTCCTCCGTGAAGATCTTATTGTATATCTAGAGATGTTTATTCCTCCATTGAAATGTGGTAACTCGGGTTATTAGACTTCCCTAGTGGGGGTCGGCCCTGTATGTGTTATGTGGGTCAAAGGGTTATTAGACCACCCTAGAGGGGTCGGCCCAGTCAGTTGTAGTGGGGTATTTAACCCATTGGTTAAATACGAGCCTACGTGTTCTTGTGTAAAAGACAAGTCGAAGTAGTGTATAAATAGAGGAGGTGTATTCCTCATTTGACACACTCACTCACTTGAGGATAGCGCACTTGTGGAGGAGAGGTCTGCTATTGTGGAGGAGGAGATCATGTCTCAGGGTTTCATCTTTGTATAGTGCTGGTCATCTATATTGAAGAAGCTTTGCTGGGTTTTCTACCCCATGAGGGTTTCCGAGGATAAATCTCTGTCTCTTGTGGTTATGCTATGCTTGTTGTTTCTTCAGTGATCCTATATATGCTATTATTGTGAAATGGAATGTAATGCTGCTATTTTCCGTCTTAGCATATTAAATCTTAACATCCTACAAACACAGAGATAAGAAAGAAAAATACTATAAAATTGAAAGTAACTCTTCTTCTTCTGAATCTAATGATAAAACTTATCGTAGAAAATATAATTCTGATCAAGATAGTAGTGACAGTGACTGTGGTCCTAAAAAAAGATGTAAAAATTATGAATAAATTTCAGGAGAGTTTAAAAAGATAAAACCTACAACTTTTAATGTCGAAAATGAAAAGCGAGAGGTAGCTGAAGCATGGCTGTCTGGAATGAAGAAGTATTTTCAGTGTTATAACTGCTCGTCTCAATTAAAAGCTAAGATGGCCATATACAATCTGACCAAAAGGTAATACATTTGGTGGCAAGATATCAAAGGAGTTCAAAGTCTTAAGGACAAGAACATAAAATGGAGTGTATTTAAGAAAAAGTTTTTAACCGAACAGTATTATGAAGATAAATCAAAGGAATTTTATGATTTAAAGATGGGTTCTATGACCATGAAGGAGTTATATAGCAAATTTCTCAGCTTGTTAAGGTATGTACCTTACCTAGATGAAGAAAAAACTAAGATACAAAGGTTTCTAAGCTACTTACAATTCCACATAAAGGACATAATTGGATACGATAATCCTTCAACTCTTGAAGAAGCCATGAGGAAGACTAATTTCTTTTTTGAATAGTATAAGAGAAGAGAAGGTGTATCGAGTTGGAGGAGTAATAAATCAAGTAATTATGAGCATAAGAAGAAAACTTTTAATTTTAAGAATTATGGAGATAATAAAAATTTTAATAACAAAAATTTTCAGAATAATAATAATTACATAGGTAATGAACCACAGAATTTTAGTGCTGCAAGGAATGTGCCTAATAATAATAACAACAATAATAATAATAACAACATCATAAATGCTAAACAGAGGGCACCTTTGAAGTGTTTTGACTACAATGGACCACATACCAGAGCAAACTGCCCACTCAGAAGGAAGACAGTCAACAACATTCACACCATACAAGCGGAGCCAACAGTTGGTGATGTAGCAAGAGAAATGCCTAGGATAAATGCAGTGCTCGAAAATCGACAAGCAGGGTATTTTTTAAGGATTCTAATATTATACATAAGTATAGTATCCTAGGCGATTATTTTGGATTGAAAAAAACATGTTTATAGATAGGTAAGCGAATATTAAATATGAAACATACAATTTACTACTGAAATGTGTAAATTTTGATGAATATTATGATAAAAAAACATATTTTATGTAAACATAGGTGATATTAGAGAATAAAAATGACCAAATAGCAAATTTATGTTCTGAAAAAAGGTCAGAAAATAGCCAATTGGCAAAATTTCGCCCTTAAAAATTACCCTGTCGACAAGCAAACCATCAAACTTCTATGGTCGAGATCAAAGGTATGATACAAAACAAATCTATTTCAATTTTAATAGATCCAGGTGCAAGTTTGAGTTACATTTCACCTGATTTAGTGAATAGTCGCAAGGGAAAGGTAGAAAAATTTGATAATTCATCATTAGTTCAGCTAGCAATAGGTACTAAACGAAAAGTTACAGAATTTGTCAAAAGTTGTGATCTATTTATGAGTTAGCTGAAAATGCAAGTTAATTTGAATGTTTTGCCATTAGGGTCATATGATGTGTTAATTGGTATGGACTGGCTTGAACAACATAGAGTAGTACTTAACTGTTATGAAAAGTCTTTTACCCGTTTGAATAATGAAGGAAATACTGAAACAGTAAAAGGAATTCCTAGGAAAACATCTGTAAGACAAATTTTTGCTTTACAAGTAAAGAAAGCTGTAAGAAAGGGCTGTAAAATGTTTGTTGTGAATGTGATTAATAATGAATGTTCATCTAAGGAAGATAAGATAAAACTAGAAGATATACCCATCCTTAGGGACTTTTCTGATGTATTCCAGGAAGAAATTCGAGGACTACCTCCGAAAAGGGAACTTGATTTCACCATTGAGTTAGTGCCGGGTGCGATACCAAACTCAAAGGCTCCTTTCAGAATGAATATCCTAGAGTTAAATGAACTAAAATCTTAGATGAAAGATTTAATTGATAAGAATTACATAAGGCCAAGTGTGTCTCCTTAGGGAGCACTAGTTATCTTTGTTAAAAAGAAGAACGGTACTTTGCGACTGTGCATAGATTACTGCCAACTTAATAAAATGACTATTAAAAATCGATATCCCTTGCCCCGCATTGATGATCTATACGATTAGGTACGCGGAGCAGAGATATTCACTAAAATTGACTTAAGGTATGGATATCATCAAGTAGAATAAAGGATGAAGACATTTTCAAAACTGATTTCAAAACTCGTTATGGACATTAGAAGTTCGTAGTTATGCCTTTTGGGCTAACTAATGCACTAACAGTCTTCATGTGTTTAATGAATAACGTTCTGCATAAGTACCTAAATAAGTTTGTCATTGCATTCATTGATGAGATTCTAATTTATTCAAAAATTAAAGAAGAGCACGACAAACACTTAAGAATAATTCTGCAAGTTTTAAGAGAACATCAGCTTTATGCTAAGTTCAGTAAATGTGACTTTTATAAAGATAAAATATAGTACGTAGGTCACATAATATCTAAAGACGAAATTTCTATTGACCCAGATAAAATAAGAGCAAATAACGAGTGGCATGTCCCTAAAGACGTAACTGACGTACAATCATTTATGGGATTAACAGGTTACTACAGAAAGTTTATTGAAGGATTCTCTAGAATTAAGAATCCCATAAATTCCGTGCCGAAGAAGGGAAAGAAATTCATCTGGGATAAAAAATGTGAAGAAAGTTTTAAGAAGTTAAAATAGTTATTAACAACAACAACTATATTAAAAATTGTTGATCTTAACAAGTACTTCGTTGTATGCATCGATGCATGTAACGATGGACTTGGTGGGGTCTTAACTCAAGAAGGTCATGCTATTGCTTATGAGTCCAGAAAGTTAAAAATCCACGAGAAGAACTATGCAACTTATGATCTAGAGCTAGAAGTCATGATACATGCACTAAAAATGTGGTGTCATCACTTGATTGGAAGAAAGTTTACACAAATGACACATAACAAAGGCTTAAAATACTTGTTGGATCAAACAAATCTTAACACAAGGCAAGCTAGGTGGCTAGCTTTCCTATGCGAATACAATTTCGAGATTCAACACATTAAGGGTAAAGAAAACAAAGTTGATGATGCCTTGAGCAGAAATGCCAAATTAAATTTTGTGGCAGCAATGAACACATTTAAGACAAATCTGGAAAATCAGATCGAAGAAGGAATTAAGCAAGATGAAAATTATCAAAAATTGCATGATAAAGTTGCTGAAAATTTATCTGAAAATTTAATAACAGATTACAGCATTAATGAAAATGGCTTAATGACTTATAAAAATAGAATTTATGTACCTAATGTGTCAAAAGTTAAACTGCTGATTTTGGACGAAGTTCATAAAAGTCCATATTCAGGACACCCTGGTTATCAGAAAATGATAACTATGTTAAGAAAGGATTGTTTTTGGACCAACATGAAGAATGAAGTGGCTAAATACATAGCTAGGTGTTTTGAATGTCAGACAATTAAAGATGAACATCAACACCCAGATGGCCTATTGCAGCCATTTCCAATTCTAGAATGGAAATGAGAAATTATAAGTATCGATTTTATCATAGGTTTACCTAAGAATCTGAAACAGAATGACTCAATAATGGTGGTTGTGGATAGACTTAGTAAATATGTTCATTTTATTCCCGTTAAGACTACTTTTAAAGCTACTAAGATTGCATATGTGTTTATGAAGAAAATCTTTCGCTTACATGAATTTCCAAAGGTAATTATTTCTGATCGAGATTCCAAGTTCACTAGAAATTTTCGGACAACATTGTTTAAAGGTCTAAATACTAAATTGAATTTCAGTACTTCTTTCCATCCACAAACTCACAGACACATTGAAAGGGTTAGTAAGATTTTAGAAGACATGTTAAGAATGTGTGTTAAAGATCAGCCAACGAAGTGGGAAGATTATTTGCATTTAGATGAATTTACTTAAAATAACCATTATCAAGCATCTGCTAGACTTAGTCCATTTGAGATTTTGTATGGAAGGAAATGTAGTACTCCTATTTCTTGGGATAATCCTATTGACAGATTAATGCTAGGACCAGATTTGTTAAGAGAGATGGAGCTAACCGTGAAACAAGTACAAGGAAACTTAAAAGTTGCACAAGATAGACAAAAAAGTTATATAGATCTGAAATGAATTGAAAGAGAATTTCAGATTGGAGATGATGTCTTTGTAAAGGTAAAACCCAAGTAAAGTTCTTTTAAGCTTGGAAGTTGTGATAAACTAGCACCAAGGTACTGTGGGCCATTCGAAGTCCTATCAAGGATTGGACCAGTTGCATACTAGTTAGCCCTACTATCTAATTTAAGAATCCATAATGTTTTTCACATTTCTGTTTTAAAGAAGTATGTGCACGATGCTACTCATGTGCTGAATTGGAATGACATACAAGTGGAACCCGAAGGAGATTTTCAGGTGGAACCAGACTACATTCTCGACAAGAGGGAAATTATGCTCCCAAATCGTACCATAGGGCGGGTAAAGGTGCAATGGAAGCACCTTATCGCTGATGAAGCTATCTGGGAACTGGAAAGTAACATGCGGGTAGCATATCCAGTTCTGTTCCAGGGAGATTTGATGAAGAATAAGCAATATCGAGGACGACGTTGAGCTTAAGTGGGGGTGTTTGTAACATACCCCTTTGCTGAAACATTTTATGTTTGAAGGAAACATTATCTTAACTTGTATTGTAAAGTTTTATATTTGGCCAAGTGGCCAAGGATGACTGTAATTGCACAATATTATTATTTAATAAAATAAAATAGGAGAAAGTCACCCAAAGAGAGTGTTGAAAGAGTGTTTACTGACCCACTAGGTTGAATGGAATCTGGGGTAGAAGGCAATGGACAAATTCCAGCATCAAGAACTCAGTAACTAGTTGTTTCTATCGGACAACTCCCTTGAATTGTGGTCAAAGTTCCCTGAAAGATGGTATTAGAGATTGAGGCTCATTTATTTTGGAAACTAACCACTAAAGACCTAGGCATCTTTCTAAGCCATCGAATTCGAGCAAGGGCTCACACTTTTTCTGACGAGAAAATTGACCTTGTGGTTTTGCTATATGCACATAAGAGATTCAATGAGGGGAAGCTATTTTTTGAGTTGTAGTGTAAGTTTGTTCCACTTCTACTGAGTGCAGATTTTACTGCTGAGTGCAGAGAGTTATTTTGAGGTGTATTGCAGGTCTCCACTGATTGCTAGAAGTACAACCTGAGTGCTTTGCTTCTACACAGAGTCTTCTACCTAGTGGTTCAATAAACAGGCTTGGGGGTCCAAAGGAGCAAGTGATAGTGGTGGCTTCTTCTAGAGAAGGTTGGGAGGAATAGGCCTCTTTGGGTGTTTGTCCACCCTATCTACATTTGCAGGTTCTACTTGTTATTTAATTTCCTAAGTAGTTATAATTTATTTTCTCTAACTGTTGATTTATGATTCATTAGTTAAATGTTGATAGTTATCATCATGCAGAAGTAAATGTTTGATTTTATGATCTGATTATGATTCTATAGACTACTGAATAAGTATATGAAATGATAGAATAAATTTCTTCCTTGTTTTTTTCCACGCACTGTTTTTGTACCGTACTCTAGTACAGGGAAGGGAGATTAAAAATAGATAAATGATATACAGTGAGTAGAATGAATGAATAGACTATTTCTGTTATGTCTTTCTTGGAATTTCCCTTATCTGATATATTTTACAATTTAAATTATCTTATGTTGTAGCCATAGATAAACATAGAAATAATCGTTTTATTTAAATATTGTAATATTTTCCCTTCACAGTAGCAAAGTAAAACGTATAAATGTTTCCATATTCTGCACAAAAAACTTGTGTTTAGTTTTATATTAATTGGCTCTTTACAGAAGAGAATAATGTATATTCTCCTATTATATTCTGATCATTCGAATACCCTATTAATACATATTAGTATTTTTCAATACAGCATTGAAACTGTCACTGTAGAGCTTCATTAACATTTATGCTCTTTTATCATTTATATCATAGATCAAATAAAACATAGCACAACTTCTATTTTGGACGAATGTCCTAATGTCCAAATCCTTGTTAATTTCTTTAAATAAGCTAAGTAAACTTTCTTTATCAAAGAAAATAGAAAGACATAGTTGATTTACATGTACTTTTTATTTATTTCAAAACCCTATCACTTATACCATAAGTAAAACAAAATAATACTATTGTTGGTTAGGGTTTCACAATCCTTTTAATTGAAGCCTTTCAACTGTGAACAACACAGAAATCGTTTAAGAAGGTTTTCGAACCAAGGTATTATGCCTTGTATATTACTAACAAACTCACCTCCTCTACAAACTTAACCAAAACATAGAAACCATATCGACCAAGAAGACAGTTGAAACGCTTCAACAAACCTAAGATTGTTGATGTAATTGTAACTTTGGAATATTTCACCTTTGTATATTGTACTCCTATAGAGATGTTATTATTCCTCTATACAGAAGTGTCGTCATTTGTATTGACAATTGTCGCAACTTGCATTTGATGGGTTATTAGACCACCAAGTGTGGGGTCGGCCCTGGTTAGTATTACCATGGGTTATTAGACCGAGTTAGACAAGTCGGCCGTGCTAGTTTATTAGGCAGGTTAGGTCATGTATAAACAGAGTGTGGGAGGCACTCTATTTCCTCATCTCATTATTCACTTCTACACTCATCAGAAATTGGTGCACAAGTGAGGAAGGAGGAGTAGCTACTAGGAGGACTATCTCTTGTACTTGGGTTGTATCATTGCTCTTTCTATCTCTGAGGAAGTTGTGGGGTTTTTCACCTTTATGGTTTTCTCCAGTGAAACTCTATGTGTCTATTGTCTCATGTGATTGCTTGGTGTGATTGATATGATTGATATGATGTACATGTTATTCTTTGAGTAAATATCCTAGAGTTTATTGAATTAATGCTCAAAAATTAACATGGTATCAGAGCTAACCTAAGAAGAAGACACTATGTAGTTGCAGAAGCTATGGCTTCTTGTTTATTGGGTTTCCCTCCACTAATATTGAAAGGCAGTAGGGTATTTTGACTCTCCTGAGAAAGGCACATCTTTTTGTCCAATCAGAATTCAATTCTGGGCACTTTCATTTTTGGCCCTAAAAATTAGGGTTTCCATAGAAATAGGAATTTCTGAATTCTAAGACCATAGCTGGAAGCTCCTTGGAAAAATCAAATTTTAGAGCTTTGGATCAAACTTTTTGGTTGGATGAAGCTGTGGGAAACTCAAACCCTAATTCAGGGACCTCCCTAGTGAATCCGAGAGACTAAAAGGAATTTCTAAAGGGTGAAACTTTATAGATTTCAAATTCTAAATATACCTGGATGATCAGCTCATCAAGGCGCATCTTTCTATCCTTTCAAAATTTTGAAATTCACACTTTGAATTTTTAGGGTTTCTCTAACAAAACGTAATCGAGCACAAGATCCAGATTTCTGCAAATCAAGTGATAAGACCTAAATCTTTTCTATTTCCATTTGAAGTACTCTTTAATATGTCTCACCACACCAAGCTTGAGGATAAGCTTGAAGGGGTTGATAACTTCCGAGCATGGAAGTATAGGATTGGGTTAATCGTGGAAGAAAATGAGTTGGAAACTTATATAAGTGAAGAGGTCCCGATCCCAAAGGGAGAAGAGGCTAAGGCCTTACATAAGAATAAATTTGTCAAGGCAAAGAGAATAATTGTTGATTCCATAAAAGATCATCTCAGGACCAAGCTATTTGAAGGGAAGAACATAAATCGGAAGATGACTCTGCGGAACCAATTGAAAGGGGTAAAGCTTCAGAATGGAGAGACCATTCAATCTTATTTTCTAAGGTCTCTTAGATCAAGGAACAACTTGAAGCTATGGATGAAGTAGTGGACAATTGTGAAGTTGTCATGACCACTTTGAATGGCCTACCTAGGTCATGGGACTCCTTCATCCAAGGAATCTGTGCAAGAAGAAAACTGATATCCTTCAGTAGGATGTGGAAAGAATGCTCTCAAGAAGAAGCAAGGCTTGTGGCCCAAGAAGAAAAGATGGGCAATGAAGATCAAGCTCTCACAGTACATGCCAAGAAAGGAAAGTTCAAGAAGGAGAAATCTCATAGGAAATCTTCTCACCATACACATAGGGAGAACTCTAAGAATACCTCCCATGGTAGATGCTTCACAAGTAATTAGAAGGGACACTTTGCTCGAGATTGTCAAAAGAACAAAAGAGATTCCAACATCAATAAGAAGAAGGGCAACAAGAAAAGATAGATCATGCTCATGCTGCTGAGGATGATGAACCTCTCAAGAAGAAGGCTAGAGTAGAAAGTGATGACTCATCAAGTGAGGATGAATATGTTCTAATCTCTGCTCCCACAGGTACTATCTCTCATGGATGTAATGATTGGCTTATTGATAGTGGGGCTTCCAAACACATGACTGGGTTTAAATAATCCTTTGTAAATTTATCTGAACATGAGTCACCCGATAAAGTGAAACTTGGGGATGACTATCAATATCCTATTAAGGGAAGTAGTGAAGCATCCTAAAACCTAGACTCTGGGAAGTCTTTGAAGATTAAAGATGTTCTATATGTACTTGGGCTCAAGAAGAACCTACTCTCCATATCTGCATTGGATGAAAAAGGAATGAGGGTTGCATTTGTAGATGGCCAAGTCCTAATGTGGCCAAAGGGTAAAACTATAGATGATGCAGTAGTGATTGGAGAGCAAGAGGGAGGATTATACAAATTGAAGGGACAACCTGAACATGCCATGGTACATGAATCCATGGATCCAAGTGAACTCTGGCATAGAAGGCTTGCACATGTGCACTATAGGGCACTACCAATTGCAAGTAAAGTTGTAGAGGGTCTTCCTGAAATCAAGAGAAAGCATGAAGGTGTTTGCAAAGGATGTGCAAAAGGAAAGAACATTAAGAAGGCATTTCCAAATAGTGAAAGAAAAGCAAAAGGGATCTTGGAAATTATTCACTCCGATGTATGCGGTTCGATGTCATCCAGTTCTCTTAGTGGGTATACTATGTCTCTTTCATTGATGATTTCTCTAGGAAGGCTTGGGTTTATTTCTTAAAGAACAAAGATGAAGTGTTTGATAAGTTCAAGGAATTCAAAGCCTTGATAGAAAATCAAACTGATAAGAAGATCAAGACATTCAGATCCGACAATAGCGGAGAATTCACTTCAGGTGATTTCAAGAAGTTATGCAGTGATTCGGGGATTAAGAGGGAGTTTACTTCTCCCTACAATCCACAACAAAATGGGGTTGGAGAAAGAAAGAATAGAACAATCATGGAAGCAGCATGGGCGATGTTGCATGACCAGGATCTGCCTATGCATCTATGGGCAGAAGTAGCTAGGACAACTATATATGTGCAGAACATAACACCTCACAGGATATTGAACAACAAGACACAAGAAGAGGTATTATCTGGTAAGAAAACCAAAGTCGGCCATCTCAGAATATTTGGTTGTCCAATGTACACTCATATTCCAAAGGAAAAGAGGACAAAGCTAGATCCTTTGGGAAAGAAGGGCATCTTTGTGGGGTACAGTTAAAGATCCAAGGCTTACAGAATATACTTTCCAGGGTTCAAGAAGATTGATGTCAGCAGGGATGTAACATTTGATGAGGACTTAGCTTACATCAAATCAAAGAAGGCACCTGTTGAAGATCATGAAGAACCAAAGGAAAACAGATTCCAAGACACCACCATGACTGAATCAATTCTATAAGTAGATCGTGAAGTTAAAGATCCGTAAGAACCTGTAGATCCACCTCGTGAGAAGAACTCTCATAAGAGGAATCCTACATGGGCTAGAGAGCTCATTCAAGATGCAGAAAGATATGGCATTCCAGAAGAAGAACACAGAGAAAGGAAGAGGACTAGATCACATACCAGTTATGTTTCCCTACTCTATGATATTATGAACAAAGAACCTTCCAATTACAAAGAAGCAGTGGAAAAGAAAGAATGGAAGCATGCCATAGTCGAGGAATACTAATCGATCATGAAGAATGATATTTGGGATGTAGTCCCAAGACATGATGGGAAGTCTGTTGTGACTTCCAAGTGGATCTACAAGATCAAGCATGCTACAGATGGTAGCGTAGAAAAGTACAAAGAGAGATTTGTAGCTCGTGGCTTCTCCCAGAAAGAGGGAATAGACTATGAAGAAACTGTTGCTCCTATAGCCAGGTACACTTCCATCAGATCAGTACTTGCCCCGACTATAGTGATGAAATGGAACATACACAAGATGGATGTCAAGACAACTTTTATGAATGGTGTAGTCGAGGAGGTAGTGTATGTGGAGCAGCCACTTGGTTTTGAGACACATGACAGGGAGTCATATGTGTGCAGGTTAAAGAAAGCCTTGTATGGCTTGAAACAAGCTCCTAGGACTTGGTATGGTAGGATAGATAGCTTTCTATCCAGTTTGGGCTTTACCAAGAGTAAAGTGGATTCCAACCTTTATTACAAGGTTGAGGAAGGAAATCCTATGATACTACTTCTGTATGTGGATGACCTGTTTCTTAAAGGTGAGGATAGATTGATTGCCGATACCAAGAGGAAGCTTGCTGCCGAGTTCGAGATGAAGGACTTAGGGATGATGCACTATTTTCTAGGCATTGAGGTGTGGCAGAGTGTAGATGTGATCTTCCTTGGACAAGGGAAGTATGCAGTGGAGATCCTGAAGAGGTTTGGGATGTTGGACTGCCAGGCCATGGCCACACCTATGGCATCGAACTTGAAGCTTCTATGTGATGCTTCACCTAAGCTGCTTGATGTCACAGTGTATCATCAGATGATTAGGTCCTTGATGTACCTGATGAACATGAGACCAGATATTTTCTTTGCTGTGAACACATTTTGCCAGTTCCTGACGGATCCCAGAGGTGTTCACCTGGTTGTTGTAAATCATATTTCGAGGTATCTGAAGGGTACAATTAATTATGGGCTCAAGTATGATGTGAATCAAAAGTTTAACCTACAGGGTTATGTTGATTCGGACTGGGCAGGCAGTGCTGTAGATAGGAAGAGCACTTCTGGGTGTTGATTCATTATGGGATCAGGTGTTATCTCTTGGTTTAGTAGGAAGGAGTCCTGCGTAGCACTTAGTACAGCCAAAGCAGAGTATGTTGCAGCTTGTTCAGCTAGTTGTGAGGCAGTATGGCTCTGGAAGATACTGTATGACTTATTTGATCTCCCACTGGAGGCTACAGGTATCTTTTGTGATAACCAAAGTTGTGTTAAGCTGTCTAAGAATCCAGTGTTCCACGAGAGGTTGAAGCACATTGAGATCAAATATCACTATATTAGGGGTATGGTGCAATGTAATGTCCCAAAAATTAGAAAAAATAAATAAAAATTCTTCTTCTTACTAGTCTACCACACCTAGACCATGTCAATTTAGAATTAGCTTCAGCACTGTAATGGTACTTGATTTTACTAATTTGAAAAAGGGTTTAAAGAACCTATCAAAAGTGGTTCTCTTGTCAATCATGTTTTCTATGCGGAAAAGTTGTATTGCTATAAAAAAAATAACTTGAAGTCTCTCTTTCCTTCGTACTTTCAAATATGTGATGGAACTGTATGATTGAAATGTATGTTTGAAATGTCAACTATCCAATCTCAGGCTTGATACAATTGATGAGGGAAGTCGATTCACCCTGAGTCTCTAGATTTTAAATAAACACTTTTGGTGAAATCGCCGAGAGGTAAGGTGTGAATAAGGGAGCTTATGGACTTACTTAGAAATTTTGCTAATGTTGATTTAAACGTGGTCTTCTCATGCAGGTTTCACTTGGTGATCCCAAAGTTTGGTAACTATCCTATGTAAAAATCCTAGCAATGACATCCTCCTTAAAGTTTCATGTGAAGGGTTTGAGAACTATTAACTTGTGACAAAAGTGTTAGGGGTAATGTTACTAATCCCAACTATATGCATAACTTTGATGAGGTAAATCGAGAGGTGGTACTATGTGGTGGTTGCAAGTCTTAAATGCACAAAATAGAGGTCACGTGGCCTTAGTCCAGCTGGACCATAAGCATTTGTGTCGATGGTTTGGCTCTTTAATGTTCATTTTGTTGATTTTGGTGACTGAGAGGGGGAACCATAGCTCATCAAAGGCAGCTACGCCTGGCCTAAGCTATGCTCATGGCCAAGGTAGCATCGGTGTTATCAGTAAGCATTGTCATCCAAGAACTTCCCTAGGTAACTATGAGGACGAAAGAGTAAATGGTTTAATTCTTGTATTTAAACTTTGTTTCAAGTGAATGCATAGGTCTAAACGCTAACCGGATTGTTTCTCTTGACAGGTGCGAAGGTCGTGATGTAGAATCTCTACGTTTTGAGTTGGGCCTCTCTGTTGTTTGCGTTTCAGCTCTTAGCTGGTAAGTCCAGGGTTTAATCACCCTTCACCCTGTCCATCTCGGTGGTTTTTCAAAGGAGTGTTTACTAAATGTATTGGGGGTTTTAGTGAAGCCTTTGGCTCACACAATCTAGTAAACACCATGGCAGTCACCTTTGGCTTGACCTACAGTTTGTTTCTCGATTGTAAATAATGACTTGATACTTGAGTGGATTCAGGATTTTGGTTGTTTTCAATGTAATTCGTGCCTCTGAGATTCTGGGTTTCCTAGAACTATTAGTTCCTGTATGTAAATATAGATCTTGCCCGTGGGGTTTTGAACTGAAGAAGGGACACTGCATTTTTACTTTGGACATTTCTGAAAGACTATGTGAAGGTTTTATGGCTACCGTGTTTTCATTTTTAAAGCTCTGTATTCCCCAATTTCTAAATGGCAGCTGTGTTTGTTTTGGGAAAGAAAGATTCCATGCTAAGGGAAAGTATGTATGTTCCCTGTCGTTACTCTGTTATGCGTCTTCTCCTCTCTATGAAGTAAGCGGGGGTTTACAATGAAAGAATGGTTTATTTCCCGTTGCGAGTCGTTTTGTATTTCTAGAATAAATAAAGAGTCTGTAGAACGTTTTACTACTTGTGGCACTTTTATCCATTGATTAGTTTAAAAGAATGTTCATGGAAGCAAGGATTATGTTACAAGGTTTGTTTATCCAGGACTGTGTTTGTTTAAGATGATGGTCCTCCAATGTTCTATTCTAAGTGAAAACGATTCTTTAAACTCCATAGAGTATACCAAGTCTACGTTTTTGGTATGGGTGAATGGTAACCTTGTCTTGGTTGTTGTGTTCTTTTAAGAAATAAAATGGAGTTTGCAACAGCCTACTCGATTGTAATTTTGGTAGTGTTTAACTTCTAGCCATTCGTACCTCTTATGGAATCTATTCATTATTTTTTTTAATTGTTTGCATGAATGAAATGGGTAGCTAAGTAGAATGTACTGCGAATGCTTAAGTTTCATAATTCGTTGAAATGAGTACTTTGATTTAGGATAGGGTTCGAAACATGAACCCTGGGCATTTTGCAACTTGATTTTAAAAGGAGAAACATAATACTAAAGAGTTATGAAACTATGTGTGGATACGAACTTTCTGGTAATACTCGTGGTGTTTTTGCTTTCATAAAATGTTTGGCTACAGTTTGGGAAAAATTGTAGAGATGTTTGATAAAAGAAATATGTGAAGTGTGTGAATGTGTCGATACCTATTTGATTTTTGATTCAAGTCTATTTTGTAAACAATTCTTAGAAAGAAATTCCAGAAGTTAAATGGCAGAGACGTATGTAAATAAATTACGATTTCAATTGTAAGCTCAAATATTTTTTAAAGATCTAATAACCCTAATTTGAACAAAATTACTCATAGGACAACAATAGAGAAGCACAATAATATTTATCAAGTTCTCAGCTTTGTAATGTCTAGCAAAGGCTAGCTGGGCTAGGCCTGCTAGACATCAAATTTTCCTAGGAAGAAATACTAAATCTGAAACGTATCTAGGGTTTAGAATCTAACATAATGATGGGAAAATGAATTAGTCTAGGAGCCTAAATTACCTACTTAACCTGTATATAAAACTTTGAGCAGAACGGTTTATAAATCGTACCTAGTGGCCTTGAAGTTGTAGCTTGCTCCTGTAGAAACCTACACACTTAATCAGTAGTTAGTGAAAATCTTTTGAGGTAGGTCTGACTTATCAGGATGAGCTTCTGTTGGATAACTTTCGGGCTACCACATTCCTCCCAAACTTGACCCCTGAACCATTCCCGGTTCTATCTGGATCCCCCTGAGCTTGGTTCCAAAATGCAATGAGAGAGAGAGAAATCCCAAGCCCACTGCTTGTTCAAGTCTGGAAATTATTGAGGTGAGGCTACTTCAGTTTCTTGAAGCAGAAATTTTTTACTCTCATTACCATCAGGGAAAACTTTAAGTATCTAATATTTATCCTAGAGTATAGAAAGGGAGGCGAATATTGTATTGAGTATCTATTTTAAGGTAGGCGAATCTTTCAATTTTTTTAAGGAAAAGTATACCAACTTTGCGAATAATCCCTTATTGAAAAAAGTAATTAGGCGAAATTCTCTAATTAAACAATTTACAATGAACGAATATTCATGGTATGTGTTTTTGTGTTTGGCAAAAATTTGCACTCTAAATCTCATCAATGTTATATCTAATATTCATATTCCTTTTCCAATTTACTTCTTATGTGAGTGTTTTTCATTGTTTTCTTACACTATCATTCCTCTTGGAAATTATTTATTGTACCAAAAGATGCTAATCCATTTTAATTCCACCCATGGGATATTTAATATACATTATCGAATTCAAACAAATAGTGTAATTATATATATACACTACACTTAAACAATCATTCAAAATAACCAAAAGAGACGTCCAATGAAAAAAGACACAAAAATTACCATGGGAAAAACTCTCCCCACCAAAAAAAACTAAATCCAGAGCCAATTAAAAGTGATCTCCTATTTACATTTACAATTTTTTCTTCACAATAGCATATAACTTACAACTTACAATGAAAGATTAACTTATTTCATCTAATGTTCCTCCATTTATACACTAAATACTTCATATAATGTGTGCAAGTATACACATTCATCAGTCATAACTAAGAATTCCATGTATTTGTTTCATCTTCCAAATCACTAAGATGGTTGAAAGATAAACCCTCAGATTTATCAAAACTATCTTCATCATCCAATTCATTTTCTGAATCAAAATCTTTCAAAGAGTCAGTGATATTTCTCCCCCCTCTTCTTCTACATTCAGATGTCCAAAGTGCTAATGCTCTCTCATAAGGAAAGTTGTTGACATCATAATTTGATACATACAAACAAACACAAGAGATGAGGTTATTGTCCAATCTATTCCTCAACTTGAACTTTAAAAATGAAACCAAGCTGAAAATCCTTTCATCCTCTATAGAGCCCAAAATCATAGTTTGGTACAAGTCAACCAATTTGAAATATTCAGACATGTGCTCCTTCAAAGTATCACTCATGTCTAACTTTTCCCATAATCTTGTGATAGACCCATTTGAAAATAAACAATAAAAATCTTAAAACCCATTTATATAATTATGTGAGTTATAAACATCAACTCACTATAATAAAATGAAAAATATCATTTGTATTATAGAAAGATAAAACCTATAAAAATATTAAATAAAACTATTATAAAAGTAAGTTGAATCATAAAAATCCAATACCCATTAATCCTAATGTATGACTAATATCAACTTACTATAATATAAATAAGAAACCATGAAGATAATACTTATAAAAACATATTACTACTTATGTTGTATATTATAAGAAACAATGAAGATAATACTTATAAAAACATCTTACTACTTATGTTATGAGGATACATATTATTAAAAATTCTAAAAAGAAACTATAATTTCACTGAAAGCATTTTTGTCTCTTATCTCTTATTGTTACTATTATTGCTTGGAGACATAAATGCTTGTTCTAACATCTATGTTGTTATATTCTTCGCAGAAAAGAAACACACGAGTCTGGCTTGTCAAATAGATCAACCTGCTCTACAATTTGGAAGCTCTTTGTAAAGAGTCTCATAGAATTTAGGGTTGAACGCTAAACTCTAATGGATTATGGTAGGTCATGTTTTACCAGTCTCATTGCAGTTGTAGCTTTTCTTGAAAACAACAACTCATCCACAAAGAGCAAGTAAAAGAGGAGGACGAGTTTAGCCAATGCACTATTTTCTCCATAATCCAAAAGGGAACTTTTATATAGTAATAATTGATGCTTATAAAAACTTTTGTTTTATACCATCCACCTAAAAACCCTGCATGCAGGAGGGCCACTCGCCTTACTTCTCGAGAAAGGCTCGACTGCGTTAATGCTAAAAAATCCTGCTATAATAAAGACTGGGCTCTGTACTTAGGAATAACTGCCATAGCTAGGTCACTCATTGCATCCCCGAAACTTGAGTGAGAAGCGAGATGGGTGGATACCAATTCCATCAACTACGACCAAGAAATCAATATGCTCTCAAAGTGCTTCTCCCTCTTTTAGTAATGGTGGGGCCGAGTGCCCTTTGGGGAATGAGAAAAATATGAATAAGCATGGAAAGATGATGTTAGATGGAGGATCACATAAGCAATCTGCTTCTGAAGGCAGAGGTTCCAAATTTGAACACGGTGGCAGCACATCACAAACTAGTCAAGAAAGCTCTGGTATAGCTATGAGCATGCCTCTAGAATCACAGTTTTGTCTAGGTGAAAAAGTTGATAGTATGAGAGAAGCAGATATGAACGCTAATAGAAATGTTCGTGAAACCCAATCTCTTTCTTCTGTTAATGTTGTGACCAAAGGGGTTGATAGAAGGCTTGAGGAAACTCATGGGTGTCAGAATTTTGATCACGGCACCAAAAGATTTAGGAACGATGACAGAAGCAAGCTTCAAGGATTTGAAAATACAATTGATTTTTCTTCATACAACCATAGCTCCGCCATAGGTGGTAGGTATTTGCATGACGATTTCACTCCTTGACAGTTTGGAAGTGTTGGTGTGTCTTTAACGTTGGGTCTACGCCACAGTGGAGGTCAAGAGAAGTACAACAATGGTCTTTATTTAACTAGAGGTGATTCAGCACCATATTCCAATCACCATTATAATATCCACGACAGTCATGATCAAGGCTACGGAAGTGGCTTTGATGCGCAAGACATGCAGTTCAGAAAGCACGTAGGAAGTCAGTTGTTGTATTGATTTAGTGGCTTAATTAGGAATCATAGAAACACTTAGGAGTTTCTTGCAGAAGATGACATCTTAATGCAGACATACAACATCTCAAAATATGTCAAACGAGTTGAGAGTTTCAACTTTCAACTCCCCATCTCGCTCTGTACAAATTAACCCGAAGGAATCAGGTTGCTTGCTATTTAAAATTGTGAAAAAAATATTGTAATATGTCTAGTTCTTAAGCCTAATACCAGCTTGGCCAAAGTGGTCACTGACATTTAATGCTGATGATCATGAATATTGATGTTGATTAATGCAGCAGCAACAATATTGCATTCATCGCAGCTGAATAAGTTGCATTTATTCCCAGGTAAGAAATAGTATTTGACTCCACTAAAAGAAAGTTTATGACAAGTTATAATGAATGTAATTCCTTGGTAGACCTGTGGATTCTCTTAGTGAATCTAGGTTTCAGTCTTTTATGTAATTTTTGCTTTGGCAGATTGCTCATGTTTGAAAAACAAACTAAGGACCAAAAAAGAGTAATCCTACATCAAATAAGTTGTAGCCAAAGCTGAATGTCTTGAAATTCAAGTTGGAAGCACTACTTTTCAAGGGTGGTGAGAACCACATAATCCTTTCCCAATCTAGACCACGGTGTCTATGTGAATTCCATACAATAACACCCCTAGATATATGTATGATGTGACGATCTCCACCATCTCACTTCTGTAGGGGAGAATCACTTGATTTGCCCTTGCTTGGAGATGTTGAAAGCTTGGATTTCTATTTTTCTTCAAATTTAATTAAAGCCCATGAGTATTACAAAAAGATCCAAAAGATCTATTTGTATTTAGAGACCCTTCATTAAGTGAGACCTCAAAAAATGTCATTCATAAATAGAAGGATGACTAAAAGAAACTCCATAGAGCTAGCAACTATCAATGGCATTGAAGGTACCTGATAAGGTTTTTACTAGCCTATCAAATTAAGTAATGCTCAAAAAGTGTAGGACAGAGAAGGAAACTTTGTTTAACTCAAATAGTATTTTGAACTCCCTCAAACTTAGCAATGTTTGTACATACCCTACAAATGATGGATTCACAAGGAATCTTCACAAGCAATACCACCAAGGTTGAAAGATCTATAACCTTATGCATGTTGATTATAAAATGTCAAAGAACTGTGTCAAATGCCTTATCAAAATCAACATAACAACAATATACTTTGAGCTTGTTTTCCTTGGCCTCTTCAATAATAGAAATCACAGTGAAGATATGATCACTAGTTTGATGGTTCCTCCTAACCTTACCAGTCCTTAGGCCCTCGATCACTTTCTCTCTTCACATTTCTACACCAGTAAATGTATATGTCTAAAACTGTGGTGAAGCCCTTAACCAAGCTAAGCGAACCATAATAGTATAATACTTGCTAAGGTCATTATGCTCTCTATTTTTATAAATGGGATGTATCCTCTAGTCCAATTTTTTAGACCTTTTTATGTTCATGATGTGAACTAAAATATATAGCTATAAAAGATTAGATCTTCCCCTGTACCCCATTTATTTATTTTTTATAATTTTTAAATGCTTCAATCTCAGCTTTCCTTATTACACTTCAATCAATAGTGTCCTTGTGAAATCATCATGATGGAATTCCCCTAATTCATATTGAATCGTAATAAGATTGTTACATTGCACCCATTTAAGGCCTTCAAATCAATTTTGAGAGCAACTGAGTTTAATAGGAACATATGGGAAATTGACTCTCAAGGAAATTGAATACATGGGAAATTCTTAAAACTATTAATCATGTTGAATGTTGAATGGGACCTTAGGCATGTGACCTTTCTGGTTGATCACATTTACTATACGCAACAATTTAAAAAACCTAGGAACAGACAAAAGAGACTTTTTTCTTCGTAATGGCCATAAGGAAATGGACCTAACAGTGGCCAGTTGGATGGCTGGAATAGGGATTAAACCAAAATTGAAACTAAGCTTCTCCATATTTAAATTTGAGATAACAAAATATGCTACAAAGCAGAAACTCAAAATCTCTGAAGAAATGACTAAAGAAATATGAAGGGAAATGAATGCAACTAGCTTGAGGCATGCAGGGGAAATAATGGTAGTTAGCAGGTGCTTGGAGGAGGCAGTCTTGTAGCTGTGGTCCAAGATGGTTTTTCCTAATTGACAATTCGAAATACTCCACTGGCATGTTAGTAGTTTGCAACAATACCTGGCCAATCTTCCAATAAAGAGAAAAAGTGGGAAGGCCCTGAAGGAGGAGTCTGCCCTCAAGCTAAGAAGAAGTATCCACTTCCAGCATCAACATAAACAAGCCCTCTTATTCTTCCCTAGTAGACATTGAGCAATAAAACCTATCACCATGGAGGCAAATGATCATCATAAACAATGTTTGGAGGAAGAACGTTGCATTTTTGTAATGGCAATGGGCCCCTACGTATTTTTTAGATAGATATGTGTGTATAGTGATAATTGATGCTTATAAAAACTTTTGTTGTATACCATCCGCCTAAAAAACCTGCATGCAGAGACGCCTGTCACTTCGGGCCACTTGCCTTACTTCTCGAGAAAGGATCGACTGCGTTAATGCTAAAAACTCCTGCTATAATAAAGACTGGACTCTGCACTTAGGACTAACCGCCATAGCTAGGTCACTCATTGCATCCCCGAAACTCGAGTGAGAAGCGAGATGGGTGGATACCAATTCCATCAACTACTACCGGTAAATCAATATGCTCTCAGAGTGCTTCTCCCTCTTTTAGTAATGGTGGGGGCCAAGTGCCCTTTGGGGAATGAGAAAAATATGAATAAGCATGCAAATTAGATGATGTCAGATGGAGGATCAGATAAGCAATCTGCTAATCTGCTTCTGAAGGCGGAGGTTCCAAATTTGAACACAGTGGCAGCACATCACAAACTGATCAAGAAAGCTCTGGTATAGCTATGAGCATGCCTCTAGAATCACAGTTTTGTCCAAGTGAAAAAGTTGATAGTATGAGAGAAGCAGATATGAACGCTAATAGAAATGTTCGTGAAACCCAATCTCTTTCTTCTGTTAATGTTGCGACCAGAGGGGTTGATAGAAGGCTTGAGGAAACTCATGGGTGTCAGAATTTTGATCACGGCACCAAAATATTTAGGAACGATGACAGAAGCAAGTTTCAAGGCTTTGAAAATACAATTGATTTTTCTTCATACAACCATAGCTTTGCCATAGGTGGTAGGTATTTGCATGACGATTTCACTCCTTGACAGTTTGGAAGTGTTGGTGTGTCATTAACGTTGGGTCTGTGCCACAGTGGAGGTTAAGAGAAGTACGACAATGGTCTTTATTTATCTAGAGATGGTTCAGCACCAGATTCCAATCACCATTAATATATCCATGACAGTCATGATCAAGGCTACCGAAGTGGCTTTGATGCCCAAGACATGCAGTTCAGAAAGCACGTAGGAAGTCAGCTCTTGCATTGAGTTAGTGGCTTAATTAGGAATCATAGAAACACTTAGGAGTTTCTTGTGCCATTTCAAATGCTGGAAGCAACAAAAACAAACTCCACTCTCCAGGCAACAAGTTCCACACATCAACTTTCCCGACTCCAATAGTTTGCAGCTCCATGTTTGCACCATGATAAAATTTAGGGTTTTGAAACTCGCAATTTCAGGGAAATTTCTCTTCCAAATTGAACAACAACAATATATCCATTAAGCCATAGCTCTTCACACTTTAAATCGTTACAAAATTAAAACACTACCAGCGGCTAGACTGAGTTATGGAGGCATGCATTTCAGATGGAGAGGAAGTAGGAATTCATGAGATCGCAGAGGTGGCAGCTCGTCTCAAGATCCAAATGGTACAATTTTCTGGCTTCAATTTTAAAGCCGAGATGGAGGAGGTCGCAGCCTTCACCAAAGGAACACAATCCTACAGCGATCAGGTCGCATCACAATGACCAGCAGGTCTTCTCACAACACTCAATGCAGTTTGCATGCTTCAATGGTCGCTATGCATGCATTGGACGCAGTATCCAAAGGCAGCCTCAATCTTCTCAACGCAGGTCACAATTTCAAAATCTACGATCTCCAACACAGCAGAACAAACGTGGAGATGGATAGTAGCAGAGATTTTGCAGCCCTCAGAATCGCGGAGACAAGCATGATAGATAAATAGCAGCTCTTAATACAGTTAACAATGTTGAGGTCACATCCCATAAAATGGCATCTCCATGATTTTCAACGTAAAAACCTCCTCGATATGGAGTCTATGCAACTTATGAGTCTTCACAAACTTCGCTCAGAGCTCGCAGCCTTGGTAAGGGCGTAGCTTCAACCTTCAACCTAGATTTATGTGGAGAAAAGTCGCAGCACTAATGAGGAGGGTGTTACACATCAAGCAGAGCGAAATACAGGTTAGTGGAGAATTGATTATGGCAGAACGGATCACTGAGAGACCTCAGCAGGAAGGACTGAGCAATCAGACAATCGAGCAGAGGACATAGGTGCAGGTAACGCTTGAGCAGGGTTAGCATTAAAATATTTCAAAGATGACAGTATAGTGGCAGGTCGATAGAGTTGGAAGCACCCACAGAAAAGGAAGACTGTAGGCATGAAAATAATCTTTCAGGAAGACAGAATTCTGAGCGCACAGGCCAGACTGAACAGGACAGAACCTGGTGGCTCTCATACCAAATGGTAAAGAAATAGGACCAACTAAATATCTATTTCACATAAACCTTTCTTATTTGAATTTACTATTTTTTAAAGCTACACAAACAATTCAAGATTAGACTATAAAAACATTAAAACTACATACCTTAACTCGTTGTAAAAATAGTTAGCAAGAATATAGAACCCTTGTCCCTCGTGATGGCGAAAATTTATGCCCTTTGCTTGAAAATAGGCGAGTATGATTCCAGAGTTTTTTTAACCCCAAAAAAATAGGCGAATATGACTCCAAATTTTTCTTGAATTAAGTAGGGGAGTCTTGAATTAGGATTGTTGGAACAATAGCTTCTTTAAAATAAATAATTAATATTCAATTAGAAGAAACTAATTACTAACTAGTTCTCTTGAACTAAGACTCTTCCTTTGTTTTAGTTATGAGTGATTAATTAAAATTTTCATAATATTTATGATAACAGTACTTATCATAATAATAATTTTACCTCCACTTAATTGTTAATACATTATTTATTTTAATAATAAATAATGGTAGTAATGATCATAATTATCATGATAGTATTTAATCACATCAATATTTAATTAAATTCTTAATAATAATAATAATAATAATAAATCTTGTTTCTTCACAAGATACTTTGTGTTTAACAAATTAGGGATAGGGTCCACTTCTTTGGACGGTCTTTCAGTGGCTTGGATAGGCACCTCTACTCTCTCCCTTGCATGTCTGATTCCCTCATTTAGCATGGTAGCTCCGGCAGTAGGTGATGATAGATAAAAGATGAATAATTTAACTAGATTACATAGATGTGATAAAAGTGCTCTTCCAAGTCTTTCCGACTCAACATTTTGAGATTCTGTAACCCCGAGTGCTCTTCAGAGCTTTTTAACTCAACACTCTCACATGGGTATTACTCTAGTGCAATTCCAGAGCCTTTGCTCAACACTAGTGCTAGAATATGATTGTGAGGTACATCTAGAATATTTATGTTTCCTAGGATACGGTATTCATTTATCAAGCTTGGAGTGCTCCAGGGATGATGCCCAACACTCAATGTACATCGAGGATTACTCCCAATACATAATATTTCCTCTAGGTACATCAGGGCTTTTGCCTAGTAGGTCATCCATGTGTTCCTGAGTCCATGCTCAACACATCATATAAGGCAATCATGTCATTCACATCACTGCACAGTATGTAATAAAAGATCATCTCAGTATATTAGGGTTTTGTACCCACATTATATGGTAAAAACATGAATCAAAACATTGGGGCTTCCTTGCCCAGTATATAATCAAATAATGAAATTCAATCAGGGTCCATGCCCAATATGTTAGTCTACAAAAGAATAAATCATATGCACTAGGGATTATGCCCAATAATAAAAATAAATCATAGCTGCTGGGGCCGTGGCCCAATATAACATCATAAAATAGTTAGTCCAAAATTCGGGATATTACATCCCTCCCTGCTTAGAACAACACCATCTTGGTGTTTCTAGGGACTAGGAATGAAGTCATGAAACAAGGCAAGGTATGCCTCTTTCATGGTGACCTCATTCTCCCAAGTAGCCTCATCTGGTCCAAAGTGCCTCCATTGCACTTTCAGCTGAGTAATGGTCCTCCTCCTAAGACAGACCTCTCTCTTGTCCAGGATATGGATGGGTTCTAGTGTGAACTCCCCTTCAGGCTGTTAAATTTTCAGAATTTACTTCAATCTGATCTAGGATCTTAACTGAGAGAACAACATGTAAAAGAAATCTACAGCATATCAATCATGGACACAATAATGCAAGCACAGAAGAGACACAGAGTTTACTTGGGGAAAACCATGAAGGTGAAAAATCCTAATGATACAACTAGAATACAAGAGATAGTCTTCTCCTAGTAGCAGAGCCTCCTCCTTCGTAAGTGCGTCACTCTCCGAAGTGTGAGTGAGAGAATAGAATGTGTAAAATGAGAGAGACACACTCTCTATTTATACACTAACTTGACTTGACCTTTACTCAACTAGGTCAGCCTCAACTTAACCACTTAGCATAATGCTGACTGGGTGGACCCCCACTAGGGTGGTCTAATAACCCTTTGACCCACATGGCCAACCCCCAATAGGGTGTTCTAATAACCCTTTGACCCACATGACTTATACAGGGCCGACCCCAACAAGGTGGTCTAATAACCCATCAAGTATAAGTTATGACACTTACAATATAAATGACAAAACTTCCGTATAGAGGAATAATAACATCTCTATAGGAATACAATATACATATATGTGAAATACATTCCGAAGTTACATATACATCAACACTCCCTCTTAAATAGGAATGTATTTCTCGACATAGGTCTCTTAGCACAAATCATCTTCTCTGGATCATCGTCACTGGATAATCATCATCGAGTCATAATCATCGTCACCGCTGCTGCTATCTCAATTAATCTCTGAATCTACTCATCATAGGAAGTTCTACAGAGCCATTCCTTTTTCATATTGGATGTAGGCCCACCACCTGTAGGTCTTCATCATCTATGGGAACAGCCTGATAGAGGTGGCCTCTCAGGACTAATTTTATGTGTGGATGCAATACCGGAAAGAGTATCCCAGGAACATTTATGTGCCTAAGCATGACCGACAAGATCTCCCAGGACTGATTACATGCATCTCCTCCACAATACCTTTAAAGAGCATCCCATGAACATTTATGTGCCGCAGCACGACCGACAAGATCTCTTAAGAGCATCCCAGGACTTATTACGAGCACATAGCTCAACCTCTCAAATCTCCAGGACTGATTACATGTGGATAGACAAAACCTTTAAAGAGCATCCCAGGAACATTTATGTGCCGCACCACCACCAGGAAGATCTCTAAAGAGCATCCCAGGACTAATTACGAGCACACAACTCAACCTCTCGGATCTCCAGGACTGATTACATGTCTCCATAGTAATACTTCATCCCAGGACTGATTACGAGCACACAACTCAACCTCTCGGATATCAGAGGACTAATTACATACTACATAGCAATACTGGAAAGAGTACCCCAGGAACATTTATGTGCCACAGCACGACCGGCAAGATCTCCTAGGACTGATTACATGCTATTTGCATAACCTACCACATATCATCTCTGACATCCAAGTATCAACCTGATACTCATGATCCAATGGATCATCATTGCATGAGGCATCATCCTGATGCCCATGATCATACTAATCATAATCACTTGTACCATCCTGGTACATATCATCTGGAGCAACATCCTGAAGCTCATCATCATGACCAACCTAATCATACAATGCATCCACCGGATGCACACCAAGTATCTACCTGATACATATCATCAAACATGATCCACCTGATACAAATACAAATACATGATACATATCAACATACATGATCTACCTGATCATACAATGTATCCACCTCATACATATACAGATACATCGTCCAAGCATCCAACATGATGCATATACAAAATACATACAAATGATCCAACTGATCATATCCAACATCCAACATGACACGTACATACATATACATATAAATGATCCAACTGATCATATCCAACATCATCATGATGCATATACAGAGTAGTAACTGGAGCATCGTCCTAATGCTCATCATCCATGATCCTTCTGATCATCATAGAATCGTCCTCTTCAGATCATCTCATCGTCCACAAAGCACAGCCCAGATGCGCATCATCCAGCACTTACACCACCGACATGGGAGAACACATCTACCACCATTCAAGGAAGGCTCCAACCCTTACTTTTTCACCATGAAAGAGCACATCTACCATCATGTGAAAAATGGCTCAGCAATTACATCACGACCAAGGGATAACACATCAACCATGTCAAAAAAAAGCTCATGTGCATCTGCATCTTCCGGGCTCATCACTTCTCTTTGGAAGGAACCTCGATCTGAAGTGCACCAAGCCTCTCTCTGAAGTACTCAAACTCCACTCTGGCCAATGGCTTGGTCAATACATCTGCAACCTGCTCATCCGTCGCAATGTACAGGAGCTTCACATCTCCTCTCTACACCATATCCCTAATATAGTGATATTTGATCTCTATGTGTTTCGACCTATCATGAAACACTGGGTTCTCGGACAGCTTCACACAACTTTGGTTATCACAAAAGATACCTATAGCATCCAATAGGAGATCAAATAACTCAGACAGTAGCTTTCGTATCCATACTACCTCACAACTAGCTGAACAGGTTGCAACATACTCTGCCTCAGCTATGCTCAGTGCTACGCAGGACTGCTTCCTGCTAAACCAAGAGATCACACCCGATTCCATACTAAAGTAGCATCCAGATGTGCTCTTCCTATCTGTAGCACTGCCAGCCCAATTTGAATCAACATAACCCTGCAGGTTAAACTTTTGATTCGCATCATACTTGAGCCCATAATCAACCGTACCCTTCAGGTAGCTCAGAATATGCTTTACAACAACCAAGTGAACATCTCTCGGATCCGTCAGGAAATGGGTCAATGTGTTCACCACAAAACAAATAGTTGGTCGTGTGTTTGTCAGGTACATAGAGGACCCAATCATCTGACGATACATCGTGACATCAAACGGATCAGATGAAGCATCACACAGAAGCTTCAGGTTCGATACCATAGCCTCACAGTCCATCATCCCGAACCTCTTCAGGATCTCTACTGCATACCTCCCTTGTCCAAGGAAGATTCCATCTGCACTCTGCCACACCTCCATACCAAGAAAGTAGTGCATCATACCCAAGTTCTTCATCTCTAACTCGGAAGCAAGCTTCCGCTGCGTGTCGGCAATCAATCTATCCTTACCTATAACAAACAGGTCATCCACATACAAAAGTAGTATAACTGGGTTGCCTTCCTCAACCTTGTGGTAAAGGTTGGAATCCGCTTTACTCTTGGTAAATCCCAAACTGGATAGAAATCTGCCTATCCTATCATACCAAGTTCTGCACATATATGATTTCCTGTCACGTGTCTCAGAACTAAGTGGCTGTCCATCTAGTATATCTTCTATTTCATCACTTTTATATTTCTCTATGCTACCATCTGCAACATGCTTGATCTTGACAGATCCATATGGAAGTCATAACAAACTTCCCTTCAGGTCTTGGGACTACATCCCATACATCATTCTTCATGATCAACGAATCATGGCATTCTTCCCATATCTTGGGAACTTCAATATCTTCAATAGATAATTTTGTTGCTAAACAAATGTTGTAGTTCTTCTTTTGTAGGTGATGGCATACGTTCTTTCCTAGACAACAAGTTCAATTGCATGATTAGAAAACATCTCATAGTTTTTAGAACAAATTCTTACACATAAATAAATATGTCATATAATCATGCAATTATCTTAGCCAATGCTTCAATACAACATTTATCCATATAATCTCGTAACTTTCTAGATGCCTTCCAATCTCTACCAGAACATTGTTAAGAGTGTGCACAACTCCTAACATGTCAGCAAAGAGGTTTCATTCTAGATAAGTAGCAATGGAATGTTGTAGAGTGCCATAGGCCACTTACCCATGTATATTAGTAGTATACTGTTCATCAATGCAACTATTCTAATATGCATAATACACAACCTAATTCTAGGAACATCAGTATATACATTATTGAACTGTCTTATTTAAATAATAAAATATGCAAGTAATGACAATTCAAATACTTATCTTTGTTTGTTTGTTGGGTTGACTCCCTCTCAGTCTTTGCTTCTTTTCTGCAACACCATTCTTATGTGGATTGTGATAAGTGGTCAACTCCCTCTGAATATATGCATCCTTGCATAAACTACTGAAGTGTGCTCCTTTGCTTTCTTGCAGGAACAACTGGAGTGTGCTCCCTCTTGATCCTTGCTTCCTGGATTACCTATCCTTGAACTTACATCCATCCTTAATCACTATGCATGCTTATTAGTATCATCATTGTGTTATCCTTGAGGTCTCATACATAATCACACATTTATTAGTATAATCTTAATACTATCAAAACACAATAATCTTAAACATGTATATTCATGATCATTCACAGATAATAAACATTAGTATTCAAGGTTTTAGGGAAGTCTTCTTTTACTCATACATATTCTTATTTGATCATAGGACTCTTCTGGTTAGTTGAATCAACAATCAAGATAAGAGATATAATATGCTTAAAACCCATGATTATTCAAACCTATTACTTTATGAATAATCATTATCAACAACACAACAGTATAAGATCCTAACACAAGGTAGGATTCTAGCTTGATATAGGAAAAACATACCTGGATTACCATGCTAGCTAGTTATGTCTAACATAACGACATAATGTCTTATGGTTCTCTTCAGTGACTTGTGCTAGTAACCTACATGTCCCATAAGTTAACCATTGTAGAACCAAGTTATACATACCTCGAAAGTCGATCTTCTATGTGATCCATGACAACGGATGAATCTTTGTCTTCATGTCACCATGAGCATATGTTCTTGAAGTAGAACATGATTTGACTTTCTTGGTGTACCTTTTGTGTTAGCAAACAACATAAACCTCATACAACATCACAATGCATTAGTACAATCATAAGTGTCAAAACCTTAATCAATGAATACCTTCTATTAAGGTGATATGACAAGTCAGTAATTAATCAAGATTGTATTGTAATGATATGAAGACAAACATATAATAAACTTAACCATGAAACATACCTATAAGCCATACCTGTCAAGATTGCTTGTAATCTTCTTATGGAAGGCCTTAGCCTCATCTCCCTCTGAGATAGGAACTTCTTCACTTATGCAGGTGACCAATCTATCTTCTTCTAGGATTAACCCAATCCACTTGATTTGCAAGAACTGGACCTGGAGCTGGATTAGGGTTTGTCAGAGAAACCCCAAAAATTCAAACTTCTGAAAGAATAGAAATATGCGCCTTGATGAGCTGATCAAGCTGGTATATTAAGAATTTGAAAACTACAAAGTTTCACTCCTCAATTTTGCCTTTGAAACTTTCGGATTCACTAGACATGACCTCGAACTAGGGTTTGATGAATCCCACTCTTTTTCCCAATCAAAAGGTTTGATCCAAATCTCTAAGCTTCTATTTTTATGAGGAGCTTTCAGCCATGGTCACAGATTTCAAAAATTCCCATTTTTGCAGAAGCCCTAATTTTCCACTTTTCTCATCAAAGTCCCGAACTAGGGTCTAATCAAACCCGGCCTTCTACCCAACTAAAAATTCTGATCTTGGTCTCTAAATTTTGATTTTGATGAGTAGCATTCAGCCGTGGTCTTCGATTACAAAAATTCCAACTTTCTCCGAAGCCCTAAATTATGGAAGCCATGAATGAAGGTGCTCAAAAATAATTCTGATTTGACAGAAATATGTACCTGATTGTTTCTGGTGAAACTCCAAAATTTTAAATCCACAGGGTCTAAATTTTTTTTTGGAGATATCTCGACCTGTTATCTTTCCATCCTGATAGGTCTGACATCAATTGAATTCTCTAAGAGAGAGTTATTCCAAGTGTTGCAATGTGACCTATTTATGGGATAATACAGGAGAGCGAACTTGTACAGCGTGCCACATGTCACTGGTTCAACTTCGGCCTCTAAAAATGTTTCTTGAGATAGTACAGTCTTTTTACTACCTGTCACTTTTTACGAAATTGCATTTGGAGCTACCTAGCCCAAGTTATGATCTTTTTCCCAAGGTCACCTAATTTTGACTCAGATCTGGAAGAGGCAGAACCCCTATATTGTATAGATCATAAATCACAAAGTACAATTTCTCTCTCCTGTATTATCCCATAAACAGGTCATGTTATGACAATTAGCATATCTCTCTCTCAGAGAATCCAATTGAGGTCAGACCTATCGGGATGGAAAGATAACAGGTCAGGCTATCGAAAGAATATTTTTAGACCCTATGGATTGAAAAGTTCAAAGTTACACCAGAAACAATCAGGTACATATTTCTGTCAAAACATAATTATTTTTTAGCACCTTCATTCATGGCTTCAAGAATTTAGGGCTTCGGAGAAAGTTGGAATTTTTGTAATCGGAGACCATGGCTGAATGCTACTCATCAAAATCGAAATTTAGAGACCAAGATCATATTTTTTGGTTGGGCAGAAGGCTGGGCTTGATCAGACCCTAGTTTGGGACTTTGATCAGAAAAGTGGAAAATTAGGGCTTCCACAAAAATGGAAATTTTTTAAATCTGTGACCACGGCTGGAAGCTCCTCATAAAAATAGAATCTTAGAGCTTTGGATCAAACCTTTTGACTGGGTATAAGAGTGGGCTTCATCAAACCCTAGTTCGGGGTGACCTCTAGTGAATCCAGAAGTTTCAAAGGCAAAATTGAGGAGTGAAACTTTGTAGTTTTCAAATTCTGAATATACCAGCTTGATCAGCTCATCAAGGCACATATTTCTATCCTTTGAGAAGTTTGAAATTCAAAGTTTGAATTTTTGTTGTTTCTCTAACAAACCCTAATCCAGCTCGAGGTCCAGTTCTTGCAAATCAAGTGGATTGGTCACCTGGATAAGTGAAGAAGTTCCTATTTCAGAGGGAGATGAGGCTAAGGCCTTACATAAGAAGATTACAAGTGATCTTAATAGGTAGGACTCATTGAGGTATGTTTCAAGATTTTTTCATGTTTAAGTTTATGGTATGTTTGTCTTCATGATTATTATGGTTAGTACAATCTTGATTTGAGATTTGTCGTATCACCTTAACAAAATTATGAATGCATGATAGAAGATATTCATTGGTTAGGGTGTTGACACTTATGATTGTACTAATGCATTATGGTGTTGTATGAGGTTTATGTTGTCTGCTAACATGAAAGGTACACCAAGAAAGACAAATCATGTTCTACTTCAAGAACATATGATCATGGTGACATGCAGACAAAGATTCATCCATTGTCATGGATCACATAGAAGATCTACTTTCAAGGTATGTATAACTTGGTGCTACAATGGTTAACTTATGAGACATACATGTTACTAGCACAAGTCATTGAAGAGAACCAAAAGACATTATGCAGGTATGTAAGACATAACTAGCTAGCATGCTAATCCAGGTATGTTTTTCCTATATCAAGCTAGAATCCTACCTTGTGTTAGGATCTTATACTGTTGTGTTGTTGATAATAATTATTCATGAAGTTATAGGTTTGAATAGTCATGGTTGTATGCATATTATGTTTCCTACCATAATTGATGATATGACTAACCAGAAGAATCATGAAGGTATAGGTTGGAGTACTCACGGGTTTATGCTTTGATGATTTAACTAATCAGAAGAGTCCTATGATCAAATAAGAATATGTATGAGTAAAAGAAGACTTCCCTGAAACCTTGAATACTAATGTTTATTATCTGTGTTTGAAATGATCCTGACTATACATGCTTGAGATTATTGTGTTTTGATAGTATTAAGAATATACTAATGAATGTATGATTATGTATGAGACCTCAAAGATAACATAATGATGATACTAATAAGCATGCATAGTGATTAAGGATGGATATAAGTTCAAGGATAGGTAATCTAGGAAGCAAAGATCAAGAGGGAGGACACTCCAGTTATTCTTGCAAGGAAGAAAAGATCAAGAAGGAGCACACTTCAGTAGTTTCTGCAAGGATGTAGATATTCAGAGAGAGTTGACCACTTCTCACAATCCACATAAGAATGGAGTTGCAAAGATTCAGATGGAGTCCACCCAGCAACCAAACAAAGATAAGTATTTGAATTGCAATTTCTTACATAATGTTATTCTTATGTTCCTAGAATTAGGTTGTGTATTATGCATATTAGAATAGTTGCATTGATGAACAGTATACTACTAATATACATGGGTAAGTGGCCTATGGCATTGTACAACATTCCATTGTTACTTATCTAGAATGAAACCTCTTTGCTGACATGTTAGGAGTTGTGCACACTCTTAACAATGTTCTAGTAGAGATTGGAAGGCATTCAGAAAGTTACGGAATATGGATAAATGTTGTATTGAAGCATTGGCTAAGATAATTGCACGACTGTATGACATATTTTTTTATGTTTAAGAATTTGTTCTGAAAACTATGAGATGTTTTCTAATCATGCAATTTAACTTGTTGTGTAGGAAAGATCGTATACCATCACCTACAAAAGAAGGACTACAACATTTGTTCAGCAACAAAGTTATCTATTGAAAATATTGAAGATATTGATGTTCCCAAGATCTGAGAAGAATGCCATGATCGAGGAGAACCAGTCGATCATAAAGATGTTTGGGATACAGTCCCAAGACTTGAAGGGGAGTCTGTAGTGACTTCCAAGAGGATCTACAAGATCAAGCATGCTGTAGGTTGTAGCATAGAGACTTTTGCTCCTGTAGCTAGATACACTTCCATTAGTTCCGTACTTGCTCTAGCTGCAGTGATGAAGTGGAAGATACACCAGATCGATTTCAAGACAGCCTTATTGAATGGTGTAGTTGAAAAAGAAGTGTATGTGGAGAAGCTACTTGGTTCTGAGACACATGATAGGGAATCATATATGTGCAGAACTTGGTATGGTAGGATATACAGCTTTCTATCCAGTGTGGGTTTTACCAAGAGTAAAGTGGATTCCAACCTTTACTACAAGGTTGAGGAAGGCAACCCAATGATACTACTTTTGTATGAGCTGTTTATTATAGGTGAGGATAGATTGATTGCCAACACGCAGCAGAATCTTGCTACCGAGTTAGAGATGAAGAACTTGGGTATGATGCACTACTTTCTTTATATGGAGGTGTGGCAGAGTGCAGATGGAATCTTCCTTGGACAAGGGAAGTATGCAGTAGAGATCATGAAGAGGTTCGGGATGATGGATTGCGAGGCTATGGCATCGAACCTGAACCTTCTGTGTGATGCTTCATCTGAGTTGGTTGATGTCACTGTGTATCGTCAGATGATTGGGTCCTTGATGTACGTGATGAACATGAGACCAGATATTTGCTTTGCGGTGAACACATTGAGCCAGTTCCTGACGGATCCTAGAGATGTTCACCTAGTTGCTGTAAAGCATATTCTGAGGTACCTGAAGGGTACAGTTGATTATGGACTCAAGTATGATGCAAATCAAAAGTTTAACCTATAGGGTTATGTTGATTCAGATTGGGCAAGTAGTGCTGCAGATAGGAAGAGCACATCTGGGTGTTGCTTCAATATGCGATCAGGTGTGATATCTTGGTTTAGCAGGAAGCAATCCTGCGTAGCACTAAGTACAGCTGAGGCAGAGTATGTTGCAGCCTGTTCAGCTAGTTGTGAGGCAGTATGGCTTCGGAAGCTACTGTCAGAGTTATTTGATCTCCTGCTGGAGACTACTAGTATCTTTTATGACAACCAGAGTTGTGTGAAGTTGTCTGAGAACCCAGTGTTCCACGACAGGTCAAAACACATAGAGATCAAATACCACTATATCAAGGATATGGTGTAGAGAGGGGCAGTGAAGCTCCTGTATGTTGCGATAGATGAGCAAATTACAGATGTGCTGATGGAGCCACTAGCCAGAGTGAAGTTCGAGTACTTCAGAGAGAGGCTTGGTGTTCTTCAGATCGACAACACTTCAAGGAAGAAGTGATGAAGACATTTGCTGAAGCCATTCCAAGCATGCTAGAAGGAGGATCCTTCACATGGATGTGGATGTAAGCACTGAATGATGAGCATCAGGATGATGTTCTAGTTTCTGCTTTGTATGATCAGTTGGATCATTTATGTATGTATGCATCATGTTGGATGCTGGATATGATCAGTTGGATCATTTATGTATGTATGCATCATGTTGGATGCTAGATATGATCAGGTAGATCATGTATGTTGATGGATACATTGTGTGGATCATGTATCTTTGTATGATCAGGTAGATCATGTATGTTGATGGATACATTGTGTGGATCATGTATCTATGTATGTATCAGGTAGATACATTGTATATGTTGATACCTATCAGGTAGATACTTAGTATGCATCAAGTAGATGCATTGTATGATCAGGATGATTATGGATGATGAGCTTCTCTAGATGACATGCATCAGGATGATGCAGTGATGATGATCAGGATGATCATGTGTATATCAGGATGATGTATGGTGAGTATCATGATGATACCTTGTGGCCGTGGATCAAGTTATGCAGATGAGCATGTCTAGGAGATCCTATAGGTCGGAGTTGTGTACCCGTAATAGCCTGGGATGCTCTTTCAAGACATTGCTCTAGGAGGACATGTAATTTGTTCCCTAGGAGATCTTCAGGTTGGAGTTTTGTACCCGTAACATCCTGAGATTCTCTTGCAAGGTTTTTTCCTATGGCATGTAATTTGCTCCTAGGAGATCTGGATAGGATGAAAAAGGCCTCAGATGCTTCAGCCAGGTTTTGCCATGACCACATGTAATTTGCTCCTGGGAGATCTGGACAGGATGAAAAAGGCCTCAGATGCTTCAGCCATGTTTTGTGGTGGACCACATGTAATGTGCTCCCGGGAGATCCGACAGGTAGAGGTGTGTGCTCGTAACATCCTGGAATGCTTCCGCGAGGTTTTGTGGTGAGATCACATGTAATGTGCTCCTGGGAGTTCCGACAGGTAGAGCTGTGTGATCGTAACAGCCTGGGATGCTTCAGATGGGTTTTCTGATGGGTCACATGTAATGTGATCCTACGAGATCCGACAGGTAGAGCTGTGTGCTCGTAATAGCCTGGGATGTTGCAGCCAGGTTTTTTGACGCACATAATAAGTCCTGAGGATTCCATAGTATGGCCAGTGATGATGAAGACCTACAAGTGGTGGGCCTACATCCAGTATGAAAAAGGACTGGCTTTGAAGAACTTTCTATTACGAGTAGATTCAGAGATTGATTGAGATAGCAACAGCAGTGACGATGACAATGACTCGATGACAATTATCTAGTGATGATGATCCAGAGAAGAAGATTTGTTCTAGAAGACCTGTGTTGAGAAACACCTTCCTAGTTAAGAGGGAGTGTTGATGTATATGTAACTTCGGAATGTATTTCACATATATGTATGTTGTATTCCTATAGAGATGTTATTATTCCTCTATACGGAAGTGTCGTCATTTATATTGTAAGTGTCATAACTTATACTTGATGGGTTATTAGACCACCTTGTTGGGGTCGGCCCTATATAAGTCATGTGGGTCAAAGGGTTATTAGACCACCCTAGTGGGGGTCAACCCAGTCAGTGTTATGTTAAGTGGTTAATTTGAGGCCGACCTAGTTGAGTAAAGGTCAAGTCAAGTTAGTGTATAAATAGAGAGTGTGTCTCTCTCATTTTACACATTCTATTCTCTCACTCACACTTGGGAGAGTAGCGCACTTGTGGAGGAGGAGGCTCTGCTGCTAGAAGAAGACTATCACTTGTATTTTGGTTGTATCATTGCTCTATCTATCTCTGAGGAAGTTATTGGGGTTTTTCACCTTTATGGTTTTCCCCAAGTAAACTCTGTGTCTCTTGTGTGCTTGCATTATTGTGTCCATGATTGATATGCTGTAGATTTGCTGTACATGTTGTTCTCTCAGTTAAGATCCTAGATCATATTGAAGTAAATTCTAAAAATTTAACATTTCTAGGTTTTTCCAATGGCATATAATAGCTCTGTGGGAGGGCTGGCAAATGCTCTTGCTTGGTTTTGCATAGAGGGACATATAATAGCACCCTGGGAGATTTACATATACTCTTGCTAGGTTTTACCGATGGCATATAATAGCTCCCTCAGAGATCTGGTAAATTTTATTGCTAGGTTTTGTCCATGACATATAATAACTCCCTGGGAGATCCTGTAGGTTGTTCTAGGCACGTAATCATCCTAGGATGCTCTTGCTAGGTTTTTCCGGTTGCATATAATTTTTCCCTGGGAGATTTACAAATACTCCTGCTAGGTTTTTTCTATGGCATATAATAGCTCCCTGGGAGATCTGGAAAATGCTCTTGCTAGGTTTTCCTTGGTCAAATGTAATAGCTCCTTGGGAGATCTTGCAGGTTGTGCTAGGCACGTAATCAGTCCTGAGATGCTCTATCTAGGTTTTGTTGATGCACGTAATAAGTCTTGAGGATCCACAGTATGACCAGTGATGATGAAGACCTATAGGTGGTGGGCCTACATCCATCATGAAAAAGGTATGGCTCTGTAGAACTTCCTATGATGAGTAGTTTAGAGATTGATTGAGATAGCAGCAGCTGTGATGACGACGATGATTCGATGACGATGATCCAATGATGATGATCCAGAGAAGAAGACTTGTGCTAGCAGATCTGTGTCGAGAAATACCTTCCTAGTTAAGAGGGAGCGTTGATGTAATTGTAACTTTGCAATGTATTTCACCTATGTATATTGTACTCCTATAGAGATGTTATTATTCCTCTATATGGAAGTGTCGTCATTTGTATTGACAAGTGTCACAAGTGTCGTAACTTGCATGTGATGGGTTATTAGACCACCAAGTGTGGGGTCGGCCTTGATTAGTATTACCATGGGTTATTAGACTGAGCTATACAAGTTGGCCCTGCTAGTTTATTAGGCAGGTCAGGTCATGTATAAATAGAGTGCGGGAGGCACTCTATTTTCTCATCTCATTATTTAGTTCTACACTCATCGGAAAGTGGCACACAAGTGAGGAAGGAGGAGTAGCTTCTAGGAGGACTATCTCTTGTACTTGGGTTGTATCATTACTATTTCTATCGCTGAGGAAGTTGTGGGGTTTTTCACCTTTATGGTCTTCCCCAGTGAAACTTTGTGTGTCTATTGTCTTATGTGATTGCATGGTGTGATTGATATGCTTGATATGATGTACATGTTATTCTCTCAGTAAAGATCCTACAGTATATTGAATTAATGCTAAAAAATTAACAAAGATAACAACTCTTCTTTTGACGTAACGAAAGAGACAAACGAGAATAAGTCTCATCTTTAAGAGAGACTTCACTTATACAAAAACAAACATCATGTTTGAATTTACAACACAAGGCATTTAGCCATTTGTCTCTCGGTGATTTACAAAACACAACATTTTATAAACAAACATTGAAATAAAAATAACACAGGAGCATTGCTCTCAGTCATGACTCGTATAAACAATATTAAGTTACTAGTACCAAAACCTTTTTCATTCATCAAAATAGCCGAGCGTTGGACTGTTTTAATAATTGTTACTTTTCAACAAAATATTACACAGTAAAATGAAGAAGTAGTTCAAGGGTTAAATCCTCCCTATACTCGCCATACGGCTCAAAACATTACAACTACAACAGAATCTGCAGCTAGACCATAAAATTGAAGGTTCGGTTAAAAACAAGACAAGGGTCGGCATAATGCCAAGTTGCACCTCTTGAGAAATCATCGAGGCTTACCGATTTCAAAGCCCTGCCTCCACTTGTCTAGCATCTTGAAGGCCAAACCAAAGAACTACCTATGACAGTAACATACAATAGGGTTAAAACTTGTATGATGAAGTTCAATAACTCAAACATATCCAGCTGTACATTTTTTTCACTATCGTAGAAAGGAATGAAAGAACTTACCACTTACATTGCAGAGAAAGACTTGCTCTGGTTTAAACACCCCTGCATCCTCAATGAGAACCAGAACTAAGCACATCGGTAGCAGACTCATCAAGGGAAAATATCGGCTTTTAGAATTGTAAAAGCACTCTACTTAGCCTTAGTTCATAGTATCAAAACCAGTGAAGTGCCCTCAATACTTTTATCAAACCCTAAGAAATCGCAGGCCTGTCGGCCTCTCCCAAACCCCACTCACCGCAAAGAAATGATTTCCCAGGTTACGGCTTCATCGAGGTAAGTCCAAAGACACTTAGGGTTTGGCTCTATTACAAAGAAAGCCATGTGAATATCGCCACGAAGGATGCCAATAGGCATTCCACTATAAAACAGTTTATTACAGTTTAATATTCACAGCTAACACCGTGTGTGGAACTTGTCAACATAACAATACAGTAAGGTTATCATATCGATATGGGATATTAAAGATCAGTTCACCACTATGTGTTACACATGACCTATCTTTGCACTAAGTCCTAGATTGGGACTGCGATCATCAATATGGGAGAATTTTAAAACTTAGGATAATATAGTTATATCTCTTCATCTTTTGCAAAGTAATAAGTAATGAATTACATAGAAAATAGTGAATCAAACCATTGCATATGGTATGAATACCATTAAAAGCACATATTAGAAACTAACACATAGTTTAAAGCTTTATAAACATCAAATGAATTAAGCTAATGCTCTAGTAGTTTAATTATCCATGGTATAAAATAATAGAGAGAAGCACATAAAGCATATAGTAGAACTAGGGACTTTTGTCATGTCACTTTAATAACTTTTCATTATAAACCATGCATGTAGTACGTAGGATCAAAAGATAGGATAGAATCACAACAAAAGTACATGAGCTTAGGATATGATCCTGTTACCTTAGACTTTTAGTGCAAGTTGCAAATATCCTAAGCATAGGATTTTAAATATCTTAACATTAGTTTTGATACTCAATACTATACAATTGCTTGTGTATTAAAAATAGCATACATGCTGAGGTTAGATTGTAGTGACTATGAATTCATAGAAACAACTTAATACTGAATACAACTGAAGAAATAACTGAAATAAATCCCACCCAGAATGTTTTCAAGTATTTTATTTTAACTTGAAAGCTAACTGACGATAAATAGGATCCCCGTATTTACTTTTGAAACATTATTTCTCTTACTTGTGATATGCGACAGAACGTTCAAATGTTTTAGCTAAATATCTAAGTAAGCCTCGGGGTGCCCATAGGACCCCTTCATCATCAACAAGCAAAGGAAGCAATTAGCACACATAATTGATTCTTAAAGTATCCACAGCTGTATAATAAAGTATGACTGATCTAGGTTACTTATATTATAGTAATAACATCCAACACTAGTAGATTTTAGATATAACTACATGACGCATATGTTGAATTATTTACATATTCATAATCGACGTAACAAGTGTAGTACAGTATGGCAAGTAACTAACCAAACAAACATTTATTATACGTCTGCACAGTAATTATAGCTATTAATGTTACATTGAAAAATTTTAAATTTTTACGATTTTCAAGATGTTACATGTGGTATCAGAGCACAAGTTCAAACTCTGGGCCTGAAATAGGCTCACGTGCGCAAAACATAAAAAGAAATCAGAAAATTTAGTTACTAACTTTTATTTAAATTTGTTTATGTACATAATAGTTTGACATTTAAATTTGTAGGTATGGACATACTAGAAGAATCAGCAGAGGACATATCTCCTTATAATGAACGTAATAATAACAAACATGAAAATATTAATGAAGAAATCTATGTAGAACTAAATGATCGGTCATCAGAATTGTTACGTACTATTAAGGATTTAAAAACTGAAATAACAAGTGTTAAGGAAAAAAATGAAAGAATCTTAAGAGCATAGGAGGAATTAAATTAGATTCTACTAGAAAAGTACCATCAAGATGAAAAGGATAAGAGAACAAAAGTAAAGACTGAATCTGGAACAATGTCCTACAAACACAGAGATAAGAAAGCGAAATTCTATAAAACTGAAAGTAACTCTTCTTCTTCTTAATCTAATGAAAACTTATCGCAAAAAATATAATTTTGATCAGGACAGTAGTGACAGTGACTGTGGTCCTAAGAAAAGATGTAAAAATTATGAACAAATTTCAGGAGAGTTTAAAAAGATAAAACCTCCAACTTTCAATGGAAAAAATGAAAAGGGAGAGGCAGCTGAAGCATGGCAGTCCAGAATGACAAAGTATTTTCATATTTATAACTACTCATCTCAATTAAAATCTAAGATGGCCATATACAATCTGACCGGAAGGGTGGACATTTGGTGGCAAGATATCAAAAGAGTTAAAAGTCTTAAGGACAATAACATAAAATGGAGTGTATTTAAGAAAATGTTTAAGAAAAAGTTTGTATCTGAATAGTATTATGAAGATAAATCAATGGAATTTTATGATTTAAAGATGGGTTCTATGACCATGAAGGAGTTATGTAGCAAATTTCTCAGCTTGTTAATGTATGTACCTTACCTAGTTGAAGAAAAACCTAAGATACAAAGGTTTCTAAGCTGCTTACCCTTCCACATAAAGGACATAATTGAATATGATAATCCTTCAACTCTTGAAGAAGCCATGAGGAAGGCTAATTTCTGTTTTGAATAGAATAAGAGAAGAGAACATGTATCAAGTTGGAGGAGTAATAAATCAAGTAATTATGAGCATAAGAAGAAAACTTGTAATTTTAAGAATTCTGGAAATAATAAAAATTTCAATAATAGAAATTTTCAGAATAATAATAATTACAAAGGTAATGCACCACAGAATTTTACTACTGCCACTAGTACAAAATGAGAGATAAGTGACTAGGTGACTAAAAGATTTAGTCACCAGTATTTTTTCAAGGGATAAATGACTAAAATTGAGCAATTTCAAGTAATCCAACTAAAAACAATTAAGATAAATGACTAATTTAGTCACGGGATAAAATATATGACTAAATAACAAGTGACTAAACTAAAAATGACTAACATAACTGAATAATTTAGTCACAAGAATATAAATATGACTAGCTAACAACAATTAATGTGATTTAGTCGTTTCTGTTAGTCATTTTTAGTTGTGTTACACTAACAATGGAAAATTACAATTTTGATAATGAAGTTATACAATATTTTATGAAATTTTAACAATGCAGATGGATTTAGAGATCTTACTATGGGGGTCATGGTCCATGTGTGTGGTCCCAAACCACCATATTAGCCCTCCAAAGGGGATATTTGGCCTGGAAGTGGGATGTGGTGCTCATTTTGAAGTTTAAAACACTAGATATGGTTTCTAACACCACATGAAAATGATCTAAAATTCTAGTATGCTCAATCCAATTCTTGTAATTGACATTGTCCAAGAATTTTAGAAATTGACTTGGCACTTTCATATTTATGAGGGGGATTTACCCAAACCGGTGTGGCCTTAATTAATTCACTATGAGCATGGCCTTGAAGAATTCACAACAAGCACCTTCTCAATAAACTATGTTAGCCACATGAAGAATATGAATGCAACCAACCATCTTTTAAGTACATAAGTTTGTAGTGCAGAACATTGATGCAAGCCAACAAAATACCTTATTAGCCTATTTTTTTTCATTGTTGATCAAAAAATATACAGTCCTCAGTTCTAATGTCCCAAAAATATCAAAAATTTAAAATTTTTCCCTATCTGCAATATTCGTCAATTTACAGTAAAAGATTCATTCATAAATCTAACATCATTAAAACATACATGATTGCACAAAAAATACTTGTTAGTCTAAGACTGTCGGTTTACAAGGTCACATCTTATGTGTAAATTTGAGTTGTTGCAGAAGCGATGTGGAAATGATATGATTGCACTTATTTGTTGAAAATGTAAATGTCATAATACTTTTTACTATTTTTAAGAATCAATGTTTTTAATTGTGATTATCTATTGCACCTTGAGCTACTTGTTGACATATGTTATTTTCTTAGTGGTTTATTATAATACCCCGGGAAGGGTAATTACAGACTTCGACAGGACTACCGGGAGGTATGGGTAAGAGTAATGGTTGCAGGACTCCCTTAGCATCTTGCTAACGTCTTGTATTATCTTTGTGTTTTACAGGTGAACTATATAGGCGGGTTTTACCTCTAATGTTTGGCACTCTGATCACTGCTGGTACTAAGTCCCATGTAATTGCTATGGTGTTAGAGACGGGTGGTGATCCCACTACCATGGGGAGTTAATATCATGAAAGACTACCCATGATAGGGTTCAGGACTATTGGCTTATGGTGAACTAAACGAAGGTGTATTGTTTGAAAGGTTATGCCTATGGGCTTAGTGTAAGAAATAATCAAACCCTTTGAATTTGTAACATGGTTGACTCCATGACTCCACTATAGACTTGTTTCCAAAACATTTCGCCTCCACTAAGATGAGTTTGGTGTATCATTAATGCACTTTAATTGAGTGTGGAATATAGCTTGACATGAGGGTTTTGGGGAAACGATTTGGGGCTTTTGCCCATCACTCCAGCATTCGACTTATCCATCATTTTGGTTCTGCACCTTGCGGATATGGTTACTATGTTCAGTACTGACCCGAGCTCTGCTCGTGGTCAGTCTACTGTTTAAATGTTAAGCTTGTATATGGCATACATCGACCCTGCTCTACCCAGGTAATGAGTGATTTCTTCTCCACGACTGATGATTTTATCTTGCTTCTACTATATGCGATACAATATGGTTGCTAACCTATTTTGTGTATCATTTGTGACAGGGAGAAAGAAAATGCTTTGGTAAGGGAGCTACCAGGATTTGAGGAGGCGCAAAAATGGTGAGTCTAGCTTCCCTTCTTCGAGCCCTATCTTCTGCAGCTCTTTGTTGTGTCCATGCATTTGTCCTAGTTGTTTTTGGGTGAGACCCTCGTAAGCCCTAGGCTTACTGATTCAATTTGGGGAGTTCTAATAGTCGCCTATTGGCTGGCCCAGACAAGAGGGGCTTTCAATGTAGCTACCTAGCTTAACGAAGTTTTATGAGTGTAGTATGGTTGAAATAAGACCTGGCATAGTTGAAATGATTTCAAGGGTTTCAATCTATGTTGGTCTAAGTCCTATGATTTTTGTTTTGTTTGTGGGCAAGATTCGGGAATAGTCCATAACGAAATGTAATGGTGAACTTCCGTATACTCTATATTTGTATAAATTAAAAGAGTTTGAACGCTGGGGTTTTGATCCCGATGTGTATTGATGTATAACCATTTTATGAGTTGCGCCCATACTGGGTTTATTTGTTCCTTTCAGTCATGGTGAAATGTGATGTGTTGAATGGTATGATGATGAAGACTTTAACTTACTTTGTTGTTTTCTTATTTGGTAACGTAGTTATAATGTGATTATGGGTTTTGTTCTTTGCTCCCTTTCGGATTTTGCTAATTGTGTATTAAAAAATGTTTTCCTATAGGTAGCTATCGTATGTTTGTATGTTGAAAAGAAAATAAAAGAAGGTCTCAGGCTGTCTAATGGTTTGTTTAAAATATGGTATACATGTGGTTTGATAGGGAAACTGAAATAGATCGACAACGAATGGGCAATAGAATTTGGTCTTGAATTGGAACCTTGCTGCCGGTGGTTAAAGAAATTATGGGTTGGCTTGTTTGCTATAGTCTTTGTTTTAAAAGAAATTCGAAATCCTATAGGTGGTCTCGCTAGGGTTCAATGGTTGATCAATAAAGTAACTAGGGTTTCAATAAAATTGTGTCCTGCTCTACCGTTTTCACTTGCTGGGTGACATTTGATCTTGTAGGTATATATGTGAAAATACATTGAATCGCTAAGTGCAAATACAAGTGTGTGTGTGTGGTTCATGATTTACAGAAACGTCTCTTTTTCTTGACTCTTGTAGAAACTGTATTTGGCTTAAAGGGAAAAAATATCTGAATAATGAATTCTACATGGTTTAAATAAGATGACTAATATTTTCTACTAAATACAAATTCAAATCGATTTCGGTAGGAGATAAACGTATCATTTCTTTAACCGAAAAAATAATCTATTTCAAGCTAAGGAAGAGTATGTGTAACTAGATTTTAAAGAATTTATGCAATGCTTGATGAACCCATACTTGAAATTTTTTGACATACGTTTTCCTATAGAGTCGAGGTGAATCTGAAATTTACAACTGATATAATGATCTATACTATTTTCTTACAATGCACTTATAAACACAATATAATTTAATGAGAATATTTCTCTAGGAACTCGCATACTTGCTAATTCGTGTAGCCTGTCCCTGCTGGTAATACCCTGCTGATAATACCCTGCACACTTGGCCAACTCGTTACTGAAAAAACTAATGACTCTTAGCTAACCTGAAACTTGGAACATATGACCTTGGGACTACCAAGTTCCTCCCAACCATGATTCTACAACCATTCCTTGTTTAGTAGGAATCCCCCCGAGCTGGTTCTGACATGCAAACCAAGAAGTAGAGGCCTTAGGAGATAGATGGTTCAAATCTGTAAAAATTATGAACAAGGTTCACTTTTGGGTAGAGAGTTCTTCTTGGCACAATAATACCAAAAGGAAAATATGATCATCCCCCAATATTTGGGGTCTTTCCTCCTTAAGTAGGAACATCTTGAAAGATGACAGTTGGAATTTACTGGTTTCTTCAAAACAATTTAAATTATATATAAAAGAAATATTATTTGTTTAATTAACTGCTAATAAATTTGGGACTAGGACTTCTCACTTGTTTTTAACTAAGTGTATTGATCTGTAATCTTTTTAATAAAATAATAATGCCATAGTTATAATTCCACCTTTAAATAATAATAGATAACATTTGGTAAAAAGTGGCAGCCCACTTATGCATAAATATATATATAAATATATATACATAAGAATAAATAATAACCATATTATTTTTAAAAGCTCTTTAATAATAGTATTTAGCTTTGGGGCTTTTTAAGCACTTGGTTCACATGATACTTCTTTTAAATTCTTTTTAAGGGTAGGGTCCACTTCTTTGGACGGTTTCGGCAAGCTGGTAAGGCACCTCTAGTCTCTCCCTTTGCATGTTAGATCCCTCGTTTTAACATGGTACTTCCTGCAGTAGATGATGATAATAAGATTTATTTGATCAAGTTGAAAATAGTTGTGAGAAGCCTTGTAAGTGTTACTCAGAGTCCTCTTCGACTCAACACTTGAGATGTAGTAACCCCAAGTGCTCTTCAAAGCCTTTCAACTCAACACTCTCACATGGGTGTTACGCTAGTGCAAATCGAGAGCCTCTGCTCAACACTAGAGCTAGAATGTGGTTGTGAGGTACATCTAGGATGTTTAATTGTCCTTGGATCTGGTAATCATTTATTTCAAGCTTGGAGTCCTTCAGGGCTCATGGCCAACACTAAACGTATATCGGGGCTTAGGCCCAGTACGAAATCGAATTCTCTAAATACATCGGGGCTTTGGCCCAGTATATAGGTCTTTTGTGTGTTCATGAGTCCATGCTCAACACACTAACTAATCAACCATGTAAATCATGCTCTGCACCATATAATGTAACAAAAGAGGTAATCTTAGTATATCATAATTTTGTAATCATTTCTCAAAATACAACATAGTTTATTCATTCGGATTTCCTGCCCCACATATATTCAACAAGGACACAAATCAGGGTCCATGCCCAATACATCAACTCATAAAGGAAACAAATCAAACATACTAATGCTATGTCAAACATAATAAATCACATATACTGGGGCAGTAACCCGACATGAAATTATAATATAGTTAGTCAAAAAGTTGGGATATTACATCCTTCCCCGCTTAGAACAACACCGTCCCGGTGTTTCTAGGGACTAGGAATGAGACCATGAAACAAGGAGGGGTATGCCTCTCTCATGGTAGCCTCATTCTCCCAAGTGGCCTCATCTGGTCCAAAGTGCCTCCATTGCACTTTCAACTGAGTAATGGTCCTCCTCCTAAGCTGGACCTCTCTCTTATACAGAATGTGGAGTGGTTCTGGTGTGAACTCCCCTTCAGGCTCCACCTGTAATAAGGACCAATCAATAACATGTTTAGTATCGTATACATATTTGTTTAATAAGGAAGCATGAAAAACATTATGAACTTTTATGTGTGCTAGTAGGGCTAACTCATATGCTACTGGGCCCTTCTTGACCATTATTTCAAAAGGTCCAAAAAACCTTGGGGCTAGTTTACCGCAATGTCCCAAAATTAACGAGCTTCGTTTTGCTTTTATTCTTAGGAAGACATGTTCACTGATTTGGTAGTCCTTGTCCTTTCTTCTCTTGTCTGCGTAACTCTTTTGGTAGTCTTGTGTTTCTTTTAAATTCAGTTGCACTTTGGAGACTAGTTGTTCCAAGTCTTTTAGTAAGTCTGGCCCTAGCATAAGCCTGTCCACTGGGCTATCCCAAGTGACGGGGGTTCGACACTTTCGACCATAGATTACCTCAAAGGGACTCATTTTGGCTGAGGTTTGATACCCGTTGTTGTATGCAAACTCTGCAAGGTGTAAGTAGTCTTCCCACTTAGTGGGGTTGTTCATGACATACATTCTCAGCATATCTTCTAAGATTTGGTTTACTCGTTCAGTCTGTCCATCGGTTTAGGGGTGGTATGCGGTGCTAAACTGTAGTTGCATTTCTAATCCAGAGAACAATGCTCTCCAAAAGTTACTAGTGAACTTTGTGTCTCGATCCGAGATAATTGCTTTGGGTATCCCATGTAACCGAAAAATCTCCTTTAGGAAGATTTCTGCAATGTGAACTTCATTGTAGGTAGATTTCACTGGTATAAAATGTGCGGCTTTCGATAGCTTGTCTACTACTACGAAGATGGAGTCAATTTGTTTCTTACTCTTGGGTAGACCCGTAATGAAGTCCATACTTATTACCTCCCACTTCCATTCATGAATGGGTAACAGTTGAAGTAGACCGGAGGGATGTTGGTGTTCTACTTTGACCAACTGGCATTCCTAACATTTCGCGATGAACAATGCTATGTCAGCGTTCAGTTTAGGCCAAAAATAGTGTTTCTTTACGGCTGAAATCATCTTTTGATATCCAGGGTGTCCCAAATAGGGACTCTGATGGAATTCGGTGAGTATGTTAGGTCTAATGTCTCCTCCCTCAGGGACGTAAAGTCTCTCTTTTGACCATAACAATCCTGATTCATCTATCTTGTATTCTTTCTGTTGCTGAAAAAGCCTATCTTCCTAAATATTTTTAAGGATCTCGACATAGAACCTATCTGTTGGCGGGCATTTCTACCCTATAGCAAGGAAACTAGTGCTATCAACTTGGTTGGGGTGACAGGTAAGTGTATTGATGTTATTACAGAAACATTTACAAAAAGAAAGAAATTGTAGATCTCAGGAACACACCTTTTAATCGAAGTTTGATCCTAGCCTTGACTTGATCTCCTGTTCAACTTCCCAATCCACCTTCCCTTCAGTAAACCTGCAATAACAATACCTTTTTCAAAACATTTTGGGCAATATATAAAGCTTGAAAGAAACAAAAACAATGTTTAACATTCAGCATTGACCAAAATAAATCCAACTTAAGATGACATTTCATAACACATTAAAATTGGAACAAGAAAAAAACTTCAACCTTTATTTGTCAAAAGTAGAATGATGTACAAGCATACCTGATAATGAAGCAGGCTCCTGCAACTTGATTTTGGGCTCTGGCTTTTCTCTGGCTTGGATGTCTTCAGCATAAACTCCTCCAATACAAGCTTCTTCAAATTTTTTCCATTAATCAATCTTACTATCTCCAATTTCTCACAAAAGCTAACCTTGCTCCTTTAACCTTCTTGGTATTTATAGTATTAAAGAAACAGTTCAGGTCGATATGTAGTTATGGGGGAAGTTGGAGGAGTTAAGAAACTACCAACAACTAATCCTCCTCGAGAGATTAATTTATTTTTTAATCATCTTTTAAGATGTACGCGACTCTTCTTCAGTGGAGTAGCGTATAGGGCACTACCCTAGTGTTTAACAACTAGCGCTCAATCGATTTTACATTGCGAGCGCTACTATGCTACACTGGAGTAGCGTATACTTGGATATGGGTGCTACTATTATACAGTGGAGTAGCGTATGGGTGCTAGTCTCTTTGAGTAGAGTAGCGCTCATATCTCAAAATGATATTTTTTGGGGTTTTCCAGTAATTTCAGGAAATGGAGTGAGTTGTCATATCATCCAAGGTCAACATGCTCCTCCATCCAAGTTGTCCTTTTGTGTGATCAGCAGCTTAGGGTGATCACGGACGAAGAGGTGCAAGTTTGAACTGTTACAGATGCCCCCTAATGTGTGAGGTCAGAGGGAAATGATGGCCGAAATACATTACAATCCAAAGCCAGAGGAGGAGCACAGAACCGCAGAAAACAAGTCACAAGAAACCTGCAACAAAGATCAAGGTCAGCGAGCAATTACATTGTTGACATCATATAAATGTGCAGTGTGATACAGCATGATCTCTGATACATAACAAGGAGATGTTTATAAAGCATGGCCACTTGACATACAAGCATGGATCCATGTCAAACTGAGAGAGCATAGCCATAACAACAAACTGGATCTATGTCTCATGGAGAGCCAAATATCAGTGAGGCTCAGTCTTGCGCAACTTGGGTGGTAACAAAATGAGGTAATGTCATCCAAAATCCCAAGGTCTTCATCCCACAACAACCCTAGGTACAAACTCTAACCATGTGAATAGATGAGCTGATAGTTGAACATGGGGGGTATCATTTGATTACTGGTCATTGATGTATACCGTTAACAAACGCGAGGACTTCCACCGATAATGATGATGGGGTCCAAGGTACCAAGTACGATTCGCCAAATGTGAATAGATGGACTTGAAGTCGAACACTTGGGAATCCTGTCGAAGAAGAGACATTGATGTATTCTCATCATTCAGCAGCGAGGAAAATTGCCACTGGTGACTGCAATCTCCAAGGTACTAACCGAAACTCTAAACTTCAATCCCAAAATAATGATTTGGTGTCGATGGGAAGAAGTCCGTTGGAAGGGCGGCCTTAAGGCATCCTCCATCATCCAACTCAAGGAACACTCAACTGGTAAGAGCTGATATGGAATAATATGTAACAAGACTGATACTAGGAAGGATGACACATGAGGTCAAGGTAAACTGCAGAATGGCCGACACCGGGTATATCCTTGAACATTGAGCACGACACAAAGTGACTCAGGCAATTTTTGACATAATGGGGTAAATAAGTCTGAAATGTAGGAGACATTTAGCAAACCCTCCATATGGTTGGAAGAATAACCAACCGGGGGAGTAAATAACTCGGAGGAAAGGCTCACCCTGAGGCCAAAAACTAAACCCAACCGACAAGATAGACTCAAGTGGGTGTTGTGTTCAAGGATAGAACTTGACTAAAACTGCCTTTGACAATGAGGATATGATATGTCTTTCCCGTTCCTTATTCTTTTTAGATAAAAGAATACCCTTCTTGTTGTTTTAATGAGTCCAAGAAAGAATGAAAACTCAATAGGTCCAACCATGTAAAAAGTTTAACAAGCCCATGGGAGGAAGACTCAGTACCTTCTTCATAATTTATAGAGTTCGAAGAAGAGATAGAAGATTACTCTATATGTACTGATCTCTGGATTTTAATATCGAGCCGAGATCTGTTCTTGCTCGCCGGTGTTTTCAATTTTAAGGAGTCTGAAAAACTTAAACAATAACTCCATATATCTGCTCATGGATTTTAGTATCGAGCCCAAGCAGATTAATGCTCGCCGGTGTTTTCCTGTTTATAGAGTCTGAAAAATTTAAACAATCCTCTTTTCACCTATCCGTGGATTTTATATCGAGCCCGGATTGGTATGTTCTCGGCGGTGTTTTCTTGTTTATAGAGTTGAAAAACTTAAACAGTCCTCTACTTACCCTCTCCTGGATTTCACATCGAGCCCGAGTAGGTGAATAATCGCTTGGTATTTTCATGTTTAGAGAGTCTGAAAACCCTAAAGAGAGACTCCAAAAGGTCCTTTTTCGTACAGTTAGTCTCCTCCCCCGAAAAAGTATAAAACAATGAAAGGAGAATTCTTCTAACGCATATAGGAGTATACCTAGAGTATACCTTTTCCGTAGTTAATCCACTGAGGCCCGGAAAAGGGGTAATTCTATACCTGAGTGGAGGAGCCTTCGATTACTTTAACGAGCTCGAAGAGGACAAGCTTGCTCGACAATATTGTTTAGGTTTAGATAGTCCAAACAAGATCTTAAAATGACTTAAAGGTTAGCTTCTAGGGTCATAGCTTCATGTCCTGCCAAAACTAGGTCTTCAACAAAATATTAGTCGATGCGGCAAAAATCTTAAATGATATATAAATTTGTAATGTTTTGTTAACTGACAAGGTCTATCATCAATAAATTTGAGCTTAGGAGACGAATCCGACAACAGTTGAGTGAGAATTGAGCTTGGATCAGTGTTATACCTTATTTTGTGTTTCAATTGATTAATTAGGGTTTTTGAAAGTTTTTGAAACTATGGAAAATTAAAAATAATGGGTAAAAATCAAAATCCAATTTATATATAATTTCATTGTTTAAAAATCAATTTTCAATTTTGTGTTGTAGGGCAAAATTTGGGCAACATTTTGCAAATTTCAAATCTCCACTGCAATCAAACCGAGCGTCCAATCACCAAACTGTCTCCACCAAGTAAGTAGAAATCTCCTTCACTTGCAATTTCATGGTTTATTTTTTAATTTTTGAGCAAAAATAGCTTTGCAACGCAATGTTCATAAACGTTTATACGCAGGTGCTACTGTGTATACATAGCAGTAGCGTATAAACTCGATGGGCGCTACTGTGCTCACACAGAGTAGCGCCTACACGCTACTGTGTAGTATACACAGTAGCGTACATACTTGCAAAGCCACCTACAAGCACCGAGACTCAAAAATTTTTGGCTTTTTGTGCAGGATGGTCTTACAATGGAGGGAAAGGGAGCATGAAGACATGGATAGGTTAGCCATGCAAGACCCGGCTACCCTCCATGCGCTCCGAAGATGCGGTTTGTTGAAATTTTATCGAACCGTAAACATAAGGGCATTAAACAAGCTGTTCCGGAGACTGATTCAGTATTGGGATGTAGATACTAATACCTTCATCATCCGCGGGCAAACTCTTGAGCTTACCATTGAGGACATATACTTTATTACTGGTCTCTCAAAGAGAGGAGACATAGTCAATCTGAAAGGGTCTTCCCGTTTGGGTGTACGATCAGTGCAAGAATATGTGAATACATACTGTGTTGCTGGAGCAGAAAAATCAGGAAGCCAAGTCCTGATTTCAACTATTGATGGTCTCCCTCTGAAAGTGATAGTGAGCATGATCAACCGAGTAAGCGGTAGTGCATCACAACACTTAGCTTCCAGGCATTCGATGCATATTGGTGTACAATGTTTGCACGGTTATGTTTATGATTGGAGTACTAGTTTGTTGGCAAACATGAAGTATCAATTGACAGGTTGCAAATCCGGCACAATGAAGAATTTTGGGTATGGAAGTATTTTGTGTACTTTCTTCTTCGAGAGGATGCCTGCTATTAGTTTGGGGATGCCTCTACCACAGGTTAACCCCTGTGAGCCCAAACTAGGTTGTTGGGATGACATTTTACTCCGCCAGGGTGGTGGGGAAAGTCACTATTGTTACCATACTGATGACTTCTGGGGGTGGTGGGAGAGGCAAGTACCCACTTTTCAGCAGTTTCCCTATGCTGGATTGGATTTCCGTCACGATCCAGAGCTGGTGCTTCCGCCAGGTGGATCCTGGGGAGATATTGGTATGTTTAAATTTTCAGAAATTATTTAATTTTTTCAAACTTTTTCAAATATTTGATTTTTATGAATGAGTTTCGAAGTTCTAATCAAGTGTCATGTGCAGATGTTGGGCCTGTTCGTCCTGAGGGACATCCTTCTATCTATGTGAGGCCAGCTGATATTACCACAGCGGATGCTATGTTGGGAACCCTGGAGAGGAAGATGAGTCGGTTGACTCATGAGATTCCTGCATGCCGCATGGACCAGATACCTGTTGACATGCAGGAAGATGTTGTTGGGGTGCCCCCAGCATGGCTTAGATTACTGCGGAGGGTTGCTAGACTAGTGATATGCTATCGCAATGCGGTAGATGATGAGGAGGTCCCTCCTTCTCCATAGGAGAAGAAACACATTCTATGTATATATTTTTAAGGCTACTATGCCCAGCTTTTGTACTTTTATGACTTGACTTGATGAACTCATGATCCAAAACTCATTTTTTTGATACGGTACCGGTTATATACAGTATCGGTTATTTATTTGTGTATGCGTTTAAATTTTATGTGTGTAATGTTGTTTATGACAATGTATGATGCAAATGCCAGTCTAACACATAGTTTGCTAATGAATCAGCTAAAGTGTTTAAACTTCTTGGAATATGTTCATATCTAATAGAATGAAATTGTCTTTCCAATAGTCTAACTCGTAGAAACTGACATAGCAATCCTGGATCTCTGATCTGATAGACACCTGTTAACTGAAATACAATTCATTGTGAGTCAAGCCTTACCTCCAGGTATGAAATGCCATGACTGAGAGCATCTCGGAGAAGTTCTATAAATGCACTATATTCAGCTACATTATTCGTGGTAGGTCCCAAACAAACCCCCCCTCGAAGAGACAAGTTGGTCAGCGGGTGAATAAATGACCCAAGCTGCTGCAGCCAACTGACAGGTGTTGCGACTGGTGCCATCAGCAAATCCTAAGAAATGTTCAGTTGACATCTGGTACACGAAACGAAACACACATAATATCACCTAACGAGCATAACAAAAACTAGCTTTACAAAAATATACAGCTATGTTACAAGAAAAAGTACTTCAGCCTAAGCATAGTACTCCTTCAGGTAGGGTCAATGCCTGGATCCTCCTCGTGAGGTCGGGCAAAGGTGTTATGGAACTCATGGAAAAGATTAGTATATGGAATGATTTCATCGAGATAACATCCCGTTTCAAAAAAAATATTTCCGTTGACCCCAGTGAAAATGTTCACCAGCGAGGTATGTACTCTATTTGCTTCAACAATAGCAACTTGTGAAGGAGTGAGACCAATATTTTCATCGGGTGGTGAACAAAATTCACCTCTCTCTAACAAGTTAAGAAAAGGAAACAAGAAAGACACGCGATCTATGTGTTCACGAGGATGGTCCAGGTCGTTCAAGGCTTCTAACATTTCCTCATCAGAAGGTAAAGTAATTCCCGAACTGTCAAGAGAATGGATCGAGTTAGGTGTCTGAATACTGGCACAATCTATGTTTGACTCAACAGACACCAATTGAGTCAACATATGTTCTGTTGTAGTTTGATGAGAATCCAAGTGGGTAACTTCTACAACAGGAGTGGGCACGGAGGGGTTTGTATTAGTTGGGAGAAACTCGGAATCAGTTGTCAAACTAACCGCGAAATTTTTAGACGATGAACATCCCTCAGTACCGACAAATAAAGTAGGAGCGGGTAGGTCAAAAGTGCCAATTAGTGATCCAAAAAGTCCTGCTCCTAAACTGTCACCAACTGGGGTGGTTTGATCAATCAAAGGAACTGTAGTTTCCAAAGAAGTCTTGTTGTTTCTCTGAGTGAAAGAAAGTTGATCGACTGTAACGATCTTACCTTCAAATGGGAACATGACCACTCGAAAAACTGCCGATGCTATAGCTTGCATGGCATAAGTCCAACTCCTGCCCAATAACATATTGTAATCGAGCGGAGCATCTAGAACTTCTACCTCAACAGCAACTGTCTTATCGGCCAAAGTGACATCAAATGATGGCAAAACTCCGTGTGGATGGAAAGTTCTGCCATCAAATGCAGTAAGCAGTGTGTTGGAGGGGGCTAACTCAGGAGAACCTAAAGCTTTCCAACAGGAAATCGACATTATGCAAGTCGATGCTCCCTCATCTACTACAGCTCGTCTAATGGTCATTGGACCATGAACGACCTCAATCTGAAGGGCAATGTGATAGGGCAACCGGTATTTGACATCAGTCATATAAAATCGCGCAGACATGTTGCAGGATTCCATACTCCCAATAGCTGCCAGAAGTGCATTTCGTTGCAATGGACAACTCTGCAAGACTTCTAGAGTAGACATGGCACAAGGGGTCTGGGCTAAATCTTCAACCACATTGTAGTTAGAAGCATCCCGTGTGTTGGGATTGTGCGATGCCCTCTTCAAGACACCTTTCGGGATCTTGGGCATTGGGTCCACAGGTATGTGGAGTGGAGTGGAGGATTCAGGAATCTCCTTATCCTTTTTCTGCATTTCCGGGGTATAGTTCCTAGCTCTAGTTTGTAAAAGTGTATCTGAATTAACCATGTTTATAAATGTTTGATCAACCGTGGCGTGCGAAGTGCCCCCAGTTTTGGAGGTGCCAGAAGTTGAACCTTGCCCTTTAGGAAATGGGTCTTTCAAGACGGCAGGCTTCTTTTCTCTTAAGAGCTTCTGGGCTTCTTCAAGCAGAGGGTATTGGTGGGTAAGGTTGTTCTGCTTGCAAAGTTAACAAGGGAACTTAACCTTCTTTTCCTCTTTGTTACCCTCTTCGGCATTGTCTTTTTTTGGCTTTTGTTGGTTCCCCTCTACTTTCTTGCCCTTCTTTTTGTTGTTGGGATGCCGAGGGCCCTTTTGATTGTTCTTAACCTGATTGACAGGCTCAGAAGTAGAAGGAGAGGTTGTGACAGAAGACATATCTGCAGTCGAATGTTTAACAGCTAAGGCATGGACCTGTTTGGTCAGTGCTTCGAAGGCTGCAGAATCAACTGAACCCACTATGCCGTCAGCATGTGGTCCAGGTTTCGGTTTACTCGGATCAGTGCTTGATCTCGGTGCATTAGGTATAATCTTGTATAGTAAACCAGATTGTGCATATACAAGGTCTAAATGTTGAGTCCTTAAGATGGCTTCTTCTTCATTGGATACTCCAGATGTCGCTACTTCCTTAGAAATATAAGGAAGGAGTGATTTCAAGTACCACTCAAGCAGGAACTCTGGAGGAATGTTGGCCTTTATGAGCCTTTTCCATCTTCGCCACTCCTGAATGTGGTCAGATAAGTGAGTGGCTTTGTTTTGTCTAAAAGTAGACAAAAGTTCAGTTCCGGCATCATACCGAACAGGAAGTTGGAAATGGTTCAAAAAGACGGTTGCTAGATCCCCAAAACTAGAGAAAGTAGTCGCAGGTAACTCAATGTACCATTTGGCTGCAGGACCAGTTAAGGTCCTTTGGAACAATCTCAATCTTATGGAATCCTCGTTTAAAGAATTTGAAGAACACCATAAGTGAAAGGTAGTGACATGGTCACCAGGATCTTCACCTGCTTTGCCTTCGAATTTTGGAATATCCGAAGGTAATTTGGTGGGAACTAATGGCCATGTGGCATTATGACACACAGGATCATTTGTCAGGTTAGAAAGATCTAGCAAGTTTAAGGTTTCCAGAAATGGTAGATGAGGCCGGTAAGATGGTACTTGATAAGGGGAACCACCCATCATTTGTCCCATAAATTGTTGGTAGGGGTTGCCCCCAGCCATCTGGTGATAAGGGTTTCCCCTGGCCATGTGCTAATAGGAGTTCCCACCTACCAACTGTTGATAGGGGTTGCCCCCAGTTAACTGTTGGTAGGGGTTTCCCCTAGCTATTTGTTGGTAGGGGTTGCCCCCTGCCAACTGTTGTTGTTGTGTGAAAGACTTATTAAAATTTCCCCACCCATACAAGACTAGATTAGTGCTTTGCGGGTTCGTCCACTGCGACTGGGTGTTAGCCCCGCCATATTGTTGGTTAAAAATGTTGCCCCCTCCCCCTGAAAATAAGGAAAAAGGGGTGTTACCTGCAGGCATGTTCCCTTGGTTTATGTTAGGGCCTACAAAGGTATTGAAACCAGCAGAAGCTGATGTGGACGATGCAGTCATGGTACCAATGACTGGCATGTTTGCAGAAGCACTTGGTCCTACCACAGGTGTGGAAACCCAAGTACTAGGAATCTGATATAACGGTTGAGAAACAAAAGGTGTTGCACAGTTGTCCGTACTGCTAGGTCCAACACTAGGTGTAGGAATAGATGCCATTGTTGTAGAACTAGGCATACCTAATGTACTAGTGTTGAAACTGAAAGATGGAGTAGGCACAGATGTGGTTTGTGCCTGACTAGGTGTAGCATTAAAAGAAGGGTTAACTGTGTTGGTGTTCAAACCTAAAGTGGGAGTTTGGAGAACCCCCTGTTCACCTCCTGAGTTAGACATCAGATGTCCGGGAAAGGAAAGATCTGCACTGAAAAGGGGCTGCTGGAAACCAACAGGTGATAGAAGCGGAATTCTAGTATTAGTTAAGAGAGGATTGAAAGGAGTGCTATACTCCACGGAAGTAAGATCTTCCACCTCAATAGTACTAAAGTGTTGCTGATCTGTGGTACCTAGTAGTGGTTCCTTAGGAACCTCAATTTCAAGGTTTTCTGTTACAAGGATTTCTTCAAGCAATTCTATTTCAGAGGTAATTTAAGAAGAAATACCGGGGTTTACCCGCTGTCGTCTAGCTGGTTGTATAGGTTCTATTCTAACTAGTGGAAGGTTTTGAATCCTCCTCGATCTACGGAGTTGTTGATTCTCCGTGATTACAAATATAAAATAACAGAATAGAACCTAGTGGTCACTACAACTAAGGGGCAAACAACACACCAACTAAAAAAATTCCTAAGTATACAAACCAGGCAAACAAAGATGCCTTCTAGAGAAGAGTTTGGGATGATGAGGGCCCATAACAGATCAACGAAGGAAGAAAGACAGTTACTCGGGGTCCACAATACAATGACTAAGGGTGCAAGCGCTGGAATCACCCAACCGCCCTCCCAAAGACCTGCAAGGGGTTTCCTCCCACGTCTGTCTTAGGTACAGCAGATATACCCTCTATTGTCACCTGTGTATGAACCTAGAGTCTGATACTATGGATACCACAACACCGAAAATTCCTAGGGGAACAGTCACCGGTCGAATCAGAAAGCGTGGCCAGGGTAGCTAAGCCCGAAACTCGAAAGAGTCCCCAATACGCAACCCGATCCTGGCGTATGCTCGAACAGAAAGTAGGAGGAGTATTCCCACAAACTGATCTAGCAATGACCTACTGCATAGATCCCAGGCAAATTTTGAGTGAGGTGGGTTTACCTATGATAGTCTCACTACGATTTTTGCGCAATGTGTGATCTTGGGTGGTTTAAGGTGATTTAAGCCCAAGACCCTAACCAAAACTAGTTGGTGTAGTGTACCCTAAAAAGAAAAAAGTTTCTAGTTCATTTTATTAACAAATTTTAGGGCTTTTATTACTCAAAAAGGGTAGTGCTTTTGTGTGGCATGATTATGACAAGAAAACAAAAGTGCAATAATATCAAAACTTTCTACAACACAACTTTTTCACTTTTTCAATTACTTCTTTCCAAAACTGAAAGTCTAAGCAAACACACTTAAATATTTTTGGTTTTTCTTTTTTTTTTGAAATTATACAAAATATCCTAAGTTATCTTGTAATAACAAAACAAGTTCTATTTAAACTTTAAATACCAATTTTTTTTTCTTTTTCAATAAACGAAAAAGAACTATATAAAAATGGAAAGCCAAATAAAACTTTATATGCAAAGTGTGTAAGTACAGCTGAAATTTCTTAGGCCTATAGCTGTCGAAACCCTAGATCGAAAAAGACTTGATCTACAGGTTTTTTACAATGAAAAAGCCTATAAACTTGAGAACAAAGTGGAGGAAAAAAAAAGAGAAAGACACAAAAGGACTGGCCTAAAGTATCTAGCCGTAGAAAGACCACTATGCCAAGCACAAGTAGACAAGCAAGCTGCCTTACTAACACAAAGAAACTGAGAGAATGAACTAGCCTACGGCTGTTTAAAAGCACTTGCAACCAGCAAAAAGACAAGGAGTCCAGGAAGAATGAAACTTGACAAAAAAGAAGACACCCTAGAGGCTCTACCAAGAACCAAACCCTAAAACAAAGGATGGGAGTAGTAGAGAGTAGACAACATCACCACAAACAGTAGATACAGGAGTACATAGGTTTGTAAACTGGCAATGAGTAGTCAGGGTCTAAAAAGTGAAAAGTGTTCATCACCAAACACCACCAAGTCTTCCAAAAAGTCAATAAAAAGTCTCAAAAGTTCCAAAGGTCTACAAGTGGTTTAAAATATGTAAAAAACTTCAAGAGAAGGTTCTTATGACTTAAGTAACAGTTAAAACTTCATAAAACAGTCCTAAGGATCCCACAGCAAAGTCAGCAAATCATAAACAGGGGCTAAAAACAAGCAAACCAAAAATTGATTGCTTCAGAAAGTGTACCCTAATGTGTAGTAGGGAAACTCATGCCCATACAGAAACGTGCGCTACTGTATATATAAGACAATATCGTATGGGCGCTACTGTATATATAGCAGAGTAGCGCTCATATCTCAAAGGTTTGAAAACTGACCTTGGAAGGTATCAAAAACTGGTGAAAGCAGGCAAGAAACAGGCAAGGAATACCTATAAAGTTTCTTAACACATCAAAGAAGTCAAAACAATCCGAGAAGACACACAAGAACAAGGTTTCCTAAAGCCAAAAAACTCTATTTCCCCAGTGGAGTAGCCAATCTGTTGGTGGGCATTTCTACCCTATAGCAAGGAAACTAGTGCTATCAACTTGGTTGGGGTAACAGGTAAGTGTATTGATGTTATTACAGAAACATTTACAAAAAGAAATAAATTGTAGATCTTAGGAACACACCTTTTAATAGAAGTCTGATCCTAGCCTTGACTTGATCCCGTGTTCAGCTTCCAAATCCACCTTCCCTTCAGCAAACCTGCAATAACAATACCTTTCTCGAAACATTTTGGGCAATATATAAAGCTTGAAAGAAACAAAAACAATGTTTAACATTCAGCATTGACCAAAATAAATCCAACTTAAGATGCCATTTCATAACACATTCAAATTGGAACAAGAAAAATACCTCAACCTTTATTTGTCAAAAGTAGAATGATGTACAAGCATACATGATAATGAAGCAGGCTCCTGCAACTTGATTCTGGGCTCTGGCTTTTCTCTGGCTTGGATGTCTTTAGCATCAACTCCTCCAATACAAGCTTCTTCAAATTTTTTCCATTAATCAATCTTACTATCTCCAATTTCTCACAAAAGCTAACCTTGCTCCATTAACCTTCTTGGTATTTATAGGATTAAAGAAATAGTTCAGGTCGATATGTAGTTATGGGGGAAGTTGGAGGAGTTAAGAAACTACCAACAACTAATCCTCCTCGAGAGATTAATTTATTTTTCAATCATCTTTTAAGATGTACACAACTCTTCTTCAGTGGAGTAGCGTATAGGGCGCTACCCTAGTGTTTAACAACTAGCGCTCAATCGATTTTACATTGCGAGCACTACTATGCTACACTGGAGTAGCGTATACTTGGATATGGGCGCTACTATTATATAGTGGAGTAGCGTATGGGCGCTAGTCTCTTTGAGTAGAGTAGCGCTCATATCTCAAAATGATATTTTTTGGGGTTTTCCAGTAATTTCAGGAAATGGAGTGAGTTGTCATATCATCCAAGGTCAACATGCTCCTCCATCCAAGTTATCCTTTTGTGTGATCAGCAGCTTAGGGTGATCACGGATGGAGAGGTGCAAGTTTGACCTGTAACACTATCATTTTGGCAAGTCGTTCTATTTCTATCGTGTAAGTCGGAGTCCATCCAACTTTCGGTTACCTCATATAACATATGAGCTCGTCGACTTAAGGTGTCAGCGATCTTGTTTTCTTTCCCCTTGATGTGTTTTAGTTCAAAGTGATACTCACTAAGAAAGGCTAACCACCTAGCCTTTCTAGCGTTCAAGTCTGGTTGGTTGAATAGAGACTTTAGACTCATGTTATCCGTCTTTAGTAGGAATTTCTTACCCAGGAGGTAATGTCTCCATATCTTTGGCACGTGGATAGTGGTGGATAATTTGAGGTCATGAGTAGGATAGTTTTTCTCATGTTCCCTTAAATTCCTTGACTTGTGGAAGATGGAAAAGTAATCCTACATAAGGACTCCACTGAGTCCTACCTTGCTTGCGTCGGTGCAAACTACGAAGTCCCCATTGGGGTTGGAAATTCTTAGTATCGGTGCGCTGATCAGAAGTTGTTTTAACTTCTGAAAAATTTCTTCACACTTGTCTATCCAGATGAACTTACTGGTTTTCTTCTCTAAGGCGGTCATGGGGCAAGCGATCCGAGAGAATTTCTCAATGAACTTTCGATAGTAACTGGATAAAACTAGGACTGATCATATGTCGAAAAGACATGTGGGTGTGGGCCATTCTTCGATAGCTTTGATCTTTTCGGGATCAACTCCTATTCCCTTCTCAGAGATGATGTGCCCTAAGTACTGTATCTGAGGTTTATAGAAATCACACTTGCTAAATTTTTCGTATAGCTGATGTTCTCGTAGTATCCATAGGACTATTAGGAGGTGTTCCTCATGTTCTTCCTCATTTTTGGAATAGATCAGGATATCGTCTATGAAGACTAAAACAAACTTGTTGAGGTATTTGCTGAAAACATTGTTCATCATGCACATGAAGTTTTCGGGTGCATTACTCAGACCAAAAGGAATTACTACAAACTCGTAGTGGCCAAATTGAGTGCAAAATGCGGTCTTACTGATGTCCTCGTCACGGCTTCTCACTTGGTGATATCCGAATCACAGGTTGATCTTCGAGAAGATTTTTGCTCCTCCGACTTGGTCAAACAAGTCATCGATCCTAGGTAGTGGATAATGGTTCTTAATGGTTAACTTGTTGAGCTGGCGGTAATTGATGCACATATGCATCGTGCTATCCTTCTTTTTAATAAAGAGGATTGGTGCTCCCCAGGGAGACACACTCGGTCGAATGTAACCCTTGTCTATAAGTTCTTGTAATTGTATCTTGAGTTCTACCAGTTCGGGTGTGCTCATACGGTACGGGGTCCTAGAGACAGGTACTGATCCAGGGGTTAGTTCTATGGAAAATTCTAAGTCCCACTCGGGTGGTAACCTGGTTATCTCCTCGGGAAACACGTCTCTGAATTCTACTAGTATCGGGAAATCCTCGATCTTTTGTTCCCTATTGGATTCTATTGATTGAAGGTGGATTGCAAATAGTTTACAACCCTTTCTTAAGCATTTCTTTGCTTGCAATGCCGATATCTACTGTACTGATACTTCCTTAGGTATACCCTGGATGGTTCTTTGGTTTCCTTGACTATCTGTGCATAGGATTGACTTATTTAAGCAATCTAACAAGGCATGATGTCCTTCCAACCAATCCATGCCTATTATTACGTCATAAGATCCTAGCGATAAGATGTTCAAATCTAACTTAGTTAAAAATCCGTTCAAATCTATCTCACAACTCTTAACTAGTTCGGAGACCTTCCATTTGGTACTGGTGGCTAATTGTACTAGCCATGGTGCTTTGTGATTTTCTCGGATTAATTTGCAAAACTCTACTATTCTAGGAGAGATGTAGCTCCGACAAGCACCGGGGTCTATTAAAACTGAAATGATATGGTTAGATATCTTACCCTCAATTTCTACCATGGTGGCTTGATGATCTGCCTGCCAGCCATCAAGGGTGGCATAAATCCTAGGTGTCTTTGCCATGTCTCCCACTATAGGCTCTGCCTAGATGTTGTGTAAAGTTCCATCTGTTTTGTTGGGGAAGTCTCTGTAGTAATGTGGTCCCTGGCATTTCCAATAAGAAACAGTTGGTGGGACTATCTTTGCCCCTTTTCTGAAGGCTGGCCTGTTGGCTGGTGGTGGGGGTGCATTAGGTCGAGCTTGAGGTCGGTTGAAACCCCTATTGGGTGGGAAACTATTGTTATGTTTCCGAAAAGGTGGGGGTCTAAAAGCTGCCCGTTCTCATAGCATAGCCTGGCCTTATATAGTGTTATGTCAAGGGTTTTGGGCATGTCGAATTCTATATTCTCTCTAATGTTTGGTGGCAGCCCACCCAAGAACTGTTGGATTCACCTTCTCATCCTTAATATAAGGCAAATAGTGAAGCAAGTCTAAGAATTGATTTATGAAAGCTTCCATAGTCAGGGAACCCATTTTTAGCTCATGAAATTGTTTTATCTTCTTGTTGAAGAATCTTTCAGACATATATTTGTCCTGAAATATTCTGCTGAAAGTGTCCCAGCCTATGTCTCGCAACTCTTGTCCCTTAGTGTGTTTTAAGTCCCACCACCATCTGGCAACTTTTCCATTTAACTTGTATATGGCTAGTCGGGATTGCATCTCGCTAGAGTAATTATGAACCTTAAAGTATTTGTTCATCCCTAACAACCATTCTTCAGCCTTTTCTCCCGAGTTTACTTCCCCGTCATAAGTTGGGGCTCTTATCTTTCTGAACTCCCCTTGTAAGTTGTCATCGTTCTTCCTCATTTTCTTGCAAGGAGGTGGAGAACCGTTATCATTGGAAGAGCTCTTATAGTCCTCTTCCAATGGTTCTGATTTATGTTCTGCTTGACCTTCTGTTTTGTCATTTGGTGCTTTCTTGGTGTCAAGAGAGTTGACAGATAGAGTAGGATGTCCAGGGGGTTTTGCCCCTATTAGGATTTGGAGTAAGGCTTCATTTATAGCCCGTTGTTACCTTCTTTCTTCCATATTCTCATCCCTGAAACTCTGGAATTCTGCCTATAGCTGCTGCATGGAATTTTCCAAATTTGAGTTCAGCTCCACCGCAATTTATTTCTATTGTGGTGGGGAATCTAGATTGCCTCATACACTGTTGCATTGTTCTGCATTCATTTTCTTACTGCTACCTGTACCTGGAATTTATATAAGTATTTGTTGTTGCTGCTGCTGAGTTCCAAAAACAATTTGTTAGTCATATAATTTTGTAAAAACATAATACAACATTTCAAACACTTTCCTATATTTGCAGTTGTGTTTGGTAGTGATCCCAATAGGTCACTTAGTGTTTGTAGCTTGCTCTGATTCCACTTGTAATATCCCCAAAATATTAAAAATTTAAAATTTTTCCCTGTCTACAATATTTGTCAATTTACAGTAAAAGATTCATTCATAAATCTAACATCATTAAAACATACATGATTGCAAAAAAAATACTTGTTAGTCAAAGACTTCTAGTTTACAAGGTCACATCTTATGTGTAAATTTGAGTTGCTGCAGAAGCGATGTGGAAATTATATGATTGCACTTATTTGTTGAAAATGTAAATGTCATAATACTTTTTACTATTTTTAAGAATCAATGTTTTTAATTGTGATTATCTATTGCACCTTGAGCTGCTTGTTGACATATGTTATTTCCTTAGTGGATTATTATAATACCTCAGGAAGGGTAATTACAGACCTCGGCAGGACTGCTGAGAGGTATGGGTAAGAGTAATGGTTGTGGGACTCACTTAGCATCTTGCTAACGTCCTGTATTATCTTCGTGTTTTACAGGTGAAGTATATAGGCGAGCTTTACCTCTAATGTTTGGCACTCCGATCACGGCTGGTAGTAAGTCCCATGTAATTGCTATGGTGTTAGAGACGGGTGGTGGTCCCACTACCATGGGGAATTAATATCATGAAAGACTACCCATGATAGGGTTCATGACTATTGGCTTATGGTGAACTAAATGAAGGTGTATTGTTTCAAAGGTTATGCCTATGGGCTTAGTGTAAGAAATAATCAAACCCTTTGAATTTGTAACAGTGTTGACTCCATGACTCCACTATAGACTTGTTGCCAAAACATTTTTCCTCCACTAAGATGAGTTTGGTGTATCATTAATGCACTTTAATTGAGTGTGGAAGACAGCTTGACATGAGGGTTTTGGGGAAACGATTTGGGGATTTTTCCCATCACTCCAGCATTCGACTTATCCATCATTTTGGTTCTGCACTTTGTGGATATGGTTACTATGTTCAGTATTGACCCGAGCTATGCTCGTGGTGAGTCTACTGGTTAAATGTTAAGCTCGTATATGGAGTACATCAACCCTACTCTACCCAGGTAATGAGTGATTTCTTCTCCACAACTGATGATTTTATCCTACTTCTACTGTATGCGACACAATACGGTTGCTAACCTATTTTGTGTATCGTTTGTGACAAGTAGAAAGAAAATGCTCTGGTAAGGGAGCTACGAGGATTCGAGGAGGCACAAAAATGGTGAGTCTGGCTTCCCTTCTTTGAGCCCTATCTTCTTCAGCTCTATCGTTGTGTGTATGCATTTGTCCTGGTTGTTTTTGGGTGAGACCCCCGTAAGCCATAGGCTTACTAATTCGATTTGGCAAGGTCTAATAGTCACCTGTTGGCTGGCCCAGACAAGATGCGGTTTCAATGTAGCTACCTGGCTTAATGAAGTTTTATGAGTGTAGTATGGTTGAAATAAGACCTGGCATAGTTGAAATGATTTCAAGGGTTTCAATCTTTGTTGGTCTAAGCCCTATGATTTATGTTTTGTTTGTGGGAAAGATTCAGGAATAGTCCATAACGAAATGTAATGGTGAACTTCCGTATACTCTGTATTTGTATAAATTAAAAGAGTTCACACGCTCGGGTTTTGCTCCTGAACTGTATCGATGTATAAACATTTTATGAGCTGTGCCGATATTGGGTATATTTGATCCTTTCAATCATGGTGAAATGTGATGTGTTGAATGGTTTGATGATGAAGACTTTAACTTACTTCGTTGTTTTCTTATTTTGTAACGTAGCTACAATGTGATTATGGGTTTTGTTCTTTGCTCCCTTCCGGAGTTTGCTAATTGTCTATTAAAGAATGTTTTCCTGTAGGTAGCTATCGTATGTCTGTATGTTGAAAAGAAAATAAAAGAAGGTCTCAAGCTGTCTAATGGTTTGTTTAAAATATGGTATACATGTTGTTTGATAGGGAAACTGAAATAGATCGATAGAGAATGGGCAATAGAATTTGGTCTTGAATTGGAACCTTGCTGCTAGTGGTTAAAGAAATTCTGGGTTGGCTTGTTTGTTGTAGTCTTTGATTTAAAATAAATTCGAATGCCTGTAGGTGGTCTCCCTGGGGTTCAATCGTTGATCACTAAAGTAATTAGGGTTTTGATAAAATTGTGTCCTGCTCTACGATTTTCACTTGTTGGGTGACGTTTGATCCTGTAGGTATATATGTGAAAATACATTGAATTGCTAAGTGCAAATACAAGTGTGTGTGTGGTTCATGATTTACAGAAACGTCTCTTTTTCTAGACTCCTGTAGAAACTGTATTTGGCTTAAAGGGAAAAAATATATGAACAATGAATTCTACATGGTTTAAATAAGATGACTAATATTTTCTACTAAATAGAAAGTCAAATCGATTTCGGCGGGAGATAAATGTATCATTTCTTTAACCAGAAAAATAATCTATTTCAAGCTGAGGAAGAGTATGTGTAACTAGATTTTAAAGAATTTATGCAATGCTTGATGAACCCATACTTGAAAGTTTTTGACATACATTTGCCTATAGATTCGGAGTGAATCTGAAATTTACAACTGATATAACGATCTATACTATTTTGTTACAATGAATTTATAAACATAATATAATTTAATGAGAAGATTTCTCTAGGAACTCTCATACCTGCTAATTCGTGTAGCCTGCCCCTGCTGTTAATACCCTGCTGATAATACCCTGCACACTCAACCAACTCGTTACTGAAAAAACTATTGACTCTTAGCTGACCTGAAACTTGGAATAGATGACCTTCGGACTACCACGTTCCTCTGAACCATGATTCTACAACTGTTCCTAGTTCAGTATGAATCCCCCCAAGTTGGTTCTGACATGCAAACCGAGAAGTAGAGGCCTAAGGTGATAGCTAGTTCAGATCTGTAAAAATTATGAACAGAGTTCACTTCTAGGTAGAGAGTTCTTCTTGGCACAATAATACCAAAAGGAAAAGATGATCATCCCCCAATCTTTGGGGTCTGTCCTCCTTAAGTAGGAACATCTTGAAAGATGATAGTTGGAATTTACTGGTTTCTTTAAAACAATTTAAATTATATATAAAAGAAATATTATTTGTTTAATTAACTACTAATAAATTTGGGACTAGGACTTCTCACTTGTTTTTAACTAAGTGTATTGATCTGTAATCTTTTTAATAAAATAATAATGCCATAGTTATAATCCCACCTTTAAATAATAATAGATAACATTTGATAAAAAGTGGCAGCCCACTTATGCATAAATAGATATATATATATATATATATATATATATATATATATATATATATATATATATACACACACATAAGAATAAATAATAACCATATTTTTTCTTAAAAGCTCTTTAATAATAGTATTTAGCTTTGGGGATTTTTAAGCACGTGGTTCACATGATACTTCTTTTAAATTCTTTTTAAGGGTAGGGTCCACTTCTTTGGACGGTTTCGGCAAGCTGGTAACACACCTCTAGTCTCTCCCTTTGCATGTCAGATCCCTCGTTTTAACATGGTAGTTTGCGCAGTAGATGATGATAATAAGATTTATTTGATCAAGTTGAAAATAGTTGTGTTAAGCCTCGCAAGTGCTATGCAGAGTCCTCTTTGACTCAACACTTGAGATGTAGTAACCTCGAGCAATGCTATGTAGTAACAAGGAAACAAATCAGGGTCCATGCCCAATACATCAGCTAATAAAGGAAATAAATCAAACATACTAATGCTATGTCAAACATAATAAATCACATATACTGGGGCTGTAACCCAACATGACATCATAACATATTTAGTCAAAAAGTTGGGATATTACATCAGTGCTAAAAAGTAGAGCAAAAAGCATATAGCTCCTTCTTAGCCTATTTATCAGCACAATAGATCAATAATTGGGATAAATAAGAAAAAATGGTTAATAATCAACTGCTCATCTATATATGCTTCAATGTACCTTACAACATTTCCTTTTATTGAGCACCGATAATTATACACAATTTTGAAATTTCCATTTGATGGGTGGAATGGATGTGAATTCCTAGGCCTACTCATGTAATTTCATAATTCCTCATATGTCGAATCCAACACCCATAGTTAATAATGTTTCGAAGTACTTTTAGACTTAGGTTTCAAGGCGTGGTGGCTTTCTTGCCAAGTTGGATGTCACAGTGCTTCTCTAGTTTAGAAACCTGAGAAGCACCATGGGAGGGAGCATTGTGATGAATAGGGGGTGGAGAATCTGTAGATGGAGGGCGAGGGGAATTGTTCCCCTACTCAAGTTTCTGAGAAAACATGAGAATCTGGGCGAATGAATTCTTGAGCATCCAGTAGTGCTTGCATTGTGTCCTTTCCCTTTGGCTGGTCATCTACTGAACCACAAGTGCCTCCTCCCAGTCATCAAGAATCACGCGTAGCTGCATTGAGATGGAACTATCATATCCAAAGTCGATGGATCTCCTGCATATCCTCACATCACTGTTGGGTGAAAACATGAAGTTGGGAAACAATTTTGGCTTGTTTTTGACAAAAAAATTGCTAATTTTTATGTTTTTCAACATCGAACCCATATATCCCTTAGGAGTTTCAACTTGAAGTAAACACAAAGGTTTTACAGAGTTGAATTAGATTTCTACTCGTATTTTTTTTAATTTTTTTATAGACATATCGTGGGACAAATTTTTTGTCAACCAACGACATATACTTGAAAATTTTAGGTATGGATAATGAGTGACCTCTGTTGATGACGGTTTTTTTATAGATGGTTATTCATCTTAGGGAAAAACATTGCATGCTCATAATCTACACACACTAAACTTGATCCTGGACTATATTTCGAGTTTTTTAAGACTTGGGAACTATTTTTTATTATTTATTGAAACAGCTTATGTTCAAAAATTGGTGCATTATCGACACATGTTTTTGTCTTCACATTTTCTTTCAAATGGCACTCTTATCAAAAAAACTAAAACCAACCCATTGAAGAGGACACTTCAAGGAACACCCTTGTATTTTTTAAAAAAAATTTGGCTTTGTCATTGTGACGATATTGAATTTTCATTGTGATTGATTTTTCAGTCACTTAATTTTTTAATGATAAAGTTTAGTAAAAAAATAGAAAAAAATAGTAATCCTAAATGAAATTGAAAAAAACTTATATTACTAGAAAGTAGATTGAATGGTGAATCTACTGGTATAAACTCCGACATGTAATTCTCATGTTTTGCAGTGGTCCGACCTTGTTAAAGTGACACATTTCTGAATTCTGCAGAAATGGTGCTGGAATTGTTGACCAGAAACTCTCGGGCGAGAAAATGTCTTCCAAACTCTTGGCGCAGATTTTAGTTCAAACTCTCATCTGAGAGTTCTTTTTAAAATACAGTGCGGCGATTGGTTCAAACTCTTGGCCTAGATTTTGAATGTAATGTCCCAAAAAAAATAGCAAAAATGTAAAACTTTTCCTGCCTGGAATATTCATCAATTTACAGTAAAAGACTCATACATTAAATCTAAAGTCATTAAAAAATCCATTCTGGCATGAAACAAACGTAATACTAATACTTTTGTTTTACATGATCTAATCTGTGTTTAAGTTTAGAATTGCGGAAGCAGTGTGAAAATAAATGAGATCATGTTTTTATTACGGTTGTAAATGCTGGTTCAATAGGTAGAATATAACACTACTTACTGTTTGAGGAATCATGTGATTTTAATTATAAATGTCTAATGACACCTTCAGGTGATGAGCTCCTTTGATGACAGTATGTTTTTCACATGGGGATTCTAGAATACTCCCAAATGGGTAATTACATACCTCGACAGCATTGCCGGGAGGTACGGGTAATAGTGATGGTTGCCAGACTCACTTAGCGTTTTGCTAATGTCCTACTTTGCCTTTGTGTTTACAGGTGAAATCAATCTACAAGTATTTTCTCTAAGGTTTGGCGCCTAGTTTACTATTGGTACTAAATCACCATGCAATTGCTAAGGTATTAGAGAAAAGCGGTTATCTCACTACCATGGGAGTTCACAACATGAAAGGTTACCCATTGTAAGGTTCACGACTAGAAGCTTATTGTAATATAAACGAAGGTGGGTTGTTTCATAAATTTTTCCTACAGACTTAGTGCAAAATCAAGCCCCGTTGTAATTTTAAACAGAGTTGACTCCAGGACTTCACTATAGGCCTTGTTACCAATAAATTGCACCCCCAGTAGGGTAAGTTTGGTGTACCATTTAATGCACTTTAAATGAATCTGGAAAACAACCTGTCACGATGGTTTGGAGAAAATGATTTGGGGCTTCTGCGAGTCAATCCTGTATTCAACTTGTTCCTCGTTTGGCTCTGCACTTCGTTGATATGGTTACTGTGTTGGGTACTAACTCGATCTCTGCTTGTGGTCAGCCTATTTGTTAAATGTTGAGCTCGTATATGGCGTAATACGATCCTGTTCCATATAGGTAATGGAAAACTCTCTATTCACATTTGATATTTTTATCTTTCTTTTGTTGTCTGAAAAACATGGTTGAGCTAACCAATCTTATATATCATTTATGACAGAAGGAAAAGCTTTGGTATGGAAGCTGCTAAGATTCGAGGTGACATAGGTGTGGCTAGGATAAATGGTGAGTCTGGCTTTCCCATTCGTGCCCTATCTCCTGCAGCTCTGGTGTTGTATGTATGCGTTTGGCCTGTTGTTTTAGAGTGAGACTCCAGTAAGCCATTGGCTTACTGATTCGCTTTGGGGAAGTCCAAAATAGTCGCCTACTTGGATAGAATAGACATAATCGGGTTTCAATGTAACTTAAATAGTTGAATGAGTACTGGGACTATGATATAGAAGGACTATGTAGCAGTTGGATTTCACCGGTTATTCGGTTCTGTGAAATCTTGTTAAACAAAAGAAATGCTCTTTCGTTGGATATGATTCCCGTATAGTTACAATGATTTCGAAATGTACATTTCTATTTTTCCTATGTGTATTTAAGCATTCAAGCTGAAACTTTACGAGTTCTAATGTTATGGGTTTCCTGGTTATTTTGTAAACTACTGTACAGACAATGTAGACATTATAAAGGGTCGTTGGTGCCTTTTGCTTGTAAATATAGCTGTGGTTCATGTGCTGATTTCATTTTCACTTGGTATTTGTGTTGGATATTGCTACAATGTTTATGTGTGAACAATGTATTACTTCTGGTAAGATATAAGACATCAACGAAGTTTGCTACGCCTCTGTTTATGTAATGTGGGTACATTGTAAATAAGAAGATCTTGTTTACTTGTTGGTTGCGTGGGTAGGATGGATGCTTGCCTAGCAAGGGTTTCAAGGCTGTACTCAGTGTTTTGGTTTTATGTAGAGACTTGTATCCTGTAGAAATAACTTATGCAATTTGGCTTTTTATGAAGGCCATGGGAATTGACCCTGGTCCTATATTTCGATAAGCATCTTTGTGGTGGTCATACGAAATGCTTTTCTCTTGCCTCTATTTATGATTGATCTTTGCGTTTGATATTTATGAGACTCTAACCCTAGAGAATAACTTATTCCTGCGTGTTCTTGTTGATTTGAAATGAAGCTTGAAGTTTTCCTATAGATGACTATCGTAGGTTTGTATGTTGGAAAGAAATGGAAAGGGTCTCGGGTCTGTCTATTTGATTAGCATAGGGTTATTGATGAAGTGGGTATGAAAATGTAGATAGGACAATCCTCTACATACGATCTTTGTCATATTTGGTATCTTTGTTTTAAAATATGGTATGTATGGTGTGAGAAGAAAAAAAAAAGAATAGATTGAGCAGAGAAATGTGCAATAAAACCAGTAATGGATACAAAATTGGAATATATGGAGAATATTTATAAAAATGATGATGTCTGCATTTTCTTTTGTTGTGGTTTGTATAGTTGGGATGTTGAATGGTTTACATGTTGTTCAATGATTTCTGTTATGGGTTTGATTTCTGTAGCTAGGCGATTTTGTTGATGATTTAAAACAAGGGTTTAGATAAGTGAAATAAAATACTATCATAAGTGAAATAATATACTATAAATATTTTTCTAAGTTCAAATCAACGATTCACCTGTTCTAACAATCTAAGCAATACAAATGACTAGTAAAGACTAGCTGGCTAATCCTATTGGGAATGCCATTCGATTATGGAAGACTTGATTTAAAAATTGATATTAAGAACACCATTATTTTAACATTGCATTTATAATAGGGATATAAAACATAGGATGGTTTTATATATAATCATACCTGTTGATCTCTATAGGTTGTCCTCCTGATGATGACTTGTTGATCTTGGTAACTTGTTCTTGTTGATACTAACCTACACACTTAGCCAACTAATTAGGGAAACTACTGACTCTTAGCTGACCTAAATTGATCTTGGATTGGATGACTTTGGGACTACCAGGTTCCTCCCAACCATGATTCTACAACTATTCCTCGTTCAGTATGAATCCCCCTGAGCTAGTTTTGACATGCAAACTGAGAAGTAGAGGCCCTAGGTGTGTAGCGGGATCAAATCTCAAAAATCTATGGGAAGAGTTCACTTCCTTGAGCAGAGAGTTCTTCTTGGCATAATAATACCAAAAGAAAAAAGATCCCCCAAACTTTTGGGTCTATCCTCCTTAAGTAAGACAAATCTTGAATTATGACTATTGGGATTTTACTAGTTTCTTTAAACTTATTTAAATTATAAAATAATATTTGTTTACTTAACTGCTAGTTAATTTGGAATTAGGACTTCTCACTTTGTTTGATTAAAGTGTTTTTGCTATTTAAATCTTTGTATAATAATAATAATATAAAAGAATTACAATCCTGTCTAAATATTAATAACTAATAATTAATAAGTGGCAGCCCACTTATGCATAAGTATACATGTAATAGATAACAATAATATATTTGAAACTCCTAAATATAATACTTAGCTTTGTGGTCCTTAGCATTTTGTTTCACATGATGCTTCTTTTAATTCTTTTTAAGGAAAGGGTCCACTTCCTAGGATGGTTTCGGTAAGCTGGTAAAGGCACCTCTAGTCTCTTCCTTTGCATGTCAGATTCCCTCATTTTAACATGGTAGTTCCCGCAGTAGATGATGATAATAATATTTATTTAATCAAGTCGAAATAGTTGCAATAAGACACGTAAGTGCACTATTCAAAGTCCTCTCAACTCAACACTTGAGATTAGTAACCCCGAGTGCTCTTCAGAGCCTTTTAACTCAACACTCTCACATGGGCGTTACGCTAGTGCAATTCCAGAGCCTCTGCTCAACACCAGAGCTAGAATGTGGTTGTGAGGCACATTTGGGTATTTAAGTGGCCTCGGATCCGGTAATCATTTCTTTCAAGCTTGGAGTGCTCTAGGGTTCATGCCCAACACTCAATGTACATTGGTGCTTAGGCCCAGTATGAAATAGAATCCTCTAAACACATTGGGGCTTAAGCCGAGTATATAGGCCATTCGTGTGTTTCTGAGTCCACGCTCAACACACTATATAATCAACCATGTAAATAATGCTCTGCACAGTATAATGTAACAAAAGGAATAATCTCAGTATATCATAACTTGTAACCAATTCTGATAATGCAACATAGTTTATTCATTAGGGCTTTCCTGCCCTGCATATATCAATAATGAAAAACAAATGAGGGTCCATCCCCAATATATCAACTCACGAAGGAATAAATCAAATCAAACTAATGCTATGTCAAAAATAATAAATCACACATACTGGGGCCATGACCCGATATAACATCATAACATAGTTAGTCAAAAAGTTGGGATATTATAGCCCTCCCTGTTAAATTTTCAAAATTTACTTCAATCTGATCTAGGATCGTAACTAAGAGAACAACATGTACAACATATCTACAGCATATCAATCATGGAGACAATAATGCAAGCACACAAGAGACAGAAATATTTACTTGGGGAAAACCATAAAGGTGAAAAACCCCAATAACTTCCTCAGAGATAGATAGAGCAATGATACAACCCAAACATGAGAGATAGACATAACCTAGTAGCAGATCCTCCTCCTCCATAAGTGCGCCACTCCTCCTTGAGTGCATGAGTGAGAAGTGAGTGAACAAATAGAGTGCGTCCAACACTCTATTTATACTTGACTTGACTTTCCTTTTACATAAATCATGTAGGCTCGAACTTAACCACATAACATAATGATGACTAGGCCGACCCCCAATAGGGTGGTCTAATAACCCTTTGACCCACATGGCCGACCCCCAATAGGGTGGTCTAATAACCCTTCGACCCACATGACTTATACAGGGCCGACCCCAACAAGGTGGTCTAATAACCCATCATGTATAAGTTACGACACTTACAATATAAATGACGACACTTCCGTATAGAGGAATAATACCATCTCTATAGGATTACATACAACATACATATATGAAATACATTCCAAAGTTACATATACATCAACACTCCCTCTTAACTAGGAAGGTATTTCTCAGCACAGGTCTTCTAGCACAAGTCATCTTCTCTGGATCATCATCACTGGATAATCGTCATCGAGTCATCATCATCGTCACTACTGCTGCTATCTCAATCAATCTCTAAATCTTCTCATCATAGGAAGTTCTACAGAGCCAGTCCTTTTTCATACTGGATGTAGGCCCACCACCTGTAGGTCTTCATCATCACTAGCCATACTGTGGAAACCTCAGGGCTTATTACGTGCGTCACAAAACCTGGCTGCAGCATCCAAGGCTATTACGAGCACACAACTCTACCTGTAGGATCTCCCAGGAGAACATTACATCTGACCCATCACAAAACCTGGCTGAAGCATCCCAAGTTGTTACGAGCACACGGCTCTACCTGTCGGATCTCCCATGAGCACATTACATGTGATCTCACCACAAACCTGGCTGAAGCATCTGAGGCCTTTTTCATCCTGTCTAGATCTCCCAGGAGGAAATTACATGTGGTCATGGAAAAACCTGGCTGAAGCATCTGAGGCCTTTTTCATCCTGTCTAGATCTCCCAGGAGCAAATTACATGGCATAGGACAAAACCTCACAAGAGCATCTTCCAGATATCCCAGGGAACCGAATTACATGTCATAGGAAAAACCTCGAAAGACTATCTGCAGATCTCCCAGGGCACAAATTATATGTCCTCCAAAGCAAAACCTCGAAAGAGCATTTGCTAGATGTCCTAGGGCACCGAATTACATGCCATAGGAAAAACCTCGAAAGACCATCTGCAAATCTCCCAGGGCACAAATTACATGCTTACCTGCACAACCTGATCCACGGCCACAAAGTATCATCTGATACTCACCATACATCATCCTGATGTACACATGATCATCCTGATCATCATCACTGCAACATCCTGCTACATGTCATCTAGAGAAGCTCGTCATCCACAATCATCCTAATCATACAATGCATCCATCTGATGCACACCAAGTATCTACCTGATATATATCATCACACATAGTGTATCCACCTGATACATAGATACATGATCCACACAATGTATCCATCAACATACATGATCTACCTGATCAGACCTGATACATAACAATATACATGATCTACATGATCATACAATGTATCCACCTGATACATATACAGATACATGGTCCAAGCATCCAACATGATGCATATACAAAATACATACAAATGATCTAACCGATCATATTCAACATCCAACATGATGCGTATATACATATGAATGATCCAACTGATCATATCCAGCATCCAACATGATGCGTACATACATATACATATAAATGATCCAACTGATCATACAAAGCAGAAACTAGAACATCATCCTGATGCTCATCATCCAGCGCTTACGTCCATAGCCATGTTAAGGATCCTCCTTCCAACATGCTTGGAATGGCTTCAGCAAATGTGTCCATCACTTCTTCCTCGAAGTGTCCTCTATCTAAAGAACACCATGCCTCTCTCTAAAGTACTCGAACTTCACCCTGGCTAGTGGCTTCATCAGCACATCTGCAATCTGCTCGTCCGTCGCAACATACAGGAGCTTCACATCTCCTCTCTGCACCATATCCTTGATATAGTGATATTTGATCTCTATGTGTTTCGTCCTGTCATGAAAAACTGGATTCTCAGACAGCTACACACAACTCTGGTTATCACAGAAGATACCAGTAGCATCCAATGGGAGATCAAATAACTAAGACAGTAGCTTCCATAGCCATACTGCCTCACAACTAGCTAAACATGCTGCAACATACTCTGCCTCAACTGTACTCAGTGCTACGTGGGACTGCTTCCTGCTAAACCAAGAGATCACACCTGATCCCATACTGAAGCAGCACCCAGATGTGCTCTTCCTATCTGCAGCACTGCTAGCCCAATATGAATCAACATAACCCTGCAGGTTAAACTTTTGATTCACTTCATACTTGAGCCCATAATCCACTGTACCCTTCAGGTACCTCAGAACATGCATTACAGCAACCAGGTGAACACTCCTCGGATCCGTCAGGAACTGGCTCAATGTGCTCACAGCAAAGCAAATATCTGGTCTCATGTTTGTCAGGTACATCAAGGACCCAATCATCTGACGATACGTAGAGACATCAACCGGCTCAGATGAAGCATCACATAGAAGCTTCAGATTCGATTCCATAGGTGTGGCGATGGCCTTGCAATCCATCATCCTGAACCTCTTCAGGATCTCTTACTGCATACTTCCCTTTTCCAAGGAAGATTCCATCTACACTCTGCCACACCTCCATGCCAAAAACAAATAGTGCATCATCCCCAAGTTCTTGATCTCGAACTTGGCATCAAGCTTCCGCTGTGTGTCGGCAATCAATCTATCTTCACCTGTAACAAACAGCTTATCCACATACAAAATTAGTAGCACTGGATTGCCTTCCTCAACCTTGTAGAAAAGGTTGGAATCCGCTTTATTCTTGGTAAAGTCCAAACTGGATAGAAAGTTGTCTATCCTACCATACCAAGTTCTGCACACATATATGACTGCACCATTCAAGAAAGCTGTCTTGAAATCCATCTGGTGTATCTTATTTCATCACTTTTATATTTCTCTATGCTGCCATCTGCAGCATGCTTGATCTTGATAGATCCATATGGAATTCATAACAAACTTCCCTTCAGGTCTTGGAATTACATCCCAAACATCATTCTTCATGATCGATGGATCATGGCATTCTTCCCATATCCTGGGAACTTCAATATCTTCAATAGATAATTTTGTTGCTGAACAAATGTTGTAGTTCTTCTTTTGGAGGAGATGGCATATGATCTTTCCTACACAACAAGTTAAATTGCATGATTAGAAAACATCTCATAGTTTTCAGAACAAATTCTTACACATAAAGAAATATTTCATACAGTCATGCAATTATCTTAGCCAATGCTTCAATACAACATTTATCCATATCCCGTAACTTTCTAGATGCCTTCCAATCTCTACCAGAACATTGTTAAGAGTGTGCACAACTCCCAACATGTCAGGAAAGAGGTTTCATTCTAGATAAGTAGCAATGGAATGTTGTATAGTGCCATAGGCCACTTACCCATGCATATTAGTAGTATACTGTTCATCAATGTAATTATTCTAATATGCATAATACACAACCTAATTCTAGGAACATCAGTATATACATTATTGAACAATATTATTTAAGAAATGACAATTCAAATACTTATCTTTGTTTGTTCGTTGGGTGGACTCCCTCTGAGTCTTCGCTTCCTTGCAGGAGCTACTGGAGTCCTAATCTGAAGTAACTTCTTCTACACCTTTTTTATGTGGAATGTAGAGAGATGGTCAACTCCCTCTGAATATCTGCATCCTTGCAGAAACCACTGGAGTGTACTCCCTCTTGATCTTTGCTTCCTGGATTACTTGTCCTTGAACTTATATTCATTCTCGATCCCTATGCATGCTTGTTAGTATCACCATTGTGTTATCCTCTAGGTCTCATACGTAATCAAACATTCATTAGTATAATCACAATAATCTCAAGAATGTATAGTCAGGATCATTTCAAACACAGATAATAAACATTAGTGTTCAAGGTTTCAGGGAAGTCTTTCTTTTACTCATGCATATTTTTATTTCATCATAGGACTCTTTGGTTTAGTTAAATCATCAATCAAGATAAGAGATATAATATGCATAAAATCCGTGATTACTCAAACCTATACCTTCATGATTCTTCTGGTTAGTCATATCATCAATTACAATATGCATACAACCATGACTATTCAAATCTATGACTTCATGAATAATCATTATCAACAACACAACAGCATAAGATCCTAACACAAGGTAGGATTCTATCTTGATATAGGAAAAACATACCTGGATTAGCATGCTAGCTAGTTATGTCTAACATACTCACATGATGTCTTCTTGTTCTTCTTCAATGAGTTGTGCCAGTAACCTGTATATCTCATAGGTTAACCATTATAAAACCAAGTTATACATAACTCGTAAATGGATCTTCTATGAGATCCATGACAATGGATGAATCTTTGTTCTCATGTCATCATGATCATATGTTCTTGAACCAGAACATGATTTGTCTTTCTTGGTGTACCTTTCATGTTAGTAGACAACATAAACCTCATACAACACCATAATGCATTAGTACAATCATAAGTGTCAACACCCTAATCAATGAATATTTTCTATCGTGCATTCATAATTTTATTAAGGTGATATGACAAGTCTAAAATCAAGATTGTACTAACCGTAATAACATGAAGACGAACATACTATAAACTTAATCATGAACAAATCTCAAAACATACCTCGATGAGTCATACATGTCGAGATCACTTGTAATCTTCTTATGTAAGGCCTTGGCCTCATCTCCCTCTAAAATAGGAACTTCTTCACTTATGCAGGTGACCAATCCATCTTCTTCTAGGATTAACCCAATCCACTTGATTTGCAAGAACTGGATCTGGAGCTGGATTAGGGTTTGTCAGAGAAACCCAAAAAATTCAAACTTTAAATTTCAAACTTCCGAAAGGATAGAAATATGCGCCTTGATGAGTTGATCAAGTTGGTATATTCAGAATTTGAAAACTGCAAAGTTTCACTCCTCAATTTTGCCTTTGAAACTTCCGGATTCACTCGACGTGACGCTGAACTGGGGTTTTATGAAGCCCACTCTTCTGCCCAATCAAAAGGTTTGATCCAAAGCTCTAAGCTTCTATTTTTCTGAGGAGCTTCCAGCCATGGTCACATATTTCAAAAATTCCTATTTTTACAGAAGCCCTAATTTTCCACTTTTCTGATCAAGGTCCCGAACTAGGGTTTGATCAATCTCGGCCTTCTGCCCAACCAAAAATTCTGATCTTGGTCTCTAAATTTCGATTTTGATGAGTAGCATCCAGCCGTTGTCTCCGATTACAAAAATTCCAACTTTTTCCGAAGCCCTAAATTACGGAGGCCATGAATGAAGGTACTAAAAAATAATTCTATTTTGACAGAAATATGTACCTGATTGTTTCTAGTGTAACTCCAAACTTTTTGCTCCATAGGGTCTAAAAAAAACTTCCTGAGATAGCCCGACCTGTTATCTTTCCATCCTGATAGGTTTGACCTCAATTGGATTCTCTGAGAGAGATTTATGCCAAGTGTCGCAACATGACATGTTTATGGGATAATACAGGAGAACTAACTTGTACAGAGTTCCACGTGTCACAGTTTCAACTTAGGCCTCTAAAAAGTTTTTTCAGAGATAGCCCGACCTATTATCTTTCCATCCTGATAGGTCTGACCTCAATTGGACTCTCTGAGAGAGAGTTATGCAAAGTGTCGCAACGTTACATGTTTATGGGATAATATAGGAGAGCGAACTTGTACGGTGTGCCACATCTCACTGGTTCAACTTCGGCCTCTGCAAAATTTTTATGAGATATTACAGTCTATTTAATACCTGTCACTTTTTACGAAATTTCATTTGGAGCTTCCTAGCCCAAGTTATGACCTTTTTCCCAAGGTCACCTGATTTTGACTCAGATCTGGAAGAGGCAAAAACCCTATATTGTACAGATCATAAATCACAAAGTACAACGAATTAGAGGTTTTCCTTTGGACACAAGGTACATGGGGATTTAATATTCGACCTATAAATATTTCAGATCCGAAAACTTCACCAAATCGGATTTATAGCGAAATTTATACGATGACTGATTTTTGCTATATCAAGCCCTAGCATCGTAAGTGCAACAAGTGTCATACATGCCATATCATGCCTTCTTTCAGGCTAGCTCTGATACCATGTTAAATTTTCAGAATTTACTTCAATATGATCTAGGATATTAACTGAGAGAACAACATGTATAGCATATCTACAGCATATCAATCATGGATACAATAATGCAAGCACACACGAGACACAAAGATTTACTTGGGGAAAACCATAAAGGTGAAAAACCCCAATAACTTCCTTAGAGATAGATAGAGCAATGATACAACCCAAACATGAGAGATAGACATAACCTAGTAGCATATCCTCCTCCTCCATAAGTGCGCCACTCCTCCTTGAGTGCATGAGTGAGAAGTGAGTGAACAAATAGAGTGCCTCCCGCACTCTATTTATACTTGACTTGACTTGCCTTTTACATAAATCATGTAGGCTCGAACTTAACCACATAACATAATGCTGAATGGGCCGACCCCCAATAGGGTGATCTAATAACTCTTTGAACCACATGGCCGACCCCCAATAGGGTGGTCTAATAACCCTTCGACCCACATGACTTATACAGGGCCGACCCCAACAAGGTGGTCTAATAACCCATCAAGTTACGACACTTACAATATAAATGATGACACTTCCATATAGACGAATAATACCATCTCTATAGGAGTACATACAACATACATATATGAAATACATTCTGAAGTTACATATACATCAACACTCCCCGCTTAGAACAACACTGTCCCGGTTTTTCTAAGGACTAGGAATGATATCATGAAACAAGGCGGCGTATGCCTCTCTCGTGGTAGCCTCATTCTCCGAAGTGGCCCCATCTGGTCCAAAGTGCCTCCATTGCACTTTCAACTGAGTAATGGTCCTCCTCCTAAGGTGGACCTCTCTCTTGTCCAGAATGTGGAGTGGTTCTGGTGTGAACTCCCCTTCGGGATCCACCTATAATAAGGACTAATCAATAACATGTTTAGTATCGTATACATGTTTCTTTAATAAAGAAGCATGAAAAACATTATGAACTTTTATGTGTGCTGGTAGGGCTAACTCATATGCTACTGGGCCCTTCTTGCTCAGTATTTCAAACGGTCCACAAAACCTTGGGGCTAGTTTGCTGCAACATCCCAAGCTCAACGAACTTCATTTCGCCTTTATTCTTAGGAAAACATGTTCACTGATCTGGTAGTCCTTGTCCTTCCTTTTCTTGTTTGCGTAACTCTTTTGGTAGTCTTGGGCCTCTTTTAAATTTAGTTGCACCTTGGAGACTAATTGTTCCAAGTCTTTTAGCAAGTCTAGCCCTAACATAAGCCGATCCACTGGTATATCCTAGGTGACGGGGGTCCGACACTTTCGACCGTAGAGTACCTCGAAAGGACTCATTTTGGCCGAGGTTTGATAACCATTGTTGTATGCAAACTCCGCAAGGTGTAAGTAGTCTTCCCACTTAGTGTGATTGTTCATGACATACATTCTCACCGTATCCTCAAGGATTTGGTTTACTCGTTCCATCTATCCATCGGTTTGGGGGTGGTATGCGGTACTAAACTGTAGTTGCGTTTCTAACCCAGAGAACAGTGCTCTCCAAAAGATACTAGTGAAATTTGTGTCTCAATCCGAGATTATTGCTTTGGGTATCCCATGTAACCGGAAAATTTCCTTTAGGAAGATTTCTGCAATGTGAACTGCCTTGTAGGTAGATTTTACTAGTATAAAATTTGCGGCTTTTGATAGCTTATCTACTACTACAAATATGGAGTCATTTTGTTTCTTACTCTTGGGTAAACCTGTAATGAAATCCATACTTATTACCTCCCACTTCCATTCTGGAATGGGTAACAATTGTAGTAATTCAGAGGGATGTTGGTGTTCTGCTTTGACCAACTGACATTCCTGGCACTTCGCGATGAACAATGCGATGTTGACTTCAGCTTAGGCCAAAAGTAGTGTTTCTTTACGGCTGAAATCATCTTTTGATATCCGGGGTGTCCTGAATAGGGGCTTCGATGGAATTCGGTCAGTATGTTGGGTCTAATGTCTCCTCCATTGGGAATGTAAAGTATTTCCTTAGACCACAACAATCCTGATTCATCTATCTTGTATTCTTTCTGTTGTTGGAAAAGCCTATCTTCCTAGATCTTTTTAAGGATTTCGACATAGAACTATTCATTTTGGCATGCCATTCTAAGTATGTCGTGTAAGTCGGAGTCAGTTCGACTCTCAGTTACCTCATATAACATGTGAGCTCATCGACTTAAGGCGTCGGCGATCTTGTTTTCTTTCCCCTTGATGTGTTTTAGTTCAAAGTGATACTCACTAAGGAAGGCTAACCACCTAGCCTGTCTATCCTTTAGGTCGGGTTGATCGAACAGGTATTTTAGACTCATGTTTTCTATCTTTAGCAGAAATTTCTTAACCATGAGGTAATGTCTCCACATCTTTAGAGAGTGGATAATGGCAGCTAATTCGAGGTCATGAGTAGGATAGTTTTTATCATGTTCCTTTAACTTCCTTGACTCATAGCAGATGGCAAAGTCATCTTGCATAAGGAATCCAGCGAGTCCTTCCTTGCTGGTATCGGTGCAAACTACGAAGCCCCCATCGGGTTCGACAATTCATAAGATTGGTGTGCTAATCAGAAGTTGTTTTAACTTCTGAAAACTTTCTTCACACTTGTCTGTCCAAATGAACTTACTGGTCTTCTTCTGTAATGCGGTCATGGGACAAGCAATCTGCGAGAAGTTCTCAATGAACTTTTGATAATATCTGGCTAATCCTAGGAATGATTGTATATCGAAAACACAAGTAGGTGTAGGCCATTCTTGGATAGCCTTGATCTTTCGGGATCCACTGCTATTCCCTTCTCAAAAATGATATGTCCTAAGTACTATATCTGAGGTCTATAGAAATCACACTTGCTAAATTTTGCATACAGCTAATGTTCTCATAATATTCGTAGGACTATTCGAAGGTGTTCCTCATGTTCTTCTTCATTCTTGGAATAGATCAAGATATTGTCTATGAAAACTAGAACAAACTTGTATAGGTACTTACAGAAAACATTGTTCATCATGCACATGAGGTTGGCGGGTGCATTCATTAGACCAAAAGGCATTACTACAAACTTGTAGTGGACATATCGGGTGTGAAATGTGGTCTTACTGATGTCCTCATCACAGATTCTCACTTGGTGATATCCGGATCGCAGGTCGATCTTCAAGAATATATTTGCTCCTCCGACTTGGTCAAACAAGTCATCGATCCTAAGGAGTGGATAACAGTTCTTGATGGTTAACTTGTTGAGTTGGCGATAATCGATGCACATACGCATCGTGCTATCCTTGTTTTTAACAAAGAGGATTGGTGCTCCCCAAGGAGACACACTCGGTCAAATGTATCCCTTGTCTATTAGTTCTTGTAACTGTATCTTGAGCTCTACTAGTTCTGGTGTACTCATATGGTACGGAGTCCTAGAGACGGGTATGGATCCGGGGGGTAGGTCTATGGAAAATTCTAAGTCTCGTTTGGGTGGTAAACCTGGTATTTCCTCGGGAAATACGTCTCTAAATTCTACTAGTATCGGGAAATCCTCGATCCTTTGTTCTCTATCGGATTCTAGTGATTGAAGGTGGATTACAAATAGCTTACAACCCTTTCTTAAGCATTTCTTTGCTTGTAACGCAGATATCTGTCATACCGATACTTCTTTAGGTATACCTTGAATCGTTCTTTGGTTTCCTTGACTATTTGTGCATAAGATGGATTTGTTTAAACAATCTAGCAAGGCATGATGTCCCTCTAACCAATCCATGCCTATTATTACATAATAAGACCCTAATGATACGAGATTTAAATCTACTCTAGGTGGGAATCTATTTAAATCAATCTCACAGCCTTTAATTAGTTTGGAAACCTTTCACTTGGTACCCATAGCTAGTTGTACCAGCCATGGTACCTTGTGATTTTCTTGGTTTAGTTTGCAAGTTTCTACTATCCTAGGAAATATGTAGCTTCGGCAAGCACCGGGGTCTATTAGAACTGAAATGGCGGTCTTAGATATCTTACCCTCAATTTCTACCATGGTAGCTTGATGATCAGCCTGTCGTCCATTAAGGGTTCCATAACTCCTCGGTGTTTTTTCCACGTCCCCCATGGTAGGTTCCGTTTGGATGTTGTGTAAAGTCCCATCTATTTTTTTGGGACAGTCTCTGTAGTAATGTGGTCCCTGGCATTTCCAACAAGAGACAGTTGGTGGGACTGCGTTTGCCCCTTTGTTGAAGGTTGGCCTGTTGGCTGGTGGTGGGCGTGCATTTGGTCGAGCTTGGGGTCGGCTGAAACCTCTGCTGGGTGGGAAACTATTGTTATGTTTCTGAAAAGATAGGGTTCTAAAACCCAACCTGCGGTTGTGTGAGAAAGTCCTGATTCTGTCCCTATTCCTGTTGATGTTGTCGTTCCTTGGCTACCCGTGCTCATAGCACAGCCTGGCTTTATGTAGGGTCATGTGAAGGGTTTTGGGCATGTTGAATTCTATCTTCTCTCTAAAGTTTTGTGGCAGCCCACCCAAGAAGTACTGGATTTTCACCTTCTCGTCCTTAATATAAGGCACATAGTTCAACAAGTCTAAGAACCGATTTATGAAAGCTTCCATAGTCAGGGAACCCATTTTTAGCTCATGAAATTATTTTATCTTCTTGTCGAAGAATCTTTCAGACATGTATTTGTCCTGAAAGATTTTGCTGAAAGTGTCCCAGCTTATGTCTCATAGCTCTTGTCCCTTAATGTGCTTTAGGTCCCGCCACCATCTGGAAACTTTTCCATTTAGGTTGTATATGGCTAGTCGAGCTTGCATCTCACTGGAGTATTTATGAACTTTAAAGTGTTTATTCATCCCTAACAACCATTCTTCATCCTTTTCCCCTGAGTTAACTTCTTTGTCATATGTTGGGGCTCTTATCTTTGAACTCTCCTTGTAAGCTATCATCACTCTTCCTCCTTCTCTTGCAAGGAGGTAGGGAGCCATTGTCATTAGAAGAGCTCTTACAGTCCTCTTCCAATGGTTCTGATTTATGTTCTTCTTGTCCTCCTATCTTGTAGTTGGCTGCTTTCCCCATGCTAAGAGTGCTGACAGAAAGAGTAGGTTGTCCATGGGGTTTTTCCCCTATTAGGCTTTGGAGTAAGGCCTCATTTATAGCCCGTTGTTCCCTTCTTTCTTCCATATTTTCATCCCTGAAACTATGGAATTCTGCCTATAGTTGCTACATAGATTTATCTAAATCTGAGTTGAGCTCCACCACAATTTCTTGCTTTCGTGGTGGGGAATTTAGGTTGCCTCGTATATTGTTGCCTTGTTCTGCACTCATTTTTTCTACTACTGCTTGTACCTGAAATTTATATAAGTATCTATTGATGGAAAACATCGTGTTAGTTAATTCGTTTAGTAAAAACACAATACAATATTTTTACACACTTTCCTGTATCTGCAACTGTGTTTGGTAGTGAGCCCAATAGGTCACTTAGTGTTTGTAACTTGCTCTGATACCACTTGTAATGTCCCAAAAAAAATAGGAAAAAATTAAAACTTTTCCTGCCTGCAATATTCATCAATTTACAGTAAAAGACTCATACATTAAATCTAAAGTCATTAAAACATCCATTCTGGCATGAAACAAATGTAATCCTAATACTTCTTCTTTGCATGATCTAATTTGTGTGTAAGTTTAGAATTGCGGAAGTGGTGTGAAAATAAATGAGATCATGTTTTTATTGCGGTTGTAAATCCTGGTTCAATAGGTAGAATATAACACTACTTACTGTTTGAGGAATCATGTGATTTTATTTATAAACATCTAATGACACCTTCAGGTGATGAGCTCCTTTGATGACGGTATGTTTTTCACATGGGGATTCTATAATACTCCGGGATAGGTAATTACATACCTCGGAAGAGTTGACGGGAGGTATGGGTAATAGTGATGGTTTCCGGACTCACTTAGTGTTTTGCTAATGTCCTACTTTGCCTTTGTGTTTACAGGTGAAATCAATTTGTGAGTATTATCTCTAAGGTTTGTTGCCTAGTTTACTATTGGTACTAAATCACCATGCAATTGCTAAGGTATTAGAGAAAAGTGGTTATCCCACTACCATGGGAGTTCACAACATGAAAGGTTACCCATTGTAAGGTTCATGAATAGAAGCTTATTGTAATATAAACGAAGGTGGGTTGTTTCATAAATTTTTCCTATAGACTTAGTGCAAAATCGAGCCCATTTGTAATTTTAAAATAGAGTTGACTCCATGACTTCACTATAGGCTTGCTACCAATAAATTGCACCCCCACTAGGGTAGGTTTGGTGTACCATTTAATGCACTTTAAATGAATATGGAAGACAAGCTATCACGAGGGTTTGGAGAAAATGATTTGGGGCTTTTGCAAGTCACTCCTGTATTCGACTTATTCCTCGTTTGGGTCTGCACTTTATTGATATGGTTATTGTGTTGGGTAGTAACCCGAGCTCTACTCATGGTCAGCCTATTTATTAAATCTTCAGCTCGTTTATGGCATAATATGATCCTATTCCATATAGTTATTGGAAAACTCTCTATTTGCATTTGATATTTTTATCTTTATTTTGTTGTCTAAAAAACATGGTTGAGCTAACCAATCTTATATATCATTTATGACAGATGGAAAAGCTTTGGTATGGAATCTGCTAAGATTCGAGGTGACACAGGTGTGGCTAGGATAAATGGTGAGTCTGGCTTTCCCAATTGTGCCCTATCTCATGTAGCTCTGGTGTTGTATGTATGTGTTTGGCCTGGTGTTTTAGAGTGAGACTCCCATAAGCCATTGGCTTAATGATTCGCTTTGGGGAGGTCCAAAATAGTCGCCTACTTGGCTAGACTAGACATAATGGGGTTTCAATGTAACTTAAAGAGTTGAATGAGTACTAGGACTGTGATATAGAAGGACTATGTAGTAGCTAGGTTTCACTTGTTATTCGGTTCTGCGAAATCTTGTTAAACAAAAGAAACAGTCTTTCCTTGGATATGATTCCCGTATAGTTACAATGATTTCGAAATGTACATTTCTATTTTTCCTATGTGTATTTAAGCATTCAAGTTGAAACTTTAAGAGTTCTAATGTTATGGGTTTCTTGGGTATTTTGTAAACTACTATACAGACAATGTAGACATTATAAAGGGCCATTGGCGCCTTTTTGCTTGTAAATATAGTTGTGGTTCGTGTGTTGATTTCATTTGAACTTGTTATTTGTGTTGGATATTGCTACAGTGTTTATGTGTGAACAATGTATTGCCTGTGGTAAGATATAAGACATCAACGAAGTTTTCTACGCCTTCCTTTTTGTAATGTGGGTAGATTGTAAATAAGAAAATCTTGTTTACTTACTGGTTGCGTGGGTAGGATGGATGCTTGCCTAGAAAGGGTTTCAAGGTTGTACTCAGCATTTTGGTTTTATGTAGAGACTTGTATCCTGTAGGAATAACTTATGCAATTTGGCTTTTTATGAAGGCCATGGGAATTGACCCTGGTCCTAGATTTCGATAGGAATCTTCATGGTGGTCATACAAAATGCATTTCTCTTGCCTCTATTTATTATTGATCTCTGCGTTTGATGTTTATGAGAGTCTAACCCTATAGAATAACTTGTTCCTGTGTCTTCTTGGTGATTTGAAATGAAGCCTGAAGGTTTCCTGTAGATGACTATTGTAGGTTTGTATGTTGGAAAGAAATGGAAAGGGTCTCAGGTCTGTCTATTTGATTAGTGTAGGTTTATTGATGAAGTGGGTATGAAAATGTAAATAGGACAACACTCTATATATGATCTCTGTCATATTTGGTATCTTTGTTTTAAACTATGGTATGTATGGTTTGAGAAGAAAAAAAAAGGATAGATCGGGCAGAGAAATGTGCAATAAAACCAGTAATGGATACGAAATTGGAATATATGGAGAATATTTATAAGAAAGATGATGTCTGCGTTTTCTTTTGCTGTGGTTTGTATAGTTGGGATTTCGAATGGTTTACATGTTGTTCAATGATTTCTGTTATGGGTTTGATTTCTGTAGCTAGGCGATTTTGTTGATGATTTAAAACAAGGGTTTAGATAAGTGAAATAAAATACTATCATAAGTGAAATAAAAGACTGTAAATATTTTTCTAAGTTCAAATTAACGATTCACCTATTCTAACAATCTAAGTAATACAAAGGACTAGCAAAGACTAGCTGGCTAGTCCTGCTGGGAATGCCATTCGATTCTGGAAGACTTGATTTAAAAATTGATATTAAGAATATCATTAGTTTAACATTGCATTGATAACAGGGATATAAAATGTAGGAGGGTTTTATAAATAATCATACCTGTTGATCTCTGTAGCTTGTCCTGCTGATTATGACTTGCTAATCCTGGTAACTTGGTCTTGCTGATACTGACCTGCACACTCAACCAACTAGTTAGGGAAACTATTGACTCTTAGCTGACCTGAATTGATCTTGGATTGGATGAATTTGGGACTACCACTTTCCTCCCAACCATGATTCTACAATCGTTCCTCGTTCATTATGAATCCCCCCGAGTTGGTTCTGACATGCAAACTGAGAAGTAGAGGCCCTAGGTGTGTAGCTGGTTTAGATCTCAAAAATCTATTGGAAGAGTTCACTTCCTTGAGCAGAGAGTTCTTCTTGGCATAATAATACCAAAAGAAAAAAAGATCCCCCAAACTTTTGGGTCTGTCCTCCTTAAGTAGGACAAATCTTGAATTATGACTGTTGGAATTTTACTGGTTTCTTTAAAATTATTTAAATTATAAAATAATATTTGTTTACTGAACTCCTAGTTAATTTGGAATTAGGACTTCTCACTTTGTTTGATTAAAGTGTTTTTGCTATTTAAATCTTTGTATAATAATAATAATATAAAATAATCACATTCATGTCTAAATATTAATAACTAATAATTAATAAGTGGCAGCCCACTTTTGTATAAGTATACATGTAATAGATAACAATAATATATTTGAAACTCCTAAATATAATACTTAGATTTGTGGTCCTTAGCATTTTGTTTCACATGATGCTTCTTTTAATTCTTTTTAAGTAAAGGGTCCACTTCCTAGGACGGTTTCGGTAAGCTGGTAAAGGCACCTCTAGTCTCTCGCTCTGCATGTCAGATTCCCTCGTTTTAACATGTTAGTTCCTGTAGTAGATGATGATAATAATATTTATTTAATCAAGTCGAAATAGTTGTGATAAGACATGTAAGTGCTATTCAGAGTCCTCTCAACTCAGCACTTGAGATTAGTAACCCCGAGTGCTCTTCAGAGCCTTTTAACTCAACACTCTCACATGGACGTTACGCTAGTGCAATTCCAGTGCCTTTGCTCAACACTAGAGCTAGAATGTGTTTGTGAGGCACATCTAGGATATTTAAGTGGCCTCGGATCCGGTAATCATTTCTTTCAAGCTTGGAGTTTTCAAGGGTTCATGCCCAACACTCAACGTACATCGGGGCTTAGGCCCATTACGAAATAGAATCCTCTAAATACATCGAGGCTTTAGCATAGTATATAGTCCATTCATGTGTTTCTGAGTCCACGCTCAACACACTTAGTAATCAACCATGTAAATCATGCTTTGCATAGTATAATGTAACAAAAGGAATAACCTCAGTATATCATAACTTGTAACCAATTCTCATAATGCAACATAGTTTATTCATTCGGGCTTTCCTGCCCCGCATATATCAATAATGAAAAACAAATAAGGGTCCATGCCCAATATATCAACTCATGAAGGAATAAATCAAAACAAACTAATGCTATGTCAAACATACTAAATCACAAATACTGGGGCCATGACCCGATATAACATCATAACATAGTTAGTCAAAAAGTTGGGATATTACATTGAACTCTCAAAACTCTCGGCCTAGAGTTTGAGTTTCACTTTTTTTTGCGTGATCATCTACCTGCGCTCTATTTTTTTCACTCTGTTTGTCACCAAAGTGTTTCCCAGGTTCACGATTTCACCCTGTTTCTCCCCCACAAGAGCGACCTCTTCCCTAACCATGTGGGTTAGCTCTTAGCCGCCGAGACATGGTTAATGTGGTAGGACCAGTTCAAGGGTCAAGCTTAATTTGATGAGAAACAAAGGTGGTTCCCAAGACACCAGGGTCATGGAGCAGCCGAGTGCCTGCTACAGGAAAAGTCAAGTATGCAATCCACAACCAACCATCCCTACACCAAGGATAAATACTCATTGTGTTTCCCTTGCTTCGCCTCCAAAAACGACGGTAGATCCTATAATTAAACCCGAAAACGACCTTTCTTCCTGCCATAACTTCACACCAGAGAGGAATGATTTCCATCCTACTTCGATCTCCTTTACAGCTCACGTGGGATGTCAACATTTTTATGGATGGGATCATCGAAGAGCACACGACTTAATTTGCATGGCGCATGGACTGAGAAGGATCCACATGGTGAGTGGTGACAGCTTCTCGGTCTGCCTTAATGTTTCCACTCCTGCACTATTCCATTCCCAAACAACAATACATCATCTAAAAATAACAAATGAGTGATATAAAGAGATGTGGAAAACCTTACCCTTTTAAGACATCCATTTCTCATAGCTTTTCCTATAATTCATCTTAACCCTTCAATCACAAGCATAAAGAGGAGAGGGGATAAATGAAATCATTGTCTAATCCTGCTTCTAACTTTGACAAAATCAGTTGGCAAACCATTGAGAAAAAATTGTGCTTTCGTCACCCTATGAAATCCAAATAGATTTAATTTGTTCTTTAAACACCATGTTTCTTCCTCAACACTTAGTATATCTGCTTTCCTAACTTCCAATTCTATAATTTGTTCCTTGTCCATTGTATTATAGAAATCAAATAGGATATTCTTATAAAGAGGCTCCAATTTCTCTTCCACTTCCAGCAATTCATGTTTGAGATGTTCCTTCTTAACCTCTTCTTCGTCCTTTTTCTCTGAATTCCTATGAGTATTACAATCACTGGTTCGATAACCACTTTGATTGTCTATGTGGCAGTCTTATGATCTTATAATAAATGTTGTGCTCCTCGTGTTTCAATTTCATGATGTCTCTAGCTTCCATGGCTATTTTTTCTACTGCTTTCATTGATTTTTATTTCTAGAGCATCCGTCTCCTGACTATGGAAAAGATTCAAAGGAAACCTCGATGCAAAAAGTCATAGAATTTAAGGATTTGCAGAAGAGGAGAATAAATGAAATTGACAAGAAATTAAACCCCTTTCCTTCACCATATTAATATGGCCCTCTCATCATCAAGGAATTATGAGTAGTCATTATTAATGAGATGATTAGGTGGAAGGGTTTTATCTTCAATCCCATTTTGTCCCTTTTCCCAAACAAAGTTTGCATCTATTCCTAGGTAACTTCAATTGAAAATGAAATGCTCGAGTTAGAAGGGTTCGTCTTCTGTCACATTTGAATCTTTTCCCAACAAAGCTTGGAGTTATTCATGGGAATTCCTTGTGCCCCTTGGGGAATTAGTGACAAACACAAGAGACAACAAAGATAGAATTGATGGCCTAAGAGGAAAATAGGTGCCCAAGGTTAGTGATTTTTCCATAAAGCCTTCTGAAGTCACAATTTTAATCTGATTTGAAAATCACTCACCTCACAAAAATTGATGCACTCGGCAGAGGTTTGGGAGCCACTAGGAGATTCTTACATTTCAGGCCTCAGTTTCCCACATTTGGTGTCATGGGGCATTGAACTCTTAATCCCCCGTCATGTTCAAAACACAGACAATAGATCCGGGGAATCCGTGTGAAAGTGCAGAATGGGGACCTCAAATAGGTGTTGTGGATAATGCAGAGGAAGATGATTAGCAGTGGGATGGAGAGACTGATAAGAAACATTCCTCACTACCACATCAAGGAATCTGAGAAGCGTATTATGGACAAAAAGAGGTGCGAGAGGAAAGAATGCTCAAAAGAGCTTGCGAGTAAACTTAAATCCATTCTCATTAGAAAATCTAGGTTAGTATTTATTCCCAAATCCTCTTTCTTCTCAATACTAAGCAGTTTCTAAGATTTGTTTTTCCTTGCCTTGTAAATACATTTTGTTTTTCTATGAAAAAATGTATTCTTCATTCCAGAGAGAATTCAAAATACAATCCTCATTATGCTAGAAATCACAGTCCCCAAAGCTAGGTCTGCAAAGCGGTCTGCTCGAAAGCTATACAGAAACCATGCTTTAAGAGCCTCAAACAGAGAACCTTTCAGTCCAAAAATACCACATAGCAATTGAATCTAAGCAAAAATACCACAGAAGAGACTGTCTAAAAAAAATAGTAGAATCGGTTCATCGTACTGACATAGGTACAAAAATAGCCCACCCACAGACAGTTAAAAGTTAAAAATCATAAATACTATTAATTTTAGACAAAACTAAGGACCCTCCCAGAAATTCATCTTCAGTGATATGATTTGGAAGCATATGATGCCCCTCTCTGGAAGGAGAATCAACTTCCATATTAAGTTCCCTATAAACATGAGAAAATATTATCTATTGAAACTTTCAAGATAGTTCTTTCATATGCAGAGCCAACGAGTGAAGAAGACCTGTGCTGTGAATTTGGAGTTGTTCCTTCATCCATCTAATAGCTAGAGTTGAATGCCCCAAAACCTGAAATCTTTGATACCGTTATTCAATACAGTTTCCATGAGATAAAGAAGTGCCTTTAACTCAGCGACATTATTTGTCCCAGTTCCAAGATTTTCCTTTGCTATAAAGAAGCAGGACTCTGAAAGATAAAGCACATATCCCAAAGCACAGACCTGACCAGGGCCTTGACAGGCACCATAAAAAATGACTTATCAATAAAATCACCCACAATCCTTTGAATTTTGCACTGGCATAGGTCTGAAAAGTAGATAGCAAGTCTATTACCTAAGCTGTAACCTGAAATGTGGGAATCTGTTTTACTTTTTCTTCAAAAATACAAGCATTCCTAGAAAGCCAAATTCCCCAAATAACTAAGTATGGGAGAGGCCTCAAGCTTTTGAGATCCCCTTGAGTGAACCATTCCTTAAAATTCTCATTCACAGCCCCTTCAACCACAGATTCTAGAGACCCAGTTGTCCTGCCACCTCTTTCCATACCTGCACTAAAAAACAATAGCCTATCAAAAGGTGAGAAGTAGTTTCTTCATGGGATTTGCACAATGAACACCAACCACGGCCAACTTCATTTCTTTTTTGGAGTAATTCTCAGCTCAACACTTTGTTCATCAAAACCAACCACATGAACAATGTACATTTGGAGGGCACTCTCACCTTCCATAGCTTTGAATACCACCAAGTAGCCTCATCAACAGTAGGAGCTTGTAAGGACAGATAACCTACTTTTACTGTGTAAGACCCCCCTACTTTTTTCAAAGCCCAACAGAGTTCACCTAGAGCATCTTTCAATCTAATATGATATTTTCTTAGCTTATGTAGAAAAACCTCCCAGAACTGCCCCATATGGGCATCCATCCCTGGATATTGAGAAGAAAGCCACCCTTGAGACTAGAAGGTAGTATCTCGAGGCTGATCAATCTTGTTGAATGTGCATTTTCCCATCTCTTGGAGATAATTAACAAGTTCTTATGGGAGGATAATATCCTTCCCACAACCCACAATGGTATCAGTACCAATCCTAACATGGGTCCCATTTCCTACCTTCCAGGCCAAGTATTGACCAATCACAAGAAAATCTAAGGACATAGCTTTCCAATGATTGGAAATATTGTGCACACTCTTCCTTTCCATCATAATCCAATCAAGTAAGGTATTTGGAGAAATGTACTTATGGATAATTATTCTTCTCCACCAATGTACATGTGTACATCAATTCAGTTCAAGAGTTGGGTTTCCCTTGTCGTTTCCCTGGTTCTTTTTAAAGTCTATTTTTATGTCTTGCTTTCACTCAACGCAATTCCGAGACAAGACTAGTGAACATGAGAGTGAATATGAAGATCATAGTTCAGGAGTGTGTGGGGTTAGATGGGGAGGTCAGGGCTCTATGAGGTTGATTGCTGCATTGAGAAGGGTTCGATGAGTTGGAAGAAGAATTCCATTTTTTAAGTGCAAAACTAAGAATGGTTGAATGTTTGAAGTTGGAGAAATCAAATCAAAGGGAAAGAAGAAGAGAAGGATCCATGACACTCCTAATGCCAAGAATGGAACCTGTAATGTGTACATAGAGATTTAACGTACTTTCTGTATAACCCGTGAGAAAGATAATTCTAGCAGTTGCAAGTTTTTTTTTTTCTTTTAGGCCCTGGGCAAGGAGGGGCATGCATTTTTGTGTTGTACATGCTTTTTCTGTCCCTCCAAAATAATGCAAATTAACAAATCTAAAGCTACAAAACCTTCTTTGATGGTTATGATGCCAAAAATATCGAGGAAATTCCAAGCCATGGTGAGAACATGGGTCCTTGTTAAGCACGGAATTACAATTTTTCCACCTCAAATAGAAATGCAAACATTTATGGATTTTATGTTTTGGATGTTTTCCGTCCTCCCTTGCATGGACAAAGCTTTCGATATTTTTTGACAACTTAAAGAAATCAATCAATACATGGAAAATTTATCCTATGATCCTTCAATCAACTTAAAGAAAGCTCAACTGATCCTTCAATAAATGGAAAATTTATGTTATTCTCTATACCTTTCAACTATCATTGCTCACTTATTGGACATGGGAGTTACTTTGAATAGAATATGGAATACCTTAGACTTCTCCATGGAAATGGATGTTGACCTGACCATAGGATGACTGATGCTAGTGTTAGACTCATGAATACTGGATTTAACTAAAATAGTTAGTAAAATCACTTGCATCAAAAGGGGCTTCCAATTAGAACATATGGCATATGCTTAAGTTTTTGTGGTCATTATCTGCATGCTTGTGCTAAATAGTCCAGCTTCAACTCCTAAGGCTTTAGATTTCATGTCTGGTGATGGTCAACATCAAAGCTACTCGACTCTTTTTATTTACAACATTTTGTATGTTTCTCATCAAGCATTTCCTTGAATAATTTGATATTTTGTACTCTGTGATACATAACAAGATAACTTCATAAAAAAAAACTTGACATTGATTGGCATGTAAGTGCAACTCTATTTTATACCTCTCTAGCATAACTCAAAAGTTACTCTCTTAGCTGAAAAATGATGAAGCTAAAGGATGGATATCTTTTGCATGATAAGAATATAAACATCTTACTTCTAGAGCATGCAAAGTTATGAATTAGTTGCAAGTTGTAATTCATAACCTTAAGAAAACTAAATATATAGTGAATTGACATTGAGGTTCCCATTACTAGAATTAGTTATTGCACTAGGCTTTGTCAACAACTAGACCATGTTGACTGTTGACTAAACTAAACAAAGCTTTTGGACATGCACCATGGTTAGTTGAGTATTTCAGTTTTCAACTGCTAGGGAGAGGAAAATGATGTACAAAGTCAGAACCTTGAGAAGTTGACATACAAGATTAATAGAGATTGGGTACCAAATTTAATTGTACAAAGTCATGGATCACTGAAGAAGTTTCCCTTAATGCCAAATTTGGGCATCCACTTACCATTTGTGCATCCCAAATTGCATTCATTGAGATTTCCAACACAATATTTCCATAAATTCATGTAGAAATCCTGGCCAAAAATGGAGAGATTGCCAATCTCAAAGAACATATTGGAGTTCATACAACAATGTCTAGTAGTAAAGCAATGTTCGTTTAAGTGGTTACTCCGCTATCCTTGTAGAGATGCATGATTTTCTGGAGTTGGTGAAAGCATACAGTATAAAAATTTGAGTTAATGCAATGCACCATGTGACAGGAACAATATTCACTGATTCCAACTGGAGCGCCAACTTGGGGCAAGTTTGAAATTGTGGAATTGCAGGCTCAGTTTGCTTCTGATGATTCAAGTGTGCAAATCACAAAGGAAACACAAAGTACAGATGCTGCTGAAGGTAATTTACTCGCATTTAACTCAATTATTAAGCTTTAAAATCATATATCTAAGACATCAATTTGTCAGAAGCAGTGGTCTTCAGTTTACCACAACTGTTTTTATTTGCAATTTTTTAAAATGGGGATATCTTGTCATTGTTTATTTGCTTTCCTGCATTTGTTTCCCTTAAACAAATTAAGGTGAGTCTCGAAGACCCATAGGAAATCTAAAGAATTGGGAGACAGGTGATCCATGTAAATTAACTTGGACAGGAGTGATCTACTACAATGCAACTTCTCTAGATGGCTACTTTCATGTTGAGCAACTGTATGTTCACTACATGCTTCCTCATATCTGATGCATTTATATGTTTTAGATTTTTTGGAATTTTCGAATTTGAATGTTTGTATATGCAATTATTTAACTCTAAATATGCTAAGGATTTGAATATAGGTGGATGAAATATGTGTGCATAAGTTCCCAACTCTTCTTAAGCTAACTTTCTAGAAACCCAAAGCCATGCCATTGACTTGGTTTTGAATATCGACAAGAGAGTCAGAAATTTAGGAGAAATGTACATAAATCTAGAAATGATGTATAATTCAATAAGAAGTCATAGGATTTAATGCTAAGGATGGTTAAAAGCTAAGTTTTAAGGTTATCATGGGTCAAGAAATGGGAGAAATTCAAATTACTTGAGCTAAGTTTTCAGGCTTCTATGGGTGCATAAATGAGAAATTCAAATTACTCCAAGGCCCTTATCCTGACCAGTGCAAACCTCCCAAGTCTTGTGCTCTTAGAAGAACATATTACATGATGATCCTATGACATATGAGATGACAGTCATTTGGGTCGTAAGGGTCCACATAGACTAGTTGAGCTGCACAAGTCAATGTAATGAGTTATTAAGATCATTTTATGTGTCTGGTCTTGTTGTTAGACACCCCTAATCCTACTTTATTGTGTTTGGGTGGATCGGTCAGGATGTCTAGGGTAAAGGCTCATGTCTATCATGAGTAAATGAAATTTGGTTCAATTTAAGGCATCAATCATTTTCATAAAACAATATACTTGGTTTAGTTGATATTGCCATAGAGTATAGGGAAACCAATGATCTTCATACCGTAGTCATGCTTGCTCATTTGTTGGATGTTATTATGATCAAACCAAGAATAAGAGAGAAAAAAGATTTAGGGTGCGCTTGGGCTAAATCACTTGTATAAGAATGAATGGATGGTCACAATGTGTGAAAATACAAATCATGCCTGTGTATTTATGCACAACCCAATAGGTAGCCCCATAAGTGGGTTATGGGCCTACATTGAGTTGACTAGATCGACCTTAACCAAAGCTAGAAATATAATATAAAAGTAGAAAAAAGTTGGTCATGGCCAAATGTGAAAATTACACCCTTAATTTGAACAATACAAGCAAGCTTGGAATGGATGAAGAGTTGAGGAACAAACATCCTTGAAAAAAGATGAAAATAGTGTGAATGTCACCTCAACTAGAAATAGGTGCATGTAAATTCCTCAAGCGATGTTAGCCTCCGAGTGTACATGCACCTTGGTTGTCAAACAAGCAACCAAACTTGCAAATTAGCAACATACCTAAAGTCAAGCTAAATTGGAGTGGATGTAAACTCCACTGAACTATAGTGAGTTGAAAATAGAATTCAAAGTTAACACCTATGTAGGGTGCATTCTTCCCAAGGTCATAAATGGGAACCTGGTGTTCATGAATGATAAGCAAGATTTCACCTCTAGTTGTGTGCCCACTTGCAAGAATAGGTTTCCCACCTGCAAGAATAGGCTGCTTCCTGGTCAAGCAACTCTGGAAATAATGGGTGCATGTGCATGAACTGAAATATGCCATCATGGGGAAACTAATTTCATATGGAACAAACATCCTAATCATTTAGAGACTAAAACCATACTCCATTCCTGGTCAAATTCTGATCTATCCTAATGTCAAGATTTTCTCTCAAACTCTAATCTATCAAGACTCTTATCAAGGTTTTTGTTAGATCTATCTTTATGGTAAGGATAGCCTCCCCCTCCTCGCTTAGGGAAAGCCTCTAATATCTATATTACATGTGCATAGCTTGCTTTCACACTAAGGTTACCATGCCCACTTCTTTTGCATGTCTCGTAAGGCTATCATCTCAACAACACATGTGGTTAAGCATAGGGATCATATTTCTAAATCTTTTCATTTTTTTTCATCTAATTTACTTCGTTTATAATTATCATTGTCCATTGCTCACACCTAACTTACTAGCATGCCCAAGTGGGATCTCTTCTCTCATGTAGAACACCCCAAATGGGCTCTTGCATTACATTGAATACACCTAAGTAACTACAAATATCATTATTTCATCCTCTCCCTCCTCCATTTTATTTTGATGTTTACTCATAATTTAGTTGTTCTTTATACTTTCTTAGTAATTAAATTTATTGTGTATTCTCTCATTTTAATTCTTACATTTCATTGTTTAGTTATTGCAGTGTTTTTGTAGTAGTTAGACTTTTGTGGCTCCTCTGAAGCACTCTTTGCTTGAGATGCATCTTTATCTCTTACTCTCTTTTTTGTCTTATGCTTGGTTGTTATCATATCGTCTACAATGAGCCTCAAGTATTGAGCATCGTGATGTAACTTGTGAATATTTTTTCATGATGATAGGGCATTATCTCATGCTACAAGTGCTAGGAGGAACCTCCCCTTCATGCATCATTGCTTTGCTATTTTGTTGTTTTTCTTTTCTTTATGCCCCCTATCACTTTGTTTTATTCTTCTTCCTTGCAACTTGTTATTATCTCACCTCATCGATAACAACCCCTATAAAGTGGGGTAGTATGAGCATATAGATTGCATACTTTGTAACTCACATACATCTACCCACTTAGAGGTACCATGTGACCTACTTTTGTGTTGTTTCCATATGTGACCCAATAATACATCTCCATTTTCATATAAAGACTTTTGTGATGGATTACTAACCCTTGAGTCACCATACCTTAGGGTAGATATGTGACTTCATTGGGATAATGATATTTTTTAAGGATTCAAATATTATACCCAAGCATAGTATTCTAGATGATTATTTCAATTTGAAAAAATCATACATATAAGTTAATATTCAATAATAAAAACACTTATTTACTATTAAAAATTGTAAATTTTAGTAAATATTGTCAACATAATCATATTTATGTAAAAATTAGATGTTTTTTTAAAGGGAAAATGACTAACTAGAGAAATTTGTTTTTAGAAAAATGACCAAAAAAACAAAACTTTGATGGAAAATCACTCGTAAAAACTACCTTAATTAGGATGTCTAGCACTTTAGGTAGAATCGTTTTCCTTGTCTTCAACCTTTGATCGTTGGCTTGATATTTTTTAGCTCTTTGGGAAACATCCCTATCAATTAGGGTTTGTCTTAGACACCTAGCACCTGATCTTGCTCACAGTTAGTTGGAATGTTTCATTTTGGGTCCTCAATGGCACAAAATAAATGAGGCATGCTTAATTGGGGTCTATTAGGTCAAACCCTCCTTACCCCTTTCCAATTTAAAAATTTCTTAAAAGGTTTCCCTAGTTGAAAAGTTGGTTGTACATTAAAAAAATTATTTGGAAGCTGCCTTGTATCACTAGGATTTGAAGTTAACTCTAATTGTATTCGAAACTACATTTTCAAGAATGCATGGTGACTTTTAGGTTGCTCAACCCATACTCAAGTTTCCCCTCATTTGGATTTGCTTCTAGTTTGGATGAACTGAATGTTAGTTTTCAGAATTTACTTCAATTTGATCTAGGATCTTAACTGAGAGAATAATATGTATAGCATATCTACAACATATCAATCATGGACACAATAATGCAAGCACACGAGAGACACAAAGTTTCACCAGGGAAAACCAAGAAGGTGAAAAACCCCACAACTTCCTCAGAGATAGATAGAGCAATGATACAATCCAAGTACAAGAGATAGTCCTCCTAGCAGCAACTTCTCCTCCTCCACTAGTGCACCACTCTCCAATGAGTGTGTGAGAGAGAAATAGAATGATCAAATAGAGTTCCTCTTGCACTCTATTTATACTTGACTTGAATTGCCTAATAAACTTTACTAGGTCGGCCTTAACTTAATCACATAACATAATGCTGACAAGGTCGACCCCCAATAGGGTGGTCTAATAACCCTTTAACCCACATGAATTATACAGGGCTGACCCCAACAAGGTGGTCTAATAACCCATCAAGTATAAGTTACGACACTTACAATATAAATGACAACACTTCCATATAGAGGAATAATAACATTTCTATAGGAATACAAACACGTCCGTATAGAGGAATAATAACATCTCTATAGGAATACAATATACATAGGTGAAATACATTCTAAAGTTACAATTACATCAACACTCCCTCTTAAATAGGAAGGTATTTCTCGACACAGGTCTTCTAGCACAAGTCTTCTTCTCTGGATCATCGTCATCGAATCATCGTCACTGCTACTGCTATCTCAATCTGTCTCCAATCTACTCATCATAAGAAGTTCTACAAAGTGAGCCCTTTTTCATGTTGGATGTAGGCCCACCACCTGTAGGTCTTCATCATCACTAGTCATACTGTGGAATCCTCAGAATTTATTATGTGAGTCAACAAAACCTCGATAGAGCATCCCGGGACTGATTACAAGTAGACAGCTCAAGCTATCGGATCTCCTAGGACCTTTTACATGCCACTGCACAACCTATCCATGGTCATAGAGTATCCTCCTGATACTCATGATTATACCGATCATGTCATCTCAGCAAGTAAGACATCAATTAGGTACACTTCAGGACTGATTACACTGCCTCTGCAAAACCTGCAAGATCTCCCAGTATTGATTACACTGCCTCTGCAAAACCTATAGGAGCATCTTAGGACTGATCATATGCCTCTGCAAAACCTGTGTACCATACTATCACATCATCGTCTTCAGATCGTCGTCATCATCCACGGAGCACAACCCAGATGCACATCACACAACATTTATATACACTGGCATGGGAGGACCTACCTACCACCATCCAGGAATAACTCAGCACTTACATCACGACCATGAGAGGACTTACCTACCACCATGTCTCCATGGGAGGACATACCTACCATCATGTCAGAAAGGCACAGCAATTACATCAACAACCATGAGAGGACTCTCCTATCACCATGTCACCATGGAAGGAACTACCTACCATCATGTCGTAAAATCTCAGAAATTACATCAACGACCATGAGAGGACTCTCCTATCACCATGTCACCATGGAAGGATCTACCTACCATCATGTCAGAAAATCCCGACAATTACATCAACGACCATGAGAGGACTCTCCTATCACCATGTCACCATGGAAGGAACTACCTACAATCATGTCGGAAAATCCCAACAGCCCTTACATATCACCATGGGAGGACTATACCTACCACCATATGAGAATGGCTCATCTCTTACATCTGCACCATGGGAGGACCATACCTACGACCATGTGAGAATGGCACAACCCTTACATCTAACCACAGGAGGACCATACCTACCACTATGTGAGAATGGTTGATCTACATCTTTGTCTTTGGACTCATCACTTCCCTTTCGAGGGAATCTCGATCTGAAGTACACCAAGTCTTTCTCTAAAGTATTCAAACTTCACTCTGGCCAGCAACTTGGTTAACACATCGGCTATCTGCTCGTCCCTCACAACGTACAGGAGCTTCACTGCTCCTCTCTACATCATATCCCTGATATAGTGATATTTGATCTCAATATGCTTCGACTTGTCATGGAACACTGGGTTCTTAGACAACTTCACACAACTCTGGTTGTCACAGAAGATACAGGTAGCGTCCAGCGGGAGATCAAATAACTTAGATAGTAGCTTCCTAAGCCATACTACCTCACAACTAGCCGAACAAGCTGCAACATACTCTGCTTTGGCTGTACTCAGTGACACACAAGACTACTTCCATCTAAACCAAGAGATTACACTTGATCCTATACTGAAACAACACCCAGAAGTGCTCTTCTGATCAATGGCACTGCCTACCCAATCCGAATCAACATAACCCTCCAGGTTAAAATTTTGATTCACCTCATACTTGAGCTCATAGTCAACTGTACCCTTTAGGTACCCCAGAATATGCTTTACAGTAACCAGGTGAACACCTCTGGGATCCGTCAAGAACTGGCTCAATGTGTTCACCGCAAAGTAAATATCTGGTCTCGTGTTCGTCAAGTACATCAAGGACCCAATCACCTGACAATACACTGTAGCATCAACCGGATCAGATGAGGCATCACATAGAAGCTTTAGGTTCTATGCCATAGGTGTGGCCATGGCCTTGCAGTCCATCATCCTGAACCTCTTAAGGACCTCTACTACATACTTCCCTTGTCAAAGGAAGATTCCATCTGCACTCTGCCACACCTCCATACCAAGAAAGTAGTGCATCGTACCCAAGTCCTTCATCTTGAACGTGGTAGCTAGATTCCTCTTTATATCGATAATCAATCCATCCTCACCTGTCAAAAACAGGTCATCCACATACAAGAGTAGTATCACTCGATTGCCTTCCTCGACCTTGTAGTAAAGGTTGGAATCCGCTTTACTCTTGGTAAATCCCAAACTAGATAGGAAGCCATCTATCTTGCCATACCAGGTCCTGGGTTCCTGTTTCAAACCATATAGGGATTTCTTGAGTTTGCACACATGTGACTCTCGGTCATGTGTCATAAACTCGAGTGGATGCTCCACATACACTTCCTCTTCAACGACACCATTCAAGAAAGTTCTCTTGACATCCATCTGGTGTACCTTCCATTTCATCACTGCAGCCAGAGCAAGTACTGATATGATGGAAGTGTACTTGGCTATAGGTGCAAAAGTCTCTTCATAGTCAATCCCTCTTTCAGATAGAAGCCACGAGCTACAAACCTCGCTTTGTATTTTTCTATGCTACCATCTGCAGCATGCTTGATCTTATAGATCCACTTGGAAGTCACAATAGACTTCCCTTCAGGTCTTGGGACTACATCGCAAACATCATTCTTCATGATCGACTAGTACTCCTTGATCATGGCATTCTTCCCGAATCATGGGAACTTCAATATATTTAATATCTTCAATAGATAACTTTATTGCTGATCAAATGTTGGAGTCTTTCTTTTGTAGGTGATGGTATACGATCTTTCCTACAAAACAAATTAAATTTCATGATTAGAAAACATCTCATAGTTTTCAGAACAAATTCTTACACATAAATAAATATGTCATACAGTCATGCAATTATCTTAGCCAATGCTTCAATACAACATTTATCCATATCCCATAACTTTCTAGATGCCATCCAATCTCTACCAGAACATTGTTAAGAGTGTGCACAACTCCCAACATGTCAGCAAAGAGGTTTCATTTTAGATAAGTAGCAATGGAATGTTGTATAGTGCCATAGGCCACTTATTCATCACATGCATATTAGTAGTATACTATTCATTAATGCAATTATTCTAATATGCATAATACACACCATAAGTCTAGGAACAAAAGCATATACATCATTGAACAATATTATTTAAACAAACAAATATGCAAGCAATGACAGTTCAAATACTTATCTTTGTTTGGTTTGTAGGGTGGACTCCCTCTCAATATTTTCTTCCTTGCAGGAACTACTAGAGTGTGCTCCCTCTTGATCTTTGCTTCTTGGATTACCTTTCCTTGAACTTATATCCATCCTCGATCACTATGCATTCTTACTAGTATCATCATTGTGTTATCCTCGAGATCTCATACATACATACATTAGTATAATCTCAATACCATCAAAAAACAATAATCTTAAACATGCATAGTCATGATCATTTCAAACACAGATAATAAACATTAGTATTCAAGGTTTCAGGGAATACTTCTTTTACTCATGCATATTCTTTATTTGACCAAATGACTTTTTTGGTTAGTCATATCATCAATCAAGGTAAGAGACATAATATGCATAATCCGTTGATTACTTACATTTCTAACTTCATGAATAATCATTATCAACCATACAATAGTATAAGATCCTAACACAAGGTAGGATTCTAACTTGATATAGGAAAAAACATACCTGGTTATCATATTTGCTGGTTATGTCTAGCAATGTATTCTTGTTCTCTTCAATGACTTGTGCTAGTAACCTGCATATCTCATAGGTTAATCATTATAGAACCAAGTTATACATACCTTGTAAGTATATCTTCTATGTGATCCATGACAATGGATGAATCTTTGTCTTCATGTCAACATGGTCATATGTTCTTGAACTAGAACATGATTTGTCTTTCTTGATGTACCTTTCATGTTAGCAGACAACATCAACCTCATACAACACCAAAATGCATTAGTACAATCATAAGTGTCAAAACCCTAATCAATGAATATCTGCATTCATAATTTTATTAAGGTGATATGGCAAGTCTAAAGTTAATCAAGATTGTACTAACCTTAATGAAGACAAACAAACCATAAACTTAATCATGAACAGATCTCAAAACAGACTTGGATAAGTCATACCTGTCAAGATTGCTTGTAATCTTCTTATGTAAGTCCTTAGCCTCATCTCCCTCTGAAACTGGAACTTCTTCACTTATGTAGGTGACCAATCCATTCTCTTCTAGGATTAACCCAATCCACTTGAATTACAGAAACTGGATCTAGAGTTGGATTAGGGTTTGTGAGAGAAACCCTAAAAATTCAAACTTTAAATTTTAAAATTTTGAAAGGATGGAAAGATGTGCCTTGATGAGTTGATAAACCTGGTATTCTCCGAATTTGAAAACTACAAAGTTTCACCCCTCAAATTTGCTTTTCAATTTTCCAGATTCAATAGGGAGGACCCTGAATTAGGGTTTGAGTTTCCCAAAGTTTCACCCAACCAAATGGTTTGATCCAAAGCTCTAAACATCAATTTTTCCAAGGAGCTTCCAGCTATGGTCACAAATTTCAAAAATTCCCATTTTTTCAGAAGCCATAATTTTCCACTTTTCCAATCAAAGTCTCGAACTGGGGTTTGATCAAGCATGGCCTTCCGCCAAACAAAAAAATTCGATCTTGGTCTCTAAATTTTGATTTTGATGAGCATCAGTTAGCCATAGTGTCTGATACAAAAATTCCAACATTCTCCGAAACCGTAAATTCTCAGAGCCATGAATGAAGGTGCTCAAAATCCAATTCTGTTTTGACAGAAATATGTACCTAATTGTTTCTGGTGTAACTCCGAAATTGCAGATCTACAGGGTTTGAAAATTGTTCTTGTAGTAGCCTGACCTGTTATCTTTCCAACCCTATAGTTCTGACCTGAATTGGATTCTTTGATAGAGAGTTATGCCAAGTGTCGCAACATGACCTGTTTATGGGATAAAACAAGAGAGCAAACTTGTATGAAGTTCCACGTGTCAGTGGTTCAAGTTTGGCCTCTGAAAATTGTACCTATGAAAGTCCAGTCTATTCCCTACCTGCCACTTTTTACGAAATCTCATTTGGAGCTTCCTATCCCAAGTTGTGACCTTTTGTCCTAGGTCACCTATTTATGACCGAGATCTGGGAGAGGCAGAAAGCCTATATTGTACAGATCATAAATCACAAAGTACAACGGATTAGAGGCTGTACTTTGGACACAAGGTACATGGGGATATTTTTTTTTACCTATAATATTTTCAGATCCTGAAACCTTTCCAAAATGGATTTATATCGAAATTGCTACGATGACTGGTTTTTGCTATATCAAGCCCTAGCTTTGCAAGTGCAATAAGTGTTATAAATGCCATACCATGCCTTCTTTCAGGCTAGCTCTGATACCATTTTAGTTTTTCAGAATTTACTTCAATCTGATTTAGGATCTTAACTGAGAGAATAACATGTATAGGATATCTACAACATATCAATCATGGACACAATAATGCAAGCACACAAGGGACACAAAGTTTCACCGGGGAAAACCAAGAAGGTGAAAAACCCCACAACTTCCTCAGAGATAGATAGAGCAATGATACAAACCAAGTACAATTGATAGTCCTCCTAGCAGCAGCTTCTCCTCCTCCACTAGTGCACCACTCTCCAATGAGTGTGTTAGAGACAAATGGAATGATCAAATAGAGTGCCTCCCGCACTCTATTTATACTTGACTTGAATTTCCTAATAACCTTTACTAGGTCGGCCTTAACTTAATCACGTAACATAATCCTGACAAGGCTGACCCCTAATAGGGTGGTCTAATAACCCTTTAGCCCACATGATTTATACAGGGCCGACCCCAACAAGGTGGTCTAATAACCCATCAATTATAAGTTACGACACTTCTGTATAAAGGAATAATAACATCTCTATAGGAATACAAACACTTCCGTATATAGGAATAATAACATCTCTATAGGGATACAATATACATAGGTGAAATACATTTTGAAGTTACAATTACATCAACACTGAATGTTGTTTGTTTAGTTGGAGAGAAATTTTATAACACTATTATAGACTATAGCAATAATCATATTCACGTTTTTAGTATATTATTCTTTGACTTTGTAGCTTAAATCTCACTGTAAACTTCTTGTGTTACACAACAAATTGGGTACCAGAGGACAAGGATGATCTCACAGAAGACCACTGCTCCAAAAAACATGATCTGAGTGATCCTTAAGACAAAGCTGTTTATCACAAGGGTATTACACATTAAAAATAGGCAAGAAAAGTAAAATGGCAATCAACCTAGTGAAGGATGCAGTAGATGAGGTTATCCTCGTAAACAACAATAGTCTATTTCTTGAAGATGAATTGGGTTCTGAAGTTTTAGTTCCTTCCACAAAGGTATTGTATTTATGTCCAGTACAAACAAATGCACAGATTACATATTAGACACAATACAAGTTAGATATTCTATCTTTGAAACCCAACAGCTCAGTTCAAAAATCAAGGAGTGAGGAAAGTGAGGATAATGATAGTGGAGATCAGAATGATGTTGTTCTTAGAACCAGAGATTCATTTAGGATACCAATTTAATCTTTATCAATCTTTCTCATACATGAGGTGGCATATTTGATCTAGAATGATTGGTACATAGGTTGGTTAGTGAGGACAATTATAATGGAGATCAGAATAATGTTGGAACCAGTGATTCATTTAAGATAACAATTTCTTCTTTATCAATCAATCTCATGCAAGAGGTGTCATATTTTCATCTAGAATGATTGGTACATAGACTTCATATCAGTTTGTGGTGTTGCTATAAACAATAACTATGGTAATATTGAAGATATTTTGGATAATGTTAGCATAAGAATAAGAATGCCAATTGGCCCAAAGACGTTGGATTTTAACTTGTCCAAACATTTTAACATTGATTGAAATGTTGTTAATTATAGTGCAGCTAACAATGACATACGAGATAACATGAAGGATAGCATAAACAAGTGTTAGTTCAGGTCCATTAGACTGTGTTATTGGATCTGCCACCGCTGTGTGTAGAATCAGTGGATCTACCCATGATCATTCCTGGAAGTGCATCCCCTGGAGAATGAAACAGATTTTGAGCCTATGAAACGGATCATGTGGATAATGAAATATATCCTGAAATTTTGAAATGGATCCCAAAACATCCTAGTGTTATTTTGACCCACCAATCCTGCAAAAAATTGGTATATAATGGAAAAACTCCCAAAACCCTAAATCCCATTCTTAGTCAAGGTCTAATCTATATTTATGTCGAGAGATGCTCTCAAGAACTGATCTATCCTTATGTCAAGATCTTCTCTTGAGGTCTGACCTATCAAGGTCTGCTCTATCCAAGTTTTCTCTAAAGGTTTTATCTTTTATCTATCATTATGGTTGAGGTTTGATCCATCCTTATCTGCTACCTTGTTGCTCACTGCACCCACACTAGTATTTAGTACTGGCATAGCATTCAAGAAAACCACTTTATTCACTATTGATATGGAGATGTAGATGTGATTCACAAAAAATATATGACCTGCTTCTTGCTCATGCTGAAATGGTCTTGAAAATTATCAATTATCAATATCATTTGTGGTACTTGGACGGCCTTAAGTTATGGAATTTTTTGAACACATCATACAAATAATATGTAGGTAGAAATTTGTCTCTAAGCTCTTTTAGCATCTTGGGCCATAATCTGATCTTCTCTTTACCTTGTCTTCCCCGAGGAGTTTAGAGATTATCTACCACAAGACAGCATGCAACTTCATCCTTACAACTGCAAACTTTACTCTCTTTGAATCCCCTCCATCCATGTTCTCTGTATCAAAATACATCTCTAGTTCTTGCAGCCAGTTCGTTAGCAATATTGGGTTCAGATCACCTTTGAAGTCCAAAACCTTGCCTTCACTTTAGACCATTGTTTTGAAATAGCTTCTATCATTTTTTCCATGGCACCTCCTATTCAACTAGGGAACTCAAGCTCTCTTGTTCATCTTCTGACTCATCATGCTGGACTCTGGCTTCAATTGATTCCAATCTCCCTAGCAATTTGTTCCTATCATTCCAACTAAGTCCTATTCCTCATAATTCTCCTTTCCTAATCCAAATGGACTATTATGGGCCATTGGTTGCTCTAATGCCAAAACTGATGAAGAAACCTCCGATCTGCTATGAATATGTTTCTCAGATCAGCTCAAATGGAAATGGGCATTCTTTTTTCCAGCTGAGCAGAACAGCCCAAGAATGAACCTTCAGATTTGAAGAAGAACCAAAAGAAAGGAACCTGCAAGCACGGTAAAGCAAAGTAGGAAGGATTGGGGGAAAGATGGAGGTGTACTCTGTTCCTCCAAATAATGTAACAATAATAGACATAAATCATTGAACCACTCTCGATAGAAAATTTCAAAATTCACAACACAAGAGGACACCAATAGATAGAAGTTGAAAAAACTCGGGTTGTATTTCCCCATCTCTAAACTCATCACTACTTACAAAGGGATGAAGAATTGAGGAACAAACATCCTTGAAAAAAGATGAAAATAGTGTGAATGTCACCTCAACTAGAAATAGGTGCATGGAAATTCCTCAAGCAGTGTTAGCCTCCAAGTGTAGATGCACCTTGGTTGTCAAACAAGCAACCGAACTTGCAAATTAGAAGCATAACTTAAGTCAAGCTGAATTGGAGTGGATGTAAACTCCACTGAACTGCAGTGAGTTGAAAATAGAAGTCAAAGTGTACCTATGTAGGATGCATTCTTCCCAAGGTCGATTTTTTTTAATTCCATGTTATTATTGAGATTTAATTTTCAATATCCATTCCTTTGCCAAATTGTTTCTATAGGTGTTTGCTGGAGTGGAGTGTCCTCCAATCTGTCCTCAGGTAGGTTCTTTTGGGATGAATCCACTTTGTCCTCCTAGTTGTTTTGAATATAAGGGAACTCTAGATGTCTTTTAATCGATTATTCGGCATCTATGTTTTAGTTCATTACCGATTTCAAATGTTTTGTTTGTTGTTGCAGACTGATATTGCATCTGCTATGTGACTTCAGAATGTATGCGCTTCAACATAGAATTCTAATTGTGTTCCATTGACATTATAGGAAGGCTTCTCTCGCCTATGGAGAGGTACCAATGCAGGTTTAACATTGGTCATGCCTACTGTAAGTATTCTTCTGGGGAACATACTTTAGTAGTCTCAGAGTCTCAAATATTGACTGGGTTTTCACTTTTTTGGAATAGCAAACCATTCAGTACTGTAGATTATTGTGGAATTTTCAAGACTTCTGTGTGAATAATGTTTTGATAAAATGGAATTTGTTAGTTATAATTCTCAACCAGAGGAGACTAGATGGTGTATGGCATGAAATAGTGGGTTGCTCCTATATTTTGGATGATGGCTATTGGTTGCGCTAGCAGTTGCTGATCGACAAAAATATTCAGTTTTGAGATTTGGGAGACTATGAAATGAAGAAGCAGATTTATTTGAAAGAAGTTTTACACATGGGCTGACCTGCATATGGATTCCATATTTCAGGTTATACATAATTCTATTTTACAGTACATAGAGATCTCTAGCTATTCTTGTTTATTAGTGTTACACTGCATTTTCTTATTTATGGCCATTTCTTATTTCATTGTTTTGAAAGAGGTGCTTGAACAACTTTTGATTTGCTACTCCATCTCTAGATATATTTCTTTAGGAATATTATTGGTATTTTTTGAAATGATTATACATTTATTTTTGTATTTCTAGATACATTATTTAGAAATGTTATTGGTCTTTTTTAAAAATGATTATATAGTTTTTTGTCAATCAGGTAGGAATATATTTACCTTGCTATGACATTTTTTGAGAGTGGCTTGAGAACTTTTCAAGTAAGAATGCACCCCAATTTACTCGATATGCTCCATTAGTAGCAGGATCAATTGCACGGTCATTGGCATATATTACTTGTTCTCCTATTGAATTAGCAAGAACACATATGCATGTCAGTTTTGACACCCTTCCTTTCTTATTAGCTGTGAGCATATTTTTTTAGGGGATAGATTAGAAGTGGCCATGAGAGACACAATTGTTTTTAAACTTTTCAAACATAATGAATTATTTTAGTTTGCTTTTAGACAACATGATTGGGTTGTATATGTGTATCCAGAAATTAACAAAAAAATGATAGTTTACACATGATACAATTGAGTTAATTACAATGCTATCTTTAGATCAATTGTAATCTAGCTATATTTGTACTTTTGGCTGCTATGTGGTTTGTGTTATTCCTATTAGAGAATGATCTATTGGTATCCAAATTAGACTACAAATTTTTCATGCTTTTTCTTTTTACACATGATACAATTGAGTTGATTACAATGTTGTCTTTAGATCAATTGTAGTCTAGCTATATTTGTACATTTCGTTGCTATTTGGTTGGTGTTATGCCTATTAGCGAATGATCTCTTGGTATACAAATTAGACTGCAACTTTTTCATGCTTTTTCTTTATATTTTGACAATAGTTTTGTGATGCTATTTGTCTTTTGAAGTAGTATGGGCCTATTGTTGGCATTGACATGAAAGGACCTCTTTGACCCCCTAGTTACTGTTTCATTGAGCTATGTTATTTCACTATTTTGACGAAAGTATTTATAACTTGTTTGTAGATCTTTAAAAGATCATGTTGTTCATTATAATTGATTTTGATATTATCTTGTGATGTGTCTTCTCTATAATATCTTCTTTTTTTGTAGTTTGAGGATGCCTAAACTGCAGAAGATGAAATTCATGGTTGTGATGGATATAATTCTGATGGGCATCGTCTAAGGGTGAGAATAAAAAAGAGCAACATTGATTAAGAAACCACCATTTGTTTGTAAGTTTTCTCAAGAGTTAAGAAACTACCACTTGTTTTTCCTTATTATTATGTATATTTTTATATGTAGGGGATGAGTTAACCATTTTTATTGTTTATGTATGGGGGTGAGGGTTCAATTGTGACAACAACCACATTATCTCATGTTATTTATGGTTGTAAGCTAGTCATGTATTGCCTTCATATAACACCATTAGTTTTGTTTATTTTTTAGTTTTTACTTGGTTGTGCTTCTTCCATTACTTATTATAGTACGATGTTATAAATGTCTAAACTCATTCACCAAAAGGTGTAACAACAATCAATTGATAAACATTATATGCGATATTATGATTTTCAAGAGCTTAACAATGCCAACATCGACTATGTATCTATAGTAACTTGGTAATCATTATTTTGTATGCTTGAATGATACAAAATTTGTTTGAATATCATCATTGTCAAGCAATAATAACTTCTTAAAGGGTGCTAGTTCAATGGTAGAGCACCTGCCTAATTCTAGGCAGGAGATTGGTGGTTCGATTCCTCTGTACCCTATCATAAAATAGTGGCTAAGAAAACGACTAAATTCACATATATATGACTATTAGTAGCTAATTTCTAGTATCTTATAGCATGACTAACGTTTAGTCGTACTTAGCTTAGTCATTAATATGTTATCATCTAGTGGTTTATTTAGTCATATATTTGGTCATTAATTGTGACAATCAATGACTAAATCAATGACTAAATTAGTGACTAAATTAGTGACTAAATTAGTGAGTATCAATGACTTAATCACTGACTAAATCAATAACTAATAAGTCAACCAATTAATGACTAGTGAAATACAACTAGAGATAAGATATTGAAAATTGGATACTATTAGTCACCGACTCAAAAATAGTCGTTTATAGTCGAATTTTAGTCATTAATTTCTCATTTTGTACTAGTGTGCAAGGAATATGCCTAGTAATAATAACAACAATAATCATAATAACAACAACAAAAATGCTGAACAAAGGGCACCTTTGAAGTGTTTTGACTGCAATGGACCACATACTAGAGCAAACTTGTAACATACCCTTTAAGCTGGAAAACATTTTGTGTTAAGAAACATTATGATAACTTTTATTGTAAAGTTTATGTTGGACAGGTGTCCAAGGATGACTGTAATTTGCACAATATATTATTATTTAATAAATAAAATAGGAGACAAACACCTAAGAGGACTGTTGAAAGAGTGGTTACCGATCCACTAGGTGGAATGGAATCTAGGGGTAGAAGGCAATGGACAAGTGGTGTCATCATGATGCAACTAACTAGCTGTTGGTATGGGACAACTCCCTTGAAATGTGGTCATAGTGCCCTGAAAGATGGGACTGGAGCTTGAGGCTCATCTATTCCAAACTGACCACCAAAAGACCTAGGCAGTCTATATAATAGCCATCAAATATTGAACTGAGGTTCATCACTTCTCATGACGAGGAAATTTACCTTGGGCTTTTGTTGTGTTTGCACCCAAGATATTTGATGAGGGGATATGATGTTGTTGATCATGTTGTGAGTCTACCAAACTCTTATTGAGTTCAGGAGGTTGATGTTGAGTGGAGAAGGCATTTTTATTTCAGGAGGTTGATACCGAGTGGAGAATGTATTTTTTAGTGCCTTCCTTCTACATAGATTCCACCCACTTACTGGATCAGTAATCAGGCTCGTGGGTTCATTAGAAGTCAGCAATTGAGCTGCTTCTTCTGGAGCAGGTTGGGAGGAACATGCCTCCTTGGGTGTTTATCGGCCCTATTATCTTTTACGGGTTCTATTGTCTTATATAATTTTATTTTTAAGTTCTGTTATGTATTTAACTTTTACTGTTAAGTTATTTATTTCAGTTTTCCTAAATAATTTAATACATTCTGTATCATTCGAATGATTGAATAAAATGATCTCCGCATTTTTCCCCATGCAAAAAGGAAAAGCAACGTACTCTAGTACAGAGATAGATTAAGATAGATCGGTCTGATTCGCAAGATAGCCAAGTGATAGAAAAGATGAAAATGATGTTTTTCTTTAAATTACTGTTTACTGTTAATTTTTCTAAGTTTACCTGTATCATTTTTTTTTAGTATTTTCTGCTCAGACAAGTATCTCCAAACATTACAGTAATGTTTCTAATTTTCGTAAATATTAGTTTGCTTAGAAATAAATAAATTTCCTTCTGAAAATTTAATGAAGATATTTTCTATTTCCTACAGTTACAGAGTAGATTCCATTAGATAGCATATTTACATCAATTTCTTTTAATAATAATGCATAGAAATAAATACAAATTATTTATGTACTAGATCATCTACTCTCACACGATTTTATCTATGTTTAAGGGTAATTATATTTATTTAACAGAGTCGAGTTATAGATTTTCATCACAAACAGTTTTGTATTTCTAAGTTTTTACATTTCCCTGCTAGAGTAGGAAATCAAAACTATTATCATCATTTTTATTAACAGTAGACAAAACCAAGCATTTGCATAGTAATCATTTCTGTAGGTCCAATAGTTAAAATCCACAGATTCATTTTCAGGGTTTAGATAATACATTTGAATACAAAATAAATTGAAATAGAAATAACACACATCAACTCATTTTACCAAGACCAAAACTCTACACTGATGCAAAACGCATCCACTATTATTTAAAGGATTATTACGATAACCAAAATCTAGAGAGACACACGACACAGTTTTACGGTTTCACAGTTATTACATGTAGAAGAAACATTACCAAAAGACTTCCATTGCATTTCTCACATCTATAACTTCTATTTCATTAAACCCTAAACGTGGGATCATGTTTACAAAATAAACAAACTTCATATAGGCCGTAAGCCATACATAGATACAAATTATCTAGCCTATAGCAAACAGACATATCGTTTTTTACAGACTTCAAACACTTACATTTAACTTTTTCCATATACAAAAGAAAATGATAACAGTAGTTGTGAAAACACCATTTATCACATTATTCAAGTCTGAGGGTAAAATCCCTATTTCTAAAACTGTTGTATTCAAAATCAAACACGGCAGTTGACTTATGGGTCGAGGCATATCCTACCCATACTTCTAAGAATTTTACAAACCCTATCAAAACTCTCTGAATCAAAACACACACACAGGACATTACACAGTCGACCATCATCTCATCTACACAGGGTTTCAAAGCTACCACCGAGGCTTACCGGTTGGTATAAGTTGCAACCAACCAACGACGCCCAAATAAGAGAATACCAACGAATCGTTGTCCTATGAACAAACATATCAAAGTTGTGGTTAAACATTTATCGTATCAAGAAACAAGACTCAGAATAAACCAACAAATAAATACTGTGTGGAATGTTGAAGATGAAAGCTACAGGAGGATTTTCCAACTACATTACCTTATTAAGGGTTGGTAAGTAGCAGTAACCATCACCATATGGGTGCAACAGCGACTGAAAGGTACTCATATTACCAAGTGTTGAGACACAAAGAAACCCTACACAGTGCATCAACTTTCAAGCAAGCTAGACAATGTTGAGACCTTGAACAACCATGGAAAAGGGTTGATATTCTCTTTCGAATTCAAATTTCACTATAAACAAACCCACAACAAGTCTGACGGTTAGAAACACACCAAAAACAAACACTAGCTATAAACATTGACAGATATCTACTGCAACAAGGACTGAGAGTTCGGATTTTAATCCTCATGGGTCACAGCTTCAAAACATAGGCCTCACAACTCATTTTGCTCAACAGAGAGACCTACAAACCCTTGGCCTGTCGGCCAGCTACAGAGCCTTGACCACCATTTGTAAATTTCACAATAAACACAAAATCAAAACCAAGTAGGCTTTAACTCCCACCACTCATTACACTTCCAAGATCAATGGTGGAGATCATTGGGATAATTACGAAGTATCAAGTACCATCTACCTTATTAAATGTAATATCATTACATTAGCCACAAAGGATCCAGTTCATCGACTGTTGAACTTTTATTATTACACATCATCGCAAGAGGGATCATTACCGTCGATTTGGCACATGAACAGACCAGCTATCCATCCACGATGGAATCCCATTATCCACAGTAGTTGTCAACATTAAATGTATTTGGAAGCGTTAATGGTTTCCAACCTGTGACATTACTTTCACATCACAATGTTTAAAACATAAAGTCGATTTACATAACCATGTCAAGGCATTAAGTTGGTATATTCATGCGCTAACGTTTGCACATAATTCACTTAGCATATTATTTGCATATATCTCCGAGGGTAGCATTTAATCAACATCACTTATCACATAGTATCACACAAATGCATAAGTGTCACATAGGGTTATCAAAGTGCACACAACGCACATATCATTTGGGATATGTATTATATAGTTGGGTCTTTGATAAATATCTCAAATTACATCGTAATGTAAATCATATAAATAAATCAAAGGAACATACATACTATTGTATGGTGATGTATTCTATTGTACAATATTATGAAAGTCATAATGATAATTGAAAGCAATATTACCATAGCAGAGTTTATGTTAGAAAAACAGGATTGCAGAGCAATAACAATAAACAAAAATTGAAATATAATGACACATACACATTACAAGAGAGACACAGATATATCATGGTTCACCCAACTTGGGCTACGTCCACATTGAATTTTTCAGTCGTTATTATTATTATCGTCCAGCAAGGTGAAGGGATACAACCTGCAGCACAATCGCTGCACTTCCTCTTCTCTATTTCACAGTCTCTCTCTTGATCTCAGAGATCTTTACAATGCATAAAACCTAATACATCATCCTACCTAGCCATATTACAATGTCTTTATTTTATAAGGGAAATACAATGGGAAAATACCACGGGATACACAAAAACCATGGGCCCATAAAACAGCTGGCGAAAATGATGTCCCCGTGGGGGGGCGATGCCCCCCCACACCCCCCCGCTGGGGTGAGTGTACAATCCACCTACATATCATATAAAACTGGGGTACAAACACGGCTGATACAATATCATCTATGAGACTAGAATATCTGGCTCCACAACCAACAGTTTAGTCCCTAGGCTTTAAATAAACAACTTAGCATAGGACCTTCGCCTTGGCTAGGAAAAAGAATCGACAGTTACGTACAGTTCTACATAAAAATCAAATAGAAATTATCTATGATTCTGAGTATAAAACTGAGACCCATTTGTTATAGATCTTCTCACGATTCAATTACAAGTGTGCAAATTCTACAATATAAGACATACTGTTAGTATCAATAGTCATTTTCAGATATTTTAAACTTCAACACCTTTAAAGTTTCGAATCAAGGTTCTCACCGATAGAATGCCCAAAAGTCTTTATCTCTTCATTTATTGATAAAAGAGATCTTTTGATAAACTGTTGGTCACTTGTCGTAATTTAAATCTCTTACCTATAAATCTATCATAGGTACAAATTAACATGCTTTAGCATGAATGCTAAGTAAGCCTCCAGGCTTTCGTAGGACCCCTTCACCAATCAAACAAAAGTACATTAGTCAAACAGTTGTTTCAACATTCATAAACAACGACAGTAGAAATTGTAGCAGCACAACTAAATTTGGATAACATCAAGACACAAGCTGAAATATGTTCATCGCAAATTCTTACTTAATAAACTAGCATGGCAATTCATACAACAAGATAACATTTCATGCATTGATTCTATTTTTGCATTCATTAAATAAGCAGTAAATGTCACGTATAAAAATTTTAAATTTTTGTGGTTTTTTCGAGATGTTATATGTGGTATCAAAGAGCAAGTTCAAACTCTAGGCCTGAATGAGGCTCATGCGTGCAAACAGAAAAATAAATCAGAAAGTTTATGTTACTAACTTTTATATTTTATTTTTATTTTTGCACAGAATAGATTGACCTTTAATTGCAGGTATCGAAATACCAGAGGAATCAGTAGAGGACAGATCTCCTCGTAATGAACGTTTTAATCCTAATAATTCTGAAGGAATCTATGTTGAATTAAATCACCAATCTTCTGAAATTTTACGCACTGTACATGATTTAAAATCTGAGTTAAAAGCTGTTAAAGAAGAAAATGAACGGATCCTAAAGGCACAGGAAGAGTTACAACAAAATTTAAAAGGAAACTGTCATAGTGATCAAAGAGGCAGAAAGTCATAATTAAGGGCTAATTCTGAAATAACGTCCCACCAACATAAGCATAAGAAAACAAGAAATGATAAAAGGAACAACTACTCATCCTTTAAACCTGATTCAAGTAAATGATGATATAAATTATGATAGCAGTAACAGTGAGTGCTGCTCTAAAAAGAGAAAACATAAACATCATGAACAGATTACCGGTGAATTTAAAAATACTAAGCCACCTACTTTTAATGGTGAAAGTGAGAAGGGTGAGACAGTAGAAGCTTGGCTGTTTGGAATGAAAAAGTACTTTAATATTTATGATTACTCTTCTCAAATGAAAGCCAAGATGGCTATTTATAATCTGACTAGGAAGGCAGATATCTGGTGTTAGGATCTTAAAAGAATCAAGAGTATAAAAGAAAAAGAAGTAACTTGGACTATGTTTAAAAGTTTGTTTAAAAATAAGTTATTGTCGGAACAGTACTTTGAGTATAAATCAAAGGAGTTTTACGATTTAAAGTTGGGTACAATGAACATGAAAGAACTGTACATCAAGTTCCTTAGCTTGTTGAGGTACGTACCCTACATGGTTGAGGAAAAACCTAAAGTGCAAAGGTTTCCCAGTTGTTTACCGTTTAATGTATAAGAACGTATTGAGTATGATAATCCTTCCACTTTGGAAGAGGCCATGAGGAAGGAAAATTTTTGTTTTCACCAAAACATAAAAAGAGAAGGAACAACTGGCTGGAAGAACAGTAAGACTAATCAATATGACTATAAAAAGAAGAATTTTAATCAAAATGCTGGAGGTTTTAAGAAAAAATTTAATAACATAAATTTTCTTAATAATTACTGGAATAATGCAACTCAGAACTCTACTGCTGCAAGAAATGTACCTAATAATCACAGCAATAATAATAATAACAATAACAACAGGTACACTGAGCAGAAAGGACCCATAAAGTGTTATGAATGTGGCGGACCACACAAGAGAGTAGATTGCCCAAGCAACAAGAGGACAACCAACAACATCCATACTATGCAAGCAGAACCTATAGTTGGAGATATCGCAAGAGAAATGCCCAGGATAAATGCAGCATTGGAGAACCATCAAGCAGACCATCAAACATCCATGGTCGAAATTGAAGGTATGATACAAAACGAGTCTATTTCTATTTTAATAGATCTTGGTGCAAATTTTAGTTATATTTCACCTACTTTAGTAAACCGTTGCAAGCTAAAAATAGAGAAATTTAATAATGCATGGTTAGTTCAGGTTGCAATATGAACTAAAAGAAAGGTTATAGATTATGTTCATAATTGTGAAGTATTTTTAAGTCAGCTGAAAACGCAAATTAATCTGATGTTTTACCCTTAGGTTCATATGATCTGTTAATTGGCATGGATTGGCTTGAACAACATAGAGTTATATTGAATTGTTATGATAAATATTTTACTTGTATAAATAATGAAGGTAATCCAGAAACAGTAAAAGAAATTCATAGGTAGATTTCAATAAGGCATATTTCTGCCTTACAAGTGAAGAGAGATGCTAGAAAAGGTTTTAAATTGTTTGTTGTTAATGCGGTTAATGATGAATGTACATCTAAAGAAGACAAGTTAAAACTTGAGGATATTCCCATCCTCAGGGACTTTTCTGATGTATTCCCGGAAGAAATTCTAGGATTACCTCCGAAAAGAGAACTTGATTTCACCATTGAGTTAGTACCCGGTGCGGTACCAAACTCAAAGGACCACTATAGGATGAATATTCTGGAGTTAAATGAGTTAAAGTCCCAGCAGAAAGAATTAATAGATAAAAACTACACAAGGCTCACTGTGTCCCCTTGGGGAGCACCAGTAATATTTGTTAAAAAGAAGGATGGTACCATGCATTTGTGCATTGATTATCGTCAGCTTAATAAAATGACAATTAATAATCAGTGTCCCTTACCCCGCATAGATGATCTATTTGATCAAGTACGTGGAGCAGAGATATTCACTAAAATTGATCTAAGGTCGGGTTATCATCATGTTCGGATAAAAGACGAGGACATATTCAAAACTGCATTCAGAACATGTTATGGACACTACGAGTTCGTAGTTATGCCTTTTGGGCTAACCAACGCACCGGTAGTGTTCATGTTTTTAATGAACAGCATTGTGCATAAATATTTGGATAAGTTCATAGTGGTATTCATTGATGATATCCTAGTTTACTCAAAAACTAAAGAAGAACATGATGAACATCTAAAAATCATTTTACAAGTACTTAGAGATCCCTAGATTTACGCGAAGTTCAGTAAGTGTGATTTCTATAAAGATCAAATTCAGTATTTGGGTCATATAATTTCAAAAGATGGTATTTCTGTTGATCCTGATAAGATAAAAGCAGTAAATGAATGGCATGTCCCTAAAGATGTAACTGATGTACGGTCATTCATGGGAATAACGGGGTATTATAAAAATTTTATTGAATCATTATCTAGAATTGCTAATCCCATCACTTCTTTACAGAAGAAAGGGAAGAAATTCATATGGGATCAAAAGTGTCAAGACAGTTTTAATAAGTTAAAAGAATTGTTAACCACTGCACCTATCTTAAAAATTGCAGATCCTAATAAGGATTTCGTTGTATGCACGGCTGCATGCAATGAAGGACTTGGAGGGGTATTAAGTCAAGAAGGTCGTGCAATTGCCTTTGAGTCAAGGAAGTTAAAAATACATGAAAAGAAGTATGCTACTTATGATCTTGAGTTGGAATCCATGATACATGCTTTAAAAATGTGGTTCCATCACTTGATCGGAATACAATTCATTTTAATGAGTGATAATAAGGGCTTAAAGTATCTTTTGGATCAAACAAATCTTAACGGAAGGCAAGCTAGGTCGTTAGATTTCCTTTACGAGTACGATTTTGAGATCCATCACATTAATGAAAAGAAAAATAAGGTTGCTGATGCATTGAGCAGAAATTCTAGATTGGGTTTTGTGGCAGCAATCAGTACTTTTAAAACTGATCTGAAAAATCAAATCAAAAAAGGAATTAAGCAAGACGAAAATTACCAAAAATTACATGATAAAGTTGCTGAAAATTCATTTGAAAATGTTATAACAGATTGCAGTATTAATGAAAAAGGCTTCTTAACTTACAAAAACAAAATTTATGTGCCTAATTTTTCAAAGGTTAAGTTGTTGATTTTAGATGAAGTTCACAAGAGTCCTTATTCAGGGCATCATGGTTATCAGAAAATGATAACTATGTTACGAAAAGAGTATTTTTGGCCCAACATGAAAAGTGAAGTTGCTAAATATATAGCTAGATGTTTTGAGTGTCAGACTATCAAAGTTGAACACCAACATCCAGCTGGGCTATTGCAGCCCTTGCCAATTCTAGAATGGAAATGGAAAATTATAAGCATTGACTTTATTATAGGTTTTCCTAACAATCAGAAGCAGAATGACTCGATTATGGTTGTTATTGATAAACTTAGTAAGGCTGCTCATTTTATTCCTGTTAAAACTACTTTCAAGGCTTCTAACATTGCAGATATTTTCATGAAGCAAATTTTTCGCTTGCATGGAAATCCAAAGGTAATTATTTCAGACCGAGACTCTAAGTTCACTAGTAACTTTTGGACAACACTATTTAAATGATTAAATACTAAGTTAAATTTCAGCACTTCTTTCCACAAACTGATGGTTAAACAGAAAGAGTAAATCAGATTTTGGAAAATATGTTAAGATTATATGTTAAAGATCAACCATCTAAATGGGAAGACTACTTGCACTTAGCAAAATTTCCCTTTGAAATAATTTCCATGTTTTCTGAAATGGATATGAAATAATTTCCATGTTTTCTACATGTTTGTTTAATTTCATTGCTCATATGAACAAAATGTCACTACAGGCTTGTGGTTAAAACATCAAATAAATCAAGTCATTGTAGGATTTTTTTCTTTTTGTCCTATTAATCTTTCTTGTCATTAAAACATTAAATTAATGAAGTTATTATAGGGTTTTCACTGTAAGTGCAACAACAATTGCAATAAAATGGACAACATTTAATTGTTCTGTATTATGATATTTATGGTTATTAGGAAAAAATGCTGTAAAAGGAAAACTCAGAAAAGTGGACAATAGTGACAACAATTTGATCTAGATAAATGCCTTTTATGTCCAAGAGACTAGTAAGAAACCTAAGGTACTAGAGATTGCATTTAGTATTCGATAACCAGGTATTTTTCCCACTTTAGCTTTATTTTTCCCTTGGTGAAATAATAGATTCATCTATTGAAATTGCTCTTATGCATATTTATGTTTCTTACTGATTTTGTTTATTTCTGTGCAGGTTCTCAAATATTTCTTAATGATGGTTTTCTTAATTTTGGTATCAAATTTTCCTGGTTTCATATAGTACTTTGGCAGAGGCTTTATCAAGATGTCAATAACATGCAGACATGCTCCATCTATGCCAACATACATTGTTGTTGTATGAATGAGTCATCGTGAATCTAATGTCCACTGAAATCTTTGTCGTCAATAGTTCATACTCAAATATGCACCTATCCAAAATTTTGGAGATGCAATGATCTGGTGAACCAACGTAGTCTTTTTTGGAAAAACATAAGAAATTTTGTTAAATGTTAATAGGATACCATGATAAACATAGAAGCACATTTTATTTAAGTAGATCTTGAAGAATTGCATTTTGGGGGAAAATGTCAAGAATTTTGTTAAATGTTAATAGGATACTATGACAAACATAGTGACACATTGGACATATTGGTAATGTAGTTACGTCAGAGTAAATCTATCTATTTGCATCCTATTTTGCTCGCTTATGAACTAGAAAATTCTTGACTTGTTACAATAACATATATGTCAAACAGCAACCATGTTAAATAACATATTTGCATATGTCAAATTACATAATTTTGTTAAATCTGAGTAAATTTGTTTATTTGCGACATATTTTACTTCCTTACAGAAAGTTGAAAAAACTAATAGTATAAGGAAATTAATAATATTATATTATTTCGAGAAAGTATCTTCTCATTTTTCTATTTTTTATTTTAAAATATTAAAAACTATATCTACAAAATTACTATGTTAATAAAAATCTAAATTTTATAAAAGTTTATTTTCTTCTTTTAATTTCTATTTTAGAATATCTAAAAGATATATTTATAAAAAAATTATGAAAAATTCAAATGTTCAGAGAATCTCTTTATCTTAAACTTAATCATTATAATAATATTGTTTTTCAAAAAAAAAAAAAAGGTTTCTATCATCATTTTGGAGGTATCTCACGCATCAAGTATCTCATAACCTTATCTCTAGCATAGTAATGAGCATACTTCAATTTTTCTTTTTCTATTATAAAATTGAATAAAGGTAATATATAGTTTCAAATGATTAAAAAAATCATTATAAATGCACTATCTTTTTTATAATAAACTTAGTTTAAAAAAATATATTGTATATTATTAAAAATAAATAAACCTATAATAATATTTATTTTAAAAATAAAATAAAAAAGTTTCTATCATCATTTTGCAGGTATCTCACGGATCAAGTATCTCATAACCTTATCTCTAGCATAGTAATGACCATACTTCAATGTTTCTTTTTTATTATAAAATTTAATAGGGAAAATATATAGTTTGGAATGATTAAAAAAAACATTATAAATGCATTGTCTTTTTTATAATAAACTTAGTTTAAAAAAATACATTATATGTTATTAAAAATAAATAAACCTAAGAGATCACACAACATCAAATCATATCTACAATCCAAAGCACAAGGTTTATTGAAAATAAAGTCATATTAATCATTTATTCCCAACCTCTTGAGTCACCCCCATATTCTTGTACAAACATTTGCCACCTCAATATTATATCTGTGTTTCCGTATTCTGTTCGTATTATGTGCTTAGACCATCTTTTGATTTAAAAAAACCTATAGTTTTTAGTACTTGTCTAGGTTTTTATAATAATATTAATTATTAATCACTATGTAGATTTTGGATATCTAAAAAGTACCATGTTATCATTATTTTTTTAAAACAAAAGCAAGCTTTTTTTTGGTATGTATGGCTCAAGTGCACCATAAATATATAATGCATTCCTATACATAGCCCTGGATGGCATCGATGGCTACATTTACAATATTTCTAAAGTATAAAATTCCACTTTTATATTCACAATAAAATATACTTTTAAAGTAATAAAATGAATGTAGACAATTTTTACACACAAAGTACAAAATGAAATTATCCGTATATATTTTATGATGGATTTCTGTAGGCAAAGTAAAATTAAAAGTTGTCTTCTTTTATTATGTTCATTATATTTTATAATGTTATCTTTGTAAAATATTGTATTCATTTTACCAACTTTGTCCCTACAATTCTACTATATAAAAAATATGGATTCCTTAAATGATACAACTATTAATTAAATTATATTCAATATACATTTTTGGTAGAAAGACTATAATATATTTTTTTATTCTAAAATCTGATTTTTATTGTCTAATTTGACAGATAGGAACATATTCTATAATTATTTTGACATCGGATAAAACACAACTAATATCCTAAAATATTCTAAAAAAAATCATGTCCTAATTTACTTCACATTATCATTATTTCAACTATTTAACTTTGGATTATAACTAACTAATGCATTACGACATTTGGCCTTGGAAGAGAGATCACAAAAGGTCCAAGATTGCCGCTTCGTCTTTGGTGTTGGACAGATGACGACATTGATGATTTGTTGCAGTTGTTATCAGTATCGGTAAGTGTTAAAATCATTCCATCCAGTTAATTATTCAACTATTTTCTGTTATTTTAGTTCTTCATTCATTTTACAAGAGTACTAAATAGGTAATATTGACATGTTTCAAGGATGCACAGAGAATACCCGTGCGAGGAATTAGAATGATTCTCACAGATATTTATGGCTATGTTGTATCGGATGGTACGGGTGGTATTATTTCGAGTAAATTGCATGGTATTCATACGAGGATGTTGCAATTTCTTGATACTGTAAAGGATAATTGTATGAGTAAGTTGCAACTTCTTGATACTCAAGATATTTTCGTAGAACGCATTTTGATGAAGGTGCAGTCTCCAAATCTCGTCTGGCTGCGCTGGAAGAATTGTCCTCACCCTTCCCTGCCTTCATCGATTTCATGGAAGAATTTAAAGGTTCTACACGTGCCTGGGTTCCAATTAAACACATTGTGGGAAAATGAATCGCAGGTAAAGGATTTGTTGAATTAAGGTTTGTGTTTATTAGCTATTGTTATTGTACCACAGGGTAGGGCTATCTTTTTATGAGAATGATAATTCATTTATATTTGACTTTCCATGTACACGTGAACAATTTGCAGGCACCTTTACAGTTGCGGGAGGACTTTAAGGCTCCCTTCTCGAACATTCCAAAGTCTATAGGGAAGCTGAAGCATTTGGAATGGATTGCAATCTGTCCTACACGCTATCATATGGAGAGAAACAATCTCACAAATGTGCCAGAAGAATTTGGTAATTTAAGCAACCTCCAACAAATTGATCTGTCACATTGCTCCGCTTTGGAGAGACTGCCATATTCCTTCGGCAATTTAAGCAACCTACACCACATCAATCTATCTAGGTGTTCCGCTTTGGAGAGGCTGCCAGACATCTTTTGTAAATTAATTAATCTCAAATATCTAGATCTGAGGCACTGCACTAATTGAGCATGTCAAGTGAAACACTCGGAAACATAAGCACTCTTGAGTACATAGATCTCAGTTTCTGTAGCAAACTTGAAGTATTCCCTCAGCAAGTGGCACATCATAGGTTGCTTGAGCAGTTACATTTGTTAGGTACAAATGTAAAAGAATTGCCAAGTGCAATTGGAGAGCTAAGCTATTTGGAAGTTCTGTTTGTAGGCATCCCTTTACTGGACACGCTCCCACCTTCACTATGTGTCTTAACTAACTTAAAGGAATTGTTTCTCTCGGAACGTCATGGATTGAAATGTTTGTCGCCTTCGCTGGGAAATTCAGGATATTGGGGTGCAAGGAATTGAAATGTTTGCCGGCTTCTATTGGACGGTTGAGTCAGTTGACTGAATTGAGCGTACATAAATGTCAGTTGGTAGGCGAACTGCCCTTAAAAAGGGAGGTGACAGGAGAAAGAGAAACACTGAGTGAGTTGGAGTCTTCCATACTTCCACGGCTCCACGTTAAAGGTCTTTCAAACAGGGATATCAAAGGTATCATTTGCTCAAGGTGTTTGCTTCAACCTTCGACATCTTAAGATCGACTGGTGTGATAATTTGGTGAAGGTTGGAACATTGCCAAATACACTCACATATTTATCATTTAGCCGTTGTCATAATTTGAGGAAACTGGATGAGATTGCAAAACTTGAAAAGCTGGACTTGGGTGATTGCATAGGATTGGAGGAGTTGCCACATATTGAAACAATGGTATCTTTGAGCTACTTGAATACAACTGGATGTGCGAAGTTGAAAAGCATACGTGAGTGCAAGGAATTGGAATGTTTGCCGGCTTCTATTGGACAATTGAGTCAGTTGGTAGGCGAACTGCCCTTAAAAAGGGAGGTGATAGGAGAAATAGAAACATTGAGTAAGTTGGAGTCTTCCATACTTCCGCGGCTCCAGAAGTTACTCATCTTTAAAATAGGGATATCAGAGGTATCATTTGCTCAAGGTGTTTGCTTCAACCTTCGACATCTTGACATCATTTGCTGTGATAATTTTGTGGAGGTTGGAACATTGCCAAATACACTCACATATTTATCATTAAGTCACTATCATAATTTTAGGAAACTGGATGAGATTTATGGTCTTGCAAAACTTGAAAAGCTGGACCTGGGTGGTTGCACAGGATTGGAGTTGCCACGTATTGAAACAATGGTATCTTTGAGCTGCTTGATTGTAACTGGATGTGTGAAGTTGAAAAGCATACCGGGATTGGAACAGCTAGCAAAGCTGAGAGATCTAGTTATTGGAGGGCATCTAGCTTGGGATGAAATTGTACATTTGGGATGGTGCTATGTAGGACATGATAATAATAGTGTAGACAGATGTCAAATGCTTGATTTTTTGTTTTTTAATTTTTATTTTTGCCAATTCATGTGTATAGCAGGGAAAAATTGTCACTTCAAACCTTTCCTCCAATTAAAAATTAAAAATTTGTATTTCTAAAATTTAAAAATTATTTTTTATTTTTTAAAATATTCAGTTTAATATTTATTTTCTATAAAACATTTAAAAACTATTGAAAAAATATATTAGAAATTGCAAAATAATTAAAAAATCAATTGACATTCATTGCAAACCCATTGCTAGATAACCTGCCAAGGCAGGTATAATAATATTAATATTAATTTTAAAATATTCATGTACATTATTAATTTTTAATTAAAATGATTATATTAATGTAACATTATTATATAATTCAACACATTTTAATAATAATAATAATAATAATGTTGACATTAATGTTAACAATGTTAATAATAGTATTTGGCTTGTGAAAAAATATGTTATTAATAATATTATACAATTTTATTATGTTATATTAATATTAATAATGTTACTAATGATATTAAATCATTTATTTATACTATATTAATAATAATATTGATGATATTACAAAATAATTATATCAAACATTAATAACAATAATTATATTGATTTTAATATTAAAATCAATAATATTATCAATGTTTGTTCGGGCGAGGTACGGAGTTGCGAAGACCAAAGGGAGAGGAGAGGACACAACACCTTCGAACATTTTCACCCAGTAAGACCTTTCACGACCTTTATACATTTATCCATCTTTAGGGTGGCACTTGGTCATAGCGTAACAGATTAATAAGTGATTCCCAACCCCGAGTAATAGGTCGGGGCTGGGCCTGGGAACTATTCCTCGCTCGTCACTTGAGCCGTATGCGGGGGAACTCGCACGTGCGGTTCTTGAACATTAATATTAATATTAAAATAATATTGTTAATAATATTAATTATAAATAATATTCATCATATTGATATTATTATTAACACTAATAATAATGTTAACAATAATACTAACATCAATCATAATAATATAATGCCTATACAATAGTCAACCATGGTTCAAAGTGAGTCAACCATACCCATACAATGGTCCACCATATTTTAACCCACATTTACCAAAGTCAATCATGGAAAGGCAAATTCAAACATATTTAACTAAAGTCAAAATTAGAACATGCATGTTAAGATATTTTAATACTCCATTATTGTCCTACTTAACATTATTTATTTTTCCTAGCAAGCCATATTATTAAGCCGTAAGGCATTGTATTTCAACTTTGGGGTGGGGCGAGGGTTGCAGATTTTTCATTTAAAAAAAAATGAATGGCGAGATTTGAAATATAACTGAATATTCTTCGTCTAGTTCATGATCGGAGCATTGAGATTTAATGAAATAACTCATGCACGTGTTTAAATCTAATTGTCACTAATATTTTTTTAATCGTGAATAATATTAATAATGAACACCCATGGTCAGCAATGGTTAACCATGAATAACCATGGTCAACCATAGCGAACCATGTTCAACCATGAACAACCATGATCAACAAAAGTCAACCATAGTAAACAAAAGTCAACTAAAGTTAACCATGAGCAACCAAAAGTCAACAATGGGCTACCATGGTCAACCATAGTTAACCATAGTCAAACATAGCCAACCAAAAGTCCAGCAAAAGTCAAGGAAGGTCAATGAAAGTCAACCATGGTAAACCAAAGTCGACCATGGTTGACCAAAGTCAACCATGGTAAACCAAAGCAAACCATGGTCAACCAAAAAGCCAATCAAAGTCAACCATGATAATAAAACTTCAACCATGGACAACCAAAATTCAACGAAAGTTAACCATGGTCGACTAAAGTCAACCGACCATGGTTGACAAAATTCAACCATGGTCGACAAAATTAAACTATGGTCAACAAAATTCAGCCATGGTCAACCATGGCTAACCAAAATTCAACCATGGTCAACCATAGCTAACCAAAAGTCAAGCAAACTCAACCATTGTTAACCAAAGTTAACAAACCATGGTAAACCAAAATTAACCATAATTAACCAAACTCAACCATGGTCAACCAAACTCAACCATCGTCGACCAAAGTCAACCATGGTTGAGCAAAGTTAACCAACCATGCCCAGCCATGGCCAAACAAAAGTCAACAAAATTCAACCATGGTCAACGAAAGTCAACCAATCATGGTCGACAAAATTCAACCATGGTTAACAAAAGTCCACCATACTCAATCAAATTCAACCGATCGTGGTCGACCAAAGTGAACAAAGGTCAACTAAAGTCAACCATTGTCAACCTTAGTCAACCATAGTCAACCAAAGTAAACCATGGTAAACCAAAGCAAACCATGGTCAACCAAATAGTCAACCATGATAATAAAACTTCAACCATGGACAACCAAAATTTAAGAAAAGTCAACCTACCATGGTCGACAAAATTCAACTATGGTCAAGAAAATTCAACCATGGTCAACCATGGCCAACCAAAATTCAACTATGGTCAACCATAGCTAACCAAAAGTCAAGTAAACTCAACCATTGTTAACCAAAGTTAACCAACCATTGTCAATAAAAATTAACCATAATTACCAAAGTCAACCATGGTCGATCCAAGTCAACCATAATCAGCCAAAGTCAACAATGGTCGATGAAAATTAACCATGGTTGACCAAAGTCAACCAACAATGCCCAGCCATGGCGAACCAAAAGTCAACAAAATTCAACCATGGTCGACGAAAGTCAACCAATCATGGTTGACAAAATTCAACCGTGGTCAACGAAAGTCAACCAATCATGGTCGACAAAATTCAACCGTGGTCATCGAAAGTCAACCATTGTCAACCAATCGTGGTCAACCAAAGTGAACAAAGGTCAACTAAAGTCAACCATGGTCAACCTTAGTCAACCATGGAGAACCAAAATTCAACCATAGTTGACCATGGTCAACCAAAGTTAACCATAGTTAACCAAGTTAACCATGGTCAAGCAAAAGTCAAGCATAGTTAACCAAGTTAACCATGGTCAACCAAAACTCAACCATGGTCGACCAAAGTCAACAATGCTCAACCAAATTCAACCATGATCAACCAAAGTCAACGATTGTTAACCAAAATTAGCCAAAGTAAACCAAAGTCATCCATAGTCAGTCATAGTCAACCAAAGTTAACAATGGTAAATAAAAGTCGGCCATGGTCAGCCGAAGTCAACCATGGTCAACCAATTTTAACCATGGTAAAATAAAGTCAACCATACTCAACCAAAGTTAACCATGGTCAACCAAAATTCAACCAATGTTAACCATTATAAAACAAGGTCAACCATGGTTAGCCATGGTTGACTTGGTCAACCAATGCTAACAATTGTAAAACAAAGTCGACCATGCTGGGCCATGGTTGACTTTGTCACCCAAACTAAACCATTGTCAACCAACGTCAATCATGGAAAGGCAAATTCAAACATATTTAACTAAAGTCAAAATTAGAACATGCATGTTAGGATATTTTAATTCTCCATCATTGTCCTACCTAGCATTATTTATGTTTTCCTAGCAAGCCATATTAATAAGCCGTAAGGCATGTTACTTCAACTTTGGGGTGGGGCAAGGGTTGTAGATTTTTCATTTAAAAAAAAAGAATGACGAGATTTGAAACATAACTGAATATTCTTCGTCTGGTTCATGATCAGAGCATTAAGATTTAATGAAATAACTCATGCGTGTGTTTAAATATAATCATCACTAATATTTTTTTAACCGTGAATAATGTTAATAATGAACACCCATGGTCAACAATGGTTAACCGTGAATAACCATGGTCAAGCAGAGCGAACCATTGTCAAACATGAACAACAATGATCAACAAAAGTCAACAAAAGTAAACTAAAGTCAACCATGAGCAACCAAAAGTAAACCATGGTCAACCATAGCAACCCAAAAGTCCAACAAAAGTCAAGGAAGGTCAATGAAAGTCAACCATGGTAAACCAAAGTCAACCATAGTCGACCAAAGTCAACCATGGTAAACCAAAGCAAACCATGATCAACCAAAAAGCCAACCAAAGTCAACCATGATAATAAAACTTCAACCATGGACAACCAAAATTGAATGAAAGTCAACCATGGTCGACAAAATTAAACTATGGTTAACAAAATTCAGCCATGGTCAACCATGGCTAACAAAAATTCAACCATGGTCAACCATAGCCAACCAAAAGTCAAGCAAACTCAACCATTGTTAACCAAAGTTAACCAACCATGGTAAACCAAAATTAACCATAATTAACCAAAGTAAACCATGGTCGACCAAAGACAACCATGATCCACCAAAGTTAACCATCGTTGACCAAATTCAACCAACCATGCCCAGCCATGGCCAACCAAAAGTCAACAAAATTCAACCATCGTCGACGAAAGTCCACCAATCATGGTCGACAAAATTCAACCATGGTCAACAAAAGTCCATCATTGTCAACCAAATTCAACAAATCGTGGTCAACCAAAGTGAACAAAGGTCAACTAAAGTCAACCATGGTCAACCTTAGTCAACCATAGTCGACCAAAGTCAACCATGGTAAACCAAAGCAAACCATGGTCAACCAAATAGTCAACCATGATAATAAAACTTCAACCATGGACAACCAAAATTCAACAAAAGTCAACCTACCATGGTCGACAAAATTCAACCATGGTCAACCATAGCTAACCAAAAGTCAAGCAAACTCAAGCATTATTAACCAAAGTTAACCAACTATGGTCAATAAAAATTAACCATAATTGACCAAAGTCAACCATAATCAACCAAAGTCAACTATGGTCAACGAAAATTAACCATGGTTGACCAAAGTCAACCAACCATGCCTAGCCATGGCAAACCAAAAGTCAACAAAATTCAATCATGGTCAACGAAAGTCAACTAATCATGGTCGACAAAATTCAACCTTAGTTAACAAAAGTCAACTATAATCAACCAAAGTCAACCAATCGTGGTCAACCAAAGTGAACAAAGGTCAACTAAAGTCAACCATGGAGAACCAAAAGTCAACCATGGTAAACCAAAGTCAACCATGGTCAACCAAAGTCAACCATAGTTAACCAAGTTAACCATGGTCAAGCAAAAGTCAACCATAGTTAACCAAGTTAACCATGGTCAACCAAACTTTACCAAAGTTAGCAATAGTGAACCCAAAGTCAACCATGATCAACCAAAGTCAACAATGCTCAACCAAATTCAACCATGATCAATCAAAGTTAACGATTGTTAACCAAAGTTAGCTAAAGTAAACCAAAGTCATTCATAGTCAATCATGGTCAACCAAAGTTAACAATGGTAAATGAAAGTCAACCATGGTCAACCAAAGTCAACCATGGTCAACCAAAATTGAACCAATGTTAACCATTGTAAAACAAGGTCGACCATGGTTAGCCATGGTTGACTTGGTCAACCAATGTTAACCATTGTAAAACAAAGTCGACCATGGTGGGCCATGGTTGACTTTGTCAACCAAATTGAACCACGGTAAACCAAAGTGGACCATTGTCAACTAAAGCCACCCATGGTCATCCGATAACTATAGTTCACTTTGCTTAACTTTGGTAGACTTTACTTGACCATGGTTGTCTTTGGTTGACTATGGTTGAATTTGGTTAACCATGGTTGACTTTAGTTGACCATAGTTGATTTTGGTTAATCGTGGTTAACCATAGTTAACTATGGTTGACTTTTGTTGACTATGTTCACTATTGTTGACTTTGGTTAACCGTGGTTGAGTTTTATTGAACACGGTTGACTATGGTTAACCATTGTTCACTCTGGTGTTTCATGGTTAACGACAACGAAAGTCAACCATGGTAAGCTAAAATCAATGATAGTCAACCATGGTTGACCAAATTCAACCATGACCAAACTAAATTCAACCAAAGTCTACCATGGTCCACCAAAGTCAACAATGATAAACTAATGTCAGCAATGGCCAACCAAAGTCAAGAATTGTCAACCATGGTCTACCATAGTTAACCATGGTCAACCATAGTTAACCAAAGTCAACCAACGTTCACCAAAGTCAACCAAATTGTACCATAGTTAAGAATGGTCAATCAAAGTCAACAATGGTCAATCATAACCATTATATTTAATTATTATATTTATTATTATTTAATTAATATTATTAATTGTGTGGCCATAATATTGTTTTTAATAATAATAATAATAATAATAATAATTCACCAATCTTAACCAGTAAACCGACTGTCAACTAACAATCCATATTAATAATTAATATGGCTTATATACGTCGATCGACGTATATAAGCCACATATTTAAATGTGGTTGATATACATCGATCGACACATATAAGCCATATTAATTATTAATATGGCTTGCTAATATATATATTAGCCAAAAATACGTGGAAAATAAAGAAGGTAAAGTACTCATTCTACTGTTAGTTAACGTCTTCTCTTTATATATATATATTTTGTCATATAGACATAGTTTGATTATCTTATGCGCTATGTTGAGTTATAATCTTGATTTTAGATATTTAAGGGTCATGAACTTGGTACGTGAAAGGAAAATAAAACCATTCCATAAATAAAATCTAAATCTCCAAATTAAAAGATTTACTTGTCATAATTGGAATACATACGTATTAAGGGTTGATGTTTTGGTTTATTTAATATAGTATTTTACTTTACAAAGTTATAATCAAGGTAGAAATTATTTTTACATATGGAAGGTTTAAAAGTCATGCTTATATAAATTTTGAGTAGAAAGAACAAGCATAGCTCATATAAGTTGACTAAATTTATATGTAAAAAGAATAAAAGAGATTTTAAATCTTTCTTGTTAAGGATAAGTTAATGACCATAATATTGTGGCAAGGGGATACGGGATTTTTAACACTAGATGGATAAACAAGAAATTTATTTATTATGTATTATATATATATGGACATACATAGAATCCTTACGTAGAATCCATAGTTTGTACCTTGTTCTTTTGTATGTGTATTAATATAATATATATGTTATATACATTTCAAGAAATCATATGTGAAATTATGATAACAAGTGTTTTGTCTAGAATGTGAAATTATGATAATAAGTGTTTTCGGTTCGAATCCATGCAAAATTATGGTAATAAGTGTTTTTGTTCGAAATCATTTATATTGTATACTCAAAGGAGGTTAAATTATATATAGGGAATGACATTATACAAGTTATATATATATATATGTTGGGTTAAAGTAGAGATCTTTAACATAAATATATCGGTTCGTTAGCTTATAATTCATAATTCAAAGCATTGGTGATGCATAAGTAAATAGAAGATTTATGTGTTATTTTTTGTATATCATTATGGGTATGGTTTATATATTTTGAGAATCACAAATTAGTTGAATATCCCAAGACTATTAATGGGCCATATATCTATGCATGATAAAAGCAGACTCTATCGAAATAGGATATTCACTTCAAGTGATCAGTGTTGGAGTTATTTTACATAAACATAGGTTTTACGTCATTCCAAAGGCCCTTAAGATTTTTTTTTTTTTGGTGTATTTTGAGGGGCATTACAACACTACTTTCCCAACTTCACCCTCGAGTTGCACCACCACCATAGACAAATGAACTCAACAATATCTGAATGCAACACTCTTCCCAAGAGTTTGTAATAGATCAAAAGATAGACATTCAAATAGAGAGAGTACTCAGCAGCTTGCCCTCAACATAGCAACAATTTCTCTCCATGGATCACCCATTGTTTTGTGTCTTCTCAGTGCACCATTATATAATTTTTGCCTAGGTCTTGTGCCATCTCAATTAAATCTCAAGCAAATATCTTGATCTCTATAATTGTGGATCTGGTCAACTTGTTGAGCTTTTGAATTGGATTTGATTGATACCAAATATCTTGTTTTCTATCCACTTGTTCATTGTCTCATGATGATGTCTCCTCTTTAAATTAGTAACTCCAAGTGTCTGTTTTTATTAAAAATAATATTTATTGTTCATAATATTCATCTGCATGAATGTGAGTATAGAGTTTTATAACTCTTTTTCAAAATAATAATTGTTTGGAGAATATTCTCAAATAAAAACATTAAACCAAATAATTCAAAGGTCTCTGGAGTATTACACCAATATTCCAAGTAATCATTACAAATTATTAAAAGTATACACTATAAGATTTATATAAAATTTCTTACATAAATAAGAAAGTCTTTAATATAAACAAATATTTCAATCCAAAGTGTCAATCTAAAACAAATTCAAATAATGAATATCAACAAAATACATTTGGAAATGAATTGTGTAATATTGAAAGGTGATAAAGTGAAAAGTGGCTATTACAACATTTTAATGATAACAATGTTTATAAATAATTTGTAATAACAAGTCATATATACAATCAAAATCCTAAAAAAATTAAAATAATAAATATAAACAAAGTGTGAATCTAAAACAAATTTAAATAATGAATATTAATAAAATACATTTGAAAATAAATTACATAACATTTAAAGTGATATAATGACAAAGTTGTTATTACATCATTTTAATAATCATAATGTTTATAAATAATTTGTAATAACAAATATATATAATCAAAATTGAAACTTAATACAATTGAACCCGGCTGTGCACTTTCTGAAAAACCCAGGCCTCATCAGTCACCAAATGAACTACATTAATTGCCTATGTCTTCTATGTATGAAATTTTCAACAACTCTAACTAAAAAAATAACTTTACAACTTTTATAACCATTCCATAACTATTTTAAAGAGATAAAAATAAATATCCAACTCACTTCGAGGTAGATTGAATAACGAAAATCACAAATACTTTCACAAAACATAAAATATATAATAACAAAATAACACAAGCTTTTTAACATTAAAAAAAAAAATTACAAAAGAGAATACATTATTGAGAAAACAAACTCAAACTTTTTAACATTAAAAACACAAACAAACTGCAGAATATGATAAAAAATTATATAATAACAAAGAATACAAACTTTAAAAAAACAAACAAACAAACTCCAGGATTATGATAAACAAATTATATAGTAACAAAGAATACAAACTTTTTCACATTTAACTTTTTTTTTACCTGGCAGATCATATTTTAGATAAGAGCGACAACATAGAAAAAAAAAAGAGTAGCCTCTTAGCTTGTTCTTGTCATTTTAAATACGTGGACATCGGTAGCGTAAGCACTTAAATTTCTTATAAGAAATTGAAAAACATACACATGCATACTATTTACCTTGATAAAATCGTGTAACATAAGAAGTAAAAGGAGGAGACCATGTTTAATTTTTTAAATGAGGAATACAATCTTGGCTTGGATGCTTACAAAAAGATTTATATAATCGTTTTTATATTTTTAATCGTGATAGTTAAATTGGTGTCCACTTACAACATCTATCATCGTACAACACTCCCCATTGTCAAAACAATGATGATCAAGGACATCTCCCATGTCGATGTTAAAAGACCAAATTGGTAATCGAAGCCACTGGAAATGTGAGATACAATGTTTATCTTGTGTGTTTAGTTGTTGATAGATGAGAGATTCTCTGCTAGTTTGGTTTGTGGTTGAGATATTATCTCAACTTATCTCAGTTATATTTAGAAACTATTAGATCCGATAACATCTCTCTCATCTCTATATATTGGAGATATCATTTGTACATAAGAGATTGCAATAGTAATAGATTTGTGTGTTGTGTTTAACAATGTCTAGTCTCTCCATTTTTAAGTTGGTATCAGAGCTAGACTCAGCATGACTCTCTCACAGGAGTGTTGAGGACTATGAAAGAGAGGAGAACATTGTTTTAGCTGTATGAAAGATTCATTGTTGTAGAAATCGTTGACTGACTTGATGTGTATACAACCAATGGACTCTTGTGTGCGTTGCTGCGTGAGAGAAAGATTCAGTGTTCCAGATTATTGAGCTTAAGGAGAAATCCTGTGAGGCTGTCGCTATGATAGAGCCTCACTGTTGGTGGAATTGATACCACTGTTATCTGAGTATGAAGTTCCTGTTCCTTTCATGGATTTGTGAAGTTCGGTTCCTTGAAAGATGCAGTTGTTGCGTGAGGCATTGATAAAGCCACTGTTGTGGGATCCTGCTGAGAAGGACGAGAAGAACGTGTTGTACAATGTGCATGGAGAACAGAGCCAACTGGTGTAGCTGCCGGCTTACCTAGCTTCCTACGCGAAGAGGAGGAGCCCATGCTGCTTGCGTGAAGAGGAGGACGAGTTGTTGCGTGTGAGCTCGCTCAATGCTGAAAGATCATAGCTGCCATCAAAATTGCCGAACTGAGCTGAAGGTTTCACAAGAATCTCTCCGTGGAGACCACGTAAAGGATACCGAAGCGATAGTGATCGAGAAAGCCAAAACACATGAGATCTTGTTGGAAAAAGAGCTGCCATATTTGCGATCTAAAAAGAAGATCCTCAATATCGATTGTGGAGCGAATTGAAGAATGTCATGTCTACCTGTCTACCTCTGTCAAAGCTAAGCGTTGAGGAAAGTGTTGCCTCTGGTCTTTGAGTTGTGTAAAATTCCTTCAAGCCACTACAAAAGATACAACCGCTGATGAGATGTGACCCTGCAGTGAGGCAGCCAATGTATGGTGGAAGAATCGTATGGAGGAGGAGACTGTGCAGAGAAGAAGCCATTGAGACATTGAGACTGTGTTACGTGTAGTAAAGGAGGCGTCCACCTAAGGGAGAGGCCGTGTGTCGCCAGATCGGGTGTGGCAAGGAGCCATCATCTCCAAATTGGTATCAGAGGACAAATAAGATTAGTTGCATTTGTATCAGCCATTGAAACCGTCCCTGCACCTCCATTGTCATACTGGGAGGAGCGATTGTGTCATTGAGATCTAAAATACGGGCACACTGGAATAGTCCGCAATTTGGGCTTGGTTGTCTGTTGTCCATTGTTTGACGTTGAAAGGATATTTTTCTGCTAGTTTTAATCTTGTGTGTTATTTTTTCATTTGTATTGGATTCTTGTGTGGAGCTTCCCTAGTGTTCTGAATGTGTCATGGTCAAATTCATAAATAATTGGCTATTTAGAAAAACATTTAGAAATGCTTGTTGTACCTGAAATATCACTAGGTAATGCAGGGGGTGCATGTTCAATTGTACCCGACACCCCATAAGAGTTTTTGGTCCAAGTTGTAAAGCTTAGTCATTGGCAAGCTGATTTCCCCGGTTTGTTGTAAGACCTGTTTCAGATGTTCAAAAATACATGTTGTGGTGCAAAATCGCACAGTGTTATCCCTCTTATACATAGAGTGGATGTGGATCAAGCTCTAGCTTGATGCGATTAAAGGGAAAGTTGAGATGGAATATTCTCATAGTATGAAGGACCAAATTCTATTTGACATTGATGAACTATGTAGTTGAAAACGATTCCTAGATAACTGGCGGTTACAGCGGCTAAGCACCCATGTATTCCGGTAGATGGATTTGTCTTCATATGGACATCAATAATCAGATGCGGGTACAAGAAAAGTTCTTGTTAAAACCCAAAGTGATGAAATTCTCTCGCAAGTGCATATGAAGACCAAGACTACTCTACAAGTAAATTCGAGATCAACATTAAGGGAGGATGTTAGAGATAATGTTTATCTTGTGTGTTTAGTTGTTGATAGATGAGAGGTTATCTGTTAGTTTGGTGTGTGGTTGAGATATTATCTCAATCTATCTCAGCTATATTAGAAACGGTTAGATCTTATAACATCTTTCTCATCTCTATATATTGGAGATATCATTTGTACATAAAATATTGTAATAATAATAAATTTATGTGTTGTGCGTAACAATGTCTACTCTCTCCATTTTTAAGTGAAAAATCTAGTAACCATTGCAACAAATGAATTTCTTTTATAAACATCCAATGACATACGGTTACTATCTCCAAAATAAAACTATAATGATGTGTACTCATAGTTTTCATATGTGGCTTGTGTTTGGAATTGGAAACAATTGCAAATGGAATTAATACGTGACTTGTATTTGGAACTTGGAAATAATTGCAAATGGAATTTTAATTCCATATGTGACTTGTGTTTGGAATCTACTTGGAAGCAATTGCACATGGAATTTTAATTCTAGAGAAGTAGAAAATGGAACGACCATCATCAATGGAATCTTATTTTAATTGTAGAGAAGTAGAAAATGACTGGAGCGACCCTCATCAATGGAATTTGGAATTTTGATGGTACTTACAAATAGTTTATAGGGAAATACTTTATATTAAATTTGTTTTTAAATTTTACTTTTTCAATTCATAACTGTCATTTCCATCATCGTGTGAGCTTTTCCTTTGTCCAGTCAAACCAAATTTCACCAAATTACATAACCCAAAATATTTTATTCATTTTGTTTGCATGGACAAGATATAAAATTGTTAAAATCAATTCTATAATGTAAAAGTAAAAAAACATATTGTTCTGGTTGTATATCTTCAAAATTGTTGGTTGTAGAGTGTGATTTTCATGATTTAGAGGTCATGTTTCAGTTGTGTTTGGAGCTCAGTCCATTATGTGGGAAATTTGGGAGTCCCTCCCTGGTGGGGTCGAAGCAATATCTGTGTAGCAAAATTTTTGAAAAAAAAAATGCTTTGTAAAATGTTGTAATTTCATAGTTATGACTTGGTCAATAATTGATGATTTATGAGCCCATGGTATTGGGTAGCCCCCGATATCTTTCCATGGTAATCCCTCTTTAAAAGGAAGCCATTGTAATATGGTGGGATATTGTAATATTGTAAATATCTAAGTGATTGTGTAAGAGAGACCGATGAGGAATTTGAAGTAGCAGCGGATGTGTTACGGGTTGTATCCCTTCATTTGCTGGATAGATTAATAAAAAAATTGACAATTTCTATATGGACATAGCCCATATTGAGTAAACAACGTATTTTAATGTCTCTCTTGTATTTTGATTTTATATGTTTTATTTCTGCATTCTATTTATTTTATTGCTCTGCAAACCTATTTTTCTAACAAAAATAATGTAGTAGAAAAAAATTCCCTTAATCAATTATTACTATTTCTAAAGTTTGATCTAATCTTCGTGGATCATTATTTTCTCATTACTTCATTAATAGATTAAAATATTTCACATCAAAAAAAAATCGACCATTGACGTATAAATATACCTATTAAAGTCATAAATCATCATAGATTTATAAGAATTTTACTAGATAATTTTTGCATGTTAGCTATGGTTTCTCTAGCATCAATAATTCCATTTAAACTATGAGGCCTATAGATGGATTTGGATACAATTCAATTTCTTTCTATGTGTTCAAACTATCGCGAAAACAGCAACCGACAAAGAATCGCATCCTGCATATGTTCCAACACTATTTAGTATGGAATATAAATTTTCACATTTCAAATGAGAGATTGAGTATAACTTTATTAGGACCATGATGTTTTTTTTTGGTATAAATAAGGTAATGCTACCCACTAAGAATGAGTATGATTTATTAGGACAATATTATTTTTGTACAAATAAGGTAATGCTGGCTACTAATTGTCATTCTCGTCACTAAAGTATATTTCGTCTATCCGCCAATTGGAATTTTCATTTTTAGAAATTATAAAACATAAAGTAATAGGATGTGAAAAAGTCAAGTCATATTAATATTTTTAAAAGATAAGATTCGACCCTCTTATATTGACATCGAATATTACGGAAGTGAAAAATAGCTTACAGTGATGGGCATTGGAAGACCAGTGAGAAGGGCCGCCGATCGTCATCAATGGAAACATATGACAATCAAACAATACTTTACATTGATAAAAAATCTCAAATGGTCCATTTAACTTATCTTCACTATGAATATATTTGATTTTATTGCACCGAGTGAAACGAAGTGCTCTACAACCCAGTATGGGGGAGATGTTGTAACGTGTGTGATGTAACGTTTATCACTAACAAAATAATTAAAAAGTTTCATGTCTGCTCATAAAATAAAAAATTAAATTATGGAAAGTATTTAAAAAAATCCATGTTGGTTCATAAAATAAAATATTATGAAAAGTAATTAAAAATAAATGTTCGATTATAAAATAAAAACTTAAAACTTAAACCTGGATCTATCAATCAAGAGAGATCAAATTTTTTGAGTTTAAATTTAAAAAAAAATACACCTCAAAAAATTGGATCCATCTTGGTGGTTGATAAATATGGGTTTAAGATAAATCTATATTAGTCTTAAAATTGTACTACTCAAAATATTATAACTTAGTAAAGTACATACATATGTTTGTGAAAATAAATTATCTGAATAAAAACATTAGTTATATAACATAATATAAATAACGTCAATAGAATTTCCAAAATTTTGTATTTATGAAGAGCTAGAATGTTTTTAAGCAATGGGCAAAAATATAATTATAAAAAAAATTATATAATATAATAATATTATACCATACAAAGCACACTCTTAGTTGTTTCTAACTAAACGAGATTCTCAGTATCTGGATATCAAATATCATATATAAATAAAGTAAATTACAAAATTCTATCGAAGATGATATCATCAAGAGAAAACATATACTTAACATTGGATTTTAAATATCATATATAAAAAAATAAATTACAAAATTCCATTGAAGCATCGATATCATCAAGAGAAAACATATACTTAACATTGGATTTTTTTTGAGATGGTGAAAATTCATAAGATATAGATATAGATATAAATATAGAGGTTTCATCATCAAAAGGATTTTAAATTTTTTAAAATTCATAAAAATTTTAAAATTTGATAGTAATTAGATTTTATAATACAATTATTAATTATTTAAACATTTCTATGAAAGACCATTAACACATTAATATAAGAGTCATGACGCATATGGGTTCGGATTTTTATGGACTATATTAATAAGTATATACTTATACTAAAAAAATAAGATTATATATATATATATATTGATTCACCTAAGAGAAGAAAACTAGCAATTTGATAAAAATAAACATTATCAGTTTAGGAAATTATTTGATATTTTAGTTGAAATAATATGATTGCATATCATTATGGAATTAAATTTATGAACTCGTGATAACTACTTACTATCATATACTATATGTTTTGGTATTAATATATGCAATATTGTTGCATAACATTGTTAACACCCTACATTTTCTCACATTATCACATTATTAGTTTAAGTAAATTTGCTTTGAAATGTCATTTTTTTTAATCATAACTCTCATTTCCATCCTCTTGTAACCTTAGTCTTATAACCTTAATCTGATCATGTTGAACCAATTCAAACAAAAGATAACTAAAATAAACAAAGATCAATGTTTTCCTCATTTTGTGCATATGGAGCACATATGAAATCCTTAAAATCTATGTAATCATCTAAAAATAATTTGTTTAGCTGATTAACTATATGCACCATTCAACACAATGTAGTGTGTAAGTGTAGATCTTACCAATTTGTTAGTAATATATATAGGGTTTGATATAGTCTTCTTTAATCATTATTATCTCATTACATTATTAAGGCATTGAAATAGCTCACATTAAGATTTAAGTCCAAATGAAGGTCCATCATTCACTTGTAAATAAATCCATTGAGGTCACACAAATAATCTACAATATATTATAAGGTTATGATACAAGAATTTCACTAGATAGATTTTTAACACTATTTATCATCACTATCATTAAGAATTCAATTTCTATCAAGCTTGGAGTTGGAATACACATGGAGGAAAAATTTGCAACCCTAAAGATGGATTTGGATCACATTTAAGTACATCAAAGAATCATTAATGTTTTGTTGTAAGTAACATTTTCATTTACTTAATCAAGCTCCATTATTATTTTATTTTATCTTGTGTTCTAGATATTAGATGCTAGTTGATACGTTTACTAGGTGTTGCATGTGTCTTGTTTTCTTTATAATATAGGTCGTGTAGTGGTATGATCCAGTCCTTTTGTTTTCTTTTACTTCCACTTTAATAAGTTTACTACTTGTTGTTTGTGTCTTGTTTAGTTTATAACACATTTCATGGAGTCTTTATGTTTTCTTTTACTTTCATTTTGTCTACTACTAAGTTCATTGAACTTCTAAGTAAGGGTTTTTGGCATACCCTTGTGACAAAATCCACTATTGATCAGTAACTTGAATAGAGAAGTTAATGCTTTTCTCCTTTCCTTGTTGAAGGCATGCTTACTAGGTATTTGGTACATTAGTTTTCCTTGGTATTTTTTGTTGTTTTTTCTTGCTATATCATTAGGTGCATGGGAGACTAGGGAAATAAACCATATTTTTGTATATAGACATAAACATTTTTTCACCTCTTTTTATTTATGTTCATAGCACAATTTCTTCAGAAAAAAACTACATGGATGCACTTTACTAGAGAATTTATGTGCTAGTGTTGTCTCTAGTCCATTTTATATCCTAAGAATCATTTTAAAAAGAATTCTCCTTCTTTGCATATATTTTGAAATTTTACAATCTATTTCCCTCACATATTTTACCTTTCGAAGTTAGTGGACTATTTGTTGAGTTTTCCAACGAATATAATGTAGGTAAAGAAATGATATGTTTACCTCTTTTAGGGTTTTTTATTGGATACTTATATTTTCTTTTTCAACATTAATTATATAATATTTTGTTATTTTTTTCATTAATTTGGATTTGCTTAAAATTGCATAAACATGAATTAGAAATATACCATTCCATTTTGAGTTGTAGTACTTATGTTTGCAAATCTTGGCTATTTTTCAACTCTACTTCGTTGCATTTTCAACATTAGACCACCTTTAGTTTAGTTGTTGGTTTTCTAGTTTTTTAATTTGTGGAAAGTTATTTGGTAAAGAAAAAACTACTTAGATTTTCTAGTATTTTTTAAAGTTACTTTCTTTTCCTAAGTTTTCACTTTCATTATAAATTGCACTAGTCTGTTCTTTTTATTATTATGATTGAGAAATACATAATATATTTACAAGAAAATATGTATAGTTGTGCTCACTGAAAGGATTATAATCCAAGTCTCAATATTAATACAAGCTCAATCACGTCATTCCCACCCCATTCCTTGATATTAGACCACACTCTAATAGGATACTCTAGTCCATTGTTATTCTACATTAGGAACATTAATTTATTTATATTTTAAAACTTGCTTAAATATGTTTAACAAAAAATTTCATTAATAAAAGAAAAACATTTTACATCCATAGTATTTGTCATATTTATTTCCTTTTCTTGTAAGTTATATAGCATTTCCAACATTTATTTTAAGGTTTTTTAGCAATCTATTATTATTGTATACACCAGATATGCACACAAGTCATACCATAAGTCGAATACTTGATTCATGCCCCCATGTCCAACCTCTAAAATTAACACTTGAATTCAACCAAAAAAATTCCCCACTTCGGGCAAAAAAACAACATTTTAGTTAGGCTAGTCTTGTGGGGATAAGCATTCAAATTACTTGTCAAAACCATCTACACATGAGACTTAGCTTTTTACTTTTAGATAAATTAATTTTTTTTGAATGGGTAGAAATTAAAACTCTCTTTTAGGAAAACTCTCTTTTGTTTTGTTTTTTTTCTTTCTTTTTATTTTCTTTCCATAAAACAGTTAGATTTTACAACTCTCTTTATCTTTCTATTTTCTTAATTTATTTATTATAGATTGTCCTCACATTTTGTACTATATTTTTATTACTTTTTATTTAGTAACTACTTAGAGAGTCATCCAATATCTAGCATGCTTGGTCTTTCTTTAGGTGGTTGTTCCCCAATAGTTAGGAATATTAAAATAAGATAAGTAGCATAATAATAATGTCCTTTTTGTATTTGATTCTCTAGAGCTTTACATATCAACATCAAATATAACAATGTAATTGGCCTTGATGCTCGAGAACCTACTATGTCAACATCAAAACATAATGAGTCTAGATAAAACTTGATGCTTTAGAGCCTAGAAGCTCAACATCAAATCAAACATAGCAATGTAACTAGTCCAGATGCTCCAGAGCCTAACAACTCAACATCAAAACAATCATGAGTCTATATAAATATTTATGCTCCAGAACCTACCAACGCAACATCAAATCAAACATAGCAATGCAACTAGTCCTGATGCTCTAGAGGCTAATAGATGAACATCAAAACAATAATAAATCTAAATAAATCTTGGTGTTCCAGTGTCTACTAGATCAACATCTATTCAAACATAACAATGTAAAGGGTCTAAACTTGGGAAATTGCATCCCACCTCCCTTAAAACAACACCATCCCGATGTTAACAACTTTAATTCATGAATTCTGAAACAAAAAAGGGTATGCCTCTTTCATGGAATTTTCATTTTCCCATGCAGATTCCTTTCGCCTAAAATACTTCCATTAGAATTTCCACTATACAATGTCCCACTTTTGGAGCTCTAATTCTCTCTTGTCCTGAATATGAATGGGTTTTGGAATAAATTCCCCTTCTAGTTCTACCCGCAACAAATCCCAATCAATCATATGTTTAGGATCATATACATACTTTTTAAGCAACGATACATGAAAAACATTATGAGCTTTCACATGATAAGTTAACGCAAGTTCATAGGCCACTAGTCCTTTCTTGGCAAATATTTCAGAAGCCCCACAATATATGGGAGCTAACAATAACATCCCACATTTTCCTATGCTCAATGAGCCTCTTTTTTCTTTCACTTTCAAGTAGACATGTTCCCCAACCTGATACTCCTTATCTCTCCTATTTTTATTAGCATAACTCTTTTGTCAATCCTGTTCCTCTTTTATTTACTAGATGTTCTAAATCCTTTAGCAATTATGGCCCCAACATGAGCCTCTCCACCAGACTTTCCCAAGTTACCGGTGTTCTATATTTTATGCCATAAAGTACCTCAAATGGACTCATTTTAAATGAGTTTTGGTATCCATTGTTGTTCGCAATATCTACAAGGTGTATTGAATCCTCCAAGTGGGATGGTTTGTGTATCACATACATGTGAAGCATATCCTCCAAGATATGATTAGTACATTTCGTTCGTGCATCGGTTTGTAGATGATATGTAGTACTGAAGCTCAGTTTTGTTTCTAGCCCTGAAAATAAGTATTTCCATAAATTACTTGTGAACTATGTGTTTTTATATGATATAATAGCTTTAGGTATGGCATGCAATATGAAAATTTCCTTTAGAAAAATGTTTGAAATGTGGATGGATTTGTAGGTGGATTTAATAAGAATAAAGTGTGCAGCCTTAGATAATTTATCCACTACTACCATATTTGAGTCATTCTGCTTCTTTCCCTTTGACAAACCAGTGATAAAATCCATACTTATCACTTCCCACCTCCATTTCGGAATCGGTAGAGGCTAAAGTGATCTTGTTGTATGTTTATGTTTAGCTTTAACAAGCTGGCATTCTTGGCATTTAGCTATAGACAATGCTACATCATATTTTAGTTTTGGCCAAAAATAATTTTTCTTTACAGCTGAAATCATCTTTTGGTATCCAAGGTGTCCTGAATAAGGTTGCTTATGAAATTTCGTTAATATTTCAAGTATAATATTTTTCGTTTCACACACATATAGTCAATTTTTAAGACCATAACAAACCTATTTCATCAATTTTATATTCTGTCTATTACTGTCCCATCCTGTTTTCTTGCATTTTCTGGTTAATTTTTGCATAAAATGAGTCATTATTAGTGGTTGTCCTGATTCTATCCTACAGACTAGAACTAGTTTGAATAATTGTTATCTCATATAGCATATGACGTCTGTGACTTAATGCATAAGTGACCTTATTCTCTTTGCCCTTTGTGTTTGGCATCAATGTTGTACTCACTTAAGAAATCTAACCATTTAGCTTGTTTGGCATTTAATTCTTGTTGTTCAAAAATATACTTTAATCCCATTTTATCAGTTTTAAGAATAAACCTTTTTTCCCATTAAGTAGTGCCTCCAGATTTTTAAAGTTTGGATGATGGCATCTAGCTAATGGTCATGTGTAGCATAGTTTCTTTCATGCTCTTTTGGTTTCCTGGATTCAGAGAAAATGACACAACCATTTTGCATAAGGAATCCTCCTAGTCCATCTTTTCTTGCATCAGTGCAAACAAAAAAATCCCCGTCATGGTCATCTATATTTAGGATGGGTGTAGTAGTCAATAAGTGTTTCAATTTTTCAAACTTTCTTCACATTTGTTTGTCCAATTAAACTTTGATTCCTTCTTGTGCAAGGAGGTCATGGGGTGAGCAATCTAAGAAAAGTTCCCTATGAACTTCCAATAATATCATGCCAATCCCAAGAATGATATAATGCCTCACACACAGGTAGGAGTAGGAAATTCCATGATAGTTTTAATCTTTTGTGGGTCTATAGCAATACCCTCTTCAAAAATTATGTGTCCTAGATATTGAATTTGTCATTTATAAAAGTCACACTTATTGAATTTGGGATAGAGTTGGTGCTCCTGTAGCACTTGTAGAACAATATTAAGATGTTCTACATGCTCTTCTTCATCCTTAGAATAAAGCAATATGTCATACTAGCACAAAATTGTCTAAATATTTGTTGAAAATGTTATTCATCATACACATGAAAGTTGCAGGTGCATTTCTAAGTCCAAAAGGAATCACTACAAACTTGTACTGACCATAACGAGTCATAAAGGATTTTTTACTTATGTCTTCTTCCCGAATCCTTACTTGATGGAATCCATATTCAAGTCAATTTTAGAAAAGACCTTCGCTCCTCCGACTTGGTCAAACAAGTCGTTCATTCTAGGAAGTGAATATATGTTCTTGATTGTTAATTTATTCAATTGTTGATAATCAATGCACATCTGCATTGTACCATCCCTCTTATTCATGAAGATGATTAGTGCTTCCCATGGGGACAAACTTGGTCGGATATAACCTTCTCAATCAATTCTTGGAGTAACAATTTCAGTTCCACTAGCTAAGTTGTACTCATGTGGTACAGAGCTTTAGAAATGGGTACTTCACCTTGTACAAGTTCTATGAAGAAATCTAAGTATCATTTAGGCAAAATCCATGGTATTTCATCCAGAAATACATCCTTAAACTCACATAGGACTGGATATTTTTCAATTTTCAGTTTTCTTTCTTCAATTTTTTTTGGATGTGAATAGCATAGAGCCTACAACCCTTTCTCACACGTTTCCTATCTTGCAAGGATGAAATCTGTCGAACATAAATTTTCTTTGGTATTCCCTAAATCACTCTTTGATTCCCATTCTCATAAATGCATGTAATGTTTTGTTTAAGCAATTAAGTATGACATGATGTTGTTTGAACCATTCCATACCTATCAGTATTTCATAAGAACCCAATGGAAATGTCCAAATATGCTTATTTTTGAAAACCATTCATTTCTAATTTGCAATTTTTTACTAGACCATAAAATTTTATTTTGGTATAGGTAGACAACTATACTAGCCATGGTTTGTTGTTCTTTACTTTGTTTAACATGCATAATTCAACAATATAATACTTCTTATGCAACCTTAATTTTTCTACAAAGGAAAATACAATGCTAAAGGAAAATGTAAGTGTATATAGTTCCTCACGAGAAGCTCAAGGTTATGGCTTGTTGGTAAAGCACTTTAAGTACTATTGTGAATTTCCTAAGTTGTAATTCAAGTTTGTAGACTTAGGAGAGTGAGGGGATTGACACAACTAAACGAAACGGGCATGAATCCACTAGGTGAGAGGTAAATGGTTGGGGAGCCTTGAGTTGATGATGAGTGTCATTTTAGTACCTCAAACACTAGAAGAAGAGTGAATTATGGATGTTCACTTGAGAAGTCAAACTTATAGATTTTTGTCCTAAGAAGAAAACAATTATCCACCGCAAGCTAATAAGTGAACTCTTGTGGCCTATTTATTATAAGCAATGATTCTGGGCAAGGTCAAGAAGCTTCCTAAAATATTATTATAAAGGAATTATAGCTATGATACATTGATTGAAAGATTTTATAAATAATAACACAAAGGAATTGATATAGGTTTTATATGTGTATTGGACACATACACGTTGTGATAGATTGATAAATTTTATTACAAGTTATTATAATTATATTGCAAATAAATAAATAAAATTAGGTTTTGAATGTAATTAACCTTTTTCTTACTATAGTTATTGGAAACTCCCCCTCCTTTTGGGATAAATGCTGAAGAGAGAAATAGTTGTTCCACTAATTTTGTTTAGAGATACCTCCAATACATTTACCACTAGAAAAAGGGAAGGGCTTCCCTCCACTACTCTCTTAACAAGATTTATGTTTACATAACAAAAGAACGGGAGATATCTCTAAAAAAAAGGAGAGAGAAGAAGTTGGTTACTGGCATGCTTTTGGGAAAAGAATGAGCCACCGAAAGGAGGAGATAACTGCCCTTTACATCTAAGAGAAATTTCATTAGTTTTCAGGACTCTCTAGTTTAGGAAATGATCTTAGGATCTCAATGGGCTCTTCGGAGATTGGATAAGAGACTGAATAGAGGAATCATGCTAACCAAAACGATCACAAAAGTTTAAAGATTGGGTTGTTGGGATTATGGGCCTCTATAATACACGAAAAGTTGATTGTGGCTGCATTGTTATGAACTCCTATTGAAACAGTTAATTGATGGATATGATTACATGTAATGTCCCAAAAATAGTAAAATTTAAAAATTTTCCACTACTGTAATAAACTAGTTAAGAGATGATGATTTGTAAACTAACTTCAGCACTGATAAGTACATACTACTCCAGCATTTAATTTCAACATTTGAAGGGCCTCAATTTCCTAAGTATCATGGTATTACTTGTTGTTATTCCTACAGCTTTGCGGAAGCGATGTAATGAGTAGAAATGAAATTCTTTCGCAAGTATACAAATGTTTAGAGTATAATGATACCAATCTCCTTCTTACTATTTTAAGAGTTTGTGTGCATATTTATGAAAATCTAATTGATAATTCAGGTTGGGATTGACCCCTATTGGTGGCGGTTGAGGCCCATGAGGAGATGCTTGGTCTTTCAAGGGGGAAAGTACCCCGATAGAGATACCAAGAGGTAGGGTGTAAGAAATGGAAACTTTTGACTTACTTAGCGAGATTCGCTAATGCATTCATTCTGTACTTAGTTTGCAGGTGTACCTACGAGGCATCTACCTAGGGTGCTTAATTCAAATTTCGAGCAATTACTTAAGTCTCAAGTGTGGGATGTTAGAAGGTTGGCACTTTAAAAGCCTTGTTGGGTTTTTTAATACTTGTTGAACTTGCAATACTTATTGACCTTGCAATTACTTGTTGGCACTATGTAATGTTTGTGGTCCTTGCAATACTCGTTGCATTTATAATACTTGTTGATCAAGAGTTACTTTACAACTATAGAGGTCAGGATTATATTGAAATCTTTGGGGTTGGTAGTAGAATTAAATTCAACTTCTGCGATGGCACATGGCCAACGCTGCCAGCTATGCTGAGGGTTTTTTTTCCTTGGGTTCTACACCAATGAAGGTTCATTTCCCTTGTTTGATGTTGGATGAGTTTGAAGGTTTCATGTACTAACCTGAGCTTGGTTCATGGTCAGCACACCATGTGGGGTTTCGTAAGCAGAGATGGAAACTAAAATAAGAAAGTAATTTCTACTCTAGTATATACTACGTTTATTGCTATTTTATTTAGATAGATTTCGATATTAATCTCAGGGTTTTGACTTTGTATGGTTTACTTGTTTGGCAGGTAATCATTTGGCATTCTTATTCTACGTGGCTACCAGTTGAAGGCTCGTACTTGACTTTGATTGCATTGCAAATGGTAAGTTCAGAGTTCACCATTCCTTATCTCCTCCTCTTGCCTCTATGGAGTGGTACTGTTTGTATTTGCTATGAGGATCTTCGTGAGCCTGATTTGGGTTTATTGTAACAAGTTTTGGGTTCCTTGAGGTCGTCGTTGGCTGGACCATTGTGAAATGTCTCTCTTGGTTTTAATGGTTCTGGAGGGTTTTAGTGTAAGGTTTGGTGATTTGACTCAATGTTGAACTTTGTAGAAGTTGTTTGTAATAATACCCAATATAAAACTGGGGTTTACATGTCTGCGTATTTTGTTTTTAAAGGAATACTTGGACCTGTGAATAGAGGAAATGGCTTACTACATAATTCTATAATTGATTTGCACATTGTTAGTATCTGGGTTTTCTTATGGGTAAGAGTAGTAGTTTCGATTTTTGTGTTTGTTATCGTTTCCTCTGTTCAGAAAGTCATTGGTTGAGTATTGTATAATAGGAAATCATGATTTTTCCATGGCTTGCATTTATCATGAATTGAGATTGACTCTGTCTGAGGAATAGGGAAATGTTGGCCTCTGCATTTTTCTATGAGACTTTGAACTTGTAACTACACTTTGTTTTTTGTCTATATGAAATAATGGTTAAGAGTTTTAGAGCCTTCATGTGACTATCGTGGCTCTATCTGTTGAATGGGTTTGCAAATCTTAGTTTTAGATACGCTTCTAGAACAAGATGTGTTAGTAGGAGAAGAGAAACCCTTGTCTGGTCTTCTTACGTGCCTATGGGTTTCACTTTGGTTCTTCTTGATGCATTTTTCTGATAGTTGTCCTAAATAAAATCAAAGCCTTGATGTAGAAGAAGAAGAGGGATTCGATCCCTTGCCTTGCGTTTATCTTTAAAGGATGGTTGTAAGTGTTTATTCATTGGTAGTGAAAATGCTTGGTTGGATGTGTAAATGCTTCTGTGTGAAAATACTGTGCTCTTTTGCTACTTTTAAGATAGTATGGCCTTCCTGGAATGTTGGTGAGATTCTATCTATTGACTTCTATTTCTATGGGTTAAAAGTAATATAGTTTAATAATATGGAAAGCATTTGTTTGGTAATGGGATTCGATCGATGAGAGAAATATGTTGTCGTTTTCGATTTAATGATTGACTGTTTGGTTGCAATCGTAGAGATGTTGATAATGTGGAATTATACCTTGGTTTGAAAGAACAGAAAAATAATAATTACTGTTATGGTTTATTCTACGATTTGATGTGTAGTGTGACTAGGAGATTCGATGTTTGACTTGATGCTATAGTCATTTCTATTTAACAATTATTTAGCATAAGTGAATAACAATAAAAGAATAAAAAAGCAGAAGTAATCCATGCACTATGAATTGGTAAGACGATTCAGAGAGAAAACATAATTATTTAAAAATATAATAACCCTAACCTGGAAGTTAATATGGGAAAACAATGGGGACAAAACACATTGTTAGAAGTCCTCTGCAAATCCATAGTAGGGTTCCTAAGTTTGATAATGGGGTGTTGTCTAGCACAGGCTAGTAGGGCTAGGCCTGCTAGACCCTCCACTAGTTTATGGGAAAAACCTCTAAGCTGATAATATTTGTAATGATAATTAAACAATGTTGAAGCATTAATTCTATTCTAAAAGCCTATGTCTACTATAATCGGAAAATGGAAAACAATTAATACTACATAGCTGGCTGCTTTGGCACTTGATCCTTTCCTATAAAAGCCTGGATGCTTTGGCACTTGATCCTTTCCTATAGAAGCCTACACACTCAAATAGTAGTTAATGCAGAACCTGTCGTATTTGGCTAATTTGTTAGGATAATTTTCTTAGTTGGATAACTTTGGGGCTACCATGTTCCTCCCAACCATGACCCTTAGACCGTTCCTGGTTCTAAGTGGATCCCCCCGAGCTAGTTCCAACATGCAATGAGAGATAGAGGCCGTAGGTTCACTACTAGTTTAGATGTGGAATATTTAGATAAGATTGCTTCATTTTCTTGGAGCAGACAACTTCTCTCTGATTACCATAAGAGAATGATAATGAAAAAGATAGATGATACCCAACCTTGGGATCTACTCTCTTTATGTAGGGGAGTCTTGAATTATGACTGTTGAATATTTAGTTTCTTTAAAATAAGATAATTAATATTTTAAAAGATATTATTTACTCAAATATCTAGTCCTCTTCAACTAGGACTTTTCCTTTGTTTTAACTATTAGTGATTTTAATTTAAACTTTTCATAATGATAATAACACTAATTATAATAATAATACTTCTAACCTAGGTATTAATACATTATTAATACTATTTAGAAATGTGGCTGCCAACTAAATATTAATACTTTATTAATACTATTAAAGATCGTGGCATCCCACTATGCATAAACTATATGCAATAAATGTATTTTATAAATAAATAATCACATCATTATTTATTAAAATTCTTAATAATAATATTTAATCTGGTATCTTCAGATGTAACTTTGTTTAACAATTTTGAGGGTAAGGTCCACTTCTTTGGACTGTCTTTTGGTCCGCTTGGATAGGAACCTATAGTCTCTCTCTTGCATCTTGGATTACCTTGTTTGACATGGTAGTTCCCACAGTATTTGATGATAGATAAAAGATGAATCATTCAATCAATTTAAATAAATGTGACGAAAGTAGAAGTGCTATTCAGAATCTTTCTGACTCGACACTTTGATATTTAGTAACCCTGAGTTCTCTTCAGAGCCTTTTAACTCAACACTTTCACATGGGCGTTATGCTAGTGCAATTCCAGAGCATCCACACTCAACACACTCGTAATTCAAATCACGTAAAATCATAGCTCTGCACAGTAAGTAACAAAATATGATCTTAGTATATTAGGGTTTGTACCCATATCAAAGGTGAAGAACATCATTAAAACATTGAGGCCTTCTCACCTAGTATACACTCAAATAAAGAAGTCAGTCACGATCCATGCCTGATATGTCAATATATAAAAGAATAAATCATAGGTGCTAGGGCTCATGCCCAATACTCAAATAAAACATATGTGCTGGGGCCATGGTTCAATATAACAACGAAATTAGTTAGTTTGAAATTTGGGATATTACATCCCTCCCCGCTTAGAAACAACACCGTCCTAGTGTTTCTAGGGACTAGGAATGAGGTCATGAAAGAAGGCGGGATATGCCTCTTTCATGGTCTCATTCTCCCAAGTAGCCTCATCTGGTCAAAAATGCCTACATTGTACTCTCAGCTGAGTAATGGTCCTCCTCCTAAGCTGCACCTCTCTTGTGTCCAGAATGTGGAGTGGTTCTGGCCTGAACTCCCCTTCAGGCTCCACCTGTAATAAGGACCAATCAATTACATGTTTAGTATCATATACATATTTCTTTAATAATGAAGCATGAAAAATATTATGAACTTTTATATGAGCTGGTAAGGTTAACTTTTATATTTCTTTATTATGGGCCTTTCTTCGCTAGTATTTCAAAAGGTCCACAAAATCTTCGGGCTAGTTTCCCGCAACGTCCTAAGCTCAACGAGCTTCATTTTGCGTTTATTTTTGAAACATATGTTCGCCAACTTGGTAGTCTTTGTCTTTTCTTTTCTTGTACGCATAACTCTTTTGGCAGTCTTGTGCTTCTTTCAAGTTCAGTTGTACCTTGGAGACTAGTTGTTCCAAATACTTTAGTAGGTCGGGTCCTAACATAAGTCGGTCAACCGGACAATCCCAAGTCACAGGTGTCCGACATTTCCTGCCATAGAGTACCTCGAATGGGCTCATTTTGTCCGAGGTTTGATAACCGTTGTTGTAGGAAAACTCTGTGAGGTGCAAATAATCTTCCCACTTAGTGGGGTTGTTCATGACGTACATTCTCAGCATGTCCTTGAGAATTTGGTTTACTCGTTCCATTTTTCCATCGGTTTGGGGGTGGTACACGGTATTGAATTGTAACTAGGTCTCTGAAATGGAGAACAATGCTCTCCAGAAGTTGCTAGTGAACTTCGTGTCTCAATCGGAAATGATTTCCTTGGGTATCCCATGCAATTGAATGATCTCCTTCAAGAAGATGTCCATGATGTGGACTACTTTGTAGGTAGACTTTACCATTATGAAATGGGTTTCTTTAGACATCTTATCTACCACTACAAATATGGAATTGTTCTACTTCTTACTCTTAGGTAAGCCCATAATGAAGTCCATACTTATTAACTCCCACTTCCATTTTGGAATGGGAAAAGGTTGAAGTAATCCGGAGGGGTGTTGGTGTTCTTCTTTGACCAGTTGACACTCCTAACATTCATGGCGATGTTAGCTTTCAAATTAGGCCAAAAGTAATGTTTCTTTACTGTCGATATCATCTTTTGATATCCGGGATGCCCTGAATAGGGTTTTTGGTGAAACTCAGTGAGAATGTTTGATCTAATGTCTCCACTCTCCAAGACACCGAGTCTTGCTTTCGACCACAGTAGCCCTGACTCATCTATCTTATATTCCTTTTGTTGCTGGAATAATTTGTCTTCCTGGATCTTTGCAAGGATTTACATGTAGTAATGGTCACTCTTACATGCCGTTCGAATCTTGTGGTGGAAGGCTGAGTTGGTTTGACTCATCGTGACTTCGTAAAGAATATGTGCTTGACGGCTGAAGGCATCCGCAACCTTGTTTTCCTTGCCTTTAATATGCTTTAGTTCAAAATGATACTCACTAAGGAAAGCTAACCATCTAGATTTCCTAGCGTTAAGGTCGGGTTGGTCGAAAAGATACTTCAAACTCATGTTATCAATCATCAATAGGAATTTCTTTCCCATAAGGCAATGTCGCCACATATTTAGAGCATGGATGATGGCTAGTTAAACGTCATGTGTAGGGTAGTTTTGCTTGTGTTCTTTTAATTTGCTCGATTCATAGCATATGGAAAAATTGTCTTGCATAAGGACTCCCCCAAGTCCTTCCTTGCTTGCAACTGTGCAAACGACGAAGTCCCCATTGGGGTCTACAATTCGTAAGATTGGTGCACTAATCAATAATTGCTTTAGCTTCTAAAAGATTTCTTCGCACTTAGCTATCGAGGTGAACTTGTTTGCTTTCTTTTGTAAGGAGGTCATAGGATATGAGAGTCACGAGAATTTCTCAATGAACTTCGATAGTAGCTAGCTAAACCTAAAAACGATCTTATATCAAATACGCATGTAGGTGTGGGCCATTCTTCGATAGCTTTGACCTTTTCGGGGTCGACGACTATTCCCTTCTCAGAAATGATATGTCCTAAGTATTGAATCCAGGGTTATAGAAATCGCACTTACCAAACTTGGCGTAAAGTTGGTGTTCCCTTAGTATTTGTAAAACAATTCGGAGGTGTTGCTCATGTTCTAATTCATTCTTGGAGTAGATCAAAATGTCATCAATGAAGACTAGAATGAAATTATTGAGCTATTTACTAAAGATTTTGTTCATCATACACGTAAAGTTAGCTGGTGTGTTCGTCAACCCAAAGGGCATCACTACGAACTCGTAGTGGCTGTAACGGGTCCAAAACGCGGTCTTGTTGATATCCTCATCATGGATCCTCACCTGATGGTATCCGTATCGTAAGTCGATCTTTGAGAAGATCTTTGCTCCTCCAACTTAGTCAAACAAGTCGTCAATTATAGGGAGTGGGTAGTGGTTCTTAATGGTCATCTTGTTGAGTTGGCGGTAATTGATGCACATCTGCATCATTCCGTCTTTCTTCTTAATGAAGAGTATCGGTGCACCCCAAGGGGACACAAATGGTCGAATACACCCTTTGTCTATTAACCCTTGTAATTGAAGCTTGAGCTCCACCAATTCTGGTGTGCTCATGCAGTACAGGGCTTTGCAAGCTTGTACTGACCTGGGTGTTAGTTCGATGGAAAAGTCTAAGTGTCATTTGGTTGGTAATCCTGATATTTCTTCGGGAAATACATCTTTGAACTCTATGAGGACTGGGAAGTCTTTGATCTTCTGTTCCCTATCAGTTTCTATGTTTTGGATATTGACAGAAAAGATTTTGCAACCTTTTCTGATACATTTTTCTGCTTGTAAGGCGGAGATCTATCATACCGACACTTTCTTAGGGTACCCTGAATCATCTTTTGATTCCCTTGGTCATCCCTGCAGAGTAAGGATTTGTTTAAGTAGTCTAGTAGGACATGGTGTTCTTCTAACCAATCCATGCCGATAAGTACATCGTATGACCCTAGGAGTAGAATGTTTAATTGTAACCTAGTTGGAAAACCGTTTAAGTCTATCTCACAAGTTTTAACTAACTCAAAGACCTTTCATTTGGTACCGATGGCTAGTTGTACCAGCAACAATTTCTCGTGATGATCTCGGTTCAACTTATAGGTGTCCACTATCTTAGGGGAGATATAAATTCGACATGTGCTGAGATCTATTAAAACTGAAACGGTTGTGTTAAAGATCTTACCCTCAATTTCAACCATGGTGGTCTGGTGGTCTTCCTATCAGCCATCAAGAGCGACATAAATCCTCGGTGTCTTTGCCATGTCTCCTACGATAGGTTCTGCTTGGGCGTTGTGTAAAAATACGTCCATTTTGCTGGGGAAGTCTCTATAGTAGTTGGGCCCTTGGCATTTCTAACAAGAAATGGTTGGTGGGATAGCTTTTGTCCCTTTGTTGAAAGCTAGCCTATTGACAGGTGGTGGGGGTGCACTTGGTCCTGATTGAGGTCGGTTGAAGCCTCTATTGGGTGGAAGCTGTTGTTATGTTTCCTGTAAGGTGGAGGTATAAAACCTGGTCTATGGTTGTCCGTGAAGGTTCTGAACCTATCTCTGTTTCTGTTGATGTTATCATTCCTTGGCTGTCCGTCTATATAACACAGTCTTGCTTTATGTAAGGTCACATCAAGGTGTCTGGGCATGTCAAACTCTATCTTTTCTCTAAATTTTGGTGGCATCCCTCCCAAGAACTGTTGTATCTTCACCTTTTCATCTTTGATGTAGGGAACATAGTGAAACAGGTCTAAGAATCTGTTTATGAAAGCCTCCATGGTTAGGGAGCCCATTTTCAGTTCATGAAATTCTTTAATTTTCTTGTCAAAGAATCCTTCAGACATATATTTGTCCTAGAATGTTCTGCTGAAAGTTTCCCATGTGATGTCTCTCGATTCTTGTCCCTTGGTGTGTTTCAAGTCCCGCCACCATCTGGAAACTTTACCATTCAGGTTGTATATGGCTAGTCGGGCTTGCATTTCAATAGAGTAATTATGAACTTTGAAGTATTTATTCATTCCTAGCAGCCACTCCTCAGCCTTCTCCCCAGAGATAATCTCTCCGTCATAGGTTGGGGCTTTTATATTTCTAAATTCTCCCTGTAAATTGTCGTCACTTTTCCTCCTTTTCTTTCAAGGAGATGGTGAAACTTCATCGTTGGAGGAGTTCTTACAATCCTCTTCCATTGATTCAGGTATGTTTTCACCCTACTCTTCTCCCTTAGGGCTGGTAGTCCTCTTTGTGTGACTGTTTCCCTTTTTAAAGGTGTTGACTTGGAGTGTGGGCTGTCTGTGGGGTTTTTCCCCTGCTAAAGCCTGAAACAGAGCTTCATTTATAGCTTGTTGTTCTCATCTTTCTTGCATGTTGTCATCCCTAAAACTTTGGAATTCTGCCTGTAGTTTTTGCATGGATTTCATTAAATCCGAGTTGAGTTACACCACAATTTCTTGCTCTCGTAATGGAAAATTCTGATTTCCATGTATACTACTACCCCCTTCTGCATTCATTTTCAGACAGTGATTGTACCTGCAATGTTATATTAAGCATCAAGAACATAAAATCTGTTAGTTCATTTTCACATAAACAAAATAAAAAATATGAAGGTATGTTTATGTTTACTGTGTATTTGCAGCGGATGTTCTATTTGTAATGAGCCCAATAGGTCACTTAGTTTTGTAGTTGAGCTCTGATACCACTTATAATGTCCCTAAAAATAGTAAAATTTTAAAAAAATTCCATTACTGTAATAAACTAGTTAAGAGATGATGATTTGTAAATTAACATCAACTTTGATAAGTACATACTACTTCGGTATTTAATTTTGACATTTGAAGGGCCTCAATTTCCTAAGTATCATGATCTTACTAGTTGTTATTCCTACAGCTTTGCGGAAGCGATGTAATGAGTAGAAATGAAATTCTATCGCAAGTATACAAATGTTTAGAGTATAATAATACCAATATCTTTCTTACTGTTTTAAAAGTGTCTATGCATATTTATGAAAATCTAACTGATAATTCAGGTTGGGATGGACCCCTATTGGTGGCGGTTGAGGCCCATGATGAGATGCTTGGTCTTTCAAGGGGCAAAGTACCCCGGTAGAGCTGCCAAGAGGTAGGGTGTAAGAAATGGAAACTTCTGACTTACTTAGCGATTTTTGCTAATGCATTCATTCTATACTTGGTTAGCAGGTGTACCTATGAGGCATCTACCTAGGGTGCTTACTTCACATTTCAAGCAATTACTTAAGTCTCAAGTGTGGGATGTTCGAAGGTTGGCACTTTGAAAGCCTTGTTGGGGTTTGTAATACTTGTTGAACTTGCAATACTTATTGACCTTGCAATTACTTGTAGGCACTATGTAATGTTTGTGGTCCTTGAAATACTTGTTGCATTTATAATACTTGTTGATCAAGAGTGACTTTACAACTATAGAGGTCAGGATTAAATTGAAATATTTGGAGTTGGTATTAGAATTAAATGCAACCTCTGCGATGGCACATGGCCAATGTTGTCAGCTATGCTGAGTGTTTTTTTTCCTTGGGTTCTACACCAACGAAGGTTCATTTTCATGGTTCATTGCCCTTGCTTGCTGTTGGATGAGTTTGAGGGTTTCATGTAATGAACTGAGCTTGGCTCATGGTCAGCACACCATGTGGGGTTTCGTAAGCAGAGATGATGACTGAAATAAGAAGGTAATTTCTTCTCTGGTATATACTACATTTGCTGCTATTTTATTTAGATAGATTTTGATATTAAACTTAGGGTTTTGACTTTGTATGCTTCATGTGTTTGGCAGGTAATCATTTGGCATTCTTCTTCTACGTGGCTACCAGTTGATGGCCAGTACTTGACTTTAATGGTGTTTCAAATGGTAAGTTCAGAGTTCACCATTCCTTATCTCCTCCTCTCTCCTCTATGGAGTGGTACTATTTGTATTTTCTATGAGGATCTCCGTGAGCCTGATTTGGGTTTACTTTAAGAAGTTTTGGGTTCCTTGAGGTCGCCGTTGGCTGGAGCATTGTGAAATGTATCTCTTAGTTTTAATGGCTCTGGAGGGTTTTAGTGTAAGGTTTTGCCATTTGGCTCAATGTTGAACTTTGTAGAAGTTGTTTGTAATAATACCCAATATAAAACTGGGGTTTACATGTCTGCATCTTTTTTTTTTAAAGGAATCCTTGGACCTGTGAATAGAGGAAATGGCTTACTGCATAATTCTATAATTGATTTGCACATTGTCTATTCTCTGTGTTTTCTTATGGGTAAGAGTAGTAGTTTCGATTTCTGTGTTTTCTATCATTTCTTCTGTTCTGAAAGTCGTTGGTTAAGTATTGTATAATAGGAAATCGTGATTTTTCCATGGCTTGCGTTTATCATGAACTGAGATTGACTCTATCTGAGGAATAGGGAAATGTTGGCCTCTACGTTTTTCTATGAGACTTTGAACCTGTAACTAATCTCTGCGTTTTCTCTATATGAAATAATGGTTAAGGGTTTTAGAACCTTCATGTGACTATCGTGGCTCTATTTGTTGAATGGGTTTGCAAATCTTAGTTTTAGATAGGCTGCCAGAACAAGATGTGTTGGTAGGAGAAGCAAAACCCTTGTCTGGTTTTCTTACATGCCTATGGGTTTCACTTTGGTTCTTCTTCCTGCATTTTTCTGATAGTTGTCCTAAACAAAAACAAAGCCTTGATGTAGAAGAAGAAGGAGGATTCGATCCCTTGCCTTGCATTTATGTTTAAAGGATGGCTGTAAGTGTTTGTTCATTGGTAGCGAAAATGATTGGTTTGATGTGTAAATGCTTCTATGTGAAAATACTATGTCATTTGGCTACTTTTAAGATAGCATAGCCTTCCTGGAATGTTGGTGAGATTCGATCTCTTGACTTATATTTCCATGGGTTAAAAGTAATATAGTTTAATAATATGGAAAGCATCTGTTCGGTAATGGGATTCGATCCATGAGAGAAATTTGTTGTCGTTTTTTATTTAATGGCTGACTGTTTGGTTGCAATAATAGAGATGTTTATAATGTGGAATTATACCTTGGTTTGAAAGAACAGAAAAATAATAATTATTGTTATGGTTTATTCTATGATTTGATGTGTAGTGTGACTAGGAGATTCGAGGTTTGACTTGATGCTATAGTAATTTCTATTTAATGAGTCTTAAGCATAAGAGAATAACAATAAAAGAATAAAAAAGCAGAAGTAATCCTTGCACTACGAATTGGTAAGACGATTCAAACATAAAACATAATTATTTAAAAATATAATAACCCTAACCTAGAAGTTAATATGGTAAAACAATGGGGAGAAAACACATTGTTAGAAGTCCTCTGAAAATCCATAGTAGGGTTCCTAAGTTTGCTGATGGGGTGTTGTCTAGCACAGGCTAGTTGGGCTAGGCCTTCTAGACCCTCCATTGGTTTCTAGGAAAAACCTCTAAGTTTATAATATTTGTAATGAGAATTAAACAATGTTGAAGCATCAATTCTATTCTAAAAGCCTATGTCTACTATAACTAGAAAATGGAAAACAATTAATACTACATACCTGGTTGCTTTGGCACTTGATCCTTTCCTATAGAAGCCTGACTGCTTTGACACTTGATCCTTTCCTGTAGAAGCCTTCACACTCATACAGTATTTAATGCAGAACTTGTTGTATTTGGCTAACCTGTTAGGATGATTTTCTTAGCTGGATAACTTTGGGGCTACCATGTTCCTCCCAACCATGACCCGTAGACTGTTCCTGGTTCTAACTGGATCCCCCCAAGCTGGTTCCAACATGCAATGAGAGATAGAGGCCCTAGCTTCACTGTTCGTTCAGATCTGAAATATTTAGATAAGATTGCTTCAGTTTCTTGGAGTAGACAACTTCTCTCTGATTACCATAAGAGAATGATAATGAAAAAGATAGATGATCCCCAACATTGGGAAATGACCTCTTTATGTAGGGGAGTCTTGAATTATGACTGTTGAATATTTAGTTTCTTTAAATTAAGAAAATTAATATTTTAAAAGATACTATCTACTCAAATATCTAGTCCTCTTGAACTAGGACTTTTCTTTTGTTTTAACTATGAGTGATTTTAATTTAAACTTTTCATAATGATAATAACACTAATTATAATAATAATATTTCTAACCTAGGTATTAATACATTATTAATACTATTTACAAATGTGGCTGCCCACTAAATAATAATACTTTATTAATACTATTAAAGAATGTGGCATCCCACTATGCATAAACTATATGCAATAAATGTCCTTTATAGATAAATAATCACATAATTATTTATTAAAATTCTTAATAATAATATTTAATCTTGTATCTTCACATGATACTTTGTTTAACAATTTTAAGGGTAAGGTCCACTTCTTTGGACAGTCTTTCGGTTAGCTTGGATAGGCACCTCTAGTCTCTCTCGTGCATGTTGGATTCCCTCGTTTAACATGGTAGTTCCCGCAGTATTTGATGATAGATAAACGATGAATCATTTAATCAATTTAAATAAATGTGATGAAAGTAGAAGTGCTATTCAGAGTCTTTCCGACTCAATAATTTGATATTTAGTAACCCCAAGTGCTCTTCAGAGCCTTTTAACTGAAGACTTTCACATGGGCATTATGCTAGTGCAATTCTAGAGCATTCTGCTCAACACCAATGCTAGAATGTGGTTGTGAGGCACATCTAGAATATTCAAGTGGCCTCAGATCCGATATTCATTTATCAAGCTTGGAGTGCTCCAAGGCTTATGCCCAACACTCAATGTACCTCAGGGCTTACTCCCAGTAAATAAACATTTTTCTAAGTACATTGGGGCTTATGCCCAGTACGTAGGTTATATGTGTGTTTCTGAGTCCATGCTCAACACACTCATAAGTCAAATCATGTAAAATCATAGCTCTGCACATTAAGTAACAAAAGATCATCTTAGGATATTAGGGTTTCTACCCATATCAAATCTGAAGAACATCATTAAAACATTGGGGCCTTTTCGCCCAGTATACACTCAAATAAAGAAGTCAGTTAGGGTCCATGCCCGATATGTCAATATATAAATGAATAAATCATAGGTGCTAGGGCTCATGCCCAATACTCAAATAAAACATATCTGCTGGGGCCGTGGCCCAATATAACAACGAAATTAGTTAGTCCAAAATTCAATATATTACATCCCTCCCTGCTTAGAAACAACACTGTCCCAGTGTTTCTAGGGACTAGGAATGAGTTCATGAAACAAGGTGGGGTATGCATCTTTCATGGTGGTCTCATTCTCCCAAGTAGCCTCATCTAGTCCAAAGTTCCTCCAATGTACTTTCAGCTAAGTAATGGTCCTCCTCCTAAGCTACACCTTTCACTTGTCCAGAATGTGGAGTGGTTCTGGCCTGAACTCCCCTTCATGCTCCACCTGTAATAAGGACCAATCAATTACATGTTTATTATCGTATACATATTTCTTTAATAATGAAGCATGAAAAACATTATGAACTTTTATATGAGCTTGTAAGGCTAACTCATAAGCCACTACGCCCTTCTTGGCCAGTATTTAAAAATGTCCACAAAATCTTGGGGCTAGTTTCCCGCAACGTCCTAAGCTCAATGAGCTTCATTTTTCCTTTATTTTTAGAAACATATGTTCGCCGACTTGGTAGTCGTTGTCTTTTCTTTTCTTTTCCACATAACTCTTTTGGCGGTATTGTGTTTCTTTCAAGTTCAGTTGTACCTTGGAGACTAGTTGTTCCAAATCCTTTAGTAGGTCGGGTCCTAACATAAGTTAGTCTACCGCACTGTCCCAAGTCACAGGTGTGTAATGTCCCTAAAACAGTAAAAAAAAAAAATTCTAATACTGTAATAAACTAGATGAGACAAGATGATAAGTAAATTAACTTCAGCATTGATAGATGCTCACTATTCTTGAAATAAGTTGTGTCAGTTAATTGTCTCAATTAACAAGGTCTTAATGATTTATAATCCTACAGTTTCGTGGAAGCGATGTAAAGGGGTAGAGCTAAGACTATGATGCTGCAATACACTATTTAGAGTAATATAATTACAAATATCCTTCTTATTGTCTCAAGGATTTATGATCATATTTATAAAAAGATTAACTGATAATTCAAGTATGATGGACCCCTGTGGATGACCATTGAGGCCCATGATGAGATGCTCGGTCCTTAAGGAGAAAATGTAACTTGGCAAAGCTGCCGAGAGGTAGGGTGAAGAAATATTGGCACATCTAACTTACTTAGTGAATTTTGCTAATGCATTTACTATCTTCTTGGTTTTGCAGGTGTACCTTTGATGATATTCCTATCATATGTTTAAATCACCATGCCAGCAAATACTTAAGTCTAAGTGTGAAGTCTTTTGAGAAAATGCTATGTATGCCTTTGAAGGGTGGTGGCAAAAGTATTTATCTTGTAATATATGTTAACTTGATGATGTAATTATTGGTACCATATAATGCTAGTGGACTTATCATACCTGCGCTTTTAAAAACCTTGTGGATTAAAAATATGCCACTACCACTATGGAGAATAGAGTTGATATCAAAATATTAGTGGTTGGTGGTCGAATTTAATGAGGCTCTATGTTGGCACATGGCCACGCTACCAATTGTACTGAGGATTTAATCCATGGATTTTTACACCCACGACATCCACTTTCGAAGTTTGTTTCACTTGCTTCATTGTGTGCATAGTTGGGCTTTTTTGTGCTCTGGCCTGAGCCCTTGCTCATGGCCTGCGCACCCTCATGACTCAATAGAATTAGGTGAAGACTGCTATGAAGGTAAAACTCATGTTACAATTGCAATTAGTTCAATACATTACAATTTGGAACAATACTCTCGAGTTTTGACTGTGTGTGAATTGTTGTTTGGCAGGTATTGGGGGTTCTCTCTTCTGCATGGCTCCTATATTGTTGGTCACACACTTGACCATAGAGGCGTTTAAAAATGGTAAGTTTAGAGTGACCACCTCTTAACTCTTGCTATTGCCCTGGTGGGTTGAGGTTGTTGGTATAAGTTATGGGGTGTTCGTGCTTCTGGTTTTGATTACTACATCAATTTATGGTTTGGTTTCTTGGTGGTCACCGTTGGCTAGACCCTTATGCAAAGTATTTTAATGGTTTTGACAGCCCTGGAGGGTGTTAGTGTGGAGGTTGTCCATTCGGCTGAATGTTGAGTCTTTTGAAACTCAATGTAATAACACCCAATTTCTAATTATGGGGTTTACGTGTCTTTGTTAATGCTTGGTTGAAAGAACCCTGGACCTGTGAATGGAAGAATTTCCTTCTGCATGATTTTATATATGATGTATACACTTTTTACACTCTGCGTTATTTCTCTCTATGGAAAAGAGTAGTTTTTTATTTCTGTGTTGTTGCTATCGTGCCTTTGCTCTGTGATTCGTTGGTTGAGACATTACATAAAGAAACCATGACTCTTCCGGAACTCGTTTTAAAATGAGCAGAGGTTTGGCTATGTATGATTTGATAAAAGAGAATGGTTGACCTCTGCAACTTCTATGAGTCTTTAAATTTGAAACTACTCTCTACGTTTTGTCTATAAGAAACTAAATGGTTAAGGGTCTTAGCATTCTATGTGTCTGTCTGTTGAATGGCTTGCAAGCTTTAGAGAAATTGCTAGTAATGATGTGTTTACATGTAGAGCAAAATCCTTAACTGGTCCTCTCGCATGTCTGGGATTTTTACTTGAATTTGTCTTACTGCGTTTTCCTCCAAGTAGTTGTTTGTTTGTAAAGAAGCCCAGGCTTGATGTAGTGGGATTCGATCCTGTGCCCTACATATGTGTTTAAAAGGAAGGCTGTAGGTTTCACCTTTACTAGATGATGCTGAAATGTTTTCATGGGATGTGATAAGGGTCTATGGGTAATACTACACTGTTTTGATTATTTTATAGCTAGTAGGGTCTTCTTGAAAACGTTGAGGGGTTTCGATCTCGTGACTCTTATTCTGATGGCTATAACAATGCTGCTTGATGAGGTAAAGAAAAATGTAGAGAAGTAATGATCCTGTAGATTGTTTAGACTATGGTTTAACATAAAAAAATAGCATGATTGTTTTTGGTGGAACTATCTGATTGTTTGACTTGTGTATTTTAAAATAAAATGATGATGCAGGAGTAATAACAGAAACTTGAGTCCAAGTTATTTCCATGACTTCTGTAATGGGTTGACTATCTTCTTAGCTAGGGTATGAGGTTTTTTTTTAGATGTTGGATTATGTGGAGCTTAAACAACCTAACTGCACAGTACAACAGAATAATAATAAAGTTTCTTTAGGCATCCTAAGTATAATAATAAATGATTTCAAAGATCATAAGTGATTTATGTACTAAAAAGTAATAAGACGATTGAGACAAACATGAGCGTTATTAAAGAAAAACGATATAATGAATGTAAGTTTCCTTAATAGTTGTTATCTAGCACAGGCTAGCTTGGCTAGACCTGCTAGATCCTCCACTGGGTTCTGGGAAGAACCTCTAAGTTGATGATATTTGTATAAGACAATGCTGAAGTATTAATTCTGTATAGAAGCCTAGTTTTAATACAACTAGAAAATGAATGTAAATAATTACTGATTCATACCTGGTTGCTTGGGCACTCGATCCTCTCCTGTACTATCCTGGCTGCTTGACACTTGATCCCTTCCTGTTGATACCTACACACTCAATAATAATTAATGCTGAACCTATTTTATCTAGCTGACCTGTTAGGAAGATTTCTCTAGCTAGATAACTTTGGGACTACCACATTCCTCCCAACCATGATCCCACAACCATTACTAGTTCTGTATGGATCCCCCTGAGCTGGATTCCCACATGCAAAAGAGATAGAGGTCCTAGGTTCACTGCCGTTTCATATATGGAATTATTAAGTGAGTCTGCTTCAGTTTCTTGGCGCAAAAAGTAAATCTCTCTTCGATTACCATAAGAGAATGACAATGGGAAGAAAAGATGATGGTGCCCCCACTCTTGGGATCTTCCCTCTTTATGTAGGGGGGTCTTGAATTATGACTGTTGAATATTTAGTTTCTTTAAATTAAAATAATTAATATTTTAAAAGATATTATTTACTCAAATATCTAGTCCTCTTTGAACTAGGACTTTTCCTTTCTTTTAACTATGAGTGATTTTAATTTAAACTCTTTCATAGTAATAATAATAATAACAATAGTTATATTTCAACTTAACTATTAGTACACCATTAATAATATTAAATAATGCATACAATATATACAATAAATATATTTCATAATTAAATAATAATAACATTATTATTAAAGCTCTTAATAATAATAATACCCTTGAGGCCTTTATGCATGTTTATTCATAAAAGACTACTATTAGTCAATCCATGTTTTAAGTGGTGGTAATTTTCTTTTATTTAATTATGTATCTTGACATGATACTTCTTTTAACTATTAATGGCAAGGTCCAATTCTTGGGCAGTCTTGGTCAGCTTGGATATACACCTCTAGTCTCTCTCTTTGCATGTCAAATTCCCTCGTTTAACATGGTAGTTCCCATAGTACTTAATTATAGATAGAAGAAGATTCATTTAGTCAATTTGAATAATTGTGATGCAACATATAAGTGCTATTCAGAGTCCTTTGACTCAACACTTTGAACTATAGTAACCCCCAGTGCTCTTCAGAGCCTTTTAACTCAACACTCTCACATGGGCATTACGCTAGTGCAATTCCAGAGCCTCCGCTCAACACTAGTGCTAGAATGTGGTTGTGAGGCACATCTAGAATATTTAAGTGGCCTCGGATCCAGTATTCATTTATCAAGATTGGAGTGCTCCAGGGTTTATGCCCAACACTCAATGTACATCAGGGCTTACTCCCAGTACATCAACATTCTTCTAGGTGCATCGGGGTTTATGCCGAATATGTAGGTCACTTGTGTGTTTCTGTGTCCATGCTCAACACACCACATAAGTCAAGCATGTAAAATCATGGCTCTGCACAATAAGTAACAAAAGATCATCTCAGTATATTAGGGCTTGTACGTACATCCTATGTTAAAGAACATAAACACACATGAGGGCCTTCTTGCCTAGTCATATAATCAATAAAGAAGTCAGTCAGGGTCCATGTCGAATATTTCAATATAAAGGAATAAATCACATGTGCTAGGGTTGATGCCCAATACTCGGAATCAAATCATAAATGCCGAGGTTGTGGACCAATATATCATCAAACATAGTTAGTCCAAAATTTGGGATATTACATCCCTCCTCGCTTAGAAACAACATCGTCCTGGTGTTCCTAGGGACTAGGAATGAGGTCATGAAACAAGGCAGGGTATGCCTCTTTCATGGTTGTCTCATTCTCCTAAGTGGCCTCATCTGGTCCAAAGTGCCTCCCTTGTACCTTCAGCTGAGTAATGGTCCTCCTCCTTAGTTGCACTTCTCTTTTATCCAGGATGTGGAGTGGTTCCAGCGTGAACTCCCGTTTGGGCTCCACCTATAATAAGTACCAATCAATAACATGTTTAGTATCGTATACATATTTATTTAATAATGAAGCATGAAAAACATTATGAACTTTTATATGCGCTAGTAAGGCCAACTCATAAGCTACTGGGCCCTTCTTGGCCAGTATTTCAAAAGGTCCACAAAATCTTGGGGCTAGTTTCCCGCAACATCCCAAGCTCAACCAGATTCGTTTTGCTTTTATTTTTAGGAACACATGTTCGCCGACTTGATAGTCCTTGCCCTTTCTTTTCTTGTTTGCATAACTCTTTTGGTTGTCTTGTGCTTCTTTTAGGTTTGGTTGTACTTTGGAGACTAGCTATTCCAAGTCCTTTAATAGGTCGGGTCCTAACATGAGTTTGTCGACTAGACTGTCCCAAGTCACAGGAGTTCGACATTTCCTGCCATAGAGTACTTTGAAAGGACTCATTTTGGCCGAGGTTTGATAACCGTTGTTGTATGCGAACTTTGCTAGGTGCAAATAATCTTCCCACTTGGTGGGGTTATTCATGACATACATCCTCAACATGTCTTCGAGGATCTGGTTTACTCATTCTGTTTGTCCATCAGTCTAGGGGTGGTACATGGTACTGAATTGTAACTGGGTTTCCAGACCGAAGAATAATGCTCTCCAGAAGTTACTAGTGAACTTCGTGTCTCGATCAGAAATGATTGCTTTGGGTATCCCGTGTAATCGAAAGATCTCTTTTAAGAATATTTCCGCGATGTGAACTGCTTTGTAGGTAGATTTCATTGGTATAAATTGGGCTGCTTTAGACAGCTTGTCTACCACTACAAAGATGGAGTTGTTCATTTTCTTACTCTTGGGTAAGCTTGTAATGAAGTCCATACTTATTACCTCCCATTTCCATTCCGGAATGGGTAAAGGTTGATGTAATCCGGAGAGGTGTTGGTGTTTTTCTTTGACCAATTGGCATTCCTGACATTTCACGATGAACATTGCGATGTCAGCTTTCAGCTTAGTCCAGAAGTAATGTTTCTTTACGGCTGATATCATCTTTTGGTATCCGGGGTGTCCTGAATAAGGTTTCTGGTGAAACTCGGTGAGAATGTTGGATCTAATGTCTCCACTTTCTGGGATGTAAAGTCCGTGTTTCGACCACAATAGTCCCGTTTCGTCTCTCTTATATTTTTTCTCCTATTTGAAAAGTAAGGCTTCCTGGATCTTAGTGAGAATTTCCGTATAATAATGGTCACTCTCACATGCCATTCGAATTCTATGGTGCAAGTCGAAGTCAGTTTGGCTTACCGTGAGATTGTAAAGGATATGTGCTCAACGGCTTAAGGCATCCACAATCTTGTTTTCCTTGCCTTTCATATGCTTAAGTTCAAAATGGTAGTCACTAAGGAAGGCTAGACACCTGGCCTTCCTGGAATTCAGGTTGGGTTGGTTGAAAAGTTGTTTCAAGCTCATGTTATCAGTCATCAATAGGAGTTTCTTTCCCATGAGATAATGTCGCCACATCTTCAGAGCATGGATGATGGCGGCTAGTTTGAGGTCATGAGTAGGGTAGTTCTGCTCATCCTCTTTTAGTTTCCTCGATTCGTAGCATATGGAAAAATTGTTTTGCATAAGGACTTCCTCGAGTCCTTCCTTACTTGCATCCGTACAAACGACGAAGTCCCCATTGGGATCCGCAATATGCAAAATCGGTGCACTAATCAATAGTTGTTTCATCTTTTGAAAGCTTTCTTCGCACTTATCCATCCAGATGAACTTGTTTACTTTTTTCTGTAAGGCGGTCATGGGACATGCGATCCGCGAAAAGTTCTCAATGAAATTTTGATAGTAGCTGGCTAATCGTAAGAACGACCTTATGTCATATACGCAAGTAGGTATGGGCCATTATTCGATAGCTTTGACCTTTTCGGGGTCAACGACTATTCCCTTCTTGGAAATGATATGTCCTAAGTATTGAATCTGAGGTCTGTAGAAATCGTACTTACAAAACATGGCGTAAAGCTTGTGTTCTCTTAGTATTCGTAAAACAATTCAAAGGTGCTCCTCATGTTCTATCTTGTTCTTGGAGTAGATCAGAATGTCTTCAATAAAGACGAGAACAAATTTATCGAGGTATTTACTAAAGATATTGTTCATCATGCACATAAAGTTGGCCGGTGCATTCATCAACCCAAAGGGCATCACTATGAACTCATAGTGGCCATAATGGGTTCAAAATGCAGTTTTGTTGATATCCTCATCACGGATCCTTACCTGGTGGTATCTGGATCATAAGTCGATCTTCGAGAAAATCTTTGCCCCTCCGACTTGGTCAAACAAGTTGTCGATCCTAGGGAGTGGGTAGCAGTTCTTAATGGTCATCTTGTTGAGCTGGCGATAATCGATGCACATACACATCGTGCCATCTTTCTTCTTGACGAAGAGTATCGGTGCACCCCAAGGGGACACACTAGGTCATATGTACACTTTTTCAATTAGTTCTGGTAACTGATGTTTGAGCTCCACCAATTCTGGTGTGCTCATGCGGTATGGGGCTTTAGAAGCTGGTATTGACCCAGGTTTCAGTTCGATAGAAAAGTCTAAGTCTCAGTTAGGCGGTAATCTTGGTATTTCTTCGGGAAATATGTCCTTGAATTCTACGAGGACTAGAATGTCTTCGAATCTTCTGTTCCCTATCAGTCTCTTAGTTTTGGATATTGATGGAAAAGAGTTTGCATCCCTTTCTGGTACATTTCTTTGCTTGTAAGGTGGAGATCTGTCTTACCGACACTTTCTTAGGGATACCCTGAATTGTCTTTTGAATCCCTTGGTCATCCCTGCAAGGTAAGGATTTGTTTAAATAGTCTAGGAGGACATGATGTTCTTCCAACCAATCCATGCTGATGAGTACATCGTACGACCCTAGGGGTAGAATGTTTAAATCTAACCTAGCTTTAAATCCGTTTAAGTTTATCTCGCAAGTTTTAACTAACTTGGAGATCCTTCATTTCGTACCAGTGGCTAATTGTACCAACCACGGTTTCGCATGAGTTTCTCTATTCAATTTACAAGTGTCCACTAACTTAGGGGAGATATAACTTCGGCAAGCGCTGAGATCTATTAAAACTGAAACTGTAGTGTTAGAGATCTTACCCTCTAATTCCACCATGGTGGCTTGGTGATCTTCCTATCGACCGTCGAGAGCGGCATATATCCTTGGTGTCTTTGCCATGTCTCCTATAGTAGTCTCTATTTGGATGTTGTGTAAAACTCCATCCGTTTTGCTAGGGCAGTCTCTATAGTAGTGGGGCCCTTGGCATTTCCAGCAAGAAATGGTTGGTGTGGCAGCTTTGGTCCCTTTGTTGAATGCTTTCCTGCTGATAGGTGGTGGGGGTGCACTTGGCCGTGCTTGTTGTCGGTTGAAGCCTCCATTGGTTGGAAAAGTGTTGCTGTGTTTTCAGAAAGGTGGGGGTCTGAAACATGGTTTGCAGTTGTCCGAGAAGGTTCTGAACCTATCTTTATTCCGGTTGATGTTGTCATTCCTTGGATGACCATGTTCATAACATAGCCTTGATATATGTAAGGTTATGTCAAGGATTTTGGGCATGTCAAACTCTATCTTTTCTCTAAAGTTTGGTGGCATCCCTCCCAAGAACTGTTGAATCTTTACCTTCTCGTCTTTAATATAAGGCACATAGTGCAGCAAGTCTAAGAATTGGTTTATGAATGCTTCCATAGTCAGGGATCCCATTTTTAACTCATGGAATTCTTTTATTTTCTTGTCAAAGAATCTTTCAGACATATACTTGTCCTGGAATATTCTGCTGAAGGTATCCCAGGTTATGTCTCTCAGCTCTTTCCCTTGGTGTGTTTCAAGTCCCACCACCATCTGGCAGTTTTACAATTTAGGTTGTATATGGCTAGTCGGGCTTGCATTTCACTGGAGTAATTGTGAACTTTGAAGTATTTATTCATCCCTAGAAGCCACTCTTCAGCCTTCTCCCCAGAGTTAATCTCTCCATCATAGGTTGGGGCTCTTATTTTCCTAAATTCTCCTTGTAGAGTGTCATCATTCTGCCTCCTTTTCTTGCAAGTAGGTGGTGAACCGTCATCATTGGAAGAGCTCGTATAGTCCTCTTCCATTGATTCTGGCTTGTGTTCTTCCTGTTCTTCTCTCTTGTAACTCGTTGATTTCCCTATGTGACAGTGCCCTGTTTTAAGAGTATTGACTGAGAGAGTAGGCTGTCCGTGGGGCTTTGCCCCTGTTAAGATTTGGAGTAAGGCTTCATTTATAGCCTGCTATTCTTTTCTTTCTTGCATGTTCTCATCTCTGAAACTTTGGAATTTTGCATAGATTTCATTAAATCTGAGCTGAGTTCCACCATAATTTCTCGCTCTCGTGGTGGAGAGTTCAGATTCCCATGTATGTTGCTGCCATGTTCTGCATTCATTTTTCAGGAGCTAACTATACCTGAAAACTTATATAAGTATAAGGAACATAAATCATGTTAGTTTACTTAAAACAAAATAAAATGTATCTGTATGTTTCTACTTACTGTTATATCGCAACGGATGTTTGTAATGAGTCCAATAGGTCACTTAGTTTTGTAATTAGGCTTTGATACCACTTGTAATGTCCCTAAAACAGTAAAAAAAATAAAAAAAATTATAATATTGTAATAAACTAGATGAGATAGGATGATAAGCAAATTAACTTCAGCACTAAGAGATTCTCACTATTCTCGAAATAAGTTGTGTGAGTTAATTGTCTCAATTAACAAGGTCTTAATGATTTATAATCCTACAGTTTGGCGGAAGCGATGTAAAGGGGTAGAGCTAAGGCGATGATGCTGCAATACAATGTTTAGAGTAATATAATTACAAATCTCCTTCTTATTGTCTCAAGGATTTATGATCATATTTATAAAAATATTAACTGATAATTCATGTATGATGGACCCCTGTGGATGACTATTGAGGCCCATGATGAGATGCTCGGTCCTTAAGGAGAAAATGTAACTTGGTAGAGCTCCCGAGAGGTAGGGTGAAGAAATATTGGCACATATGACCTACTTAGTGAATTTCGCTAATGCACTTACTATCTTCTTGGTTTTGCAGGTGTACCTATGACTATATTCCTATCAGATGTTTAAATCACCATGCTAGCAAATACTTAGGTTCAAGTGTGAAGTGTTTTGAGAAAAGGCTCCCTATGCCTTTGAAGGGTGGTGGCAAAAGTATTTATCTTGTAATATATGTTAACTTGATGATATAAGTATTGGTACCATATAATGCTAGTGGACTTATCATGCCTGTTCTTTTAAAAACCTTGTGGATTAAAATTATGCCACTACCACTATGGAGAATAGAGTTGACATTGAAATATTGGTGGTTGGTGGTCGAATTTAATGAGGCTCTACTTTGACACATGGCCACGCTTCTAGTTGTACTGAGGGTTTACTCCATGGGGTTTTACACCCACGACATCCACTTTCACAGTTTGTTTCATCTGCTTCGTCGTGTGCACAGTTGGGATTTTTCATGCTCTAGCCTGAGCCCTTTCTCATGGCCTGCACATCCTCATGACTCAATATGCCAAGGTGAAGACTGCTACGAAGGTAAAACTCATGTTACACTTGCTATTAGTTCAATACATTACAGTTTGGAACAATAATCGCGAGTTTTGACTACGTGTGAATTGTTGTTTGGCAGGTATTGGGGGTTCTCTCTTCTGTGTGGCTCCTATATTGTTGGTCACATACTCGAACCTAGAGGCATTTAAAAATGGTAAGTTCAGAGTCGCCACCTCTTCACTCTTCCTCTCACCCCTATGGGTTGAGGTCATTGGTATAAGTTATGGGGGATTCGTGCTTTTAGTTTGGCTTACTGCATCAATTTATGGTTTGGTTTCCTGGTGGTCACCATTGGCTATACCCTTATGCAAAGCATGGTAATGCTTTTGATAGCCTTGGAGGGTGTTAGTGTGGAGGTTGTCCATTCGACTGAATGTTGATTCTTTTGAAACTCAATGTAATAACACCCAATTTCTAATTCTGGGGTTTACGTGTCTTTGTTAATGCTTGGTTGAAAGAACCCTAGACCTGTGAATGGAAGAATTGCCTTCTACACGATTTTATATCTAATGTATACACTTTCTACACTCTGCATTATTTCTCTCTATGGAAAAGAGTAGTTTTTGATTTCTGTGTTGTTGCTATCATTCCTTTGCTCTGTGAGTTGTTGGTTGAGACATTACATAAAGAAACCATGACTCTTCCAAAACTCATGTTAAAATGAGTAGAGGGTTGGCTCTGTATGATTTGATAAAAGATAATGGTTGACCTCTGCCTCTTCTATAAGTCTTTAAATTTGAAACTACTCTCTGCATTTTGTCCATAAGAAACTAAATGGTTAAGGGTCTTAGCATTCTATGTGTCTATCTATTGAATGGCTTGCAAGCTTTAGAACAATTTCCGGTAATTATGTGTTTACAAGTAGAACGAAATCCTTAACTGGTCCTCTCGCATGTTTGGGGTTTTTACTTGAATTTGTCTTTATGCGTTTTCCTCCTAGTAGTTGTTTGTTTGTAAAGAATCCCAGGCTTGATGTAGTGGGATTCGATCTCGTGCCCTACGTATGTGTTTAAAAGGCTGGCTATAGGTTTTGCCTTTACTAGATGATGGTGAAATGTTTTCGTGGGATGTAATAAGGCTCTGTGGGTAATACTATGTTGTTTTGATTATTTTAAATCTAGCACGGTCTTCTTGAAAACGTTGAGGGGTTTCGATCTCGTGACTCTTATTCCAATGGCTATAACAATGTTTCTTGATGAGGTAAAGAAAAATGTAGAGAAGTGATGATCCTGTAGATTGTTTAGACTATGGTTTGATATAAAAAAATAGCATGGTTGTTCTTGGTGAAACTATCTGATTGTTTAACTTGTGTATTTTAAAAGCAAATGATAATGTAGGAGTAATAACAGAAACTTGAGTCCAAGTTATTTCCATGACTTTTGTAATGGGTTGACTGTATTCTTAGCTAGGGTATGAGGTTTTTGTTTAGATGTTGGATTATGTGGAGCTTAAACAACCTAACTGTATAGTATGGCAGAATAATAATAAAGTTTCTTTAGGAATTGTGAGTATAATAATAAACGGTTTCAAAGATCATAAGTGATTTCTGTACTAAAAAGTAATAAGACGATTCAGACAAACATGAGTGTTTTTAAAGAAAAACGATATAATGATTCTAAGTTTCCTTAATATTTGTTATCTAGCACTGGCTAGCTTGGTTAGACCTACTAGATCCTCCACTGGGTTCTGGGAAGAACCTCTAAGTTGATGATATTTGTATGAGACAATGTTGAAGTATTAATTCTCTATAGAAGGCTAGTTTTAATACAAGTGGAAAATGAATGTCAATAATTACTGATTCATTCTTGGCTGATTGGGAACTCGATCCTCTCCTGTACTATCCCGGCTGCTTGACACTTGATCCCTACCTGTTGATACCTACACACTCAATAATAATTAATGCTGAACCTATTATATCTTGCTGATATGTTAGGAAGATTGCTCTAGATGGATAACTTTGGTACTACCACGTTCCTCCGAACCATGATGCTACAACCATTCCTGGTTCTGTATGGATCCCCCCGAGCTGGATTCCCACATGCAAAAGAGATAGAGGTCGTAGGTTCATTGCTAGTTCAGATATGGAATTATTAAGTGAGTCTGCTTCACTTTCTTGGAGCAGAAAGTAAATCTCTCTTTGATTACCATAAGAGAATGATAATGGGAAGAAAAGATGATGGTCCCCCAACTCTTGGCATATTCCCTCTTTATGGAGGGGGGTCTTGAATTATGACTATTGAACATTTAGTTTCTTTAAATTAAAATAATTAATATTTTAAAAGATATTATTTACTCAAATATCTAGTCCTCTTTGAACTAGGACTTTTCCTTTCTTTTAACTATGAGCGATTTTAATTTAAACTCTTTCATAGTAATAATAAGAAGAAGAATAGTTATATTTCAACTTAACTCTTAGTACATCATTAATAATATTAAATAATGCATAACATATATACAATAAATATATTTCATAAATAAGTAATAACAACATTATTATTAAAGCTCTTAATAATAATAATAGCCTTGAGGCCTTTATGCATGTTTATTCATAGAAGACTACTATTAGTCAATCCATGTTTTAAGTGGTGGTAATTATCTTTTATTTAATTATGTATCTTGACATGATACTTCTTTTAACTATTAATGACAAGGTCCAATTCTTGGGCGGTCTTGGTAAGCTTGGATATGCACCTCTAGTCTCTCTCTTTGCATGTCAGATTCCCTCGTTTAACATGGTAGTTCCTACAATACTTGATGATAGATAGAAGAAGATTCATTTAGTCAATTTGAATAATTGTGATGCAACATAGAAGTGCTATTCAGAGTCCTTTGACTCAACACTTTGAAATCTAGTAACCTTGAGTGCTCTTTAGATCCTTTTAACTCAACACTCTCACATGGGCATTACGTTAGTGCAATTCTAGAACCTTCACTCAACACTAGTGCTAGAATGTCGTTGTGAGGCACATCTAAAACATTTAAGTGGACTCGGATCCGGTATTCATTTATCAAGCTTGGAGTGCTCCAGGGGTTATGCCCAACACTCAATGTATATCAGGGCTTACTCCCAGTACATCAACATTCTTCTAGGTACATCGGGGTTTATGCCCAGTATGTAGGTCACTTGTGTGTTTCTGAGTCCACGCTCAACACACCACATAAGTCAAACATGTAAAATCATGGCTCTGAACAATAAGTAACAAAAGATCATCTCAGTATATTAGGGCTTGTACCCACATCCTATGTTAAAGAACATAAACACACATTAGGGCCTTCCCGCCCAGTCATACAATCAATAAATAAGTCAGTCAGGGTCCATGCCCATTATTTCAATATAAAAGGATAAATCACATGTGCTAGGGTTCATGCCTAAGACTCAGAATCAAACCATAAATGCTAGGGCCATGGCCCAATATATCATCAAACATAGTTACTCCAAAATTTGGGATATTATAGGGTGTTCGACATTTCATGCCGTAGAGCACCTCGAAAGCGCTGATTTTGGCCAAGGTTTGAGAATTGTTGTTGTACGCAAACTCTGTGAGGTGCAAATAATCTTCCAACTTAGTGGGGTTTTTCATTACGTACATTCTCAGCATGTCCTAGAGAATTTGGTTTACTCATTCCATTTTTCCGTCGGTTTGGGGGTTGTACATGGTACTGAATTGTAACTAGGTCTCCAAACCGGAGAACAATGGTCTCTAGAAGTTGCTAGTGAACTTCGTGTCTCGATCGAAAATAATTTCCTTGGGTATCCCATGGAATCGAAAGATCTCCTTCAAGAAGATGTCCGCGATGTGGACTACTTTTTAAGTAGACTTTACCGCTATGAAATGGGCTTCTTTAGACAGCTTGTCTACCACTACAAAGATGGAATCATTCTACCTCTTACTCTTAGGTAAGCCCATAATGAAGTCCATACTTATTACCTCCCACTTCCATTCAAGAATGGGCAAAGGTTGAAGTAATCCGGAGGGGTGTTGGTGTTTTTCTTTGACCAGTTGGCACTCTTGACATTTCGCGATGAACATGGCTATGTCAGCTTTCAACTTAGGCCAAAAGTAATGTTTCTTTACTTCCAATATCATCTTTTGATATCTGAGATGCCTTGAATAGGGTTTTTGGTGAAACTCAGAGAGAATGTTTGATCTAATGCCTCCACTCTCCGGGACGTAGAGTCTTTCTTTCGACTACATTATCCCTGTCTCATCTATCTTATATTCCTTTTGTTGCTAGAATAATCTATCTTCGTGGATCTTTGCAACGATTTTCGTGTAGTAATGGTCACTCTTACATGCCGTTCGAATCTTGTGGTGTAAGTCTGAGTCGGTTTGACTCACCGTGACTTCGTAAAGCATATGTGCTCGATGGCTCAAGGCATCTGCAATCTTGTTTTCCTTGCCTTTAATATGCTTTAGTTCGAAATGATACTCAGTAAGGAAATCTAACCATATGGCTTGCCTAGCGTTCAGGTCGAGTTGGTCGAAAAGATACTTCAAACTCATGTTATTAGTCATCAATAGGAATTTCTTTCCCATGAGGTAATGTCACCACATCTTCAGAGCATGGATGATGGTGGCTAGTTCAATGTCATGTGTAGGGTAGTTCTGCTTGTGTTCTTTTATTTTCCTTGATTCGTAGCATATGGAAAAATTCTCTTGCATAGGGACTCCCCCAAGTCCTTCCTTGCTTGTATTCGTGCAGACGATGAAGTCCCCATTGGGGTCTACAATTCGTAAGATTGGTGCGCTAATCAATAATTGCTTCATCTTCTGAAAGCTTTCTTTGCACTTAGCTGTCCAGGTGAACTTGCTTGCCTTCTTTTGTAAGGCGGTCATAGGACATGCGATTCACGAGAAGTTCTCAATGAACTTCTGATAATAGCCGTCTAAACCTAAAAATGATCTTATATCGAATAAGCATGTAGGTGTGGGCCATTCTTCGATAGCTTTGACCTTTTCAGGGTCGATGACTATTCCTTCTCGGAAATGATAAGTCCTAAGTATTGAATTTGGGGTTTGTAGAAATCGCACTTACAATAGCGAATGGAATTTTAATGTCCAAAATAAAAACTATCATTGTGTACTTATAGTTTTCATATGTGGCTTGTGTTTGGAACCTCAACAATAGAAAATGGAATTTTAATCTCCAAAATAAAACTATAATGATGTGTACGAATAATTTCCATATGTGGCTTGTGTTTGGAACCTACTTGGAAACCATTGCAAATAGAATTTTAATTCCATATCTGCCTTGTGTTTGGAACCTACTTGGAAACAATTGCAAATGGAATTTGAATTCCATATGTGCCTTGTGTTTGGAACCTACTTGGAAACAATTGCACATGGAATTTTAATTTTAGAGAAGCAGAAAATGATGGGAGAGAACATCATCAAGGGAATCTTATGGTACTGACAAATAGTTTATAGTGATAAAGGTTGATTGTCACCATTACTTTACTTTATATTAAATTTGTTTTTAAATGTTACTTTTTCAATTCATAATGGTGATTTCCATCATTGTGTGAGCTTGGCCTTTGTCAAGTCAAACCAAATTACATAGTGCAGAATATTTTCTTTATTTTGTTTGCATGGACAAGATATAAAATTCTTAAAATCAATTCTATTAAAAAACACATTGTTTTTTAGCTCATTAAGTGTTGTGTATCTTCAAAACTGCTGGTTGTAGAGCCCGATCTTCATGTTTTATAGGTCATGTTTTAATTGTGTTTAGATGTGAGTGCATGATGCGGGGAATTTGGGAGCTCCTCACTAGTGGATATCAGTCCATGATGCGGGGAATTTGGGAGCCCCTCACTACCAGGGTTCGGGGGCAATGCCCCTATAGCAAAAATTTTGAAAAAAAAATGCTTTGTAAAATGTTGTAATTTCATAGTCATGACTTGTTCAATAATGGGTGATTTACGAGCCCATGGTATTTTGTAGATCGGGGTATCTTCCCATGGTAATCCCTCTTTAAAAGGAAGGCATTCTAATACGGTGGGGTATTGTAATATTGTAAATATATCAGTGATTGTGTAAGCAACTGTGAGAGAGTGAAAATGAAGTTGAAGTTGCAATGGATGTGTTGCGGGTTGCATTCCTTCATTTTCTAGACATATTAACAAAATGACTGGCAATTTCTCTGTGGACATAGCCCATATTGAGTGAACCACCTATATTGGTGTCTCTCTTGTATTTTGATCTTATGTCTTTTATTTCTGCATTCTATTTATTTCATTGCTTTGCGATCTTGTTTTTCTAACAAAAACAATGTAGTGGAAAAAGTTTGACGTTAATCAATCATTACTATTTATAAAGTTTGATCTAATCTTCCTTAATCATTACTTTCCCATTACTTCATTAATAAATTGAAATATTTTACCTCAAAAAAAAAACCAACATTCACATATAAATATATCAATTAAAGTTATAAATCATCCTAGATTTTACTATCAGAATTTCACTAGGTAAATTTTCCATGTTAGATATGATTTCTCAAGCATAAATAATTCCATTTAAACTATAAGGTCTACAGATGGATTTGGATCCAATTCAATTACTTTCTATGTGTTCAAACAATCGCGAAAACAACGGACAAAGAATCGTATCGATTTGTTCCAACACTATTTAATAAGGAATCTAAATTTTCACATTTGAAATGAAAGATTGAGTATGACCATATTGTTTTTTTATTTTTTAATAAATAAGGTAATGCTAGCCACTAATTGCAATTTTCGTCACTAAAGTAGATTTTGTCTATGCGCCAATTAGAATTTTCATTTTTGCAAATTATAAAACATAAAGTAATAGGATGTGAAAAAGTTATATCATATTAATATTTTTAAAAGATAAGATTCGACATCGAATATTAGGGAAGTAAAAAATAGCTTACAGTGATGGGCATTGGGAGCGACCATCATCAACAGTGAAAAGGGCCGCCGTTCGTCATCAATGGAAACACATGACAACCAAACAATACTTTACATCGATAAAAATCTCAAATGGTCCATTTACCTTATCTCCAATATGAATATATTTGATTTTAACATAAAGTTGTACTACTCAAAGCATTATAACTTGGTAAAGTACATACATATGTTTGTCAAAATAAATTATATGAATAAAAACATTATTTATATAACATAATATAACTAATGTCAATAAAATTTCCCAATTTTGTATTTATAGTATTTATAAGGAACTAGAATGTTTTAAGCAATGGGCCAAAAAATAATTATAAAAATAAATCTATATAATCTAATAATATTATACAATACAAAGCCCGCTCTTAGTTGCTTCGAACTAAACGAGAATCGCAATATCCAAATATCAAAAAAGTAAATTACAAAATTCTACCCAAGAACGATATCATCAAGAGAAAAACATAATCTTGGATTTTATTGAGATGGTGAAAATTCATAAAAATAAAAGTAAAGTACCTTTAGTAGGTTTCATGATCAAAAGGATTTTAATTTTTTTTAAATTCATAAAAAAATTGAATCTTATAATAATGACACTTTATAACATAATTATTATTTATTTAAACATTTTTATGAAAGACCATTAAAACATGAACATAAAAGTGTTTTATAGACTATATTAGTAAGTATACACTTAAATATATATATATATATATATAACTTTATGTCTCTAATGTCAATTGAGTTAACTAAGAGAAAATAACTTATAGTTCGACAAAAATAAACAATATTAATTTAGGAAGTGGCATTAAATTTATGAACATATTTATAGTTCGACAAAAATAAACAATATTAATTTAGGAAGTGGCATTAAATTTATGAACATGCATGATGATTACATAATATCAAATACTACCTGTTTTCATATTAATATTTTTTTTTATAAGTACAAACATTTCATATTAACATTTATTCAAAGGGTACATAGCTTCAAGAACAGTCTGATTACCGACTACCTATTCTGTTTGAGAGATCTATCACAACAACTACCCCTTACAAAGGCCCAAAAAAGGGTCAAAATTCCCATGTCTATCATCTACTATAGAACCATTACAAAAAACCAGACTATTAACAAAAAGGAGTGTCAAGATAGTTAACCCTCCTACCCCAATTACATCTAAAACAACGATTAACATAAAAATAGACATAAGTCACAATTGATAAGATCAACTGGAGACAACATAAGGCCAAAGCAGAGAAGCACCGCTCCAAAGAGAAAGGTTGGAATCCAGTCTATAGCATAGGGCGATCTGTCGTGCATTCAGGAGTGTTGGCGGTGGCACCAGTTGGCTCACTAGTCTCCATAACTCTGCACACAGGCCCTCCAGAGCAGCTTCCTGAGACGAAAGGAGATTGGTTGAGAGGTGGATACAGTGGAATTCCCATTTTCAGAGTGATGAGATCCACCTATTTATGCATGAGCCTGTAGTCACTGTGATGTTCTCTCCACGCCTGCACGGGTTCACCATCCCCCAAAGCCTTATTCTCGGATCCATTAGAACGTGGGAAAGCAAGCCCTTCGTGGACCAGTAGGTGGAGATAATGCAGTCATGAGCTGACAGATACCCCACTGTGGTGCCAGGGTCCTGAACACATTCCTCAACCTCATATTGGATGCTCTGTAAGTTCTTTGTTGTAACTTGATCATAGAGTTACTTTTCTAAAGCCTCAACTTCCTCATGGATCTGGAAAGGAATTCGCTTCCTGAAGAACTGGGCAATTTGGGAAGCATTGGCTTGCTCATGAGTGGTTTTCTTAGCTATGCGGGGGGTCTTAGAGTGATTCCCACCTTTGTGAGCCCTGGGAGTTCACAGCTTAGGGGCCATGTCAGGGAATAGGATGCTCCACGGGGGATAAGAAATGGGGATTTAAGCATGGGAGGAAAGGCACGTGCAAACACTCACAAGAAAGACCAACTGAGGGGGACAAGAGAAACCAGAAGGTGCATGGTAAGGCAGACTAGAATAACAGCAACAAAAATAGGAACAAGCATGATTGCTCAAAGCCCAGGGGTTCCCCATTTTATAGCACATTTCAGACGAATTTCCATCATCCCTCTGTCATATGCTGGATCAGATCGATGTACCACAACACTCGATCCACCATCGAAACCACTATTTCCAATCATTCTCTGCATTGAATGCTTCGACATGAAGGAAAATCTATCATCCCTATATCATCAAAACCCATTTCACGGCTTAACTGCTCCAGAGAGTCCTGATGGTCATTGTCATAATTCCCTCTCGTGTCACGTGTTGGGGCATGTTGTTGAGAGGTGGTGGATCGAACGACCTCGTGGGATATTTCCAGAGGATCACAACTGGCTGAGGTGTCATTCTCTCATTGCCTCCTGTCCCGATCATCTTTATTAGCCAACTGAATCCATGGCAAAGCCCAAGTTAAATTCATAAAGAGTTATAGGGGCCCTTGTCGAAGTCTGTGAGGGGAGGTGACTCTGATTTTTTCCAAGGTGTTAGCCACTTTATTCCCTTATCTCCTAACATGGAATAAGGACTAGGAATGAGGGTTGCAGAGAATGGGTCCCAGTTCTTCCACTGTATATGCTAGTCTCCAACTATCTATCACCTATTCTTAGAGGTGCCCAAGTTGGAGCTTTTTAGCCATATGGATTATCAACTTAGAGACCCCTTCTACTATGAAAGGTTCCCAATTGTTAACTTCTACTATCTTTAATCCCTGAAGAGGACCTTCTAGATCGGCAGTGTTGTTCATGTCCTGTCTGATATGACCATGAAAAATATGCAGGATTTGGCCATTATGGTTCCGAAAGACACCCTCGAAACCAACAAATCTAGGGTTACCTTTGGAAGCTCCGTCAAAGTTGAGCTTATAGGAACCAATAGGGGGGGTGACTAGAAGTTGGGGCATGTGGGGTTAGGGGATTGCTTTGTCTACCAAGTCCATTTGAGATCTGATTTCTTTAGACCAAGCTGCTCCAGAATCCATGCTTCAAGATTATTGGCTTCCCAATCCTTATCCAAATAGGGAGTGATCTTGATTGTTTCTTGAATTTGATTCATAATTTTGTTCCAAGTAACATGAGCAGGAGCTCTTGTTTCTCTGAAAATTTGTCGGTTGCGCTCCTTCCATGTCTCCAATAATAGGAAATCGGGAAGCATGAGCCACACACAATTAACAATGTTGTTGTTGAAAGCCTTATTGTCCCAAGATTTTACAGTATGATTAGGATTCCCTTGTTTCTGATTGGTACGTCTGAATAATTTCGCTCCCCAATCCCATAAGGAGGAAGAGAATTGACAGGAATCCAAGAGATGATTCATAGTTTCCTCGACATTGGAACATAGGGGGAATTAAGAGGGGCCAACTATTCCTCTTTTTTGGAGGTTTTCACGAGTGAGAATTTGATGGTAGATGACCAACCAAACAAAACAAGCCACCTTTTCCCAAGGATTTGATATCCATATTTGCTTTCATATACCATTGTCCAGATCATTCTATCTTTTTTCCCATATATCATAAGCTTCCTTGGTATTGAATTTTCCTTTGGTTCAATACCCCCACCTCATTTTATCATGACCTCTCTGGATTTTTATGATTCTTTATTGAAGGGTTTCTTCCATGTGGTGACTACCATCAAAAATGAATCTTTGTAGCCACCAATCTAGTTGTTTCCATTCCCAATTAGTCACATCCTCCATTTCAGGTTTCCAAAAATGGGACACTTTGGTAGGATTAAGGGCATGGGAGAGATCCTGGCACTCTTGGGTGGGAGGGGAGGAAGTAAGTTTTGGGCTTTGTTTCTAGGAATCATCCCAAAGATCTGTAGAGATCCCATCACGGATTCCCCAAAATATGTGGTCTTGGATGATGCTCCTTTTTTGGAAGGAATTTTTCCATATATGAGAGCCCTGTAGCTCCTCATTAAATCTAATGAGATCCTACTTTGATCTATCAGGTAAGTATTTAGCATGCCATAGCTGGGCCCAAGGTTCTTGAATTATGGGTGACTCATCTCCACTAGATTTTAGCTCCCAAAACTTCATTATTTATCTTAGGATCTCTTAGACCAAGGACCCCCTTAAGTTTGGGGAGACAAACGTTTTCCCAACTAACCAAAGCCCATTTTTGTTTCTCTGCATTTCTTTTGCATAAAAAGGTTCTTTGGATGGCTTTGATTTCCTTAATCATAGATTTGGGAGTAGCAAGGACTAAAAAGAGATAAATGGGCATTTCCTAGAGGACAACTTTAATGAGAGTGAGTCTGCTAGCCAAGTTTAGGGGTTTGAGAGTTCAATTATTTAGCTTTTTCCACATTCTATCTAGAACATGAGTCCAAGACACGTGTCTGATAAAACCATCCGTGAGGGGGGAACCAAGATATTTGGATGGAAAGGAGGTCCCCTAGAAGACAAGAATACGAAGGATATTCCTTTGGGATATGTTGGGAGTGTTGAAAAATTAGACTTGCGATTTTTCTCTATTAATCTCTAACCCAAAGGCCTTGGAGAAGGTATTAAGACATTTATTGATGGCTTTTGCCTCCTGAATGGAGGCATGTCCCATGAGCATCATGGCATTCACAAACTGTTGTTGGGTTTGTTTGAAAGCATGTGGGTGCATGTTGAAACCTCTATTTCTCCGCCTATCACCATAGATTTGATAAGTCTGCTGAGGCCTTCTACCATCAAGATAAAGAGGAAGGGGGAGAGGGGATCACCTCGGTGGATGCCTCTTGATGGACATAAGGTTCTAGTAGGGGTTCCATTAAGCAGAATGGAGAAGACAGTTGTTGAGCCCTGGAAATGTCCCTTTTTAACCATACCTATTTCATCATTTTGCCAAATTTTACTTTACTTTCGTAAACCATATATATGCCTTTTCCAAATCAATCAGCAATCCTAACAAGGTATAAATCATTATTGTTTCATTTAATTATGCCTAAGATTGTTATGGTTACGAATCCTGACCCCTGGTTTATGCTAACATTTGTGAGTTTATTTAGTCAAAATCTAAAGTGTAGGTGTATCATCCAAGTGGCACCAACAGTTACTCTTCAAAGCACCAGCTGCTCATACCCCAAGGAACAGCGCATCTTCCACATGAGCTGTAATAGATCCTCACTATAACAGATTCCACTAAAACAGAGCATAGATGCGACAGACAGGTTGCATTCCAGTTGCTGATTCTATTGATCCATTGATTATTAGAGCAACAGCATCCTTCACAATTAACAGCCTTGTTTAATACGGTTGTATTAGTTAGCTGTAACTCCGCAGCATGAAGATCATAGATCTTCATTGCTACACGAATATAGTGGATCTAGAAACTGTATTTTCCTGGTATAAATTCTAGAAGGCTCTTGTAGCCTGGGGATGGACAATTACCATTTTTCTTAAGCTGTAACAGAGCACTGATACTGACAATTTTCCATCATTAATATGAGAGCAGAGTTCTTCATTTCTGTGTCTTGAGTTGTTGTGACTCTCAGCATCTCTGTTAGAAGGCCAGGGCTCGCCTTCTCATAGAGATAGCCGGTTTAATTAGGTAGAGTAGTTTAGTTTTACTTCTGTTGTGTGGTGTGGAATTATTGTAGATGTTATTGGTAGCTGCAACAGAGAATTAGCTTTCCTTTTGGTAGTTATAATTGCATCTCGAATAGCTGTAGCAGATTGGTGTGACAGTTGATTGTGTAGGATAATTTATTTAATTGCATGTGTGTTTTAATCAGCTGTGACAACCAAGCTCAATTCCAATATCTTTCAGTTGTTTATGCTTTCTAGGGCTTCCAGTAATTATCAGTTTAGAGTTCAAGCTGGTATTTTAATTCTGGTTGTTGTTATATCTTCAATTGCATTCATAGATTAGACAGATAATGGTAGATTTATAGTAGCCGCTAGATAGATCATTTTGGTAAAGATTGAATATTGTAGTTTGATAATTATAGGATTTAACTTCTTGCAAAAGTAATCTAGTTCCATTTCATTATTAGATCATTAACTTGTTGGGTTGATTTCTGTAGGAAGGTTGTTTCACTTTGGATTCTTAGATGTATGAATTAGATTAGTTTTCTTATGGAATGAGTTGGTTGAGCATATAGGTAGGGTCATTATCTACATTTAGTAAATCAACTGCTTGATCTGTTTATGCATAGATTGTGCTTATTGCCTTTGAAATAAAAGACCTTCCTTGGTTTGACAATTTATATTGACCATCCTGTGTGTTAACTTTAATTAATTGACATATAGGGTGACCAACAACAGTCGTCAAGGTCATACTCATAACCTAGTCAGTCCATTCCCCATTAAATCCATAGGATTTGAGCATTTCCCTCGTGTATTTCCAACTTAAGTTATCATAAGATTTTGAGATACCAAGTTTTAGCAGCATTCCTGGGATTTTGGTGATCTTGAGGGAGTGAATAACTTCATGGATAAGAATCACCCCATCCAATATTTGGCTTCCTTCAACAAATCCAGATTTCTCCAGGGAAATCAGATCAAGAAGAATGGGTTTAAGTCTGTTGACCATGATTTTGGTGATTATTTTGTAAATGACATTACATAAAGCAATGGGACACAACTTACCTGGAGTTTTTGCACCCTCCTCCTTGGGGATAAGAGTGAGAAAAGTGGCGTTGAAAGCATGTACAACACTCTTCTGTTTCATCTGGAATCTTCAATAATTTGCCACACATATTACTTGATCATGTCCTAGAAGTGGTGGAAAAAGTAATTCATGAAGCCATCAGTGCCTGGGGCCTTGCCTTCCACCATTTTATGGAGAGCTTATTCAACTTCTATGATAGTCACCGGTTTCTTCAGGAGGTCATTTTGTTCAGTAGTGACTGTGTGGGGGATAAGCTGGGTAATTCTAGCAATATGCTCAGAGTGGTTGTCTTGGTCCTCTTTCATGATATCCCCAAAATATTGAGTCAATTATGTTTCCATATCATCTCTCGTTTCCACATAGTGGCCAACTTCCGTCTTGATTTTATGAATCCTTGACTTCTGTCTGTTCTGGATGACTAATCGATGGAAGAAGGTGTTGTTTCCTTCCCCATATTGAATCCATTGGTTCCTAGACTTCTCTCTCCAGTAAATATCCTCCTGCTTTTCTCTGGTTTGAAGTTTCTCTATGATGGTTTGTTCTCGATTCTTCAATTCTTCACTATATCCATTATTGATTCCTTCACTTTGGAGGATTTCCAGTTGTTCACTTAACAGCTTTTTGTCTTGGAATATGTTCCCAAATTCCTCTTTATTCCATGTGTGGATATTGGATTTTAAGACTTTGAGCATTTGTTGGAATTGGTACATTCTTGTCCCTCCGGGGGGGATGATATCTTCCCACCACTGTTGGACCAATGATTTGAATTTATTTTGTTCCATCCAGAATTGTTCAAACCTAAATGGTTTACTACCATTAAGCCCTATCCTATCCCAAAGAAGGTTGATAGGCTAATGATCAGATCCTGCCGAGTAGAACAGAAGTGGTCAAATCACTACCCTCTATAGTGAGATATTCATATATTATAAATATTTCCAACCGACTAGCCACATGATGGTCCCCCCCTCTTTTGTTATTCCATGTGAACCATCTGCTCCAGGTTTCCAAGTCCACCAGCTTGCTGGATTCGATGAAGTCTTTTAAAGCTTCATTGGTTGCTTCAAGAATGTGTTTGTCACCTTTCTTCTCTTCTAGGGGTGTGATCATATTTAAGTCCCCTTCGATAAGCCAATGCTTCTCCCCAATAAATTTTTCCATCCAGGAGAGAGAGTTCACGAATGAATTCTTTTGAAGGTCGATTCTTGGGCTGTAAACATTTTTCTATCACACCTTTAGTTCGCATCTTGGTGATTTCGAAGTCCACTGATAGCGCAAACATGGTAGCCCAAAAATTCCCCAGGGTGATCTCGTCCTATTTCCGGAGAATTGCAATCCCACCAGCAGACCCACGATCCTCAATGGTTACCGTCTAGCATCCTTTCCACATTGTGTTCCCTATTTCCTGCATTTTCTCCATACTGCCTTTTGTTTCTTTGAGGAAAATGATATCTAGTTTCTCCATCTTGACCTTGTTCGTCAAATTCTTTATTTTACATGGGTGGTTCACCCCTTGTATTGTTGATGTATTTGTAACTTTGGAAGATATTCACTTGTATATTGTATGTATTACATTTGCACTTTATTGTATCCCCAACAAAGATGTATTATTCCTCTGATTGGAAGTGTCATCAGTTGTATTTGAAAATGTCGTAGGTTACATTGTAAGTGTCATAACTTATATTTGATGGTTTATTAGACCACCTTAGTGGCATCGGCCCTGTATGAGTCATGTGGAAGGGTTATTAGAATCCCTTAGGAAGTTGGCCCAGTTAGGGTTAAAGGCAGGTCAACTTAAAGTATAAATAGAGTGGTCGCACCACTCTATTTACTCATTCACTCACTCATCCAACTCGCATAGTTGAGAGAGAGGAGTGCACACAAGTGGAGCAGGAGTAGCTGCTGAAGACATCTATCTTTTGGGGTTTGATATTTATGATCCTTATATTGGTGCTTATTCTATCTCTGAGGAAGTTGTGGGGTTTTAAACCTTCTAGGTTTTCCCTAAGGAAACATTGTGTCTCTTGTGTCTATGATTGTTATGCTATGCATGTTATTCTCTTAGTAGGATATTAGATAATATTTGAATGAAATTATTGAAATTCTAACACATATTTTCCAGGTGATAATCTTCATTTACTAACTTCTATTAGCTTCTGTGAAGGTAGCCTTGATGTTGGGATACTTCCCTAACTCAATGAGTTTGGTTCCTATCTCCGCAATCCTTTGTTTTTTCGATTTTCGGCCTCACTTTTCACCTTCTTCGGGTTGCTTTTGTTTGCTCCATTTTTGGGGTTCATTTGCAATTCCCAAACAGGGCTTAGGGTTGGCCTTGATAATCGCTTCATGTAGTAGTTCTAACTGTCTTTGCGAGACATACCCCTTACCTTTCTTGTCACATTCCTTTTCAATAACATCTACGTCCAGTTCTTCGAGATCCATATCTTTTGCGTCCTCTGGAGAGTCATCCTACATATCCTTTGGGCCATCCACTGGTACTGCTTGGGCAGGGTTCACGACTTCCTGGATCATATATTTTCCATTCTTCTTGTTCCCTAGATCCTCTAGGGACTCTCCGACATTGTTTAGGGTGTCAAAACGATTGAGAAGGGTAAGAATTGTTAACTTAGGTTGATCATTTACCTAATGGCTATCATGACATCTTCCCAATATCTTCCAGCTAACCTGAGTGAAACCTTCATTATTTTCCATTTTCCCCTTCTCCATAGCAGACAGAGAGGGGTCGGGGATTTTGATGCTTTTGGCGAAATCCTGACTGAGATGGCCATACTCATGGCATCTTCGATAGTGGAAGGGAAGGTGCTTGTAGTCCAAAGGCTGGGTCCATTATTCATCATCCCACATTAGGTTGATATCTCTTGGGAGATATTGTTCCAAATCCATATACACACAGATGCATGAAAAAGAGGTGTAATGTCTCTAAAGAGTCTACTCAGAATCCTTCACAAATTTACCCATCGCATTTCCAATATCCTGCAGGATTTTTGGTTCCCAGTAATCACGGAGTAGGGAGTATAGCTTGATCCATAGTGGGGCAGTATTTACAACCTCCTTTTCAAGTTTGAATCTCTCCTTCCACGGGTATAGATAAACCCCAATAGAAAATAAGAAGTATGGCCCTCCTTCCAGAACTCAATCTCTATCATCTTGGTTAAAAAACAAAATTGTGAAAAAACCCTTAGCTCCTAAATGTAGATCATAATGACCCTTAGGGATCCATGTAGTCTTGATCCATTTGGTTAGGTATTTTTCCTTGGTCCAGATGCCTATTAACTTCCCGATCAAGGATTTTTCCTTCCATAGCTCCACACATTCCTGCAATTTTTTCGATCTTATCTACAGGGATCTCTTTGGCTCTGGGGAGACACCCCTCGTGGGTTTTCCCAGATTGTTGATTAGCACGGTCGTTTCCTTCTTTCTTCAGATTGCTTCCTCGTGTGTCTTCAAAACGATTCAACAAGTCATGGGATGACGAGTTCACATGCCGGCTGGAAGAAGAGGAGGGGGATCCACCCCCTCCAAGAGTCATCATGAGATGCAAACCCTTGCAACGAAAAAACCTAAAACCCTAGCAATCACTCCTCCCCACTCCAATTCATAATCCACTGAGGAGCTCCCACAACCCAAGAATGCTATCCATATTTAAGACAATAGACAGTGTTTTCATATTAATATATGCAATATTGTTGCATAACATTGTTAGCACCCTACTTTTTCTCATATTATTAGTTTAAGTAATTGGATTTGAAATGTAGCTTCTTTTTAATCATAACCCTCATTTCCATCCTTTTGTAACCTTAGTCTTGTCATACTGAGCCATATCAAACCAAAGCTAACTAAAATACATAGAGCTCAATGTTTTCCTCATTTTGTGCACATGGAGCACATATGAAATCCTTAAAATCGTTGTAATCATCTAAAAGTAATTTTTTTTAGCTCATTAACTATTTGCACCGTTCAAGACAATGTAGTGTATAAGTGTGGACCTTACCAATTTGTTAATAATATTTATAGGGTTAGATATAGTGTTCTTTAATCATTATTATCTCATTACTCCATGAATGCATTGAAATAGTTCACATTAAGATAAATCCAAATGAACATCCATCATTCACTTGTAAATAAATCCATTGAGGTCATACAAATCATCTACAATATATTATAAGCCTATGCTACAAGAATTTCTGTAGATAGATTTTTCACACTATTTCCCATCACTATTATTAAGAATTCAATTTCTATCAATCTTGGAGTTGGAATACACAAGGATGAAAAAGGCCCAACCCTAAAGATGGATTTGGATCACATTTAGGTACATCAAAGAATCATTAAGGTTTTGTTGTAAGTAACCTTTTCATTTACTTAATCAAGCTCCATTATTATTTTATTTTATCTTATGTTCTACATATTAGATGCTACTTGATACGTTTAGTAGGTGTTGCATGTGTCTTGCTTTCTTTATAATATAGGTCATGTAGTGGTATGATTGAGTCCTTTTGTTTCCTTTTACTTCCACTTTAATATCTTTACTACTTGTTTCTTTTGTCTTGTTTAGGTTATAACAAAGGTCATGGAGTCTTTATGTTTTCTTGTACTTTCATTTTGTCTATTACTAAGTTCATAGAACTTCTAAGAAGGGGTTTTTGTCACACCCTTGTGACAAAATCCACTATTGATCAGCGACTTGACTAGAGAAGTTAATGCTTTTCTACTTTCGTTGTTGAATGCGTTCTTACTAGGTATTTGGTACATTAGTTTTCCTTGCTATTTTTTGTTGTTTTTTCTTCCTATACGTATTAGGTGCATGGGAGACTAGGGAAAGAAGCCCTAGTTTTGTATCTACACATAAACATTTTTTCACCTTTTTTTTTATTTATGTTAGCACAATTTCTTGAAAAAAAACTATAGGGTGCACTTTATTAGAGAATTTATGTGCTAGTGTTGTCTCTAGTCCATTTTCTATGCTAGGAATCATTTTAAAAAGAATTTCCTTCTTTGCATCTATTTTGAAATTTTATAATCTATGTCCCTCGCATATTTTACCTTACTAAATTAGTGAACTATTTGTTGATTTTTTTAACGAATATAATGTAGCTAAAGAAATTATATTTTAATCCTTAGTACTTACTTCTTCAAGGGTTTTTTTATTGGATACTTATATTTTCTTTTTCAACATTAATTATAAAATATTTTGTTATTTTTTCCATTACTTTGGATTTGCTTAAAATTGCCCAAACATTGAATAAGAAATTTATACCATTCCATTTTGAGTTGTAGTACTTATGTTTGTAAATCTTGGTTATTTTTCAACTATACTTCGTTGCATTTTTAACATTAGCCCCTTAGTTTACTTGTTGGTTTTCTAGTTTTTTATTTGTGGAAAGTTATTTGGTAAAGAAAAAACTACTTATATTTTCTGGTATTTTTCAAAGTTACTTTATTTTCCTAAGTTTTCACTTTCATTATAAATTGCACTAGTGCACTCTTTTTATTATTATGATTGAGAAATACATAATATATTTAAAAGAAAATATATATAGTTGTACCCACTCAAGGGATTAGAATCCAACTCTCAATATTAATACAAGTTCAATGACCTCATTCCTACCCCATTCCTTGATATTAGACCACACTCTAATAGGCTACTCTAGTCCATTGTTTGTCTACATTACGAACATTAATTTATTTGTATTTTAAAACTTGCTAAAATATGTTAAAGGAAAATTTTCATTGAAAAAGAAAAATATTTTACATCATAGTATTTGTCATATTTATTTCCTTTTCTTGTAAGTTATATAGCATTTCCAACATTTGCTTTAAGGTTTTTTAGCAATCTATTATTGTTGTATACACCACATATGCACACAATTCATACCATAAGTTTGAATACTTGATTCATGCCCCCATGTTCAACATCTAAAATTAAAATTAACACTTGAATTCAACCAAAAAAACTCCCCACTTCGGGCAAAAAACAACATTTTAGTTAGGTTAGTGTTGTGGGGATAAGCATTCAAATTACTTGCCACAACCATTTGCCACAACCATTACCATATTTATTTCCTTTTCTTGTAAGTTATATAGCATTTCCAACATTTGCTTTAAGGTTTTTTAGCAATCTATTATTGTTGTATACACCACATATGCACACAAGTCATACCATAAGTTTGAATACTTGATTCATGCCCCCATGTTCAACATCTAAAATTAAAATTAACACTTGAATTCAACCAAAAAAACTCCCCACTTCGGGCAAAAAACAACATTTTAGTTAGGTTAGTGTTGTGGGGATAAGCATTCAAATTACTTGCCACAACCATTTGCACATGAGACTTAGCTTTTTACTTTTAGATAAATTAAATTATTTTGTATTGGGTAGAAAGTAAAACTCTCTTTTAGGAAAACTTTGTTATGTTTTATTTTCTTTCTTTCTTTTTATTTTCATTCCATAAAATTGTTAGATTTTCCAACTCTCTTTATCTTTCTATTTCCTTAATTTCCTTAATTTATTTATTATAGATTGTCCTCACACTATGTCCTATCTTTTTATCACTTTTTATTTAGCAACTACTTAAAGAGTCATCCAATCTCTAGCATGTTTGATGTCTCTTTAGGTGGTTGTTCCCAAATAGTTAGGAATATTAAAATAAGCTAAGTAGCATATTAAAAATTTCCTTTATGTATTTTATTCTCCAGAGCCTACCATCTCAACATCAAATATAACAATGTAACTCGTCTTGATGCTCCAGATCCTACTAGCTCAACATCAAAACATAATGAGTCTAGATAAATCTTGATGCTCCAGAGCCTAGCAACTCAACATCAAATCAAACATAAACAATGTAATTATTCTTGATGCTCTAGAGCCTAACAACTCAATATCAAAACAATAATGAGTCGAGATAAATATTGATTCTCCAGAGCCCACCAGCTCAACATCAAAACAAACATAACAATGTAACTAGTCTTGATGCTCCAGAGCCTAATAACTCAACATCAAAACAATAATAAGTCTAAATAAATATTAATGTTCCAGTGTCTACTAGCTCAACATATATTCAAACATAACAATGTACAGAGTCTAAACTTGCAATATTACATCCCACCTCCCATATACAACACTGTCCTGGTGTTAACAACTTTAATTCATGAATTCTGAAACAAAAAGGAGTATGCCTCTTTCATGGCATTTTCATTTTCCCATGTGGATTCCTTGGACACATAATGCTTCCATTGCACTTTTTGCTAGATGATGTCCCACTTTTGGAGTTGTAATTCTCTCTTATCCATAATATGAAGGGGTTCTGGCATAAATTCCCCTTCTTGTTATACCTACAACAAATCTCAATCAATCACATGTTTAGGATCATATACATACTTTTAAGGAAGGATCCATGAAAAACAATGTGCACTTTCACAATGGAAGGTAACACAAGTTCATAGGCTATCTGTCCTTTCTTGGCCAATATTTCAAAAGGCCCACAATATATGGGAGCTAACTTCCCACATTTTCGCATGCTCAATGAGCTTCTTTTTTATTTGGCTTTCAACTAGACATGTTCCCCAACCTGATACTTCTTATCTCTCCTATTTTTATTAGCATAACTCTTTTCTTGATCTTGTGCCTCTTTTAAATTATGTTGTACTTTAGTTACTAGTTGTTCTAAATTCTTTAACAATTATGTCACCAACATGAGCCTCTCCACCAAATTGTCCCAAGTTACTAGAGTTCAGCATTTTATGCCATAAATTACCTCAAATGGACTAAATTTAACTGAGGTTTGGTATCCATTGTTGTATGCAAACTCTGCAAGGTCTATTGAATCCTCCAAATGGGATGGGTTGTGCATCACATACATGCAAAGCATATCCTCCAAGATATGATTAGTACATTATGTTCATCCATCTGGTTGCAGATTATAGGTAGTATTGAAGTTCAATTGTGTGTCTAGCCCTGAAAATCAGGCTTTCTAGAAATTACTTATGAAATTTATGTTTCTATATGAAATAATAGCTTTAGGTATGCCATGCAAATTGAAAATTTCCTTTATAAAAATGTTTACAATGTGGATGGATTTGTAGGTGGATTTAATAAGAAAAAAGTGTGCATCCTTAGATAATTTATCCACTACTACCATATTGAGTCATTCTGCTTCTTTCCCTTCAATAGACCGGTGATAAAATCCATACTTATCACTTCCCATTTCCATTTCGGAATGGGTAGAGGATGAAGTGATCCTGTTGTATGCTGACGTTTAGCTTTAACAAGATCGCATTCTTGGCATTTAGATATAAACAATGCTACATCAGATTTTAGTGTTGGCAAAAAAGAATATTTCATTATAGCTGAAATCATATTTTGGTATCCAAGGTGTCCTGAAGAAGGTCTCTTGTGAAATTTCATTAATATTTCAGGTATAATATTTTCCGTTTAACACACATAGTCAATTTTTAGACCATAACAAACCTGTTTCATCAATTTTATATTTTTTCTATTACTGTCTCATCCCGTTTTCTTGCATTTCTTGGTCATTTTTTGCATAAAATGAGTCATTTTTAGTGGTTGTCTTGATTTTGTCATATAGATCAGAACTAGTTTGACTGACTGCTATCTCATATATCATATGAATTATGTGACTTAACGCATCGATGTCCCTATTCTCTTTTCCCTTTATGTGTTTGGAATCAAAGTTGTACTCACTTAAGAAAGCTAACCATCTAGCTTGTCTAGCATTTAAGTCTTGTTGTTCAAAAATATACTTTAAGCCCATGTTATCAGTTTTAAGAATAGACCTTTCTCCCATTAAGTAGTTCCTCCAAATTTTTAAAGTGTCGATGATGGAATCTAGATAATGGTCATGTGCAACATAGTTTCTTTCATGCTCCTTTAGTTTCCTGGATTCATAGAAAATGACACAGTCATTTTGCGTAATCACTCCTCCTAGTCCTTCTTTGCTTGCATCAGTCCAAAAAAAAAACCCTATCAGGATCATCTATCTTTAGGATGGGTGCAATACTCAATAAGTGTTTCAATTGTTGAAACTTGCTTCATGTTTGTTTGTCCAATTAAACTTTGACTCCTTCTTATGCAAGGAGGTCATGGGGTGAGAAATCTGATAAAAGTTCCCTATGAACTTCCAATAATATCATGAAAATACCAAGAATGACATAATGTATCACAGATAGGTAGGATGTGACATCCCCTCACAAGACAATTTCTATTTTACTTAAAGTAAAGAGTCATGTCTCTTCTTCCCCATTTTTTTTTGTAAGGGTCCGATGACCATAACCACTGTTTAAATACTATTTCAAAATGATGTGGAATTCAACTAAGAACAGGTCCTATGCTTAACCCTAAGTGATTATGCACATTAAAGTATGCTCTAGGAATACACTTTCCTTCCACCTACAATAAGTTACAATGCGATGTAATACAGGTTAAACAAACCACACATAAAATATAATTCAATGTTATTGCAGTTCCTAGATTATCAATGTGGTTAATGTACACTATGCCAATGTAACATTATTATTACTAACATGGAAAGCATATCATACTCCCAACACTATAATAATCGTCATTAATTTAAAAATGTGCTATAGTCCTATGGACTACAGGAACAAGCAAAATTCACATTTTAGTAATATATAGATTATATCATAATCTACTTAAATGTTGTGTGATCCAATGTTGTCCAACAAAACAATACATAAATGCATTAGAATAGACCAAACATATGAATGGATTACATATTATCATAGTATTAAAGACCTTGACTTTATAGACAATATATATATATATTAACCAATTAATGAGATAGGATACACCTACCCTTTATAGGTGATGCAAATGGCCTTAGAAAATAACCTAGCAATAAATATCGACTTAATGTGTAATATATATATATATATATATTACACCTATCATTTAAATGCATTACAAGAAACATTAGAATAGATCTAACATATGCACACATTACATGTTGAATGCCTAAGTACTAAAATGTTGACTTTGTATAAACAATATATATATATATTAACCAAGCGCTATGGAGCTTGGTTTGAAGCCAACATATTAATATGTTATAAATTGAGCGCTACTAATCTATCAACCCAACATATATAAAAGTTTAAACCTAAACACTTTGTAGATACAATACTTAGCATAGAATTTGATTCTCCCAAAGTAAAGACTAAGGGTTTAAAGCACTATTAAAATGAATTAAGGGAGACGTAAACCAACCTACCATAGTGAAATAATTCACATGGTTCAAATAACAAGATGGTTGGTCAAGTATTACATGTGTAATCGAAAAGGTGGTGTAGTTGTGCTAGGTAGGGTTGACCATTCCAAAAATTTCATTTTAAACCCTAGCTTGGGTTGCCCCTGTGGCAGGAATGCAACCACACTCAACAATGTGGAAGGATCCAACACTGTTGCATTAAGTCTACATGGTTCTCGTTTCGTCAAATACATTAATCTAGCTCCCACTCACAATTGAACCTTGACATCGTGATGCCACGTTCCTCGATGTACTGCGTACTAGCTCTAGACTCCATTAATGTGTTAGATTCTTCCACCATTGATCTGCATCCTTTACTAGGTTATGGGAATTTGTGAAACATATCTATTGTCGATCCTGGAGTTGTGGTTTTCACGCCCATCACTCCAAAGGACTGGCATTAAAAACGTAGGACATCAGTTTCAAAGGTGACCATTACCTCTCATCCCGAGTGAAAACAACATTTGATATGGGTTAAGGTCTTCGCAACATTTCCTTTGTTGTTGCGACTAGATCTGCCCAAGAGCTTATGTTCTGTGCATATGGATTCATGCCATGAGAACTATGGGATGGATCGACGCCATGGTAATCCATTGAACAACAAGGAGAAGGTGCTCGGTGTTCACCCATGCACTGCGAAGGTAAGCAAATTATCAACTTCTCTGTTTTCAAACTTAAATTCATTAACGAGTGGAATGATTCTTATGCAACATCTAATTGAAAATGTTTAACCTTCGTCGTGGTTTCTCTTTGTTTAGGGCAGCATCGCTATGCCTTCGCCCTGCCATAGGTACGTGTCTAAACTCCAATAATATTCATAGTAGTAAAATATTTGCGTTTGCAAGTTTTTATTATTGGGTTTAACTTTGTTTCACTTTACTGTGCAGGGAAACAGGAGAAGGTGAAGGTTGGGGAGCACTCGGGGTGACTCCCACGACCAATGCCAAGAGCAACGAGGGAGAATAAAGATCCTCCAGTTGTCTAGATAACTCGGCCAATCTGACAAGCCTCTGGTGAGGTTTATCCCATTGTGGGGGTCGAGTTACTTAAAACATTGGTTAAGTTGATGGTTAGGGTTTCTTGCTTTTGCTGTTTGAAATGAACAAGGCCGTCGGCCTAGTTTTCAAAAGCATTATGCTTAAATCTGTAAGAGTTGGTCTTCACGACCTTAAAATGCCTTTCATGTGGCAACAAAGACTTGTATAAAATGGTTTAAAAGTTGGTAAACTTAATGTAACAGTAACTCCAGGTAGCGCCTGAGCATTCGCTGCTTAAACCACACTCTGTCTCAGAATTGATTTATGTGTTTTAAATGTTACTGTTCCCGACCTTGTTTTTCTAAATGGAAACGATACCATTCTGGTATAAATCGCGACACTGTTTGTGCATCATTTCTTTGTATTAGAAATGGTTATAAAGGAAACATGAATGCATAGCATGGAAGTCGCATACAACATTTTCTTGTTATTTAAAAGAAGTTTGTTTGCCGCATTGCTCCCCGAGCAGAGATATAGGCAGATATTAATATATAGTGGATTCCTATATATAGGTTCGCAATAGTTCTTACAATGCAGTATCGTTCATTTAATACGCAACATTTTTTTCTTGAAATGCTTACTGTGCAAATCGTGGAAAATGTATACTATGTAAATGGTCGTGGAACCAGGGTTCAAAACCCTTGCCTGCATACAATGTTTATATTATGTAAACAATGCGTTGATATTGGATTCCATTTATTATATAATGGTTTGGTTGATGGTTTTTTGTAGATTCAATATTTATATTTGTAATGGTTATGATATGTGAGTCGTAGCATGAAATTCGTCCTTTGGAAATGGTTTGTTGTTAATTTGCATGGAGTATGTTCCTAGATGCTCCCCAAGCATATGCGCATGCATAGATTAATATAGTAGATGAATAGATGTATTCGCATTCCCATTTATAATGCAACATCATTAATTTAATACGCACGTTGTGTAATAAATGTGGAACCTAGGGTACTGAAACCCTAGTCTGTGTAAGCACGCACACAACCTTTAAACTCTCGAAACGTTGGGATAATGTGGGTCCCATTCATTATATAACAGTTTGGTTTTCAAACCATGAAGGTCATGGCTCGACCTATGCCTAGATTAATGGTATGAGTAAGAAAGATAAAACGCATCTGCACATAATGTTCATCTTGAAATTTACTAGTTATAGTTTACAGAAGTAATGGGACCCAAATTGAATACCATACTAAATGCTATGCATAAACATAGTTTGTATAAAATTGAGTTCCATACAGGATATAGAATATTTAGGATAGTTGTGTCGAAATAATGGAAATCCATTCACTGTATATTTAGTTTAGTATAATCTTAGTGTTCTTTTTTATCTAAGCAAAGATAGAATAAAAGCTTAAGTAATATAATGGCTTGACATGTAAACCTCATGGTTTCCATGTATTCCTCATTTATACAATAAAATATAAGAGACATGTACTAAGTCAGTAAGGAAATCTGTTGAATAAAAAGAAATTTGTTCTAACTAAAATATACTCAACATAGCCATATAATATACCATAGACAAAGATCATTCCATAATGCCTATATCAAGCATATACATATCATTATGTATACTATGTTTGTCTACCTGCTACACAAGAATTCATTTATTCTTACATTACACATAAACTAGGAATTTTATAGGTATATTAACTAGATCATCAAGTTGTGCCATGTTACATAGATCTAATAGTTTATGAGGGATCCATACTCAGAAAATCATCATAACAATACATATCATATTTGGTAAAAACAACCTTTCAACAGTAAATCAAGAATATGCATAACCAAATCCTAATAACTGTCCATAAAAGTTATCATATAAGTGCAGCATATAACTTATCTGGAATCTGATGACAAGTGGAATCTAGCCACAAACCTCCGATCCTTTGACCAGCAATTCCTCCTTGCTTACAGGTCACCCCCAAGATGAGTTCACAGTCCCCCTGCTTCAGAGTATATATTTTAAATTACCCTTAACTTGTTACCTAAGTTATTTAGGAAATTTCTATGGCAGCAGGAAACCCAACATTGAACTTAGTGCTCCTGATCTCTAGGATGCTAAGGGGATTTTAAGCCTTAGCCATTAAGAGAATCAATCAGACACAACCTATTTAGAGTAATTACAGTGCTCCTACCTTTCCTAGGGTAGTTCTCATACCTGAACGCAACCAAGTGTCCAAGCTATACCCAGCTGCCATGATATCCCTTGTTCTGGTTCAGTTGTGTGCTCCAAAACTGCCCCCATTTACTTGTCTTCATTTAGCTCTGGTTATTGTTCTTCCCAGCTCCCATTTCTCTTGTGTGGTAATGAACATGATAATGTTAAGTGTTTGAATGAGTTCCTTTTTTCCCTTTTTATTCTCTTTGGGATAAATTCTCTCATTTTGTTATTTCTTTTATTTCATTATTCTCCCTAAACTTTTTCTTTAGGGTTTACCATTTTCTCCAATAATAATTTCTCATTATTATTTTAATTGGCATTTATCCTCCAACCATAGGGTGACTATGACTCCCATCTCATTAATGTTCTGGTCCCAACTGGTCATTAGAAATTAACTTTTCAAATTTATAAAGTCACCTAAGTAAAATGCAATAATACTTAGCAAAATATAAAAGGGGTTAAAGTCTAAAATTTGGGGTATTACATAAAGGATTTATTTTTATTTTTATTCCTTGAGTTAGTAAAACTTAGAAAATTGTAACTCGCATTTATGTAAGAGTTATGTGCACCAAAACTATTTTTTATTATTATTTTAAATAAAAGAAAAAAATTGAAGAGGATCAATTAAATGAGGGGACACAACCTACTACTATGGACAAGAGATAGCACAACCATTATGAAAAAAAAAATCAATTCAAGTGGATACCTCAACAGTCCAACAATATCCACAAAGATAGGGATCCAATATTTACTTGAGATTGGATTGGTGATGGCACACGACCTAGGGAAATACTATAAAGACGAGCACTACGAGAGCATGAGGGATGTTGTGCAAAAGGAGAACCATTATGCTGGAGCATATTTGTTGAGACCTCCTGTTTGTTAAGTCCATCAAGTTTTACTGTTACAGACTCCAAGGAAGGAGTGCTACATTGCAGTAGTGTTGGTCTAGTAGTTGTGGTGTTGATCCAGCTTAGGGGTTAGATCTGGTGAGAATTCAGATTCTCTATGGTTGGGAGGAATTGATACCTTTTCGGTGTATTTTCTGCGCAGCATAAACCCTCCTTCTCAAGTAAGTAAAATTGTTTATTATATTGGGTTGTCCCATTTGTTTTGTTTACCCATGACTACAGAAATCTTGAACACTATTATCTTAGAATTATGAATATGCTATTTACTTTGCGGAGCTGGATCTGTTCCTTTTTTTTAGCTTCTTTGTGGAACACAGATACAATTTTGATTCTTTTCCTTCTTTTGTGATATCTTATTTTCGGTGGGGTTCATTCCTGCTATGTGGGTTGTTTTATATGAGTTTTATAGATCATTTCATTTGTTTGTTGTTATTATGATACGTTGGGCCTGTTTCGCTTTGAGGAGTGTGTATCCTATTTTTTTTCTTACTATAAGTTTGATTCTCCCTATACTACATTTCTGAGTCAGATCTATGTACCACTCTCTAACCTTGTGAGCGATATCGTTGGTTATAAACCGGTTTCCCCTTTGTATACGTTGACCTAGATTTGATTGATAGTTTCTCCATGTGGGTCGTGTTTTAAACAGATCGGCATCCTGTCATATCCCCTGCTCTCTTTTCTTTATTTACATCATATTTGACCACTCTATGAAATGCGCAACGCATGGTAGGACTTGGGGTTTTATTTTTTATCTCTTTCGGTCGTTATTAAGGAGAGTTTATCATCTGCAACCAGGTTTGGTTGATCTGATTGTGAAACATGACTCCTTTTTGTGCCTCTCCCTTAGAATTTTCTGAGTTGACTAAGTGATTATATATTTTTTTTCTCTTTTGAGATCTGTGTTTCACATGACGGATCCACTGTTCATTACTAGACCTTAGCTTTGCTATCATTGTTGATGTATATGTAACTTCAGAATGTATTTCATCTATGTATTTCATATATATATTTATTGTACCCTTATAAGAGATGTGTTATTCCTCTATAAGGAAGTGTTGTCATGTGTATTGACAATTGTCGCAAGTGTGTGAACTTGCCGATGGGTTATTAGACCACCATGTGTGGGGTTGGCCTTGACATATATATTATATGGTTGATGTACCTAGCTAGACAAGTCGGCCCCATAAGGTCACTGGGAAAACAGACAAGTATAAATAGAGATCGAAAGATCTCTATTTTGATCACTCGAAAACTCACACCTCTCTCACTCAGAAAGTGGTGCACTAGTGAGGAGGAGGATCATCTACTATTAGGAGACTATCTCTGTGTATTTTGGTTGTACTTTGGTTGACCCATTGCTTTCTCTATCTCTGAGGAATTTATGGGGTTTTTCACCTTAGGGTTTTCCCCATGGAAACTCTGTGTCTCTTGTCTCTCATGCTTCTGATTCTTGTGATGATTGACATGCTTGTTATGATTGATATGCATTGATATACTGTACATGTTACTATCTCAGTAAAGATCCTAGAGTATTGTGAATTAATGCTCAAAATTTAACATGGTATCAAAGCTAACCTGAGAAGAAGACATTTTGCAATGATGGAAACTAGGGTTTCTTGTTTATTGGATTTCTCTCCACAGATTTTTGAAAAGCAGTATAGTAGTTTGACTCCACTCATCAAGGAGAATCTATCTGTCCAATCAGAATTCAATTTTGAGCATTTTCAGATTTGGCCCTAAAACTTAGGGTTTCCACAAAAATAGGAATTTCTGAAATCTGAAGACTGAGTTGGAATCTCCTTGCAAAAATCGAAGTTTAGAGCTTTGGATTGAGATTTTTGGTTGGGTATATCTCAGGGAATCTCAAACCCTAATTCAGGGCTCTCCTTAGTGAATCTGGGAAGATAGAAAGGCAATTTTGAAGGGTGTAGCTTTGCAGATCTCAAATTCTGAATACACCAGGTTGATTAGCTCATCAAGGCACATCTTTCTATCCTTTAAGAAAGTTGAAATTCACAGTTTGAATTTTTAGGGTTTTTCTAACAAACCCTAATCCGGGACCAGATCCAATTTTCAACAGTTCAAGTGGTAAGACCTAAATCTTTTCTATTTCCATTTGAATTACTCTTGAATATGTCTCACCACACCAAGCTTGAGGATAAGCTTGAAGAGGATGATAACTTCCAAGCCTGGAAGTATAGGATTGGGTTAATCTTGGAAGAGAATGAGTTGGAATCATATGTAAAAGAAGACATCCCTATCCCAGAGGATGAAGAGGATAAAATATTTCATAAGAAGAACTTGGTCAAGGAAAAGAGAATCATTGCTGATTCTATCAAAGACCATCTCATACCACATGTGTCATCCCTAAAGACACCCAAGGAGATGTTTGACTCTTTGACCAAGCTATTTGAAGGGAAGAACATAAATCGGAAGATGAACCTGTGGAATCGATTGAAAGGAGTCAAGATGTCGAATGGAGAAACCATTCAATCCTATTTCTCCAAGGTCTCTCAGATCAAGGAACAACTTAAAGCAATAGATGAAATGGTGGAGAATGGTGAAATTGTTATGACCACTTTGAATGGCCTACCTAGGTCATGGGACTCTTTTATCCAAGGGATCTGTGCAAGGAGGAAATTAATCTCCTTCAGTAGACTGTGGGAGGAATGTTCCCAAGAAGAAGCAAGGCTTGTGGCAAGAGAAGAAAAGATGGGGAATGAAAATCAAGCCCTCACAGTACACACCAAGAAAGGAAAGTTCAAGAGGGAGCCATCCCATCACAAGAAGAAATCTTCTCATCCTTATCACAAAGATAAGAAAGATCTAAGGTGTTTCAATTGCAATGAGAAAGGCCACTTTGCTTCAGCATGTCCCAAGAACAAAAGGGATTACAACAACAACTCCAACAAGAAGAAGAAGGGCAGCAAGAGAAAGTTCCATGCTCATGCTGCTGAAGATGATGAACCTCCAAAGAAGAAAGCTAGGGAAGAAAGTGATGATGACTCATCAAGTGAAGAAGAGCGTGCTCTTATCTTTGCTCTCACAGGTACTATCTCAGATGGTTGTAATGATTGGTTAATTAACAGTGGGGCTTCCAAACACATGACTAGGTTTAAGGAATCTTTTGTAAATCTATCTGAACATGAATCACCCCATAAAGTGAAACTTGGGGATGATTATCAATACCCCATCGAAGGAAGTGGTGAAGCCTCCTACAACCTAGATTCTGGAAAATCATTGAAGATGAAAGAAGTCCTTTATGTACCTGGGCTCAAGAAAAACCTACTCTCCATCTCTACATTGGATGCAAAAGGTATGAGGGTTGAATTTGTGGATGGCCAAGTCCTAGTGTGGCCAAAGGGTAATACCATACATGATGCAATCGTAATTGGAGAGTAAGAGGGAGGTTTGTATAAATTGAAAGGACAACTTGAACATGCCATGGTGCATGATTCCATGGAGCCAAGTGAACTTTGGCATCAAAGGCTTGCACATATGCACTACAGGGCATTACCAATTGCAAGTAAGGCTGTAGAAGGTCTTCCTGAAATCAAGACCAAGCATGAAGGTGTTTGCAAAGGATGTGCAAAAGGTAAAAACATTAAGAAGGCTTTCCCAAGCAGTGAAAGCAAGGAAAATGGTATCTTGGAAATCATCCACTCAGATGTATGTGGTCCTATGTCATCCAGTTCTCTAAATGGGTATGTGTACTATGTCTCTTTCATTGATGACTTCTCTAGGAAGACTTGGGTTTACTTCTTAAAGAACAAAGATGAGGTGTTTGATAAGTTCAAGGAATTCAAAACCTTGATGGAGAATCAAATTGATAAGAAGATCAAAACATCCAGATCCGACAATAGTGGAGAATTCACCTCAGGTGGCTTCAAGAAGATTTGCAGTGATTCGGGGATTAAGAGGGAGTTGACTGCTCCTTAAAATCCACAACAGAATGGAGTTGCAGAAATGAAGAACAGAACAATCATGGAAGCAGCAAGGGCAATGCTGCATGACCAGGATCTACCTATCCATCTATGGGAAGAAGCAGCTAGAACAGCTGTATATGTGCAGAAAAAAACACCCCACAAGATATTGGACAACAAGACAGTAGAAGAGGTCTTTTCTGGTAATAAACCTGAAGTCAGCCATCTCAGAATATTTGGTTGTCTAGTATACACTCATGTCCCAAAGGAAAAGAGGACCAAACTAGATCCTTCAGGAAAGAAGGGTATCTTTGTGGGCTACAGTGAAAGCTCAAAGGCTTACAGAATATACTTTCCATGGTTCAAGAAGATTGATGTCAGCAGGGATGTAACATTTGTTGATGTATATGTAACTTCGGAATGTATTTCACATATATGTATATTGTATTCCTATAGAGATGTTATTATTCCTCTATACGGAAGTGTCATCATTTATATTGTAAGTGTCGTAACTTATACTTGATGGGTTATTAGACCACCTTGTTGGGGTCGGCCCTGTATAAGTCATGTGGGTCAAAGGGTTATTAGACCACCCTATTGGGGGTCGGCCATGTAGGTCAAAGAGTTATTAGACCACCCTAGTGGGGTCGGCTCAATCAGCATTATGTTAAGTGGTTAAGTTGAGGCCGACCTAGTTGAGTAAAGGTCAAGTCAAGTTAGTGTATAAATAGAGAGTGTGTCTCTCTCATTTTACACATTCTATTCTCTCACTCACACTTGGGAGAGTGGCGCACTTGTGGAGGAGGAGGCTCCGCTGCTAGGAGAAGACTATCTCTTATATTCTTGTTGTATCATTTCTCTATCTATCTCTGAGGAAGTTATTGGGGTTTTTCACCTTTATGGTTTTCCCTTAGTAAACTCCGTGTCTCTTGTGTGCTTGCATTACTGTGTACATGATTGATATGCTGTAGATTTGCTGTACATGTTGTTCTCTCAGTTAAGATCCTAGATCATATTGAAGTAAATTCTGAAAATTTAACATGGTATCAGAGCTAGCATGAAAGAAGGCATGATATGGCATCTATGACACTTGTTGCACTTACGATGCTAGGACTTGATATAGCAAAAACCAGTCATCGTAGCACTTTCGCTATAAATAGGTTTTTGCAATGTTTTCAGGTCTGAAACTTTTATAGGTTGACGAATAGATCCCCATGTACCTTGTGTCCAAAGGAAAACCTCTAATTCATTGTACTTTGTGATTTATGATCTGTACAATATAGGTTTTCTGCCTCTTCCATATCTGAGTCAAAAACAGGTGACCTTGGAAAAAAGGTGATAACCTGGGCTAGGAAACTCCAAATGAAATTTCATAAAATGTGACAGGTATTACACAGATTGTACTATCTTAGAAAAAATGTTTAGAGGCTGAAGTTGAAGCAATGACACATGGCATGCTGTACAATTTTGCTCTCCTGTTTTATCCCATAAACATGTCATGTTACAACACTTGGCATAACTCTCTCTCAGAGAATCCAATTGAGGTCAGACCTATTTGGATGGAAAGATGACAGGTCAGTCTATCTCAAGAAAACGTTTTAGACCCTGTGGATTGAAAAGTTCAAAGTTACACCAGAAACAATCAGGTATATATTTCTATCAAAACAGAATTATTTTTGAGCACCTTCATTCATGGCTTCCGGAATTTAGGGTTTCTGATAAAGTTGGAATTTTTGTAATCGGAGACCACGGCTAAATGCTACTCATCAAAATTGAAATTTAGAGACCAAGATTAGAATTTTTGGTTGGGAAGAAGGCCGAGATTGATCAGACCCTAGTTCGGGACTTTGATCAGAAAAGTGGAAAATTAGGGCTTCTGTAAAAATGGGAATTTTTGAAATCTGTGACCACGGCTGGAAGCTCCTCAGAAAAATAGAAGCTTAGAGATTTGGATCAAACCTTTTGATTGGGCAGAAGAGTGGGCTTCATCAAACCCCAGTTCAGGGTCACGTCTAGTGAATCTGGAAGTTTCAAAGGCAAAATTGAGGAGTGAAACTTTGTAGTTTTCAAATTATGAATATACCAGCTTGATCAGCTCATCAAGGCGCATATTTCTATCCTTTCGGAAGTTGAAATTCAAAGTTTGAATTTTTGGGGTTTCTCTGACAAACCATAATCCAGCTCCAGGTCCAGTTCTTGCAAATCAAGTGGATTGGGTTAATCGTAGAAGAAGATGGATTGGTTACTTGCATAAGTGAAGAAGTTCCTGTTTCAGAGGGAGATGAGGCTAAGGCCTTACATAAGAAGATTACAAGCGATCTCAACAGGTATGACTCATCGAGGTATGTTTCGATATTGGTTCATGATTAAGTTTATGGTATGTTTGTCTTCATGTTATTACGGTTAGTACAATCTTGATTTTAGATTTGTCGTATCACCTCAGCAAAATTATGAATGCCTAATAGAAGATATTCATTGGTTAGGGTGTTGACACTTATGATTGTACTAATTCATTATGGTGTTGTATGAGGTTTATGTTGTCTGCTAACATAAAAGGTACACCAAGAAAGACAAATCATGTTCTACTTCAAGAACATATGATCATGGTGACATGAAGACAAAGATTCATCCATTGTCATGGATCGCATAGAAGATCTACTTTCGAGGTATGTATAACTTGGTTCTACGATGGTTAACCTATGAGACATGCAGGTTACTAGCAAAAGTCACTGAAGAGAACCAGAAGACATTATGCGGGTATGTTAGACATAACTAGCTAGCATGCTAATCTAGGTATGTTTTTCCTATATCAAGCTAAAATCCTACCTTGTGTTAAGATCTTATACTATTGTGTTGTTGATAATGATTATTCATGAAGTCATAGGTTTGAATAGTCATGGTTGCCTGCATATTATGTTTCTTACCATAATTGATGATATGACTAACCAGAAGAATCATGAAGGTATAGGTTTGAGTAATCATGGGTTTTATGCATATATATCTCTTATCTTGATTGATGATTTAACTAACCATAAGAGTCCTATGATCAAATAAGAATATGTATGAGTAAAAGAAGACTTCCCTGAAGCCTTGAATACTAATGTTTATTATCTGTGAATGATCATGACTATACATGTTTAAGATTATTGTGTTTTGATAGTATTAAGATTATACTAATAAATGTGTGATTATGTATGAGACCTCAAGGATAACATGATGATGATACTAATAAGCATGCATAGTGATTAATGATGGATGTAAGTTGAAGGACAGGTAATCCAGGAAACAAAGATCAAGAGGTTGCACACTCCAGTTGTTCCTGGAAGAAAGCAAAGGAGCATACTCTGATAGTTTCTGCAAGGATACAGATATCCAGAGGGAGTTGACCATCCTTCTACATTCCACAATAGAAAGGTGTAGAAGAAGCTGCTTCAGCAGCTCCTGCAAGGAAGCAAAGACTCAAAGGGAGTCCACCCAACAAACAAACAAAGATAAGTATTTTAATTACCATTCCTTACATACTTGTTTGTTTAAATAATATTATTCAATGATGTATATGCTTATGTTCCTAGATTTAGGATGTGTATTATGCATATTACAATGATTGCATTAATGAACAGCTTACTACTAATATGCATTTGATGGGTAAGTGGCCTATGGCACTGTACAACATTCCATTTCTACTTATCTAGAATGAAACCTCTTTGCTGACATGTTAGAAGTTGTGCACACTCTTAACAATGTTCTGGTGGAGATTGGAAGGCATCTAGAAAGTTACGGAATATGGATAAATGTTGTATTGAAGCATTGGCTAAGATAATTGCATGACTGTCTAACATATTTCCTTATGTGTAAGAATTTGTTCTGAAAACTATGAGATGTTTTCTAATCATGCAATTTAACTTGTTGTGTAGGAAAGATCGTATACCGTCACCTACAAAAGAAGGACTACAACATTTGTTCAAGCAACAAAATTATCTATTGAAGATATTGAAGTTCCTAGGATACGGGAAGAATTCCATGATCTGTCAATCCTGAAGAATGATGTTTGGGATGCAGTCCCAAGAGTTGAAGGGAAGTCTGTTGTGACTTCCAAATGGAACTATTAGATCAAGCATGCTGGAGATGGCAGCATATAAAAGTGATGAAATAGAAGATACACTAGATGGATTTCAAGACAGCCTTCTTGAATGGTGTAGTTGAAGAAGAAGTGTATGTGGAGAAGCCACTTGGTTTAGAGACACATGACAGGGAGTCATATATGTGCAGAACTTGGTATGGTAGACAACTTTCTATCTAGTTTGGGCTTTACCAAGAGTAAAGCGGATTCCAACCTTTACTACAAGGTTGAGGAAGGCAATCCAGTGATACTACTTTTGTATATGGATGACCTGTTTGTAATAGGTGAGGATAGATTGATTGCCGACATGTAGCAGAAGCTTGCTGTCGAGTTCGAGTTGAAGAACTTGGGGATGATGCACTATTTGTTTTTGGCATGGAGGTGTGGTAGAGTGCAGATGGAATCTTCCTTGGAAAAAGGAAGTATGTAGTAGAGATCCTGAAGAGGTTCGGGATGATGGACTGCAAGGCTATGGCCACACCTATGGCATTGAACTTAAAGATTCTGTGTGATGCTTCATCTGAGCCGGTTGATATCACTATGTATCGTCAGATGATTGGGTCCTTGATGTACCTAATGAACACGAGACCAGATATTTGCTTTGCGGTGAACACATTGAGCCAGTTCCTGACGGATCCGAGGAGTGTTCACCTGGTTGTTGTAAAGCATATTCTGAGGTACCTAAAGGGTACAATTGATTATGGGCTCAAGTATGATGTGAATCAAAAGTCTAACCTGCAGGGTTATGTTGATTTAGATTGGGTAGACAATGCTGCAGATAGGGATCAGGTGTGATCTATTGGTTTAGCACGAAGCAGTCCTACGTAGCACTAAGTACAGCTAAAGCAGAGTATGTTGCAATGGATGAGTAGGTTGCAGATGTATTGACCAAGCTGTTGGCCAGAGTGTAGTTTGAGTACATCAGAGAGAGGCTTGGTGCACTTCAGATCGAGGTTCCTTCCAAAGGGAAGTGATGAGTCTGGAAGATGCAGATGCACATGAGCTTTTCTGACATGGTTGATGTGTTCTCCCTTGGTTGTGATGTAATTGCTGAGCCATTTTTCACATGGTGGTAGATGCATTCTCCCATGGTGAAAAAGTAAGGGCTGGAGCCTTCCTCGAATCGTGGTAGATGTGTTCTCCCATGTCGGTGGTGTAAGTGCTGGATGATGTGCATTTGGGCTGTGCTTCGTGGACGATGAGATGATTTGAAGAGGACGATGCTATGATGATCTGGAGGATCATGGATGATGAGCATCAAGATGATGCTCTAGTTACTACTCTGTATATGTATATGCATCATGTTGGATGCTGGATATGATCAGTTGAATCATTTATGTATGTATGCATCATGTTCGATGCTAGATATGATCAGTTGAATCATTTATGTATATATGCATCATGTTGGATGCTGGATATGATCAGTTGGATCATTTGTATGTATTTTGTATATGCATCATGTTGGTTGCTTGGACCATGTATCTGTATATGTATTAGGAGGATACTGAGATCATGTATGTTGATATGTATCAGGTGGATACATTGTGTGGATCATGTATCTGTGTATGTATCAGGTGGATACATTGCATGATCAGGTAGATCATGTATGATGATATGTATCAGGTAGATACTTGGTATGCATCAGGTGGATGAATTGTATGATCAGGATGATCATGGATGACGAGCTTCTCCAGATGACATGCATCAGGACGATGTAGTGATGATGATTAGGATGATCATGTGTACATCAAGATGATGTATGGTGAGTATCAGGATGATAGTTTGTGGCCGTGGATCAGGTTGTGCAGATGAGCATGTCTGGGAGATCCTATAGGTCAGAGTTGTGTACCCGTAACAGCCTGGGATGCTATTTCGAGACATTGCTCTGGGAGGACATGTAATTTGTGCCCTGTGAGATCTTCAGGTCAGAGTTGTGTACCTGTAACATCCTGAGATGCTCTTATGAGTTTTTGTCCTATGGCATGTAATTTTCTCTTGGGAGATCTGGACAGGATGAAAAAGGCCTCAGATGCTTCAGCCAGGTTTTGCCATGACCACATGTAATTTGCTCCTGGGAGATCTGGATAGGATGAAAAAGGCCTCAGATGCTTCAGTCAGGTTTTGTGGTGGACGACATGTAATGTGCTCCTGGGAGATCCGATAGGTAGAGCTATGTGCTCATAACAGCCTGGGATACTTCAGCCAGGTTTTGTGGTGAGATCACATGTAATGTGCTCCTGGGAGATTTGACAGGTAGAGCTGTGTGCTCGCAATAGCCTGGGATGCTTCAGCCAGGTTTTGTGATGGGTCACATGTAATGTGCTCCTAGGAGATCAGACAGGTAGAGCTGTGTGCTCGTAATAGCCTGGGATGCTGCAGCCAGGTTTTGTGATGCACGTAATAAGTCCTGAGGATTCTACAGTATGGCCAGTGATGACGATGACCTACAGGTGGTGGGCCTACATCCAGTATGAAAAAGGAGTTGCTCTGTAGAACTTCCTATGACGAGTAGTTTCAGAGATTGAATGAGATAGCAGCAGTAGTGACGATGATGATGACTCGATGATGATTATTCGTTGATGATGATCGAGAGAAGAAGACTTGTGCTAGCAGACCTGTGTCGAGAAATACCTTCCTAGTTAAGAGGGAGTGTTGATGTATATGTAACTTTAGAATGTATTTCACATATATGTATATTGTATTCCTATAGAGATGTTATTATTCCTCTATGCGGAAGTGTCGTCATTTATATTGTAAGTGTCGTAACTTATACTTGATGGGTTATTAGACCACCTTGTTGGGGTCGGCCCTATATAAGTCATGTGGATAAAAGGGTTATTAGACCACTCTATTGGGGGTCGGCCATGTGGGTCAAAGGGTTATTAGACCACCCTAGTGGGGGTCAACCTAGTCAGCATTATATTAAGTGGTTAAGTTGAGGCCGACCTAGTTGAGTAAAGGTCAAGTCAAGTTAGTGTATAAATATAGAGTGTATCTCTCTCATTTTACACATTCTATTCTCTCGCTCACACTTGGGAGAGTGGCGCACTTGTGGAGGAGGAGGCTCTGCTGCTAGGAGAAGACTATCTCTTGTATTTTGGTTGTATCATTGCTCTATCTATCTCTGAGGAAGTTATTGGGGTTTTTCACCTTTATGGTTTTCCCCAAGTAAAATCTGTGTCTCTTGTGTGCTTGCATTACTGTGTCCATGATTGATATGCTATAGATTTGCTGTACATGTTGTTCTCTCAGTTAAGATCCTAGATTAGTTTGAAGTAAATTCTCAAAATTTAACAACTTTTGATGAAAACTCAGCATTCATCAAATCAAGGAAGGCACCTATCGAAGTTTATGAAGAACCTAAGGAAACTAGATTTCAAGACACTATCATGACTGAAGCAATTCCAGAAGTTGTTCGTGAGTTTGAAGATCCACAAGAACCTATAGATCCACCCCATGAGGATAACTCTCACAAGAGGAAACCTGCATGGACTAGAGAGCTCATTCAATATGCGGAAAGATTTGGCATTCCAGAAGAAGAACATAGAGCAAATAAGAGAACCAGATCACATACAAGTTATGTTGCTTTACTCTGTGACATCATGAATAAAGAACCTTCCAGTTATGAAGAAGTAGCAGAAAAGAAAGAATGGAAGGATGCCATGGTCGAGGAATATCAATCAATAATGAAGAATGATGTTTGGGATGTTGTCCCAAGACCTAAAGAGAGGTGTGTTGTGACTTCCAAATGGATCTACAAAATCAAGCATGTTGCAGATGGCAGCATAGATAAATACAAGGCAAGATTCGTAGCTCATGGCTTCTCTCAGAAAGAGGGAATAGATTATGAAGAAACTTTTGCACCTGTAGCCAGGTATGCTTCCATCAGAACAATACTTTCCCTGGCTGCAGTGATGAAGTGGAAAATACACCAGATGGATGTCAAGACTACTTTCTTGAATGGTGTAGTTGAAGAGGAAGTATATGTGGAGCAACCACTTGGTTTTGAAACACATGACAGGGAGTCATATGTGTGCAGATTAAAGAAAGCCGTGTATGGCTTGAAGCAAGCTCCCAGAACTTGGTATGGTAGGATGGACAGTTTCCTATCTAGTTTGGGCTTTACCAAGGGTAAAGCGGATTCCAACCTTTACTACAAGGTTGAGGAAGGGAATTCTATGGTTCTGCTCCTATAAGTGGATGACCTGTTTGTAACAGGAGATGACAGATTGATTACAGATACAAAGAGGAATCTTGCTGCCAAATTCAATATGAAATACTTGGGGATGATGCACTATTTCTTAGGTATGGAGGTGTGGCAGAGTACAGATGGGATCTTCCTTGGACAAGGGAAGTACATCGTAGATATCCTGAAGAGGTTCAAAATGATGGATTGCAAGGCCATGCCCACACCTATGGCATCGAATCTAAAGCTTTTATGTGATGCTTCATCTAAGCCAGTTTCTCTATGTATCGTCAAATGATTGGGTCCTTGATGCACCTAACTAACACGAGACCAGTTATTTGCTTTGCGGTCAACACATTGATCCAGTTCCTGACAGATCTGAGGAGTGTTCACTTGGTTGCTGTAAAGCATATTCTGAGGTACCTGAAGGGTACAGTTGATTATGGGCTCAAGTATGAAGCGAATCAAAAGTTTAACCTGTAAGGTTATGTTGATTCAGATTGGGCAGGCAGCGCTGCATATAGGAAGAGCACATCTGGGTGTTGCTTCAGTATGGGATCAGGTGTGATCTCTTCGTTTAGCAGGAAGCAATCCTGCGTAGCACTGAGTATAGCCGAGGCAGAGTATGTTGCAGCCTGTTCGGCTAGTTGTGAGGTAGTATGGCTTTAGAAGCTACTGTCTGAGTTATTTGATCTCCCATTGGATACTACTGGTATCTTCTGTGATAACCAAAGTTGTGTGAAGCTGTCTGAGAACCCAGTGTTTCACGACAAGTCGAAACACATAGAGATCAAATATAACTATATTAGGGATATGGTGCAGAGAGGAGCAGTGAAGCTCCTTTACGTTGCGACGGACAAGCAGATTGCAGATGTACTGATGAAGCCACTAGCCAGAGTGATGTTCAAGTACTTCAGGGAGAGGCTTGGTGTTCTTTAGATCGACAACACTTCGAGGAAGAAGTGATGGACACATTTGCTGAAGCCATTCCAAGCATGTTGGAAGGAGGATCCTTCACATGGTTGTGGATGTAAGCACTGGATGACGAGCATCAGGACGATGCTCCAGTTATTGCTCTGTATGTCCATTAGGATGATGTTGGATATGATCAGTTGGATCATTTATATGTATATGTATGTACGCATCATGTTGGATGCTGGATATGATTGGTTGGATCATTTGTATGTATTTTGTATATGCATTATGTTGAATGCTTGGACCATGTATCTGTATATGTATCAGGTGGATACTATGTATGATCGGGTAGATCATGTATGTTGATATATATCAATTAGATGCATTGTGTGGATCATGTATCTATGTATGTATTAGGTGGATCATGTATGATGATATGTATTAGGTAGATACTTGGTATGCATCAGGTGGATGCATTGTATGATTAGGATGATCATGATGACAAGCTTCAGGATGTTGCTTTAGATGATATGTACCAAGACAGTACAATGATGATGATCAGTATGATCATGAGTATTAGGATGATGCTTCGTGTGATGATGATTCGTTGGATCATGAGTATCAGGTTGATACTTGGAGGACAGAGACGATATGTGGCAGGTTGTGCAAATAGCATGTAATTAGTCCTCAAATATCCGATAGGTTGAGTTGTGTGCTTGTAATCAGTCATACGATGAGGTATTGCTGTGTAATATGTAATCAGTCCTCATATATCCGATAGGTTGAGCTGTGTGCTCGTAATCCGTCCTAGGATGCGGTATTACTATAGAGACATGTAATCAGTCCTGGAGATCCGATAGGTTGAGCTGTGTGCTCGTAATAAGTCTTGGGATGCTCTTTAGAGATCTTGACAGTTGTGCTACGGCACATAAATGTTCCTAGGATGCTCTTTAAAGGTATTGTCTATTCACATGTAATCAGTCCTGAAGATCCAAGAGGTTGAGCTGTGTGCTCATAATAAGTCATGGGATGCTCTTTAGAGATCTTGTCGGTCATGCTGCAGCACATAAATGTTCCTGGGATGCTCTTTAAAGGTATTGTGAAGGAGATGCATGTAATCAGTCATAAGGAGATCTTGCCGGTCGTGCTTAGGAACATAAATGTTCCTAGGATACTCTTGTCAGGTATTGCATCCACACATAAAATTAGTCCTGAGAGACCACCTCTATCAAACTGTTCACACAGATGATAGAGACCTGCAGGTGGTGGGCCTACATCCAATATGAAAAAGGATTGGTTCTATAGAAATTCCTATGACAAGTAGATTTAGAGATTGGTTGAGATAGCAGCAGCAGTGACGATGCATTGATGACGATGATCTAGAGAAGAAGACCTGTGCTAGCAGATCTGTGTCAAGAAATACCTTCCTATTTAAGAGGGAGTGTTGATGTATATGTAACTTTGAAATGTTTTCATCTATGTATTTCATATATATTTATTGTACACTTATAAGAGATGTGTTATTCCTCTATAAGGAAGTGTCATCATGTGTATTGACAAGTGTCGCAAGTGTGTGAACTTGCTAATGGGTTATTAGACAACCATGTCTGGGGTCGGCCGTGAAATATATATTATATGGTTGATGTACCTAGCTAGACAAGTCAGCCCCATAAGGTCAGTGGAAAAATAGACAAGTATAAATAGAGACCGGGAGATCTCTATTTTGATCACTCGAAAACTCACACTTCTTTCACCCAGAAAGTGGCACACTAGTGAGGAGGAGGATCATCTGCTACTAGGAGATTATCTCTAGGTATTTTGGTTGTACTTTGGTTGAGCCATTGCCCTCTCTATCTCTGAGGAAGTTGTTGGGTTTTTCACCTTAGGGTTTTCCCCACGGAAACTCTGTGTCTCTTGTCTCTCATGCTTTTGGTTCTTGTGATGATTGACATGCTTGTTAAGATTGATATACATTGATATACTGTACATGTTATTATCTCAGTAAAGATCCTAGAGTATTGTGAATTAATGCTCAAAATTTAGCAATCATAAGTATGGCTTCCTTGAACCACCTGCTGCCTGTGTGGGTTGATCTCAAAGGTAGCGATCCCCATATTCACCTCTTTTACTGATTGATTGGAGTTCTGTATCTAACCAAAAGACCTCCAGAGGAGCTATCGTTTATTTTTATTTTTTTAAATATTTGTATCCTGGGTTGACACATTCTACAATATCCACTTTAGCATAAGTGTTGTCCCACTATCTGAAGGGTATCTTAATTGTAACGCTCTCTAGGAGTTGTCGGCTGTTGACAGTCTTCCCACAATTGGACGAGCTCTGGATGAGCCTCCACATTACTCTTATCCCTGAAATTCAGGCCGTCCTATTCGTCGTCTTTCACCGCAGTACAAATGATGCTTTTGTTTCATTTACGTTTACTCTTGCTTTCATACCCATAACTTAGGGTAACGTGAAACCTTGGAAATGTTCTAAATAGTATGAATAATTATTCAATATAGTTGCTCACACATGTTAGTATATATAAATGATATAAAATTATTCCATATAGATTGCTCATATTTATTTTAGCGTAGACAAATTATATGAATAGTTATTTCATATAGTTTTCTCATATTTATTTTAAACAGAATAAATGTTCATTATGTAAAAACATATCTTATGAAGTTAGTTTAGAAGTTGAATTACAAAGATCCCTTTAAAACGATCGTTCCGACCTTTGGGAGTTATGCTTAGTTCTTAGATGCATATGTAATTATATAGAGATCATTTCCTTTTATTTATAAAGTTTGTTTATGTTTTATATGGAGTCCTGTTAAAAATATCGAAAAGCTCGGCCATGCATTAACACATAAGAATGGTTCAAATAATAAAGCTTATAACTAGTTAAATAAGGAGTTAAATATGTAGGTAGGTTAAATTCGATATATGTTTTGATACATTAATGTTATGTATTCTTTTGGATATAGATTAGGTGGATTACACATATTGTTTTATAGTTTGAAATTGTATGTTATAAATTATATCATAATTTATACATGAGATGACAGTGAGTCCGAAGTGATGAAGAATAGGAAATCTAGGTTGTTGTAAATGATTCTTTCATGATAGTAATAGTGAAATCCATTTATCTTTTTAATTTTATTACAAATTTACTATTTTGAGATTATAGTATGGTGGGGTTATGACAATATGGTATAAGAGCCCTAGGTTCCTACACTAGGGCTTAATGGAGCTTGTTGTTAATGTTTATTTATGTTATATAAATTTCTGACCAAGTGTGGTAATTGTGTTTTTCTTTTGATTAGATTGTGATTAAGTTCTTATTACTAAGAAATGGCCAAAGAAAGATCTTCCACTCCCATTTATGTCGAACTAAGTGAAGGAGAAGATCATAATAACATTATGAACGATAATCAAGAGGAAATTCTACAAACTGTAAGAGAACTTCAAAATTACTTACAAATATTTAAACTGGAACATGAATGGGTGTTGCAAACCCAAGAAGATGTAAGTGAATCTCTATTACAAAAATTAACTGAATTTTCTAATGACACGAGTCGTGGGGATAAAAAGAAAATATAAAAATAAAAGAATGGATTCTTCATCCCAAACTTTTTCGATGACAGCTCCACTGACAGTGAGTTGGATGACTATATCATCGATGATGAGCATAGATGAGGAAGGAAAAAGAGATGTATGGATGAGATATCCAGAGAATTTAAAAATATTAAACCTCCTATCTTTTATGGGGAAATCAAGAAAGGAGAAGAATACAAAGCATGGCTATTTGGTATGAAAAATTATTTCACTATGTATAACTACTAAAATTTAGTGAAAGAAAAAATGGCTATCTTTAACTTGGTTGGGAAAGCTAAAATTTGGTGGAAAGACCTAAAGAAAGCTAAAGCGATTAACAGCTATACAGTTACTTGGAATTGGTTTAAAAATATGTTTAAAAAGGCGTATCTGTCTGAATATTATTATGAGGGTAAGTTTAAAGAATTCTATGAACTAAGGTTAGGGAAAATGTCAATGCACGATCCATGCACTAAATTCCTATACTTATTAAGATATGTACCCTACCTCATTGAGGAAAATCCAAAAATACATAGGTTCCTTGTTTGTCTTCCTAACTTCTATAAATATAGACAAGAATTTGATAACCCTAAAACACTTTATGAAGCAATGAGGAAAGCTAAGCTAGCTTATGATCAAGCTAAGAATAGGAAAGATAACCCAAAAATATTTAAGAAGAGGGAGGGACAAGATTTTAAAAGAATAGAATTCAAACCCTTCAACAAGAATAGAAACTTTCCCAAAAATAATTTTAACAGAAGTCAACCAGCCAAACCTGAATTTAAAGATAACATTGGGTATAAGAAAAATGAAGAAATAAAAAGAGAACCTTTAAAATGTTGGGGATGTGGAGAAAACTATTTCTACAAAGACTGTCCACATAAAAAGGACAATCGGAGTATTCATGCAGTCAGAGAAGCTGCCATAGTGGGAGAAGTTGCGAGGAGCATTCCAAGATAAGCACATCCTTGGATAATTGTCAAGCAGAGTTTCAACCCTCCATGATAGAGGTAGAAGGTAAAATATTTGGAAGATCTATTTCTTGTTTAATTGACTCTGGTTCAACCTTAAGATATATATCTCCTAGTTTGGTAGATGCTTGTAGAATGAAGAAACATGAATTTCAAAAATCTTTGTTAGTTCAGTTAGCCATGGGCACAAAAAGAAAAGTAACAAGTTTTATTTCCACATGTGAATTTATGATGAATGATTATGTTACAAAGGATGATTTAAACATATTACCCTTAGGATCCTATGATATACTGGTTGGTATGGTTTGGCTTGAAAAACATAGAGTAATTTTGAATTGTTATGAAAAATTTTTACTTGCATTGATGAATTTATTAATCATAGAGTTGTTAGAGGCATTCCAAATAAAAGTACAATTAGAAAAGTATCTACTTCGAAACTTAAGAAGTGTGATAGAAAGGGTTGTAAAATTTTTGCTATGCATATAATAGAAACCTCTAATGAAAAGAATAAACCTAATCTAGAAGATTATTCTATCCTACAAGAATTTAAAAATGTATTTCCAGACAAGGTTCCTGGATTACCTCCTAGGAGGGATATCGATTTCACTATCCAGTTGGTACTTGGTGCGGTACCTACCTCTAAGGCCCCTTACCGATTGAATCAACCTAAACTAATAGAACTAAAAATGCAATTGTAAGAGTTAATTGATAAACACTACATTATATCGAGTGTCCGAGTGTGTCTACGTGGGGAGCACCGGTGATTTATGTGAAAACAAAATATGGCACATTGAGGTTGTGCATTAACTATCATCAACTAAAGAAGACGACCATTAAAAATTGAAACCCACTCCCTCACATAGATGATCTATTCAATCAACTACGAGGAGCGACGATATTCTCAAAAATTGATCTAAGAACTGGATACCATCAAATAAGAATAAAAGATGGAGATGTTTATAAAACTACTTTCAGAACACATTATGGGCACTATGAGTTCATGGTCATACCTTTTGGTTTGACGAATGCCCGACAACATTCATGTGTCTAAGGAATAGTGTGTTACACAAATTTTTGGATAAATTTGTCATCGTCTTTATAGATGACATCTTAATTTACTCTAAAAATGAAGAAGAACATGAAGAACATCTAAGAATGGTCCTACAAACTTTAAGAGAACACAAAATTTACGTGAATTTTAGTAAATGTGATTTTTACCAAGATAAAGTACAATATCTAGGCATGTAATTTCAAAAGATGGAATTGTAGTAGACCTAGACAAAAACAAAGCAATCATAGATTGGCCAGTCCCAAGGGATGTGATGGGCATTAGATCCTTCATGGGGATCATGGGTTACTACCGTAGATTTATCGAGGTATTTTAAAAAATTTCATATCCTATAACTTCACTCCAAAAGAAAAGGATAAAATTTAATTGGACAACTAAGTGTCAAGAAAGCTTTGAAAAGTTAAAACACTTACTTACCAATGCACACATTCTAAAAATAGCTGATCCCTACAAAGACTTTGTGGTTTCTACGGATGCATGTTTAGAAGGGTTAGGTGGGGCATTATTACAAGAATATCATGTAATAAGCTATGAATCCAGAAAAATTAAACAACATGAAAAGAACTATGCGAATCATTTCATAGAGTTGGCAGCCATAATTCATGCATTGAGAATGTGGAGCCATTATCTACTTGGGAAAAGATTCGCTTTAAAAACTGGCAACATAAGTCTAAAGTATTTGTTTGGTCAACATAATCTCAATGCTCAACAAGTGAGGTGGTTGTCCTTCTTGAGTGAGTACGACTTTGAAATCAAACACATTAAAGGAAAATAAAATAAGATTGTTGATGCTTTAAGCAAGAATGCAAATTTTCAAATCTCCATTGCGATGAGTAGTTATAAAACAGACTTGGAGAAAATAATAAATAATGTTTCCGAAAATGATGAAGCATATTTCAAAACTAAATAAAAATGGCAAAGAAGTGTTGCTTAGAATGAACCAACTGACCTTGATGTCGGGACCGACAACTTGCTTAAATATAAGAACTGAATATATGTACCCAATTCAGAAGAAGTAAAAATATTAATCTTAAATGAAACTCATAAGAAACCTTACTCCGGACATCCTAGGTACTAGAAAATGTTAACAACATTAAAGAAGCAATATTATTGGCCTAACATGAAGAAAGATGTCTAGAATGTCAGGAGGTAAAAACCAAACATAAACATCCAGTTGGATTGTTACAACCCTTTCCCATTCTAGAATGGAATTGGGAGGTAATAAGTATGGATTTCATAACTGGATTACCTAAAAATGACAAGGAACATGATTCAATTATGGTAGCGGTTAATAAACTGAGTAAAGCTACACATTTCATTGCAGTTAAGTCTACTTTTAAAGTTGTTAATATTGTTGACATTTTTATGAAAGAAATATTTAGATTGCATGGCATTCCGAAAGTGGTGATATTAGATAGAGATTCAAAATTTACTAGCAATTTTTGGAAAGCATTATTTCAAGGGTTAGAAACAAAGTTAAATTTTAGTGCCGCATACCATCCGTAAAAAGATGGGCAGATAGAAAGAACTAACCAAATACTTGAAGACATGTTAAGGATGTACGTGATGAACCAACCAGGTAAATGGGAAGAATATCTGCATTTAGTCGAGTTTGCATATAACAATGGTTATCAAATGTAAACAAAAATGACACCCTTTGAGATACTATATGGTAGAAGGTGCTGCACAAATATAACATGGGATAGCCCCATGGATAGGATTGTGCTCGGACCCGATTTTTTAAGAGACATGGAACAAATTGTTAAATAGGTACAACAAAATCTAAAATGTGGATTGGATTGTCAAAAAAGCGATGTAGAGCTCAAAAGTACTCAGAGAGAGTTCAACGTCGCAGACCATGTCCACTTAAAGGTAAAAGAAAAAAGAAGTTCCTTAAGGTTGGGTAAGTGTTCGAAGCTGGATCCCAGGTATTGTCGACCATTTGAGGTACTACAAAAGGTAGGGCCGGTAGCCTACGAACTTGCACTTCGTCCCTCTATTAAATTTCCTAATGTCTTTCATGTGTCATTGAAAAAGTATGTTCATGATGCCACTCACATACTTGAATGGAACATGATTCAGGTAGAAACCAAGGGAGAATTCCAAATCGGGCCTATACCTATCTTCGGGAGGAAGGAGCAAACATTGTGGAACCGAGCTATCTCACAAATTAAAGTGCAATGGAAGCACTTTAGCCCATAAGAGGCTACCTCGGAATTGGAGGATAAAATGTGAAAGGCATACCCTTCATTTTTCCAGTAAGAGCAAGAAGGCTATCACTAAAATAAACAAAAAGTAACACCGAGGACGATGCTAAGAATAAGGGGGGGAGGAATGTGACATCCCCTCACAAGACAATTTCTATTTTACTTAAAGTAAAGGATTTATTATTATTTTTATTCCTTCAGTTAGTAAAATGCAGAAAATTGAACTCACATTTATGTGAGAGTTATGTGCACCAAAACTATTTTCTATTATTATTTTAAATAAAATAAAAACATTGGAGATGATCAATTAAATGAGGGGACACCACCTACAACTATGGACAAGAGATAGCACAACCTTCTAAAAAAAAACAATCAATCCAAGTGGAGACCTCAACCCTCCAACAAGATCCACAAAGATAGGGATCCAAGATTTACTTGGGATTGGGTTCGTTATGGAACAAGACCTAGGAAAATACTTTAAAGAGGAGCACTGAGAGAGCATCAGGGATGTTGTGCAAAAGGAGAACCATTATGCTGTGCATTGTTGTTAAGACCTATTGTTTGTTAAGTCCATCAAGTTTTACTGTTACAGACTCCAAGGAAGGAGTGTTGCGTTGCAGTAGCGCTGGTCCAGTATTTGTGGTGGTGATCCACCTCGGGGGTGAGATCTAGTGAGCATTCAGATTGTCTATGGTTGGGAGGAATTGATACCTCTCTGGTGTATTTTCTGCGGAGCATAAACCCTTCTTCTCAAGTAAGTAAAATTGCTTATTATATTGGGTTGTCCCATTTGTTTTGTTTACCCATGACTACCGAAATCTTGAACACTAATATTTTAGAATTATGAATATGCTAATTTACTTTGTGGAGTTGGATCTGTTCTTCTTTTTTATCTGCTCCATGGCACACGGATACAATTTGGATTATTTTCCTTCTTTTGTTATATGTTCTTCTCGGTAGGGCTCATTCCTGCTCTATTGGTTATGCTATATGCATTTTATAGATCATTTTGTTTGTTTGTTGTTATTATCATATGCTGGGCCTATTTCGCTCTGAGGAGTGTGTATCCTATTTTTGTTTGTTGTTATAAGTTTGATTCTCCCTGTACTGCATTTCTCATTCAGATCTATGTATCAGTATTTTACTGTGTGAGAGATATCATTGGTTATAAACTGGTTTCCTCTTTGTATATGTTGACTTGGATTTGATTGACAGTTTCTCCCTGTGGGTCATGTTTTAAACAGATCGGCATCCTTTCATACCCCTGCTCTGTTTTTTTATTTGCATCATATTTGACCGCTCTATGAAATGCACGACGCATGGTAGAACTTGGGGTTTTATTTTTTTATCTCTATGGATCATTATTAAGGATATTTTAGCATCTACAACCGGGGTTGGTCGATATGATTGTGAAACATGAGTCCTTTTTGTGCCTCTCCCTCAGGATATTCTGATTCGACTGCGTGATTCTGTTTTTTTTCTCTTTTGAGATGTGTTTTTGCATGAGGGATTCGTTGTTTGTTACTGGATCTTATCTCTGCTACCATAATTATGGCTGCCTTGAACTAGCTGCTACCTGCATGGGTTGAGCTCAAAGTTAGTGATCCCCGTCTTCACCTCTTTTACTGATTGATTTGCGCTCTCTATCTGACCGGAAGAGCTCCGGAGGAGCTGTCGTTTATTTATTTATTTTAAATATTTGTATCCTCGGTTGACACATTCTGCAATCTCCACTTTAGCATAAGTGTTGTCGCTCTATATGAAGGGTATCTTAACTGTAACTCTCTCTAGGAATTGTTGGCTGTTGGTGGTTTTGCAACAACCGGATGATATCTAGATGAGCCACCTCGTTACACTTATCCCTATAATTCCGGTCGTTCTATTCAACGTCTTTCATCGCAGTACAAATGTTGCTTTCGTTTCATTTACGTTTACTCTTGCTTTCATACCCATAACTTAGGGTGACGTGAACGCTTGGAAATGTTCTAAATAGTATGAATAATTATTCAATATAGTTTATCACCCATGTTAGTATATATAAATGATATAAAATTATTCCATATAGATTGCTCATATTTCTTTTAGCATAGACAAATGATATGAATAGTTTTCTCATATTTATTTTAAGCAGAAATAAATGTTCATTGTGTAAAAACATATCTGATGAAGTTTGTTTAGAATTTGAATTAGAAAGAACCCTTTAAAACGATCATTCCTACCTTTGGGAGCTATGCTTAGTTATTAGATGAATATGTATGTTAGCACCCGTTTTATTTATCATAAATATCAATAATGAGAGATGGGAGATTATAAATCTTGCCTGGTGAAAAGCCCGAAGTCCTTTCTCTCCTTCAAAGTGAAAAGGCTAAGGTGTAAGGAGGTTGTGTCGGAAGGAAGAGGATGATACACCCTAGGAAAATTGGTAAAGGGATAGGCGAATAAGCAAATAAGCCTAAGTCCTAATCCCAACATCAAAATATTACATAAGGTAACTAGGAACAGGCAGGGTACCATGGATCGGGTGCAAACATGGGATCAATGGCTCACACTAAGGGTCGCGTAGCCAAGAAGTGAGGGAGCTAGGCATTGGGGAGATCACGATGGGTTGTGCCAAGGGATAGATGGCAGCCGGAGAAAGCATCATGAAGAAGGAAAGGCAGTAAGAGAAACCGCCCTAGAGGCACACAATACCACTATGGCAGGATCGTAGGAGATCTATGGTGTGGAATACAGATGAGCAAAATCAATGGTGACACGGTGAACAAGATGCATGGGTCATAGTAGGAGTGGACCCCATCTACCGGAAAGGTAGGGGAGCAAAACATGACATCTATCTCCATCGTGGATGTAAAGCGAGCACAGATAAGCGAATCCCAATAATACTCTCATTGGGCAGTAGCGCGAAGGATACAGGGAATAATGGTCGTGACAGATGAAACCACTCTATAGGTGTCGACACAAGGGATGATCACGAAGTTGCAAAGCGAGATTCAAAACCGTGTTGGGGTGTTCATGATACCACTTTGCAGACATGTGGCGCCGAAAGAACGGGTCATATGGGGACCTACATGATGATACTACGGCAGGTAGAAGAGAGGGTGTCATATCTAAGGGTTAAATGAGAGACGGATCCGATGGTAGAGAATGGCTCGAGAGAATCACTGGCTAGGATCGTCAGGAAATTAGCAGATAAGACCAATGGTTAATTAAAGGGGATTTATATATACTCACCAGCATTTATTGTTGACATTTGTGTGTTGGCATTGTTGAGGTAAGAAGCTTCTCAGCGTGTGGGACATGGTGAGAGTGACAGGGCCTACAACAAAATTATTCCAAAAGGCCGCTAAAAACAGGTAGGCCCTTACAACTGATCCCATCAGGAATATAAATGTTTTTCACGGTAAAATAATGGAGGAAGGTTCGGTTGCAAGTACTAGTAAAGCCAAAAAATACCCTGGAAGACAGAGACTGTAATATTTTTGATATGGTTATCCAACTTCCTATGGCCAAAATTAAAAGAAGGCTGAAGCGTCTGCATGATAGAGGCACAGATGTACATAGGGTTCTCCGGTCGTTGTTCATTTTATTTTGTTTAGACCAGATCGTGTCTTTCCCTGAATTCGTTTCCTGGTGGCCGTCCAAGTATGTAGTGTCCCAAAGACTTATCACGAATAGCCAGCAGAGTAGGATTGTCTGTTCCTTAGAGCCATCATTCGTCCGTGATTCATTTGGAATCCTTGAGCCACTATTGCCGGAATTCAAGAACTTCTCTGCAAAATCCATTGTAGCCCTTTATCGCCACACCCCTCCCAAGATTTAGAAATCTTTTTTGACCACTTGCCTCCAACCGGACCAGGAGCTAGGAGAAACCCCTTACCCATTAGACGTTAACCTGTTCAATGCAAACACCCACTTAGTCCTCTCACTACTCGCACAGTTCCTAGGTCTAGATATCGACAGGCTTGTAACGGAACTACAGTTGAGTCTACTGTACAGAATAAGTGTCAAGTCATCTACAGTCAATTATGAGTCAGCTCCAACCCTTAGGTTTGAAGATTTTGTGGTGGAGGCCATGAATTCCCAATTTGTTATGTTTCTGAGCACTGGATGTTTCCGTTTCTGGGCTCATTTGATGATGTTAATTATGGTCAGTAATCAGACTAAACTACATTTTGCTCCAAAGGTTTATGCCAGTACTTTGGAGGAGTGCATTTTCAATTACATGAATTCTATATGATCTGTATTGTATGAATTATTGTTTGGGGAAGAGCTACCGAGGGTCTTGCCTGAAATGAAGACTTTGTTGCAGTTAAAAAAGGAAGCTGCTATAGGGGACTGGTTCTTGTCCAAAGATCACACTGTCATCAGATTGTACAGGTTCTTGCACGAACCCTACATACTCCCTGCCTTCCTGACATCAAGGATTCTCTCTCTAGAATTTACCAGGAAAAAGCTGATTGTAGAGGATTAACACTTTTCAAAGTTCAGGAAGGGCAGCAATCTAAAATTTCCTAGGGCGGTAGGACCATTTATTGTAAAAAGTAAAGAAGTTGTCGCAGAAGTGCAAAGTTTATTAGAAGAATTGGAATTTAAAAATGATGTTGCCCTGAGCTACAATCCTTATCACATCATTTCTAATAGAAGAAAGTTGAGTAACCTTAGTGCGTTTGAGCATAAAGAGATGGAAGGGTTGCTAGGTGGGAAGAACCTACTACAGTACGAACCCGAGGCACCAACAGAGGATATGTTGCTGGGGGAAGAGCTCACATTATTAGAAGTGGCAATATAGGTGGAGGTTGTGCATTAGGTGCCAGGAATAGGGGAGAAAAGAAGTATACAGGAAATTCTGGATGAGTATGAAGAGGAGGAAAGAAAAAGAGTCAAGACGGAAGATCAGGGAGTAACCGGCACACAACTCCATGTTGTTGTTTTGATGGATAGCAAATGGAATAAATAAGGGGAAATTCAAGTTCCCAGAGTTCAAGTGTTGGAATACAGTTTCCAAGCAGCAAAGGAAGGCGGGGACACCAACAAGTTCTCGTCAAGAGAATAAATGTTTGAAAAATACGCTCAGGACAAGCAGGCTCTAGTCCATTTTATTTATGATTTGCTACCCAAATCTTGCAACCTATCGAAATCGAATGTCACTCTGGTGGCTAGCCAAGATATCAAGAAAGACACTCTAAATGTGGGAATGGCTACATCAAGCAGCTTGATGGAGGTGAAGTATGATTTAGGAAAGATATCGGCCCCTGACAAGGTCCAGCTGCATAAATAGCTTGGAGATGTAATCTACGAGGAATATATGCAGGCGGTTCTAAGGGTCGGGAAATAAGAGGAAATCATTGCTAAAATGGATGTCTAGCTGAAGCAAGAAAGACTTGGGAGTAAAGCCCATTTGCAAGAGGTAAAAAAGTTGCAGTTAGATTTGATAGCTAGCAATGGTGGTGGCAAAGCCACCAAGAAGCTGCTAGCTGACAAGGAAAGCTTGATCCAGACATTGCAAAAGAAGGCGAAGGTTTTGAGCATACAATTGATTCAGAGTCCCGAGGTAGCCAGACTAGAGTAGGAAGTACAGACCTTGACTAGAGAGCTTAGCGAAAGCCGAGCCAAATTATTTAAGTTGGATGAAGAAAAGGCATATTGGGAAAAAGAGGAGCAAAGGTTGGAGCAGCAGGTCGAGGACCTGAAAGACAACTTGCCCATTTTGGGCACGCGGTCGTCCCAGGTAATTCAAGCAGCAAGTGGTGACGGGGTTGATAGCCTTTCACGGGCTATGTCTCAAGTCAGCTTAAAGGAAGGAGAGATTAAGGAACAAAAGGAGAAAGCTCAAAAGCTAGAGGAGCAAAACATACAAATGGAGGAAGAAATAAAGGGATTGTAGAAGAAGAATAAGGGGTTGACAGAGATAAACCAAAGGTTCGTCTCCCAAGGAACCGGGAAAATATCGATGCAAACATGTAGGATCTTTATTTGGGATAGCACCATAACCATAACCACTAATCTCAGGCCTTGTTTAATCTCCATCGGTGCTAGAGAAAGATCGATAAAAAAGGCTTTGAAGAGTTGTGCATCCACCCGAGAAAATCTGAGCCTGAGACCTAAAGAGATAGACCAGGATGCCATAGAATTTTTAAGACCCCTGTCAGAAGAGCAATTGGCCTCTTGGGATATCAAGAACAGAGTGGCCACAATCACCTCGGCGAAGAAGACACTGGACAAATATGTCCATGCAGAAAGTATTGAAGCTCGTTGTGCAGTATTGGCTGGTCAAGTCGCTCACATAAAGAGAAAGTTTGAAAAGGTTTTTCCAAAAGGGGCTGCCCTCCTTTTGGAACATAGAAAATGAGCTCATCTTGCACAACGATTATAGGAACATGCTATGCACCATGCAAATAAATCATGAGAAGTTCCATAGGCAAGGTCAAGTTCTTTCAGGAAAGATATTGTTAGAGAAACTTGTTGAGGATTTCGTAATCATGGACCTCCTAAAGACCTTAAGTGAAGAAGCACCTATCTTTTCTGGTGGAGAGAATGTGGATCTGAGAGTATTAGTGAAAGAGATGGTGCTACATGAGAGCATCACATCCAATCAGTGGGGTTACGTGGAGAAATATGGAAAGCTAAAATATTCCCTTAATGTTGCTCAATAGCTTTTAGTTTTTAAAGATACTGTTAGTTTCGAAGACTTTCTAGACATTCCCATTTTAAAAGTGATTTATAATATTTTTTGAGGTGGCTATCAAGGATAGCTAGCCGGTGCAACTGCTTTACTGACCTTTTTTTTATCTTCAAGCTAGTAGGAAAATCACTAAATATGAAAGAAAACAATTATGCCAGCTTGCCTATTTTTGGGTAGTGGCTGGGTGAGGTGGCATTTTATTGTAATTGTTTTCAGGTTTGAATAAGTCGAGCTTTGGGCTCTAGGTAGATATATATATGCTATGTACTTGAAGTAAAAAAGGTGGAAAACTTTCTGGAGATAAAATATATTGCTCTGTATGATCTTTTGAGCTACTTTTGAATAAAATTTGACAGAGCCGAGCGAATGTTTTTGGATAGGGATTCATGTGTTATTGGTCTTACAGTTTGTTCCTTCTCTTTTCCCATGTGAATTGTGTCTTCTTACTTTGTCTTTCCATTTTGTAATTGCTTATTCATGTTTGGTACAGTGTATTATTTGAATGGAATTCATAGAGACAATGCTCTATTCAGGTCATACCAAGCATTTCACCCGAATTTTCTGCTAAAGTCGATATAGAATTCATGTTTAGCATGCTTTATATTGATGGACTGTTCATTTATCTTCTAAATCATCAACTAAAATCTCTTTGACTGTGAACTGCTTGCTGCCTTGCCCATGTATGAATGTGTCTGCAAGTATTTTTCAATAATGTTCATGTTGTGTTGAATCTGACTCCATTGGCCCAAAATAGATCCATGCCGTTTTCCAACCACAATTTATGAAAAGAAATCTGTTCCATAGAAATCTGACCTTCTTATTATGTGCTTGAGTGAATATCTCCAATGATGAATCCTGGTGTATGTTTTCACTTTTGACACCTTTGATTATTTCCAGTTTCTCATATTTTTGCTCAGAGAGCCCTCTTTGATCGTGCTGGGTTAGTAGCACAGATCTTGAGTGGTTACTGGTTACCCTACATTTACCTCTTCGCATCCTTGGGGGGTTAATTTGGGTGTCAACAATGTAATTATATAGAAATACTTTCCTTTTATTTATAAAGTTTGTTTATGTTTTATCTGGAGTCATGTTAAAAATATCGGAAAGCTCCATCATGCATTACCACATAAGAATGGTTCAAATAATAAAACTTATAACTAGTTAAATGTGTAGGTAGGTTAAATTCGATACATGCTTTGATACATTAATGTTATGTATTCTTTTGGCTATAGGTTAGGTGGATTTCCCATATTTTTTTATAGTTTGAAATTGTATGTTATAAATTATATCTTAATTTATACATGAGAGGAGAGTGAGTCCAAAGTGATGAAGAATAAGAAATCTAGGTTGTTGTAAATGATTCTTTCATGATAGTAAAAGTGAAATCCATTTATCTTTTTACTTTTATTACAAATTTACTATTTTGAGATTATTGTATGGTGGGGTTATGACATAGGAGTAGGAAATTCCATGATAGTTTTAATCTTTCCTCGGTCTATAGCAATACCCTCTTTATAAATTATGTGTCCTAGATATTGAATTTTTCATTTATAAAATTCACACTTACTGAATTTGTCATAGAGTTGGTGCTCCTGTAGCACTTGTAGAACAATCGTAAGATGTTCTGCATTGTTTTTTTCATCCTTATAATAAATCAATATGTCATCAATAAATACTAGCACAAAATTGTCTAAATATTTGTTGAAAATGTTATTCATCATACACATGAAAGTTGCAGTTGCATTTGTGAGTACAAAAGGCATCACTACAAACTTGTACTCACCATAATGAGTCCTAACGGATTTTTTACTTATGTATTCTTCTTGAATCCTTACTTGATGGTATCCATATTCAAGTCAATTTTAGAAAAGACATTTGCTCCTCCGACTTGGTCAAACAAGTTGTTCATCATAGGAAGTGGATATATGTTCTTGATTGTTAATTTATTCAGTTTTTGCTAATCAATGCACGTCCTCATTGTATCACCCCTTTGGTGCTCCCCATGGGAAAACACTTGGTCGGATATAACATTTCTCAATTAGTTCTTGGAGTAACAATTTTAGTTCAACTAGCTAAGGTGTACTCATGTGGTATAGAGCTTTAGAAATGGCTACTTCACCCGATACAAGTTATATGGAGAAATCTAAGTCTCATTTAGGTGGAATCCTTGGTATTTCTTCTCGGAATACATCCTAAAAATCACTTAGGACTAGATAGTTTTCAATTTTTTGTTTGCTTTCTTCAATGCTTTCAATGTGAATAGCATAGATCCTACAACCCTTTCTCACACATTTCTTATCTTGCAAGGGTTACATCTTTCGAACATAAATTTTCTTTGGTATTCCCTGAATCACTCTTTGATTCCCATTCTCATCAATGCATGGAAATGTTTTGTTTAAGAAATTAAGTATGACATAATGTTGTTATAATGAGTCCATACCTATCAGTATGTCATAAGAACAAAATTGAAATATGTTCAAATATGCGTCAAGTTGAAAACCATTCATTTCTAATTTACTATTTTTGACTAGATCAGAAAATTTTCTTTTGGTACCGGTAGCCAACTATACTAGCCATGGTTAATTGTGCTTTACGTTGTTTAACTTGCATAATTCAACAATGTAATACCTCTTATGCAACCTTAGTTATTCTACAAAGGAAAATATAATGCTAAAGGAGAATGTAAGTGTATATAGTTCCTGGCGAGAAGCTCAAGGTTATGCCTTGTCGGTAAATCCCTCATAGTACTATTGTGAATTTCATAAGTTGTAATTCGAGTTTGTAGACGTAGGAGACTGATGAGCCTGACGCAACTAAACAAAAAGGGCATGAATACACTGGGTGAGAGGTAAATGGTTGGGGAGCATTTAGTTGATGATGAGTGTCATTTTAGTACCTAAGACACTAGAAGAAGAGTGAACTATGGATGTTCACTTGAGAACTCAAAATTATAGATTTTTTTCCTAAGAAGAAAATGATTATCTTTCTTAAGCTAATAACTTAACTCTCGTGGCCTATTTATTATAAGCAATGATTCTAAGTAAGGTAAAGAAGCTTACTAAAATAATATTATAAAGGAATTATAGCTATGATACAGCAATTGAAAGATTTTATAAATAATAATACAAAGGAATTGATATAGGTTTATATGTGTATTGGACACATATACGTTGTCATAGATTGATAAATTTTATTACAAGTTATTATAATTATATTGCAAATAAATAAAAGTTGTTAGGTTTTCAATGTAATTAACCTTTTTCCTACTATAGTAATTGGAAACTCCCCCTCCTTTTGGGATAACAGCTAGAAGAGAGATATGAGAGATATGGTTGTTCCACTAATTTCAGTTAGAGATACCTCCAATATGCTTACAACTAGAAAAATGCAAGGAATACCCTCCATTACTCTCTTAACAAGATTTATGTTTACATAACAAAAGGAGAGGAGATAGCTAAAAAAAAAAAGGGAGAGAGCAGAAGTTGGTTACTGGTACATTTTTGGGAAAAGAGTGAGCCACCGAATGGTGGAGAGAACCATCCTTTAGATCTCAGAGAACTTTGATCATTTTTTAGGACTCTCTAGTTTAGAAAATGATCTTAGGATCTCAATGGGCTCTTCGGAGATTGGCTAAGAGAGTGAATAGAGAAATCATGCTAACCAAAACGATCGCAAAAGGTTGAAGATTGGGCCGTTGGGATTATGGGCGTCTATAACACACGAAAAGTTGACTGTTGCCACATTGTTACGACCTCCTATTGAAACAGTTAATTGATGGATATGATTACATCTACAAATCACAGCCTTCTCATGGATTAGGTACTAGTCTGGTTCATTGGGATCATTATCGCTTCTATACTAACTGGTAAGCACCGATTTGATTACCAGAATTTCATATTTTATTTTTTTATATGTTAAGGGATCGCATAAGAGGATTGTATCCTTTTTTCTTCAAAAATACGTTGTGACCTACGTAGTGGATGAACAACTCCACACTCATTTAAACTATCACATGTACAATATGTGCTAATGTGGATGGTGACTGGCTCCATGTTCCTTTAGTGGCTACATATATAACTTACCACGCTGTGTGATTACAAATTTGTTTAGATATTCTTCTGTATGTTGAACGGTCTCACTGGACATAGTAAGAAAGAGCCAATACTTTATGCTTTTCAATTACCTCGTCAAATAATATGACATACACGTGGAGAGTTGTCTCCTACACTCATTTTCTTTAATTTTGTTTGTATAATGAATGGAATTGAAGAAGAGCTGTTCCCTCTAAGAGAGAGGATCGACCCCTTTTTATTTATTTACTTTTGTTTCCTGTCTAAAAGCAAGAAATGACCCTTGTATATCATTTATTTTAAACATTGTTTAATAACCATAAAAAAAATAAACAGTTGTTTAATGACAAATATACAAACTGCTTTAGTGTGAAGGGAAGGAGAGGATTCATCCTCTCAAAATGGGGTTGAAACTCCCATATTCCCACATTTTGGTAATGGATTTTAGTGATTTAGTGAAATAGAAGATCCTTTTGTTGGAAGGCGGAGCAACCACCTTCGGTTAAACCAACCTTCTTTCATACCTTGTTTATTGAATATATCAAATTACTGTATATGCCGTTTTTACTGCGGAACAAAAGGACAATCTTTGTATGGGAGTGAATCCATTTCTTTGTTGTAAATACAGTATCAGTCATTTGGTTATTTTTAGAAGGCGTACTTATAAAAAAGGATATCGTTTGTTGAGTTTCCTAACCTAGAATTAACATATTAAGTTTTTAATTAGTCAGGCCAAGATTAGTATCAAGCCTTTACTTAGGGCCTAGACTATGTTTGAAACCCAAGCACTATGGTTATGACTGAACCCTAATTCTTTTTTTTCCTTGGATGTTGCGTTCTTTGTGAGAAGCCATGCTGCTCTTTGTTTTCAAGTTTAACCCAATTACTAAACTCTAATTGAGTGTTAGTTGAATCTTAACTTCTAGGTAATCAAGTTTTAAGCAAAACCATGCATCGAATAAACAATAGGGTTTACGGTTTTAAGAACCGAGCTCTTTAATTGAGGGAAAAATAATTATTAAAGAATCAAACCAATTATAAAAAAAATAACTATATTGATCTTTTAACTAGTGGATTAGTTTCCCATGTAATATCTCCAATTTTGGATTAACTATTTTTGTTGTTATATTGGGCCACGGCCCCACCACATATGCTTTATTTTGAGTATTGGCCATGAGTCCTAGAACCTATGATCTATTCTTTTATATATTGACATACTCGGCATGGACCATGACTCACTCCTTTATTTGAGTGTATACTAGGTGAGGAGGTGCTAATGTTTTGATGATGTTCTTCAACTTTGATATCGGTACAAACCCTGTTATGCTAAGATGATTTTTTGTTACTTACTGTGCAGAGCTATGATTGTTACATGATTGACTTATGTGGTGTGTTGAGCGTGGACTCATAAACACACAGATGACCCACGTACAGTGCATAAGCCCCGATGTACCTAGAGGAATGTTAATGTACTCGGAGTAAGCCGTGATGTATGTTGAGTGTTGGGCATAAGTCCTGGAGCACTCCAAGCTTGATAAATGAATACCGGATCCAAGGCCACTTGAATATTCTAGATGTGCCTCACAACCACATTCTAGCACTAGTGTTGAGCACGAAGCTCTGGATTTGCACTAACGTAATGCCCATGTGAAAGTGTTGAGTTAAAAGGCTCTGAAGAGCACTCAACATTACTAAATATCAATGTGTTGAGTCAGAAAGACTTTGAATAGCACTTCTACTTTCATCACATTTATTTAATCTGGTTAAATGATTCATCTTTTATCTATCATCAAATACTGCGCGAACTACCATGTTAAACGAGGGAATCCGACATGCAAGAGAGAGACTAGAGGTGCCTATCCAAGCTTACCAAAAGACCGTCCAAAGAATTGGACCATATCATTAATGTTTAAAAGAAGTATCATGTGAAGATACATAAAAGATAATTGCCATAACCTAAAGTATGGATTGACTAAGAATAGTCTTGTGATAACAAAATGCTTAAAGGCCTCAAGGCTAAATATTATTATTAAGATCTTGAATAATAATATTGTTATTATTTATTTATAGAATATATATTCTTTTATATATATACTTATGGATCAGTGGGCTGCCACATTATTAAATATTATTTATTAATATTTAAGTTGAATTATAATTATTGTATTATTATTACTATGAAAAGATTAACGATTAAAATCACTTATACTTAAAACAAGTGAGAAGTCCTAGTTTAAGAGGACAAAATATTTTAGTAAATAATATCTTTTAAATATTATATTATTTAATTTAAAGAAACTAACTATTCCAATAGTCATAATTCAAGACTCCCCTACATAAAGAGGCACATCCCAAGTTTAGGGGGTCATCATTCTTTTTCATTATCATTCTATTATGGTAATTAGAGAGAATTTTTCTGCTCCAAGAAACTGAAGCAGTATCATATAATAATTATAGATCTGAACTAGTAGTGAACCTAGGGCCTCTATCTCTTATTACATGTTGGAACCAGCTTGGGGGGATCCAGTTAGAACCAGAAACGGTCTAAAGGTCATGGTTGGGAGGAACATGGTAGCCCCAAAGTTATTGAGCTAAGAAAATCATCCTAGCAGGCCATCTAAGCACAAAAAGGTTTCGCATTAATTATTGTTTTAGTGTGTAGGCTTCTACAGGGAGGATCAAGTGCCAAAGCAGCTAGGTATGTAGTATTAATTGTTTCCATTTCCAGTTATAGTAGATATAGGCTTTTAGACTAGAATTGATGCTTCAACACTCTTTTAATTCTTAACCCAAATATGATCAACTTAGAGCTTTGGCCCAGAAACCAATGGAGGGTCTAGTAGGTCTAGCCTAGCTAGCCTATGCTAGACATCACCCCATCAGAAAACTTAGGAACTCTGTTATTTCTTTTCGAATGATTTTTATCACTATGCATTCCTCCTTTTGCTTCCATTTTGTTTTACTAAGTTAGGGTTATTACTTCTTGAAAAATAATTACGTTTCTGCAAAGTATCGTTTTACCCATTCATAGTGCAGGGTTTACTTCTCTATTTATTTCTTTTATTAATGCTTAATAAAGACCAGGTCTAGCAAAGGTGTTGGATTGGGTAGAAAAACTCTTAAGGCTCCCAAAACCTTGAAGAGAGTCTATTAGAATTAAATATACATTAAACGCCAAACCAAAAGCTACACGATACATCCATTTTGACTATTAACCCTCGGCAGGAAAAACAAAGTAACTATAAAAAGTACATTAATTTTAGAGTTAGGGTTTCTTTTATCACCGAATAAGATTGACAGACGCAACAGGCTAGCCATCAAAGTTCTTAAGCAACATTTCACAACAAGAATCGTAGGCTCACAAACAACCGAATATTTTGTCTACGATTAGTTACCATCTATTTCTTTTCAAATACTTTTACACATAGTAAAATCATAGCTAGAATTGAAGGTTCCATCATTTAATAATCCAAAAGTCAAAACGTTAAAACAATACAACACATAGGTTACAATGACAATGACTTTTCTCCTTGGAGCCATAACAAAAACGCAATACATATTCGTAGGTTACTTTTTCACAAAACCACAAACTTAGAATTGTAAATTACATTTTTACCTTAAAACCCTGACGGTCTCAAGGATTGAATCCCATAGCAAAAACAAAGGCTTCTCATGCTTTTCGACTTAAAAGGCATAGGTGGGATATCAACCTCGGGAGAAACTCAAATGCCCAGGTTACATTTAACAACTAGACAACTGATAGGAGTATCACCGACATCAACAAATACAAGAATTTCTCATTTAGCAGCACAATCGACTATTTTTAGGTTGGAAGCACAACATACACACACCCATAAATTCTCTTACACCATGGGAAAATGCAGAACAGAGCAATGGCAAGTTTCATATTTTTAGCATGGACTCCATTAATTGGTCAAACAACCTTTCACCAAGGATTCAAACTGATAGAATACCAAATGGAAAACCCAGTGACCCTATTTCTTCATGCATCCATTTGGGTCTCATAATAAAGAAAATGTAGGAGTCTATTTCACATTACAAACATCAAAACGAGATCCACAAATAATTACAGGGAAAATAATATTCTTTCAAAACCCATATTTACACAGGCACTAATACATTGAAAGCAACCGAGGCCAAATCATTAAAACCCTATTGCATGTATAGAAACCCTCAAAAGTTTAACTCATCAAAATAATATTTACAACGATCTTTCAAACACCTCGTCTAGCCAAGGAGACCACTCTTGAGAGTCCAAAACCTGAGTGAGCCAAAGGCATCACGAAGTCTCTCCATTACAAGTTTATCAAGACCTTCTTCAACAAACGAGACAGGTAGGTGTGAAGGGGTGAAAGAACCCTGGACTTACCAGTCCAATGCCAAATGCAGATCGTATTGGTTCCCTTCTGGTCCAATGCATAGAGCCACACCATACCTGTCAATGGAGAAAAACCAAAAGAAGTTAGGACCTGCATATTTCATTAAATAGGGAAGTAAAAACTAAGAAACTACAGTGTTTACATGTGGAAGGAGTTACCTGTAGGATCTTTCTTATACATCGCCTCCATGAGCACCAACGATACCCTGGCCATGAGCATAGCTCAGGCTAGGTGCAGTGTAACGACCCTAAAATAGTAAAATAAAATATAAAAAAATTTCTATTACTGTAATTCACTAGATAAGAAATGATGATAAGCAAATTAACTTCAGCACTGATAACAACTTACTAAACTGGAAATAAGTTGGACAGTCAATGGGTCTCGAGTTTTGAATTTACAAGTTCTTACTGGTTGATATTCCTATTGTTTTGTGGAAGTGATGAATAAGGTAGTGATGAAACTCTGTTACTAACAATACAAATACTTTTGGATATTATAATACAAATCCCTTCCTATTGTTTCAAGAGTTTATGAGCATATTTATGAATATATTAATTGATACTTCAGGTATGATGGACCCCTGTTGGTGACTATTGAGGCCCATGATGAGATGCTTTGTCTCTTACACGAAAAAGTAACCTGGCAGAGTTGCCAAGAGGTAGGGTGAAGAGACAATGGCCCATCTGACTTACTTAGTGAATTTCGCTAATGCATTTACTATCTTCTTGTTTTTTTTGTACAGGTGTTCCTATGGCAATAATCTTATCTGATGTTTAAGTCATCATGCTAGCAAAATACTTAAGTCTAAGTGTGAAGTGTTTTGAGAGAAGGCTCCCTAAGCCTTTGAAGGGTGGTGGCAAAAGTATTTAACTTGCAATGAGTGTTAAATTGATGATGTATTTAAGGGTACCATGTAATACTAGTGGACCTGTCCTACCTGCACTTTTAAAACCTTGTGGATTAAAAGTCTATGTTTATCACTATGGAGAATGGAGTTGATAACAAAATAAAGGTGGTTGGTGATCGAATTTAATGAGGGGCTACGCTGTCACATGACCACGCTGCCAATCGTACTAAGGGTTTAGTCCATGGGGTTTTACACCCACTACTACCACTTTCGTAGTTTGTTTCACTTGTTTTGTTGTGTGCACAGTTGGGGTTCTTTTCGTGCTCTCACCTGAGCTCTTGCTCATGGCTTGCGCACTCTCATGACTTAATAAGCCGAGGTGAAGACTGCTACGAAGGTGAATTCATGCTATACTTGCTATTGGTTTAAATACATTACAGTTTTGGAACAAAATTCTCGAGTCTTGACTATGTAGGAAATGTTGTTTGGCAGGTATTGGGGGTTCTCTTTCTACGTGGCTCCTGTAATGTTGGTCACTTACTCGACCCTAGAGGCATTTAAAGAACAATGGTAAGTTCAAAGTCACCACCTCTTCACTCTTCCTCTCACCCCTGTGGGTTGAGGTCATTGGTATAAGTTAAGGGGGACACGTGTTTCAGGTTTGGCTTACTACATCAATTTAAGATTTGGTTTCTTGTTGGTCATTGTTGGCTAGACCCTTATGCAGTGTATTTTAAATGATGTTGTAATTAATACTTCAAATAGGTGAACTTCTAAAGTTTCCATACCTATAGTAGGGCTCCAAATGCTTGACTTGGATGGTTTCGATGGTTACTGTAATATGAATGGATGTTGAGAGGATATTTATCCTGTATTTGCATGTGAAACTTGTTTTGATAATGCCAAAGTATACTAGGTTCCTTTGTTCTCGTTTCTATGAGACCTAAATGTTTATGTATAGGAGTTATGATTATTGTAAGTCTTAAATGGTATTCTTGTTAGTCTGACTTAGCTTTGTTTTGCGTTCTTGTGGTATGAGAAGAATTATAGAGGTTTCAAGCTATTTGGGTTTCCAATCCTGTAGGTAGTTCAAGTTACTTCTTTGCAGGATAAATGTTGTTGCCAGGAAAACTTTCGTCTCTTTTCTACTTTGTTAAAAGCGCTTTGGTTTCTTGAGATGCTACAAGGTTTCGATCCTTGACCTGGGGTTTCAATGTAGCAATGTAATCCTATAGATCTGTGTTGACAGCTTGTATGAAAAAGCATTTTCATTTATCTAATGTACCCAAAATATGGCTCTAAATCGTGGTCTCTATAACTTGTATGCATAAAGTTTTCAACATTGGTTCTAGAGTATTTTCTTTATTCAAAAGGGATGGTTGTGTCTTTGATCCCATCATATGTATGATGCATTTAACTTTGTTGGTGGGTTGACTATCGTGTTGATAAGAAAACGATCTGGGAATCATAAGGTAATTGTTTTACTGTTTGGTACTAATATTCGATGATGGCATTGGAATGTTGTTTGGTTAAAATGAAGATATGTGTAACTCACGATTTGACTATGATAAGAAAGAAAGTAATTGTGTTTACTTCGAACTCTAAGACTAAAGCAAAATCTACTTGATGCTTTCGTTTCTAGACTAGTTTTCCTGTAGGGTTAGTAGTTTTATTAAACAAACAATATCTGAATCAGTTTTGAAATATATCGATTGCTAGGAAGAAATAAATACAAATATTTAAAATGGACAATATTCCTAAACAAGGATTGAAGGAAAAATAACACTTAATAACCATACGTTGTTTCTGTGTGGGGAGAAAAGATATGAGTAAAATAATAATAGTTCTATCCTAGAGGGGCGATCTAGGTTTATTAAATTTCACAAAATAGACCTTCTAGGTTGCGTGCCTACTAGGATGTCTAGCAAAGGATAGCGTGGATAGAACTGCTAGACAACCTGTAGATTACCAAACCTACTTTACAGAAGCTTCCTCTATTTCTGTTAGAAATCTATAAACAAACAAATCAGGGTAAAAGCAAAAAGGGGCCAAAGGTACTAGGGTAGCACCTCGTAGTAATCATTTAACCTCTATTAAAATTTGAAATGGAAGATTTAGGATTCATACCTGGTGATTTGTAACTTGCTTCCTTCCTGTAGTAACCTACACACTCAAACAATAACTACTGTGGAGACTTCTGAGTGTAGCTGATCTGTTAGAGTACTTCTTGACTGGATTACTTTGGGGCTACCATATTCCTCCCAACCTTGACCCTTGAACCATTTCCTAGTTCTATCTTGATCCCCCCGAGATTGGTTCCAACATACCATAAGAGGTAGAGGCCCTAGATCCACTTCTGGTTCAGTTTTGAGAATTTTTAAGGTTGCTTCAGCTTCTTGGAGCAGAATAATTTTCTTGGATTACCATAAGAGAATGATAATAACCAAGAATGCTAGATGATCCCCAAAACTTGGGATCTGCCCTCTTTAAATAGGGACATCTTGTATTACGAATGTTGAAGTAGTTAGTTTCTTTAAAAAACAATATTTAATAATTTAAAAGATATTATTTAATTAAATAACTTTGTCCTCTTGAACTAGGACTTTTCTAACTGTTTGACTATAAGCCATTTTTTATTTATGTTTAAAAAAAAAAATAACCATGATTATCTTAATAATTATTCTTATAATAGCTATATTTCACTTAACTTAATAATACATCATTTAAAATATTAAATAATGCATAAGTCAAATATACTAATTATATCCCATAATTAAAATACACCTATTAGTATTTAAAGCTCTCAATAATAATAATAAATAATAACTTGGAGGCCTTTAATCAGGTTAGTCATAAGAGACTACTGATAATTATCTTTTCTTTAGTTATGTGTCGTCACATGACACTCTTTTCTCTTTAACTTTTAGCGGCACGGTCCACTTCTTTTGGACGGTCGTGGTCAGCTTGGTTAGGTGCCTCTAGCCCCTCTCTTTGCATGTTGGATTCCCTCATTTAACATGGTAGCCCCCGCAGTAGGTGATGATGGATAAAAAAGTTGAATCATTTAGTCAATTAAATAAATGCGCTGAAAGTGCTCTTCAGAGTCTCTCTGACTCAACACTTTGAAACTCCATAACCCCGAGTGCTCTTCAGAGCCATTTAACTCAACACTCTCACATGGACATTACTCTAGTGCATTTCCAGAGTCCCTGCTCAACACTAGTGCTAGAATGTGGTTGTGAGGCACATCTAGAATCTTTAAGTTGCCTCGGATCTGGTATTTGTTTATCAAGCTTGGAGTGCTCTAGGGCTTATGCCCAACACTCGATGTACGTCAGGGCTTACTCCCAGTACATCATATTTCCTCTAGGTACATCGGGGCTCTTGCACAATACGTAGGTAATTTGCATGTTTCTGAGTCCACGCTCAACACACATATAAGTCAATTATGTCATTCACGTCACTGGACAGTATGTAAGAAAAGGTCATTTTAGTATATTAGGGTTTTGTACCCACATGAAAACACAATCAAAACATTGGGGCTTCCTTTCCCAATATATAATCAAATAATGAAATCCAGTCAGGGTCCATGCCCAATATGTTAGTCTACAAAAGAATAAATCATTTGTACAAGCGCTCATGCCCAATAATCAGAATAAATCACATGTGCTGGGTCGTGGCCCAATATAACATCATAAAATAGTCAGTCCAAATTCGGGATATTACAAGCAGCTACCCCACAACAAGCTAAACCCCCTCTCAGCCATAAGACAAAGAAAACCACGATTTGGAAACTTTTGTGTAAATCCTCGCTAAGACCCTTAGCCCAGCTAGCCAAAGGCCACGTGATAACCATGTGTGCCAATAAGACATCCAACTACTAGAATAGGACCCTAATGCGATTGTAAGCTATAAAGTATAGTCATGAAGTTTCAACACTTGTTTAATCATCACTAAGACAAAGATCATTACCCATTCATGTTATGTATAAGGGGTGCTTTCATTTTGAGAGAAATTACATAGTAGAGTGGCTCAAATGATGGCCACCGAAGAACACTTGCAAGGATATGACAAATAAATATGTATTAGCGAAATCGCTAAGTAAGTCAACAGGTTTCAAACATTCACACCTTACCTCTCGGCGACTCCACCAGGAGTTCATAGATCAACCCCAAGTTTCAGGGTATTTCAACTTCTCTCATCAGGTCCATCATGTCTGAGGATTGACATTTAGACAATTTACATTTTAAACATGCATTTTGACCATATAAGAGGAAAGAGACGTCTAGTACTATTTTCATGACTAAACTTTACATAAAACATACTCATCACAATTATTTCTGCAACGAAAGCATGACTGACAAAAACTACCTTGCTAGGAATTTTCCTAAACTCTTAAATACTGAATGCAAGTACCGATATTTTTCACAGTTCTGAAGTTAATTTATAAGTATATAATCTATGTTAAGAAAACTAGCAAGAAGAAGAAAGTTTTTAAATTTTACTATTTTGGGGACATTACAAGTGGTATCAGAGCCCAGCTACAAAACTAAGTGACTATTGGGCTCATTACAAACAGAACATCCACTGCAGATACTTAGTAAAGAGAAACATACATTTATGAATTCTCTATTCTTATGTGAAAAATAAACTAACAAATTTTCTATTCTTAACACTTATATAACATTGCAGGTACATTCATTGTCTGAAAATGAATGTAGAAGGGGGCAACAACATACATGGAAATCTGAACTCTCCACCATGACAGCAAGAAATTGTGGTGGAACTCAACTCGGATTTAATGAAATGCATGCAAAATCTGCAGGCAGAATTCCAAAGTTTCAGATATGATAACATGCAAGAAAGACGAGAACAACAAGCTATAAATGAAGCTCTGCTTCAGACTTTAATAGGGGCAAAACCCCATGAACAGCCCACACTCTCATTCAACACCTTTAAAAAGGGAAACGGTCACACAAAGAAGACCGCCAGGCCTAAGGGAGAAGAGTAGGGAGAACACATACCTGAATCAATGGAAGAGGACTGTAAGAGGTCTTCCAACGATGAAGTTTCACCACCTCCTTGCAAGAAAAGGAGGAAAACTGACGACAATTTACAAGGAGAATTCAGAAAGATAAAAGCCCCAACTTATGACAGAGAGATTAACTATGGGGAGAAGGCTGAGGAGTGGCTTCTAGGAATGAATAAGTACTTCAAGGTTCATAATTACTCCAGTGAAATGCAAGCCCGACTAGCCATATACAACCTGAATGGTAAAGAAGCTAGATGGTGGCAGGACTTGAAACACACCAAAGGATAAGAACTGAGAGACATAACATGGGGTACTTTCAGAAGAATATTCCAGGACAAATATATGTCTGAAAAATTCTTTGAAAAGAAAATTAAATAATTTCATGAGTTGAAAATGGGCTCCCTAACCATGGAGGCATTCATAAATAGATTCTTAGACTTATTCCACTATGTTCCATACATCCGAGATGAAAAGGTCAAAATACAGCAGTTCTTGGGAGTTATGCCACCAAACTTTAGAGAAAAGATAGAGTTTGACATGCCCAAGACCCTCGATGTGACTTTACACAAGGCAAGACTGTGTTATGAGCACAGACAGCCAAGGAATGATAACATCAACAAAAATATAGATAGGTTCAGAACCTTCTCGGACAACTGCAGACCGATTTTTAGACCTCCACACTACCGAAAACATAACAACAGTTTTCTACCCAATAGATGCTTCAACCGACCTCAAGCACAACCAAGTGCACCCGCACTACCTGTCAACAGGCCAGCTTTCAACAAAGGGACAAAAGTTGTCCCACCAACCATTTCTTGTTGGAAATGCCAAGGGCCCCACTACTATAGAGACTGCCCTAGCAAAACGGATGGAGTTTTACACAACATCCAAGCATAACCTACTGTAGGAGACATGGAAAAGACACCCAGGATTTATGCCGCTCTTGATGGCCGATAGGCAGATCACTAAGCCACCATGGTTGAAATTGAGGATAATATCTCAAACACAACCGTTTCAGTTTTAATAGATCCCGGCACATGCTGAATTTATATCTCCCTTAAGATAGTGGACACTTGTAAGTTGAACCGAGAGCATCACGAGAAACCATGGCTGGTACAATTAGCCACTGGTACCAAACGAAAGGTCTCCGAGTTATTTAAAACTTGTGAGATAAACTGAAATGGTTTTCCAACTAGGTTAGAATTAAATATTCTATGCCTAGGGTCGTAGGATGTACTTATCAGCATGGATTGGTTAAAAGAACACCATGTCCTACTTGACTGCTTAAACAAATCCTTACTATGCAGGGATGACCAAGAAAATCAGAAGACGATTCAGGGTATCCCTAAGAAAGTGTCTGTAAGACAAATCTCCACCTTACAAGCAAAGAAATGTACTATAAAGGGTTGTAAACTCTTTACCATCAACATCCAAAACATAGAATCTGATAGGGAATAGAAGATCGAAGACTTCCCATTCCTTGTAGAGTTCAAAGATGTATTTCTCAAGGAAATACTGGGATTACCACCCAAATGAGACTTAGACTTTTCCATTGAACTAACACCTGGATCAATACCAACTTCCAAAGTTCCTTACCACATGAGCACACCAGAATTGGTGGATCTCAAGCTTCAGTTACAAGAGTTAATAGACAAAGGGTACATAGGACCAAGTGTGTCCCCTTGGGGAGCATCGATACTCTTCATCAAGAAGAAGGACGGAACGATGCGAATGTGCATTGATTACTGCTAACTCAACAAGATGACCATTAAGAACCGCTACCCACTCCCTAAAATCGACAACTTGTTTGACCAAGTCGAAGGAGCGAAGAGCTTCTCAAAGATTGACATACGATCCTGATACCATCAGATGAGAATCCGTGATGAGGATATCAACAAAACTGCATTTTGGACTTGTTACGGCCACTACGAGTTCGTAGTGATGCCCTTTGGGTTGACGAATGCACCAGCCAACTTTATGTGTATGATGAACAACATCTTTAGTAAATACCTCGATAAGTTTGTTCTAGTCTTTATTGACGACATATTGATCTACTCCAAGAATGAAGTAGAACATGAGGAACACCTCCGAATTGGTTTACGTATACTACGGGAACACCAACTATACGCGAAGTTTAGTAAGTGCGATTTCTACAAACCCCAGATTCAATAGTTAGGACATATCATTTCTGAGGAGGGAGTAGCCATCGATCCCAAAAATGTCAACGCTATCAAAGAATGGCCCACACCTACATGTGTTTTTGACATAAGATCGTGCTTAAGTCTAGCCGGCTACTATCGGAAGTTCATTGAGAACTTCTCGCGAATCGCATTTCCTATGACTGCCTTTTAGAAGAAGGAAAACAAGTTCATCTAGACAGATAAGTGAGAAGAAAGCTTTCAAAAACTAAAGCAACTATTGATTAGTGCACCAATTCTATGAATTGTGGATCCCAATGGGGATTTCGTCATCTGCATAGACGCTAGTAAGGAAGGAATGAGGGGAGTCCTTATGCAAGATAACTTTTCAATTTGCTACAAATCGAGGAAATTAAAAGAACATGAGCAAAACTACCCTATGCATGATCTCGATCTAGCTGCCATCAGCCATGCACTAAAGATGTGGAGACATTACCTTATGGGAAATAAATTCCTATTAATGATGAACAACATGAGTTTGAAGTATCTTTTCAACCAAAATGACCTAAACGCTAGGCAAGACAAATGGTTAGCCTTCCTTAGTGAGTATCATTTTGAACTAAAGCACATTAAAGGCAAGGAAAACAAGATTGCGGACGCCTTGAGCCTTCGAGCACATATGCTTTATGAGGTCACGGTCAGTGAAACTGACTCAGACTTGCACAACAAAATTCGAACGGCAAGTAAGAGTGACCGTTACTACACTGAAATCCTTGTGAAGATACAGGAAGACAGGTTATTCCAACAACAAAAGGAGTATAAGATAGACCAGTCAGGACTACTGTGGTTGAAAGAGCGACTTTACGTCCTAGAGAGTGGAGACATTAGATCTAACATTCTCACTGAGTTTCATCAGAAACCTTATTCAGGGAATCCGGGATATCAAAAGATGATATCAGCAATAAAGAAACATTTCTTTTGGCCTAAGATGAAAGCCTACATCGCCATTTTCATCGCGAAATGTCAGGAATGTCAACTGGTGAAAGCAGAACACCAACACCCCTCCAGCTTACTACAACCCTTTCCCAATCCGGAATGGAAGTGGGAGGTAATAAGTATGGACTTCATTATGGGCTTACCCAAGAGTAAGAGGAAGAATGATTCCATTTTTGTAGTAGTAGACAAGCTGTTTAAAGTAGCCCATTTCATAGCAGTAAAGTCTGCCTAAAAAGCAGTCCACATCGTGGACATCTTCTTGAAGGAGATCTTTCGATTGCATGGGATACCCAAGGAAATCATTTCCAATCGAGACATGAAGTTCACTAGCAACTTCTGGAGAGCATTTTTCTCTGGTTTGGAGACCCAATTACAATTCAGTATCGCATACCATCCCCAGATTGATAGACAAACAGAACAAGTAAACCAAATCCTTGAGGACATGCTCAGGATGTATGTCGTGAACAACCCCACCAAGTGGGAAGATTATTTGCACCTTGCAGATTTTTCCTACAACGACGGATACCAAACCTCTGCCAAAATGAGCCCTTTCGAGGTACTCTGTGGTAGGAAATGTCAAACACCCTTGACTTGGGACAGTCTGGTAGATAGACTTATGTTAGGACCCGACCTACTAAAGGACTTGGAACAACTAGTCTCCAAAGTACAACTGAACTTGAAGGAAGCACAAGATAGCCAAAAGAGTTATGCGGACAAGAAAAGAAAAGATAAAGACTACCAAGTCAGAAAACATGTGTCTCCAAAAATAAAGGCAAAACGAGGCTCGTTGAGCTTAGGGCGTTACGGTAAACTAGCCACAAGGTTTTGTGGACCTTCTGAAATACTAGCCAAGAAGGGCCTAGTGGCTTATGAGTTAGCCTTACCAGCTCATATAAAAGTTCATAATGTTTTTCATGCTTCATTATTAAAGAAATATGTATATGATACTAAACATGTTATTGATTGGTCCTTGTTACAGGTGGATCCCAAAGGGGATTTCACACCAGAACCACTCCACATCTTGGATAAAAGAAAGGTGGAACTGATGAGGAGGATCATCACTTAGCTGAATGTGCAATGGAGGCACTTTGGACCAGATGAGGCTTCTTGGGAGAATGAGACCACCATGAAAGAGGCATAACCTGACTTGTTTCATGACCTCATTTCTAGTCGTTAGAAACATCGGGACGGTGTTGTTTCTAAGCAGGGAGGGATGTAATATCCCAAATTTTGGACTAACTATTTCAATTGTTATATTGGGCCACAACCCAACACATATGTTTTATTTTGAATATTGGGCATGAGCCCTAGCACCTATGATCTATTCTTTTATATATTGATATACTGGGCATGGACCCTAACTCACTCCTTTATTTGAGCATATACCGGGCGAGGAGGCCCTAATGTTTTCATGATGTTCTTCAACTTTGATATGGGTACAAAGCCTAATATATTGAGATTATCTTTTGTTACTTACTATGTAGAGCTATTATTGTTACATGATTGACTTATGTGGTGTGTTGAGCATGGACTCAGAAACACACAAATGACCTACGTACTGGGCATAAGCCCTGATGTACCTAGAGGAATGTTTATGTACTAGGAGTAAGCCCTGATGTATGTTCAGTGTTGGGCATGAGCCGTGGAGCACTCCAAGCTTGATAAAATAATATCGGATCCAAGGCCACTTGAATATTCTAGATGTGCCTCACAACCACATTCTAGCACTGGTGTTGAGTAGGAAGCTATGGAATTGCACTAACGTAACGCCCATGTGAAAGGGTTGAGTTAAAAGGCTCTGAAGAGCACTCGACGTTACTAAATATCATAATGTCAAGTCAGAAAGACTTTAAATAGCACTTCTACTTTCATCACATTTATTTAATCTGGTTAAATGATTCATCTTTTATCTATCATCAAATACTGCAGGAACTACCATGTTAAACGAGGGAATCCGACATGCAAGAGAGAGACTAGAGGTGCCTATCCAAGCTTACTGAAATACTGTCCAAAGAATTGGACAATATCCTGAATGTTTAAAAGAAGTATCATGTGAAGATACATAAAAGATAATTGCCATAACCTAAAGTATGGATTTACTAAGAATAGTCTTATGATAACAAAATGATTAAAGGCCTCAAGGCTAAATATTATTATTAAGAGCTTTAATAATAATATTGTTATTATTTATTTATATAATATATATTCTTTTATATATATACTTATGCATAGGTGGCTTCCACATTATTAAATATTATTTATTAATATTTAAGTTGAATTATAATTATTGTATTATTATTATTGTGAAAAGATTAAATATTAAAATTACCTATAGTTAAAACAAGTGAGAAGTCTTAGTTCAAGAGGACAAAATATTTTAGTAAATAATATCTTTTAAATATTATATTATTTAATTTAAAGAAACTAATTATTGCAACAGTCATAATTCAAGACTCCCCTACATAAAGAGGGAAGATCCCAGGTTTGGGGGGTCATCATTCTTTTTCATTATCATTCTCTTATGGTAATTAGAGAGAAGTTTTATGCTCCAAGAAATTGAAGCAATCTCACATAATAATTCCAGATCTGAACCAGTAGTGAACCTAGGGCTTCTATCTCTCATTGCATGTTGGAACCAGCTCAGGGGGATCCAGTTAGAACCAGGAACAGTATAAGGGTCATGGTTGGGAGGAACATGGTAGCTCCAAAGTTATCCAGCTAAGAAAATCATTCTAACAGGTCAGCTAAGCACAAAAGGTTCTGCATTAATTATTGTTTGAGTATGCAGGCTGCTATAGGGAGGATCAAGTGCTAAAGCAGCCAGGTATGTAGTATTAATTGTTTCCATTTACATTTATAGTCGATATATGCTTTTAGACTAGAATTGATGCTTCAACACTATTTTAATTCTTAACCCAAATATTATCAACTTAGAGGTTTGGCCCAGAAACTAGTGGAGGGTCTAGCATGGCTAGCCTAGCTAGCCTATGCTAGACATCACCCCATCAGAAAAAAATAGGAACTCTGTTATTGCTTTTCGAAGGACTTTTATCAGTATGCATTCCTCCTTTTGCTTCCATTTTGTTTTACTAAGTTAGGGTTATTACTTCTTGAAAAAAAATTACGTTTTTGCTCAAAATCGTTTTACCAATTCATAGTGCAGGGTTTACTTCTATATTTATTTCTTTTATTAATGCTAAATAAAGACCAGGTCTAGCAAAGGTGTTGGATTGGGTAGCAAGACTCTCAAGGCTCCCAAAACCTTGACGAGAGTCTATTAGAATTAAATATACATGAAACTCCAAACCAAAAGCTACACGATACATCCATTTCGACTATTAACCCTCGGCAGGAAAAATGAAGTAACTATAAACAGTAGATCGATTTTAGAGTTAGCGTTTCTTTTATAACTGAATAAGATTGACAAACGCAACAGGCTAGCCATCAAATTTCTTAAGCAACATTTCACAACAAGAATTACAGGTTCACAAACAACCGAATCTTTTGTCGACAATTAGTTACCATCTATTTCTTTTCAAATATTTTTACAGATAGTAAAATAGTAGGTAGAATTGAAGGTTCCATCATTTAAACATTCATAATTCAAAACGTTAAAACAATACAAAAAGCAGGTTATAGTGACCACGACTTTTCTCCTTGGAGGCATAACAAAAATGCAATAGATATTCGAAGGTTACTACTTCACACAACCACAAAATCAGACTTGTAAATTACATTTTTACCTTAAAACCCTTACGGGCTCAAGGATTGAATCCCACAACAAAAACTATAGGCATTTCATACTTTTTGAATTAAACGCCACAGGTCGGATATCAAACCCCGGGAGCAACTCAAATTGCCAGGTTACATTTAACAACTAGACAACTGACAGGAGTATCACCGACATCAACAAATATAAGAATTTCCCATTTAGCAGTACAGTCCATTATTTTCAGGTTGGAAGCACAACAACATACACACACCCATAAATTCTCTTACGCCATAGGAAAACGCACAACAAAGCAATGGCGAGTTTCATATTTTTAGCATGGACACCATTAATTGGTCAAACAACCTTTCACCAAGGATTCAAACTGACAGAATACCAAATGGAAAACCCAGTGACCCTATTTCTTCATGCATCCATTTGGGTCTCATAATAAAGAAAACGCAGGAGTCTATTTCACATTACAAATAGCATAACGAGATCCACAAATAATTACAGGGAAAACAATATTCTTTCAAAACCCATATTTACGCAGGCATGAATACATTGAAATCAACCAAGACCAAATCATTAAATGCCTACTGCAAGTATATAAACCCTCGGAAGTTTTACTCATCAAAAGAATATTTACAATGATATTTCAAACACCTAGTCTAGCCAAAGGCGACCACTCTTAAGACTCCAAAACTTGAGTGAGCCAAAGGCATCACGAAGTCTCTCCATTACAAGTTTATGAAGACCTTCTTCAACGAACGAGACAGGTAGGTGTGAAGGGTTGAAAGAACCTTGGACTTACTAGTCCAATGCCATATGTAGATCGCATTGGTTCCCTTCTGGTCCAATGCATAGAGCCACACCCTACCTGTCAATGGATAAAAACCAAAAGAAGTTAGGACCTGCATATTTCATTAAATAGGGAAGTAAAAACTAAGAAACTATAGTGTTTACATGTGGAAGGAGTTATCTATAGAATCGTTCGTGTACATCACCTCCATGATCACTAACGATACCCTAGCCATGAGCATAGCTCAGGCCAGTCGCAGCTACCTCACAACAAGCTAAACCCCCTCTCAGCCATAATGCAAAGAAAACAACAATTTGGCACGTTTTGTGTAAACCCTCACTAAGACCCTTAACCCAGGTATCCAAAGGCTACGTGACAGCCATATGCGCCATTAAGACATCCAACTACTACGATAGGACCCTAATGTGTTTGTAAACTATATAGTATAGTCATGAAGTTTCAACACTTGGTTAATCATCACTAAGACAAAGATCATTATCCATTCATGCTGTGTATAAGGGGTGCTTGCATTTTGAGAGAAATTACATAGTAGAGTGGCTCAAATGATGGCCACTGAAGAACACCTGCAAGGATATGACAAATAAATATGTATTAGCAAAATCCCTAAGTAAGTCGATAGGTTTCAAACATTCACACCTTACCTCTCAATGACTCCGCCAGGAGTGCATAGATCAACCCCAAGTTTCAAGGTGTTTCAACTCCTCTCATCATGTCCATCATGCTTGAGGATTGACATTTATACAATTTACATTTTAAACATGCATTTTGACCATATAAGAGGAAAAGAGATTGCTAGTACTATTTCCATGACTAAACTTTACATAAAACATGCTCATCACAATTACTTCCACAACGAAAGCTTGACTGACAAAAACTACCCTACTAGGAATTTTCCTAAACTCTTAAATACTGAATGCAGGTACCGATACTTTTCACAGTGCTGAAGTTAATTTACAAGTATATAATCTATGTTAGGAAAACTAGAAAGAAGATTTTTTTAAATTTTACTATTTTTGGGACATTACATCCCATCTCTGGGGTGACCTCTAGGTGGGAAAACATTAGTTGGACAGAGTGTCAAATGGTTGGGTGGAACGTTGGAGTTGATAAAGTTTGCAATACATAGAACAAAAAGAGAAGAAACACCAAGGGCATATTGATTTCCTTATCATTATTAAACAAACATATATATAGTTTCACATAACACCAAAACCACTGGATTGTTCGGATATCCACATCATCTTTTTCAGGATCTTGTATGCAATTAGGGTTTGCATGCAAATTATAGGGTTTGCATGCACTTTGTATGCATCCCAGTCACCAGGTTGATGCCTCTGGCACCTTAGCCACCTTATTCTAGCACCCGGGAGCCACTTACTTTAGAGTTTTATCCCTCCTAGTCAGGAAGGCGCCCACTTCTCACCTACTGCCAAAGAAGGGCGCACTTCTTCACCTACCACTGTAGTTCCACTTCAGTTACACTCAGTTAGCTTCGATTCTCCCTGATTTGAGGCTAGTTTCACTCTCGACTGACTGTTTCACTTCCGTTGGACCTCCAGATTGACTAGATGACTTGTTCTGACTTCAGTTAGCCTCCCATGCGCCCCCCACTGAGCCCACTTCCCTATATCAATGCTACACACTTCAGTTACACATGTTACATGCAGTTAGACTCAGATTGACACCTGGATGACTGGTTCTTGTGCATTGATGACCACCACTGATTGATGATTAGGACTCCTAGTTGGAGTCAAGCTACTCCATTCAGTGATTCGAATGAACTCCTTAGGCAATTCAAATTGCTTAGTCATTGTTACTGTATTCTATTCTAATCATTCACCCTTACTAGGATATTGAGCACTGCTGCATGTTTTGCACAGTTTTACACCATATTTTCTATGTTCATCTGTTGTGATTGATTTACTTATTCATTAGATCTGCTGTGACTAATTTTACATGGTATCAGAGCCATTGTGGGGACAAGATATCTTTTCTACAGGTGTTTCTACAAGAAGATTTAAGTGAATTGCTCAAAAATTGCAAATAGTTTTGGCATGAAAGATCTCAAGGGAATTCACTCCTGTGCATGCAAAGCTTGAAAATACATCCAATACCACTCCAGAAGCTTGAGTTTCCACATAATTCATGGATCTGATACATTGGACCCATTCAACATTGTTTGATCTCTAATCCCAGGTGTGATGCAACTCTAAAAGGGTGGATTGTTCGACCTCATTGTTCTTGGTTTATTGTGATTTGCAGGTTATTGTCTCCATCATTTGCATTCGCTACTCTACCCTTGCAAGCTTCTCTACATCAGTGTGCACTCATTCCTAGCAATGGAATACTCTTCTTCAAAGCCTATCCTCACCCCATTCAATTATTTTGATTGGAAATATGATATGAAGATCATATTACGTTCAAAAGGTTACTACCGAGTCACTCTTGGTCTTGAATTGGAGCCAAACAACTTGTCAGATAGAACCAAACAATACAACAAGCTTGATGAAGCTTATGGTCTTCTTTGTCTCTCCATCTCCAAAGATCTTCACTTCCATCTCAGCAGATTGAAGACTCCAAAAGCTATATGGGAGCAACTTGAAACACTATTTGGCAAGCAGGACGAGCTTAGGGCTTTTCAATTAGAGAATGAATTGATTGCCCTTAGTTCTGAGAATTTCGAGACCATCAATGAATTCTTCACAAAATTCAAGAACTTGAACTTGCAGTTGAAGAACAGTGGAGTTATCAAAGAGGATAAAAAATTGATCCTCTCCATTCTTAGCAAGCTTGGTAAAGATTATTCGATATTTGTCTCTACTTTCAATTCCGGTCGGCTAACTACCCCGAATTGGAAGATGCCTACCTTGAATGCCTTCATTGAGTCCGTCACAAAAGAGCATGACAAGTTGATTCAAATGGGGTCCATAAGCTCCAAAGATTCAGCCCTATATGTTCAAGGACCCAAGATCTCGAATGGTAAAGGAAAGCAAAAGAAGGAGAAGCCCAAATTCGAACCTCACAAGCAAAGAGAGAAAGGAAAACAAATGGATGCACCATCCAGTTCGAAGTTCAAGCAAAAGGGCAAAGAAGGTAACCAAAAATCTAAATGTACTTATTGCAACCGTGGCTTTCATCCCGAAAGTTCATGTATGAAGAAGACTATAGATCAAATGGCCCTCCTTTTGGAAAAGAACAACACAATTCTTCCTGATGGTGGGAGTCATACCCATTGAAAGGAGGGAGGCATTGTCACTTCAATAGCAGTAGTTGATGCAGTTCCATCTTTAGATTATATCAGTTGGGTGGTAAAAGTTTGGATTAACTAACTCAGGAGTAAAATTAATGTAACTTTTTGTTTAATTATAAACAACAAACATACAAACTAAATATGTGAATATTCAATTTAAAGTAATTTTTAAAACAGTGTAATTGAAGGAGCCCAAGATGTCTCCAAACAATGAGGAAGTTAATTCTTCCTCTTTAAAAATGCATAGATTTTTTTCAATATATAGCTTTTCATTAATATAAATTTTTTGGATGATTTTTCATTAGAATTTTTGTTTTAAGGGAAGTTGCCTTCATGTGGTGTATTTTTGAATTGTTTGTTTTCTTCAACTAAATTAGTGTCGATGAGAGAATCCATCTTGCATGAATGAGTCCTAATATTTAGAATATAAGATTAACTAAATAAAACATTTGGTAGATTGAAAATTAAAATCTTTAATGACAATTTCAATAATGAAAGGTGATTTCTTTAATAACACTTTACTATTGAAGGGCATGTTTTGAAACTAAACGTTTTGTGATGGTTAAAGTAAGAGTTCAAAATGTCATAAAAAATTGATTTGAAGGGTAAAGATAAAATGAATTTCCAACCCTGCTTGCATGCAATCATGAAGCCCAATCATGAAAAGAACCAAAATGACTTTATTGATTGTTTGATCTAAGAGTTAAGAGTTCTCAGAATATTGATTAATGTTTGATCTAAGACTTAAGAGTTAATAGATTAATTCACGATTAATTTACTTATAGAACCTTTTTTTTCAACAAAAATAAAGTTCCTTGTTATTCATTAAGTGAATCAAAGAAACTTACAATAAAACCTATCGCAATGATAAAATCTTTGAAAATGGACTATCCAATCTTTTACAATAAATCCGTTAATGCTTGCCACTCTTCAGTAATATACCATCATAACCATGGATGTTGATAACATCATAAAAATAACATAGATACAGAGGAAATCTTAACCAAAAATCCCCTAAAGTCGATGCATCAAATTTACAAAATGGATCATAAAGGCTAGCCTAATTAATAAAGACGAACATAAAACATTTCCCCCGGATGGTGATCAGTGAAAGGGGTAACCTAAAGAATACCATATGCCAAATGTAATCCCTTCTTTGAAAATAAATTAGCTCTATGATTGAAAGAACAAGAGATGTGTTGTATAGAGTAGTTGTGAAATTGTTCCAACAAGATGGTAATTTACTTATAGAGCCATCATGACTTTATAATTAGTAATTTGCTTTAAATTTGAATAGTCAAACATACATACTATAGAATCAAATAACAGAGAAATCACAACAGTACAATTAACGGAATATAAAATAATATTGCACTACATTTAAGAAACCAAATCACAAGCCCAACAAATAGTTACTAGTGTTATAGTGATTTGAATATTGAAAATTCATAATGCAATATTTCAATAGAAGTATCCATTTGTTACAAATTGGCTTTCAAAGAGGCTTTCTTCTCGAACCAATAGCTCATGTGCAAACTATGAAACTAGTCATGCTTTACTTATTAGCCTTTGTAGCAAAGTGAGAAGTGGAAGAATTAAGTAATCCTACAAATTACCACAAGAAAGAAGTTTAACTAAAGTGTTCTACTTGCAGCGCCAAAGTGTTTTAATACTTATAGAAGTAGATTTAAATGCCCAAGGAATACACACAAATCTTATATCCATTGATATATCTATAATTTTTAGAAATAGATTTAAATTCCAGAGGAATATACATAAATCTTATATCCATTAATATATCTTCGTCAATATTTCCGATCAGAATTGCTGATATACATCTATATACCAAATAGACCAATATTTAATGTTGATTACATCAAATGTTTGTATCACTAATATGATAGAATCCTACTCCCTAGAACCTCAATAACAAGAGCTTCTATTTTACAAAAAATATAATAGTGTGCATACCAAAAATTAATATAGATGAACAGAAGGGCCTTGGAAAATTAACGGAAAACGAAACAAGTAAACCTAATCAGACAATTAAATATCAAGAAATTGTGGTGGGTGGGTCACGTAGTTCCCTCAACCAGTCTCCCTTGGTTTTTCCCCTGAGGAAGGCGGGCTATCAGATGGAGGGGACTTTCTAGAACCTACAGAAGTCATTGGGATCCCCTCGAGATGGATATGTTGAATGGCTTCACGTTGTTCATCAAGGAGCCTTTGCATCTGTACGATCATTTTGGCATTATTATCTACAAACTTCCGCTCCATGGTATCCTTGATTGACATCTTCAAGGACTCCAGGTCCTCTTTGTCACATTTCCCCTCCAACTTCTGTCGAAGCTCTTCCATGTCCTTTTCTAACTTCTCCATTCTTCTAGTGAGTGCATCAATGATGTTAGTCCTTCCAACAGGGTCGCAACTGCTAACTTCCGCCATTATATAACATGGAGCTAGCTCTGAAGAATTGTTGTAACAAATCCTCTCATACGAGAGCTCGCTGCCACTAACAAGAGCGCTGGTTGGAATACGACGCCTACCCAAATGATGAGGAGGGCCAGTGGAGGGAACAACCAAATGATGAGGAGGTCTAGTGGAGGTAAAAACTGCAGAAGACAGAGCTATTTGAGACAACATTTTGGGAAAAAACCAACGAATAAGGGAATAATCAGTTTAAAGGAGTGAAAATGAGCAAAAAATTGTGAACATGGATCGGTAGAAATATCCACAAGCCTCGGAATTAAAGATCAAAGTACTACAACGAGGGTTACATGACATTACTAGTTAGAGACCTTATGCGAGAGTAGAGAATCGATACCTTACCCTGTCCAAGACCATGTGCAAAAGCTTACCCTAACAAACCTTTGAGGTGACTGATGGGAGATATTAGCTACTAGGGTTTGAATAGGCTATCCAAAAAGTACTTGATGTACCTTGTTGAATAAGCTATCCAACCATGGTCTCATTTCTTCAAAAGAGTACTTTCAGTTTCCCTTATAATGGTCATATATGCAAAAGATCAATCTGCCAAAAGTAGGAAAAATATTATTTTGCATACTAAGAACTAAAGAAAAATTGCCTAAGTGTCAAGATCAGAAAGTTGAAAAGGCATTTGGAAATTCCCTCCAAAGAGTGCCCTTGTGCTGATAATTTTTCCAGATTACATGGGCATGTTCCTTGGTGATCTGTCCATCTAGTTTTGGTACATCCGTTCCCTCCTTGGTACTCTCAAGTGCGAGCTATTGGTCTCCCAAAAGCAGAGAAAAACTTGATTATTTATAAAAAGGCTTAAGGGTTAAAAGCTCCATTATTCCCGCAGGGGCTAAGTAAATTCCCACAAGGGCTAAAAGATGCCCGCAAGGGTTTATCTATGCCCACAATGGCTGAGTTTAATCTCACAGAGGCTTAGGGATGCCACAGGAAGTGAAGTTAAGCCCGCAGGGGATTAAGGATGACTGCAAGGGTTGAGGTAAAGCCTGCAGGGGCTTAGGGATGCCCGCAGAGGGTGAATTTAAAGGAATGATATTAAGCCCGTAGAGGATTTCCCACAGAGGAATGGAAAGTTTGTGAAACTTTGGAATTTGACTAGGTATGGAAAAATTAGTCAAAACTGCTCTAAGAGAATGCCTGCCATAATTGATCGTGTGAGGAAAATTCCTGCACCATCATATTGGGATATACCTTCTTGAATAGGCTGTCTAACCATGGTCTCATTTATTCAAAAGAGTTTTTTATGAAAAATTTATAGATCTGCCAAAACAAGAGTTCAAGGAGTTTTAGACATTCTGAAAAAAGGCGTAAGTGTTGAAAAATTAGTCAAAACTGCTCTAAGAGACTGCCCGCCATAATTCATGGTTTGAATAAAATGCCCGCACCATCAAATCAGGATATACCTTATTGAATAGGATATCTAAACATGGTCTCATTTCTTCAAAAGAGTGATTTATGACAAAGTTATAGATCTTCCAAAACAAGGGTTCAAGCAATTTTACACATTCTGAAAAATGGTTGTGTTGGAAAATTGGTCCAAATAGCCTTGTGGAAATGCATGCCGTACCTCATACGTGAATGGTAAAAATTATTTGAAACTATCATGTTGTAGCTTGTTGAATGGGATATATTACCATGGTCTCATCTCTCAAAGAGGGTGCTCGATGACAAAGTTAAAGGCCTGACAAAACAGGGTTTCAGGATGTTTCGCACCAGAGGTAGTAAAACTGCCTAAGTGGCCTCAAGAAAATGCACACCATAATTCATAGGATAAAGTAAATGCACGCACCATATGTTTAGGCTGTATCTTTTTTATTTGTATACTTGACCATGGTCTTATTTTGTTTTGAGAGTGTCTGAGGAAAAATTTATAGGTCTACCAAAATAAGGTTTTAGGCAGTTTTGAACCAAGTTCAGTAAAATGGCCGCCTAGGGAAACTAAAGATGAGTCTGAGAGTGAAATTAGCTTGGGTGTGCTTAGTGAGGTATACTACATCATCTAGTGGCATTGGTTCAGGATTTTGATGAAATAAAAAATTCACCTTAGAAATTGCATAAATTGTCTAAGTATAAAAATACTTGTAAAAATGCCTATGTGACCTCAGTAAAATGCCCGCCATTTCCAGTAGTTGATGGATTAAATTATTCTTAGGGTATGGGTCTCTAGAGTGTTTATGTTTTCATCCAACCATATCATTGGTTTGTCCAAAAAGTCTATGTAGGAGAATATATTGATTTGCCAAAAATGCCTCCTAGCTTGATTTGCACTACTCCTGGAAAATGCCCACCGAGGAGAGAGAAAGAAGCTTCAAAGGATGAAAGTGGTCTTGATGGAATCGCCTTGTTTTACTCTACCCATTGGATGTCGCACACTTCAAATTGGATGAAAATAAAAATCTCATCATGTTGTCCCAGGGTTTCACAATTTGTCTAAGTGTCAAATCAACAGTTAAAAAGGTCAATTGGAAATGCCCGCAAGAAGGTGTCATTGTGCTAATAAAATTCATAGGGTGACATATATCTGTTCCTTGCTTGAAGTAGATAAAAATACTAATTCACCCCCCCCACTCAGTATTGACCAATATTCCAACAATTGGTACCAAAGCAGGATCCTTCAATATAATCTAAACCACTAGAAGGAAGATCCTATTAAAAACCACTATGGATCAACAAGAATATAATGAATCACATAGAGCTCTAGTACTTGATAAATAATACTATGCATATTGTAGAGAAAGAATGATTTCATACTTACAATCATTAGGATGGGGTGCATACTTACTAATGAGTGCATACTCAATAACAATGGCTAAGTGTTGGAAAATTGGTCAAAACTGCTCTAAGAGAATGCCTGCCATAATTCATGGTTTGAATAAAATGATTGCACCATCATGTCAGGATATACCTTGTTGAATAGGCTATCTAACCATGGTCTAATTTCTTCAAAAGAGTGCTTTATGATATTAAAGTTATAGATCTGCCAAAACAAGAGTTCAAGCAGTTTTAGACATTCTGAAAAATGGTTGAGTGTTGGAAAATTGGTCCCAATAGCCTTAGGGAAATGCATGTTGTACCTCATAGGTGAATGATAAAAATTATCTGAAACTATCATGCCATATCTTGTTGAAGAGGCTATCCTACCATGGTCTAATTTCTCAAAAATAATGTTTGATGACAAAGTTAAAAGTCTGCCAAAACAAGGTTTCAGGTTGTTTTGCACCAGAGGGAGTAAAACTACCTAAGTGGCCTCAGTAAAATGCCCGCCATTATTCATGGGTTAAAGTAAATGGCCACACCATATGGTCAGGATATAGCTTGTTGATTGGTCTAACTGGCCATGGTCTCAGGTTTCCTCAATCATGTTTGAGGAGAAAGTTTTAAGTCTGCCAAAATAGGGTATCAGGATAAACTTTGGAGAAATTCCTGAAAATGACTAAGTGTTGGAAAACTGGCTCAAGCGGCCTTAGGGAAATGCCTGCCATACTTTGTGGGTTGAAGAAACTTCCCGCACCATATGGCCATCTTGTAGGTTGTTGTTTTTTCTACCTGACCATGCCCTCATCTTGACTTGAAAGTGCTTGAGGGAGAAGTTATGGATCTTTCAAAACAATGTTTTAGGCAGATTGGACCAAGTCTAGGAAAGTGCAAAAATTGTCTAAATGTAAAATCACTAAAATTGCCTAAGTCACCTCAGTAAAATTCCTGCCATCTCTTGTGGTTGATGTGTTAAATCATTTTGAGAGTATGGATCTATAGAATGTTGTATGGTGCATCCAACCATATCAATGGTTTGTCCAAAGAGTTTCTGTAGGTGAAGATATTGATCTACCAAAAGTGCCTTCCAGACTAAATTGCACTACTGCATTAAAATGCCCGCCGAGGAGAGAGAAAGAAGCTTTAGAGGATGAAATTGGTCTTGATGGAATCACCTTGTTGGCCTCTACCCATTGAGTGTCTCACACTTCAAATGTGATGAAAATAAAAATATCATCATGTTGACCTAGGGTTTGACAATTTTGTCTAAGTATTGAATTAACAGTTTGGAAGTACTCTATTCTCAAATACCCTCCAGATGATGTGTGTGTATCAAAACGTTCAAAAGGTGACATGGATCTGGTCCTTGTTGAGGTGGCTATCCATCCATACTTTCATTTTTCCTTATGATGGTCACATATGCAAAAGATCAATCTGCCAAAAGTAGGAAAAGTATTATTTTTCATATTAAGAACTAAAGAAAAAATGGCTAAGTGTTAAGATCAGAAAGCTGAAAAGGAATTTGGAAATGCTGAACATAGACTGTCCTTGTGGTGATAATTTTTCCAGATGACATGGGCATGTTCCTTGGTGATCTGGCCATCTAGCTGTGGTATTAGTTCCCTCCTTGGTGCTCTCACATGCGAGCTATTGGTCTCCCAAAAGCAGAGAAAAACTTGATTATTTATAAAAAGTCTTAAGGGTTAAAAGCTCCATTATGCCCACAGGGGCTAAAGAAATTCCCACAAGGGCTAAAAGATGCCCACAAGGGTTTATCTATGCCAGCAGGGGCTGAGGTTAAGCCCACAGAGGGTTAGGGATCCCCACACGGAGTGAAGCTAATTTCGCAGGGGCTAAGGTAAAGCCCGTAAAGCTCGCAGGGGCTTAGGGATGCCGGCAGAGGGTGAAGTTAAGCTCACAGGGGCTGAGATTTGTTCATGTAATTGTAACTTTGGAATGTATTTCACCTATGTATATTGTATTCCTATAGAGATGTTATTATTCCTCTATACAGAAGTGTCGTCATTTATATTGTAATTGTCATAACTTACACTTAATGGGTTGTTAGACCACCTTGATGGGATCAACCCTATATGAGTCATGTGGGTAAAAAGGGTTATTATACCACCCTATCGGGGGTCGGCCCTATCAGCAATATGTTATGTGGTTAAGTTAAGGCCGACCTAGTAAAGGTTTTTAGGCAAGTCAAGTCAAGTATAAATAGAGTGTGGGAGGCACTCTATTTGATCATTCACTTTCTCACTTCTACACTACTCGAAAAATGGTGCACTAGTGAAGGAGGAGGTTCAGCTACTAGGAGGACTATCTCTTGTACTTGGGTTGTATCATTGCTCTATCTATCTCTGAGGAAGTTGGGGGGTTTTTCACCTTCTTGGTTTTCCCTGGTGAAACTCTGTGTCTCTTGTGTGCTTGCATTATTGTGTCCATGATTCATATGTTGTAGATATGTTGTACATGTTATTCTCTTAGTTAAGATCTTAGATTAGATTAAAATTTCTAAAAAACTAACATGGTATCAGAGCTACCCTGAAATAAGGCATGGTATGGCATTTATGACACTTGTTGCACTTGTGAAGTTAGGGCTTGATGAAGAAAAAACTAGTCATAGTAGAACTTTCGCTATAAATTCCTTTCGGCGAGGTTTCAGGATCTGAAAATCTTACAGATCAATGATAAGATCCCCATGTATATTGTGTCCAAAGGAGAGCATCTAACTCGTTGTACTTTCAGATTTATGATCTGTACAATATAGGGTTTCGGCCTCTTCCAGATTTGAGTCATAAATAGGTGACCTAGGAAACAAGGTCACAACTCGGGGTAGGAAGATCCAAATGAAATTTTGCAGAAGGTGGTAGGTAGGGCATGGACTGTAATTTCACAGGTACAATTTTTAGAGGCCGAAATTGAACCAGTGACACGTGGTACTCCATACAAGTTCTCTCTCCTAGTTTATCCCATAAATAGGTCACGTTGTGACACTTCACATAACTCTCTCTCAGAGAATCCATTTGAGGTCAGACCTATGGAGTTGGAAATATAACAGGTTTGGATACCACAAGCAGAAGTTTCAGACTCTGTAGATCTGAAATTTCAAAGTTACACCAGAAACAATCAAGTGCATATTTATGTCAAAACAGAATTGGATTTTGAGCACCTTCATTCATGGCTCTAGGAATTTAGGGTTTCGGAGAGTGTTGGAATTTTTGTATCAAAGACCATGTCTAGATGCTCCTCATAAAAATCAAAATTTAGAGACCAATATCAAATCTTTTGGTTGGGAAAAAGGCCGGGCTTGATCAAACCCTAGTTCGGGACTTTGAACGGAAAAGTGAAAAATTAGGGCTTCTGCAAAAATGGGAATTTTTAAAATCTGTGACCATAGCTGGAAGCTCCTTGGAAAAATTGAATTTTAGAGCTTTGGATCAAACTATTTGGTTGGGTGAAGCTCCAGGAAACTCAAACCCTAATTCAAGTTCCTCCCTAGTGAATGCGGAAGATTGAAAAGCAAATTTGAGGGGTGAAACTTCGTAGTTTTCAAATTCTAAGTATACCAAGTCAATCAACTCATCAAGGCGCATCTTTCTATCCTTTCAGAAGTTTGAAATTCAAAGTTTGAATTTTTAGGGTTTCCCTGACAAACCCTAATCTAGCTCCAGATCCAGTTTCTACAAATCAAATTGATTGGGTTAATCCTAGAAGAGAATGGATTGGTCACCTACATAAGTGATGAAGTTCCAGTTTCAAAGGGAGATGAGGCTAAGGCCTTACATAAGATGTTTACAAGCAATCTCAAGAGGTATGAGTTATTTAGGTATGTTTCGAGATTTGTTCATGATTAAGTTTATGGTATGTTTGTCTTCATTAAGTTTAGTACAATCTTGATTAACTTTAGACTTGTCGTATCACCTTAATAAAATTATGAATGCAAATATTCATTGATTAGGGTTTTGACACTTATGATTGTACTAATGCATTGTGGTGTTGTATGAGGTTGATATTGTCCTCTAACATGAAAGCTACATCAAGAAAGACAAATCATGTTCTAGTTCAAGAACATATGACCATGTTGACATAAAGACAAAGATTCATCCATTGTCATGGATCACATAGAAGATCTACTTATGAGGTATGTATAAATTGGTTCTATAATGATTAACCTATGAGATATGCAGGTTACTAGCACAAGTCATTGAAGAGAATAAGAAGACATTGCTAGACATAACTAGCAAATATGATAACCAGGTACGTTTTTCCTATGTCAAGTTAGAATCCTACCTTGTGTTAGGATCTTATACTATTGTATGGTTGATAATGATTATTCATGAAGTTAGAAATGTAGGTAATCAAGGGCTTATGCATATTATGTCTCTTACCTTGATTGATGATATGACTAACCAAAATAGTCCTTTGGTCAAATAAGAATATGCATGAGTAAAAGAAGTATTCCCTAAAACCTTGAATACTAATGTTTATTATCTGTGTTTATAATGATCATGACTATACATGTTTCAAGATTAATGTGTTTTGATAGTATTGAGATTATACTAGTGAATGTATGTATGAGACCTCAAGGATAACATAATGATGATACTAGTAAGTATGCATAAGTGATCGAGGATGGATATAAGTTCATTGATAGGTAATCGAGGAAGCAAAGATCAAGAGGGAGCACACTCCAGTAGTTCCTGCAAGGAAGCAAATATTGAGAGGGAGTCCACCCTACAAACCAGACAAAGATAAGTATTTGAATTGTCATTTCTTGCATATTTGTTTGTTTAAATAATATTGTTCAAATGATGTATATGCTTATGTTCCTAGATTTAGGGAGTGTATTATTCATATTAGAATAATTGCATTAATGAATAGTATACTACTAATATGCATGTGATGGGAAAGTGGCCTATGGCACTATACAACATTCCATTGCTACTTATCTAGAATGAAACCTCTTTGCTGACATGTTGGGAGTTGTGCACACTCTTAACAATGTTCTGGTAGAGATTGGAAGGCATCTAGAAAGTTACAAGATATGGATAAATGTTGTATTAAAGCATTGGCTAAGATAATTGCATGAATGTATGACATATTTATTTATGTGTAAGAATTTGTTTTGAAAACTATGAGATGTTTTCTAATCATTCAATTTAACTTGTTTTGTAGGAAAGATCATATACCATCACCTACAAAACAAGGACTACAACATTTGTTCAAACAACAAAGTTATCTATTGAAGATATTGAAGTTCCCAAGATTCGGGAAGAATGCCATGATCGAGGAGTACCAAACGATCATGAAGAATGAGGTTTGGGATGCAATCCCAAGACCTAAAAAGAAGTCTGTTGTTACTTCCAAGTGGATCTATAAGATGAAGCATGTTGCAAATGGTAGCATAGAAAAGTGAGGATTGTATCTCATGGCTTCCCTCAGAAAGAGGGGATAGACTATGAAGAGACTTTTGCTCCTGTATCCAGATACACTTCTATTAGATCAGTACTTGCTCTGGCTACAGTGATGAAATGGAAGATACACCATACAGCTATCAAGATAGCTTTCTTGAATGGTGTAGTCGAGGAGGAAGTGTATGTGGTGTAGCCACTTTGTTTTGAGACACATGACAAAGAGTCATATGTGTGCAAGTTGAAGAAAGCCTTGTATGGCTTGAAGCAAGCTCCTAGGACTTGGTATGGTAGGATAGACAGCTTTCTATCCAGTTTGGGATTTACCAAGAGTAAAGCGGATTCCAACCTTTACTACAAGGTTGAGGAAGGAAATCCTGTGATACTACTTTTGTATGTGGATGACCTGTTTGTTACAGGTGAGGATGGGTTGATTGTTGACACCAAGAGGAAGCTTGCTTCCGAGTTTGAGATGAAGGACTTGGGGATGATGCACTATTTTCTAGGCATGGAGGTGTGGTAGAGTGCAGATGGAATCTTCCTTGGACAAGGGAAGTATGCAATAGATATCCTGAAGAGGTTCGAGATGATGGACTGCAAGGCCATGGCCACACCTATGGCATCGAAACTAAAGCTTCTGTGTGATGCTTCATCTGATCTAGTTGATGTCACAGTGTATCGTAAGATGATTGGGTCCTTGATGTACCTGACGAACACGAGACCAAATATTTGCTTTGCAGTGAACACATTGATCCAGTTCCTGATGGACCCAAGAGGTGTTCACCTGGTTGTTGTTAAGCATATTCTGAGGTACCTGAAGGGTACAATTGATTATGGTCTCAAGTATGATGCGAATCAAAAGTTTTACCTGTAGGGCTATGTTGATTCGGACTGGGCAGGCAGTGCTGCAGATAGGAAGAGCACTTCTGGATGTTGCTTCAGTATGGGATCAGGTGTGATCTCTTGGTTTAGTAGGAAGTACTCCTGCATAGCACTGAGTACAGCCAAGGCAGAGTATATTGTAGCTTGTTCGGCTAGTCGTGAGGTAGTGTGACTGAGGAAGCTGTTGTCTGATTTATTTGATCTCCCGTTGGATGCTACTGGTATCTTTTGTGACAACCAGAGTTGTGTGAAGCTGTCTGAGAACTCCGTGTTCCCTAATAGGTCAAAGCACATTGAGATCAAATATCATGATAACAAGGATATGGTGCAGAGAATATTAGTGAAGCTCTTGTATGTTGCGACGGATGAGCAGGTTGCGGATGTGTTGACGAAACCACTAGCCAGAGTGAAGTTTGAGTACATCAAAGGGAGGCTTGGTGTTCTCCAGATTGATGAAACTTCCTGGAAGAAGTGATGGACACATTTGCAGGAGCCATTCCGAGCATGGTGAGAGGAGGTTCCTTCCCATGGTTGTGGATGTAAGCACTAGATGATGAGCATCAGGACGATGGTCTAGTTACTGCTCTATATATATGCTTTGTATGCTCAATTGGATCATGTATATGTATATGCATCATGTTGGATGCTTTGTATGATCAGTTGGATCATGTATATGTATATGTTGTATATGATCAGTTGGGTCATGTATTTGTATATGCATCATCTTCGATGCTTCATATGTATCAGGTGGATACATTGGATGATCAGTTGGATCAGGTATTTGTATATGTATCAGGTGGCTACATTGTATGATCAGGTGGATCATGTATTTGTATATGTATCAGGTGGATACATTGTATGATCACGTGGATCATGTATTTGTATATGTATTAGGTGGATACATTGTATGATCAGTGGACCATGTATTTATGTATGCATCAGGTGGATACATTGTATCATCAGGATGATCATGGAGGATGAGCTTCAGGATGTTGCTCCAGATGATATGCATCAGGATGATGCTATGATTATGATCAAGATGATCATGTGTGATGAGTATCAGAACGATGCTCTGGACAACCTGCATCAAGACGATGCAGTGACGATGATCATGCGATGATGACATGCATTAGGACGATGTAGTGATGATGATCAGGATGATCATGTACATCAAGATGATGTATGGTAAGTATCAGGATGATGCTCTATGGCCATGGACAGGTTGTGCTTGAGAGGACTTGTAAGAACTGGGAGATCTGAGAGGTTGGGCTGTGTGCCCGTAATAAGTGCTGGGATGCTCTTTCGAGGGTTTTTCCTGTGACCACATGTAAGTCCTGGGAGATCCAATAGGTTGGGCTATGTTCCCGTAATAAGTCTTGGGATGCTCTTTCGAGGGTTTGTGGTGGTGACTACATGTAAGACCTGGGAGATCCGATAGGTTGGGATGTGTGCCCGTAATAAGTCCTGGGATTCTCTTTCGAGGGTTTGTAGTAGTGACTGCATGCAAGACCTGGGAGATCTGATAGGTTGGGTTGTGTGCCCATAATAAGTCCTAGGATTCTCTTTTGAGGGTTTGTAGTAGAGATCACATGTAAGACCTCGGAGATCAAATAGGTTGGGCTATGTGCTCGTAATAAGTCCTGGGATTCTCTTTCGATGGTTTGTAGTAGAGATCACATGTAAGACCTAGGAGATCCGATAGGTTGGGCTATGTGCCTGTAATAAGTCCTGGGATGCTCTTTTGACGGTTTGTGATGAGGGTCACATATAAGACATAGGAGATCTGATAGGTTGGGTTGTGTACCTGTAATCATTCTTGGGATGCTCTTGCGAGGGTTTTTTGATGCACGTAATAAGCCCTGAGGATTCCATAGTATGGCCAGTGATGATGAAGACCTGTAGGTTGTGGGCCTACATCCAGTATGAAAAAGGAATAGCTTTGTAGAAATTCCTATGATGAGTAGTTCATAGATTGATTGAGATAGAAGCAGCAGTGATGATGACAGTGATTCAATGTCGATGATCCAGTGACGATGATCCAGAGAAGAAGACTTGTGCTAGAAGACCTGTGTCGAGAAATACCTTCCTAGTTAAGAGGGAGTGTTGATGTAATTGTAACTTTGAAATGTATTTCACCTATGTATATTGTATTCCTATAGAGATGTTATTATTCCTCTATACGGAAGTGTTTGTATTCCTATAGACATGATATTATTCCTCTATACGGAAGTGTCGTCATTTATATTGTAAGTGTCGTAACTTATACTTCATGGGTTATTAGACCACCTTGATGGGGTCGGCCCTATATGAGTCATGTGGGTAAAAGGGTTATTATACCACCCTATTGGGGGTCGGCCCTATCAGCATTATGTTATGTGGTTAAGTTAAGGCTGACCTAGTAAAGTTCATTAGGCAAGTCAAGTCAAGTATAAATAGAGTGCGAGAGGCACTCTATTTGATCATTCACTTTCTCACTTCTACACTACTCGAAAAGTGGCACACTAGTGAAGGAGATGGTTCAGTTGCTAGGAGGACTATCTCTTGTAATTGGGTTGTATCATTGCTCTATCTATCTCTGAGGAAGTTACGGGGTTTTTCACCTTCTTGGTTTTCCCCAGTGAAACTCTGTGTCTCTTGTGTGCTTGCATTATTGTGTCCATGATTGATATGCTATAAATATGCTATACATGTTATTCTCTTAGTTAAGATCTTAGATTAGATTGAAATTTCTAGAAAACTAACAAGATTAAGCCCGCAGAGTGTTGGAGTCAAGGACGTAGCTACGGTAAAGCTGCGAATTTTGGGAAAAAAGCACAAGTATGGAAGGAAAGTGCTAATTTTGGGACAAGCACTAAGTTTTGGACAAGAAGGAGACGGTGCGCAGTACGGTGCCAGATAGACAAGCTCAGCGAAGATCACGGACCGGAAATCGCGGAGCTCACGCGCACGACAGAAGAGAATGAAGGTTGAATAGAAAGCTCAGCTACCATAATAAATAAGGCGATGGAGTAGAGGGCTCAGCTACCCTCATTTAAAGGCTTAGTACAGAAGTTATGGTTGCTCGGATCAAGGAGGAGCAACGGGCCAGAGCATTGAAGGCAAAGGACAAGCGCCCATACCCACTATCTGCGCCGAAAGTCAAGGAGCCTGTAGGAAGCGGCGACGTGACTGCAAGCGGCGCCTACAGTACACCTAGCCATGTGCGTGGTTAAGGTCTTTGGGAATCACTGTTGGGAAAGGCCCACAGTTTTGTAAAGGTGCGACCGCCATGGCCACCTATATATATGAACAATTGTAATGGATAGATGTTAGTTAGAGTTAGCAAGTAAGAAGTAGATACCCTTGGGATAGTTTGTTAGTTAGACTGTTAGATAGTCAGTCTCGAGGATAGATCATGTGTTGCATATCCTGTGTTAAGTGTTCTACCGAGTCTGTAGAACTAGAAAAGAATCGGATAGCCGAGGAGCTAATCCCTGAGTAGCCAGACAGTCTGTGTGACGTCTGCACCTTTGTAATCTCTGTAGAGAAGAGACTAGATTGAGAGAAGGGCTCCCAGCTGTGTGCGTGGAGTTTCCTGTAAGAATCTAAGACTGCAGCTGTGTGCGCAGCATATTGTATAACTCTATGGTTTTTCTGGTTAATATAACACTCCCGAGGACGTGATTTTCCTCGAGGAGAAGAGCTTCCCATATTTCCACTTGTTATAATGTTTGTGTGAGTGATTAACTGTTTAAGTTCATTACCTGTGTATGCAAAACTCTTGTGTTATCTTTGCGACGGTTTGATCGAGTTTGGGAAGGTCCCTTGTTAGCCATAAGTGTTAAGGCCTGAAGAAATCGTGGAGCGCTGTCGCTGCAGTGAGCGAGGAATGCGTTACTGCGCTGGGTGCGCAGGGTGAGGAAGTACGTAACGCTTCGACGCACGGGTTAGTTTCCCTCTGCGCCAGAGAAGAAGGACTCCGCGCAGCTGCGTCGAGGGGCCTGCGGGAAAGTCCGACCGCCAATATCTGAGGAACCAGAAGAGGAGAGAACAATCTTCGCGTCACCAAGGTTGAGGAAACCTGATTCCTTAGCCCCCCCATAGCCACTTCGGGTGAGACCTCGAGCTGCTGCGTAGCTCGTTGCCGAGAGGGCCAGTGCGCCAAGGGGTTTGTTGCTGCGCTTCATTAAAACCCGGGTCTGCCCAAGAAAGCAGCCAACAAATGGTTCCGTTGCCGCGTGACTAGAACTTGCTATTTTTGCGACGTAGAAGTTTGTTGCTCAGCCAACAAATGGTTCCGTTGCCGCGTGACTAGAACTTGCTATTTTTGCGACGTAGAAGGTTGTTGCTCAGCCAACAAATGGTTCCCTTGTTTTGCGACTTGCTGTTGTGAGACTTACTAATTCCCCGACGTCTGAGATTGTTGCTGAAGCCAGCAAAAGGTTCTGTTACACTGAGACTTGCTCAGTTCACAAATGTGCTACTGGAATCCCACAGCTAAAGAAATTGGAGACTGGTTTGATTTAAAGGCTAAAGAGTTCGCTGAACAAGAAAATAGAAGCTCTACGCTCCAAACAGAAGACTGGTTACAGAAGTATATTTATACTGACCTTCACGAAATTTTCTTTGTTACATTTGCACCAGAATTGCACGCTTGGATAGCCAAGTTAGGAGACTCTAGACCTACTGTGCATATTGATCGACCCGTCGCTTGGACGCCTGAGCTAGTCAGTATTGTGAAGCGGATAGACAATCCTGTGTCCCGCGCAGTCGACTTTTGGTTGAATAGTCTACTGAAAGGTTTCATCACCGAATTTGCAGTAGATACAAGAAAGAGTTTCAGTGAAGCTGAGAGGAATTTATTCCAAGTACACAGAGGTAAGTTCTTAAATTCTCTGAACTTATGGATTAAAATGCTTCTGTATGAAAAAGGAAAGCTATGTATTACTTCTGATGAATAGCATAGACAAGTAATGTCCGTAGATTCTGATAGTGATCCTGAACTTATTGGTTGCACTCGTAGTGGAAAACGATATAAAGTAGGCCTTGACCAATATTCTTTTGAGTCTAGCCCAGACAATAGCCAAGTCCCTGGACCAAGCCATATAGAAAGACAAGGAAGTGCTCATATCCCTTATCACCCTTTTACACCGCAAAAACCAGACCAAGCTCAGTATAACCCTACAGTAACACCTTCAAGTAGTCCACACGGTACTTCTAGCACCTCTGTACCACCTTTATTTAACCAGCCCAGAAGCACTGCTACAGCAGCCTCACCTCAACCTAGCACAAGAAGGATGGGTGATGACATGAAGCTACCAACTTTTAGAGGAACGGGGATAGAAGACCCTGAGCAGCACTGGTTCTTATGTGAAGCCATTTGGACAATTAAGCAAATTAATGATGATGCTGTTAAACTGGTTCAGTTAGCAACCACACTAAGAGATAGAGCCTTGACTTGGTTCATGAAATACTCAGCAGCACAGAATAGAATGCTTGCTGAGGTGAGAAATGCTATGATTCGGGAATTTAAGAAACCTAAATCAGAATCACAGTGTATAACAGAACTCAAAGACATCAAACAGTTACCTACAGAATCAGTATGGGACTTCGACCAGAAGTTCAAAGCCTTGATAGATCAAGTAAGCTTCGAGTTTGCACCACAGCAACATAAAGAATGGTTCATTGCTGCACTACTTCCACACATTAGACTTCCTCTTATGCAACAGAATCTCAATACTCAGGAACAAGCTCTAGAGATGGCTATGAAACTAGAAGCTTCGCCAATTGCGGGAACAAGCAACGATGTTGCGCATTTACAGAACCAATTAGCAAACTTAACCTTGCAAGTGCATGATATTAAGAAAGGCAAGGAGATTAAGGAAGAAATTTGGTGTACAAAATGTAAAGCCCAAGGTCATTCAAAGGACCATTGCCCCGTTTTCATAGACTATATTGCAACTGGAGCACCTAACCCTTTACCACAGGCACAAGGGCCTTGGTGTGAAATCTGTAGAACTAGAGGTCATAGACCACAAGAATGCCACTTACTTCAGAAATATGTACAAACTCCAAAGAATCTATATTGTAATTTCTGTAAATCAGTAGGTCATGATGAGAACAATTGTAGAGCATATGATCTTGTGATAGAAAGAAAGCATGATGTTTATAGGGTACAAGCAGAGACACAAGGACCCACAGCAGGTCCACCGTATGACCAAACCCGCGACGCCCGAGCAGGAAACTACAGGGGACGTGGACGCACAACAAATTTTGGTCGCGGAAGAGGACAGATCACTTGTTATAATTGTGGAGCACAAGGTCACTTTGCTAGGGATTGCCAAAATCCTACAACCCTCTGCAGGTATTGTAAATCTTCTGACCATATCATTGAAGAATGCCCTCAGTTACAGGCTAAGATGCAAGCCAAGACCCCACAGGTCAATCAGAATATTCAGTTGATTGCAGCAGAAAAAAGAGAACCAGACCCTACAGTTAATATAGTGACACGCAGTGGAGCAACCACTGGTGCGCAAGAGATGGGAATAGGAAAGCAAGCGACGCAATGGGTGCGCCGCGCTAATATTAAACCAGCTCCACTTAACCTGCATAAGCAAAAAGAAGCATTCAAGCAAGCTCAAGAGTATTTCTCAGATCCGAGAGCTTCAAGTTCTGCCGCAATTCCGCCGAACAATATTAGATCGCAAGTGCTAAGACAAGACAACCTTGTACAAGAACAGGCCACTACAGCTGGAAGACCCGACGAGGAGCATGCACTAGGCAGTGTTCATGCGTTCCTGCGACAATGTTTAAAATTGTTGCGCAATGAAAAGGCAACTCTAGAACTCCAACACCTGTTGGACCAGTGCCAACAGTCTGCTTCGACAAACACACCGCAGTGTGCTATTCACCAGATTAGGAGTCACATTAGAACTGGAAAAGAGATGAGGCTCACAGCGCAGATTGGAGCATTTGAAATGGACGAAGTCATGTTAGATTTGGGCTCAGAAGCTAATGTTCTCACTATGCAGACATGGGAACAGATGGGAAGCCCTCAGCTTACAAGATCCCCTATCCAGCTAAGACTCGCGAATCAGCAACGAGTCTCTCCATTGGGCAGACTACCCAATGTACCTATTGATATTGAAGGAGTCAGAAGCTATGCAGATTTTGAAGTAATCAAAATCATGGATGATAGTAGACCATACCCAGCACTTCTAGGAATAGACTGGGCATTTGATAATTTGGCTGTCATTAACTTGAAGAAAAGACAGATGACTTTTGAGGATGACCAGATTAGGGTCATCGCACCACTTGATCCTATTCAAGGACCAAGGTATATAGAACCCATTCGCGCAGAAGAAGAAGCGCGCCACATGGAAAGTTTGTACCAAATGACTACCAACCACAGTGACTATGTCAACCCCACAGCAGAAGGACATATCAGCTGGCGATGCGATAGCTCGTGCACATCAGACTCAGATGCAGGATTAGAAAACTGGCAGAATCGTTTACATGAGGTTTCTGCAAGACGTTGCGCTATGATGACTAAATCCATTCGATGGATTGGCACAGAATTAACTGACACTCCAATTTTTGATGGTTCAACTGAAGTAACTAAATTCATACAGGAATATGAACAAAAGCTTCCAGAACCGCAGCGCATACAGGCACTGGACGTAGCATTGAGCGCCACACCCGCAAGATGGTGGGTTGCGCATAGGGAGAATATTCAGACATGGCAAGACTGTCGCAGACTGATACTGCGCAGATTTCAGGACACCACAGCCGAAGTCCTATACAAGTATAAGGGACAGAGTGACCCCAGGTCACACATTGAAGCATGTATTCAGCAATGGTCAGATATTCCGCAAGATGAATGGGTTCACCTATTCATCCACACATTGGATACAGTTCCAAGGAACTGGTATACTGAAACAGAATTTACGCAGAGGCACTCTCACTTGGCCTCTAATGATAGAAAGTTTTCAACTCACCTTCAGTTTTGAGTCAGAACATCCAAGTATTGATCAGGCTCTGAAGTGTATTAAAAAGAAGGTATTTGAACCATGTCTAGTAATAGAATATTCCCAACCAGATTGGGCTGTCCAGATAGAACATGCCCTGGAATGTTATAACTTCACCGCTGAAGATGAGGAGGACAATCCTCGCAACATCAATATCCCAGAATCAGAAGGGACGCGCAATATTGAAGGTCCTGAGCTTGATATTCCTGCCATCACAGAACACATCAAGCTCAAGAAGATTAACATTGGTACAGAAGCTGAACCAAAGTTTGCTTCTATAGGAGATTATTGGGATGATGAAACTGTTGGACATGTTTCAGAATTATTGCGTGACTACCAGGATATCTTTCCTACCAAGTTCACAGAAATGAAAGGCATCCTAGGAGACTTAGGAGTGATGCGCATACCTTTGAAACCAGATGCTAAGCAAGTAAAGCAGCGCCCATACAGGTTGAACCCGTGCTATAAAGAAAAAGTCAAAGAAGAAATTGATAAGATGCTTGCAGCAGGTATTATTGAGCCAGTAGAGGAAAGCGATTGGATTAGTCCTATGGTGGTCCAAGAAAAGAAAACGAAAGGTGAAATAAGAATCTGTGTCGACTTGCGCAAACTCAATGATGCATCAGCGCATGATCCATTTCCCACTCCTTTCACAGACGAAGTACTTGATAATGTTGGAGGACAAGAGGCTTACTCTTTCACTGATGGTTTTTCGGGATATCATCAGATTAGAATTCATCCGGACGACCGCCACAAGACTACTTTTGCAACTGAATGGGGCTCATTCCAGTATACGGTAATGCCCTTTGGTCTTAAAAACGCACCTGCTATCTTCTCTCGAGTTGTTGTTGCTGTTTTTAAAGAATTTATTCACAAGTTTCTAGAAGTCTATTTTGATGACTGGACTGTATTTGGCCTATTAAAGAACCATATTGCAAATCTGCACATGATGTTAGAAAAATGTAGACAGCATCAGATTTCCCTTAACTTGAAAAAATGTATCTTCTGTGCGCCCTTTGGTATTTTGTTGGGACATATTGTATGCAGACAAGGACTCCTGATGGATCCTGCGAAGGTTGCCATCATTGCTAATTTACCTGCGCCCAACTCAGTTAAGCAATTGCGCACTACATTGGGACATATAGGATACTACAGAAAATTTATCAAGGGTTATGCAAAGATCACAGCGCCTATGGAAAGATTGCTCAAAAAGGATTCGAAGTTCCAATGGACAGAGGAATGCCAACAGAGTTTGGACACACTTAAAGAAAAGATGATCACAGCGCCTATTCTAGTTTTCCCGGACTGGAGAAAACCTTTTCATGTTCATGTTGATGCTTCTTCCATAGCATTGGGGGTTGTGCTTACACAGCCTGGAGAAGGAAGTATTGACCACCCGATTGCTTACTCCAGCAGAAAGCTATCTACAGCCGAGAAGAACTACACCACCACAGAAAGGGAAGGATTAGCTATGGTGTATGCCTTACAGAAATTTAGACACTACCTGTTAGGCGCTCATTTTAAAATGTACACTGACCACTCTGCTTCGAAATATTTGGTCAATAAACCAGTGTTAGGAGGAAGAATTTGCAGATGGCTACTGCTCTTTCAAGAATATGATTTCGAGGTCATTGTAAAGCCAGGCAGACTGAATGCAGGGCCTGACCATCTATCCAGGATAGAGTCAGGAGAGGAACCTACAAGTCTGGAGGACAATCTGCCTGACGCACAGTTGTTTTCTATTCAAGCAGCAGATGAATATTATTCTGATATTCTTGAGTTTCTCACTACCGGGCAAGCGCCGGCTGAGTTTACAATCCAACAGAAGAAGGAACTTGTTGTCAGAGCCGCAGACTTCACTTTGATAGCAGACCAGCTTTATAAGTTGGGCCCTGACGAAGTTTTGCGCAGATGTATTTTACCACATGAAAAGAACTCTATCATCGCAGAAGCGCATTCAGGTACTGCAGGAGGCCATTTCGCAGGAAAGCCAACCGCGCAAAAGATATTAGCCGCAGGTCTTTGGTGGCTGACATTGCACAAGGATACTAAGGAATTCTGTAAATGTTGCGATGTGTGCCAGCGCACAGGAAAACCCTCAAGGAGAGATGAAATGCCGCTAAGACCCCAGATTACACTGCGCACTTTTGATAAATGGGCCATTGACTTTTTAGGACCTATTAACCCACCTGGAAAAAGAACTGGCACAAGATACATCATTACAGCTACTGAATACCTCACCAGATGGGCTGAGGTGAAGCCAGTTAAGAACTGCGACGCTGCTACGGCCGCGCAGTTCATTTTTGAAAATATTATCACTAGATTTGGATGTCCACTGATCCTCATGAGTGATCAGGGTACACATTTCCTCAATAAGACTATAGAGGCCCTTACTGAAGAATTCCAAATTAGTCACCATAAGAGTACACCCTACCATCCTCAAGCTAATGGTACGGTGGAAGCATTCAATAAAATTCTTGAGAATGCCCTGACGAAGATCTGTAATCAACAAAGAGATGATTGGGACCTTAGAGTCACAGCTGTATTATGGGCTTACAGAACCACTTGCAAGAAACTAACAGGTCACACACCTTTCAGCTTGGTGTATGGACAAGAAGCAGTTATGCCCATGGAATACATTATCCCTAGTCTTAGAATTGCGCAAATTACAGAAATGGCAGATCCTGATACTATGAATGAAAGACTTTCGCAATTGCTTGCCTTAGAAGAAGACAGACTCTTAGCCGGATTCCATCAACAGGTACAGAAGGCAAGACAGAAAGCTTGGCATGACAGGCATATTAAGAATAAAGTCTTTCAGGAACGAGACTTGGTACTCCTCTATGATAGTAAATTTACCAAGTTCCCAGGCAAGTTTCGTATACATTGGTTAGGCCCTTTTCAGGTGATAAAAATAACAGACGGAGGCGCAGTTTAGCTTGCAAAGCTTGATGGAGAATTACTACCTACAATGATCAACGAGAGTCGGCTCAAGCTTTATCGCGACGGCCACTCCGCTCTGTCGACCTAATATATTGCTAGTGATGCAGATGCCCAGTGTAGTTGAAAGAGGCACCGCATTCAGTCTACACGGAAGTTGCGAGACACTCAGTCTCCGGCTTCCTGCGCAGTTCCTAGAAACATCCGCGCATGTCTAAATTTTGGTTGGAGCGAACATAGTTGCGCTCTTGTGAAGCTTCTCCCCGGACCGTTGAACTATCGCTCTTGCGGAGTTCCCTTTGATAATTTGCCGCTTGAGAAAGTTTTGTTGTGGACCCTTAGAGGCACAGTTCCCTAAGTTGAAATGACCCGCCGGAAATTTTGAATTACAGCAGTTATGTAGCCGCGTCTGAATAAATGAAGGATAAGTCCGCTATTTAAGTCTAGCCGTTCTGACGGATTCGGCTTGATCTCCGAAAGATTTACATTTAACTCAGGCGCCGAAAGCATTAGCTTCTCCCGGAAGGATGTCAGAGCCCGTCAATCACACTAAATGCACCCCTACGGCGACGAGGATAGCGTGTTGTCAACTCACCTATAGCCGCCTATAGCTACGTTACCCCACTTGGTCGCATTTACTCACATCTGGCTATAAATACCTCACACTTGTATAATTTTTTGGTTACTTTCCTTGAGTTGCTAGCTTGTTTACGAATCCAAGTTATTGTTTTCAGAGCCGAGTCGTGCAGAGTCTTTTCCCTTGTTTTCAGCGTCCATATCCTACGAAGGTCCACCATTTGCTGTCCAGAGTTTTGTTCCCTACATCGATTCAAGACGGAGAACCTGTCAACTGAAGAAGTTGTTCGTCAATTCCTGCGCCAAGGCTTAGATTTCGGCATGACTACTCCAGTCACGGCCTCGACTTATGTACATCCTGGTTATCAGGATCCCAGACAGTCTCCGGCTACAAGAGCGTTGCCATCCCAACCAGAAGAACCTGTTCCAGAGCCGTTGGCGACCATGGCGAACTATATTCCGCCGCGTCCAGATGATGCGCCAGAAGTACAGATCCCGAAGAATGCAAAGTATCCCATTCCGCTACCGCCACTACCGGCTAGTGTGCAGGTAGAAGGGCAACTGTTGGGACACATTCCACTGGTCAAATTCTCTGATTTCAATCTGGGAGACTATAAAACGTATCCCCAGTTTGCGCCAGATCGATATCTGACGATAGTGCACAATCCCTCCCGAAAGGTCGATGAATTTATTCCAAAGGGATTTGCAGCAAACTTGGAGAAGCCAGGTTTGTTGAATTTATTGAAGCTACCGCACTTTGGGCGTAGCAACGAAGTCAATGCAGTTGTTAAGACGCTGCTTACATGTGTTCATGGAGGTTATCTTTGGCTAGGGAGGCCAATTGATTTAAATGTTGATTTAATTCACCGCATTACTGGTCTATCTAAGGCTGGTAAGGATCCCAATATTCATTTTGTGGGAAAGGACAAGGACATAAAATTAGCTGCACAGCTGGTGCAGAAGTATAACTTGACAAGAGGAGGTCGGGCTTATGACCTCACTATAGTAGAAGATGAGGCACTTCGATTTACAGGAAGTCTGCTTGCAGGCAGACTTCTCACAAAGTGCCGACCGAAGGAAGTCACTGGAGCTGTCGTGGAGCTCGCCATCACAGCTGCGGAGGGAGAACAGTACAAGTGGTCTCTCTTCCTGCTGAATTCTTTCTTGGCTGATTGCCTGAATGTGCAGGACAATGCAGCCCAAGCATTCCATTTTTCATGGCTTCTAATTTTATGCGCTCTCGTTGGGTGGAAGGAGCCCCCGAATACTCAGTTCCTTCCGCGCCGCGCAGGAGAGGTTGCCGGCATGCGCTACATCAACCTCTGGGATTCCCCTAATCCCGCGAAGCGCAAGATGAATCGCGCTGTCTTTTGTGAGTACTACTTTCTCCTCCGAGATACCATTCAAGAAATGCCAAGGCTGAGCGAGGAGACAGCCACGTTATATGAGGGAAAGTTGGCTTTTACTGCCGACATACATCAACTTTACCTCCGCCCTTGCAGCATTCCAGATGAATGGGCGCTAGGCATTTACAGAATGACTACCGAGGATGTTGAAGAAACCATCAAGTCTTGGTCCGATGAGTGGAGGGAGGCCGCCGATCTCGCATCCGCGCTGCCAATCGCCGCTACGAAAGAAAAGGATAAGGGCAAGGAAGCCCGTGAGCAAAGAAGTGATGAAGGCTCCACAGAACCGGCCACCAAGAAGCAAAAAGTGTCGCATCCCGCTGAGGCTATTCCCTCGGGGATCGACCAATACCTACACGAGCAATTTCGTTAGCTGCGCAATGCACATGCTCACATCAGAAGTGCTTTAGATTTGCAGTTTGTAGAATTGAAAGGTCTCGCAGGAAGAGTTGCGCAGACCCATGCGCCAGCATCTACTTCGCAGGCGCCACAAGAAATTCCAAGTGCCGAGCGAGTTGAAGAACTCATTGAAAGGCATACTGTCGTGCATATTCCGACTACCAGCATGACACTTCCATATCCGCTAACTGCACTACAGGTAAGCGCCGTTGGGCCTGTTGAAATCAATTTGTCTCTAATTCCTATAGAGACTCTACAGCTAGTGCATGAGAAAGTTTCTCTTGAGTTGAGAGCTAGAGAGCTCTCTACATTTCAGGAAAATCAGCGACTGCAATCGCAGGAGTTAGAGTTGAAGGCAATCCATCAGAATACCTCTGAGAAGCTTGCACTTTATGAGGCGCAAGACATCGGTATCAGAAACGCAGTGGATGAGATTTCCCAGTTATTGCCGGCTTGTGAGATTCAACCAGACCTCCCTCTGGTTGCAAAAGTTCAAATTATTGGCGAAAGGGCGAAAACCCTGGAGCAAGAAATAGTTTCTATGGCTGAAGGCCATAGAACCCAGATCGCTGAGCTAGAAGCTCGCGTTGCTGCGCATCCTATGGATGATGCGCAGGTTCAATTTGAAGCATTGAACAGAGCTTCCACGCAGATGAAGGATCGAGTACAGGAAGCTGAGAACCTGATGAACCAGGCTATGGAAGCTTGGATGGAGCTTGTAAAGCTCCCTTTTAAAGTTGGACTGTCAGAACAGGTGCAAGCTGCAGAACAATCTCTCACTGTTCTGAATGAAGAAGCTAAGGCCTTAACAGGCTTGCCAAAAATGAAGAAAATGGGCGAAGTGCGCAAAATGCAGCAGCAACTGCACAAGCTCAGAACTGAAGATGAGAAGCTCACCAACAGCATTCAGCCATTCATGGATGACTATGCTGAAATCGTTGCCCAGGTTGAGACAAAAATCAAAGAGATTGCTGAATCTCAGGAGATCATTGATACCATCACTCCAGACGAAGCAACCGCAGAAACAGTGCAGATAGCTGTAGAGTGTGTCGATGAATTGGACTCCGCTATTGCGAAGTGGAAGAAAACACTCGCGGAGACACAAGCAAAAGCAGATGCGCAAATCAAGCGACCACACGCCAGTGCGAGTGCCTCGAGGGCGAGCCACAAGTGAGTGTTAGGGGCCTGTTGGAGTCAAGGACGTAGCTACGGTAAAGCTGCGAATTTTGGGAAAAAAGCACAAGTATGGAAGGAAAGTGCTAATTTTGGGACAAGCACTAAGTTTTGGACAAGAAGGAGACGGTGCGCAGTACGGTGCCAGATAGACAACCTCAGCGAAGATCACGGACCGGAAATCGCGGAGCTCACGCGCACGACAGAAGAGAATGAAGGTTGAATAGAAAGCTCAGCTACCATAATAAATAAGGCGATGGAGTAGAGGGCTCAGCTACCCTCATTTAAAGGCTTAGTACAGAAGTTATGGTTGCTCGGATCAAGGAGGAGCAACGGTCCAGAGCATTGAAGGCAAAGGACAAGCGCCCATACCCACTATCTGCGCCGAAAGTCAAGGAGCCTGCAGGAAGCGGCGACGTGACTGCAAGCGGCGCCTACAGTACACCTAGCCATGTGCGTGGTTAAGGTCTTTGGGAATCACTGTTGGGAAAGGCCCACAGTTTTGTAAAGGTGTGACCGCCATGGCCACCTATATATATGAACAATTGTAATGGATAGAGTTTAGTTAGAGTTAGCAAGTAAGAAGTAGATACCCTTGGGATAGTTTGTTAGTTAGACTGTTAGATAGTCAATCTCGAGGATAGATCATGTGTTGAATATCCTGTGTTAAGTGTTCTACCGAGTCTGTAGAACTAGAAAAGAATCGGATAGCCGAGGAGCTAATCCCTGAGTAGCCAGACAGTCTGTGTGATGTCTGCGCCTTTGTTATATCTGTAGAGAAGAGACTAGATTGAGAGAAGGGCTCCCAGCTGTGTGCGTGGAGTTTCCTGTAAGAATCTAAGACTGCAGCTGTGTGCGCAACATATTGTATAACTCTATGGTTTTTCTGGTTAATATAACACTCCCGAGGACGTGATTTTCCTCTAGGAGAAGAGCTTCCCATATTTCCACTTGTTATAATGTTTGTGTGAGTGATTAACTGTTTAAGTTCATTACCTGTGTATGCAAAACTCTTGTGTTATCTTTGCGACGGTTTGATCGAGTTTGGGAAGGTCCCTTGTTAGCCATAAGTGTTAAGGCCTGAAGAAATCGTGGAGCGCTGTCGCTGCAGTGAGCGAGGAATGCGTTACTGCACTGGGTGCGCAGGGTGAGGAAGTACGTAACGCTTCGACGCATGGGTTAGTTTCCCTCTGCGCCAGAGAAGAAGGACTCCGCGCAGCTGCGTCGAGGGGCCTGCGGGAAAGTCCGACCGCCAATATCTGAGGAACCAGAAGAGGAGAGAACAATCTTCGCGTCACCAAGGTTGAGGAAACCTGATTCCTTAGCCCCCCCATAGCCACTTCGGGTGAGACCTCGAGCTGCTGCGCAGCTCGTTGCCGAGAGGGCCAGTGCGCCAAGGGGTTTGTTGCTGCGCTTCATTAAAACCCGGGTCTGCCCAAGAAAGCAGCCAACACAGAGGCTTAGGGAATATCCACAGGAGGTAAGGTTAAGCCCGCATGGGCTTAAGGATGCCCGCAGGGGCTAAAGTTAGAGCCACAGGAGATTAAGCATGCCCGCAAGGTGCTTGCCTGCATATGCCCATGAAGAGGCAAGGGCGATAGGGTTGTCGCCTGCATAGGGAGAGCCCATATGAATGAAGCCCGTAGACCTAAGAAATCCAAAGAATTTTTTTTTAATTAATTAAAAATATGAAATAAACAGAATCACAAATAAAAGATTAATTATCATATCTGAAGGGGCACGATAATGAAAAGGCATGAGCACAGTTTGAATAGTGTTAAGATTCAATATGCTAAGACAGAAAATACCATCATTGCATTCCATTTCACACCAATAGCATATACAGGATCACTGAAAGAACAACAAGCACAAAATAAACACAAGAGACATAGATTTATCCTGGGAAACCCTCATGGGGAAGAAAACCCAGCAAATCTTCCTCAATATAGATGACCAACAAATACAAAGATGTAAACCATAGACATGAGCTCCTTCTCCTCCATAGCAAATCTCTCCCTCACCTATGCGCTATTCACAAGTGAGTGTGTTGTGTGTTAAATGAGGAACACACCTCCTCTATTTATACACATCTCCGACTTATCTTTTACATTAACTAGGTCGGCCCCAACTTAACCACTAGGTTAAACAACCCATTACAACTGACTAGGCTGACCCCTCTAGGGTGGTCTAATAACCCTTTGACCCACATAACACATACAGGGACGACCCCCACTAGGGAAGTCTAATAACCCAAGTTACCACATTCTGACGGAGGAATAAACATCTCGAATATACAATAAGGTCTTCACGGAGGAATGAAACATCTCCGGAATAATAAAGTACAAATATAATATTCTTAGAAGTTACAATATTTCAACACTCCCCCTTAACGAGAAGGATATTATAACAACATCTGCAAGAGCAAGGAGTCATCAACATCATACATGATACATCTATAAATCGTTGGAAGCTTTCTCAACATCTTCAGTAACTCAAGCAGTTACTGGAACATTAACATCTTCAGTACTGAGTCTTCATCTTCTACAGCACTCGAAAAGCTACAGCAACATCAACATCAACATCTAGATCCTCACGATCATCAGCATCATCATCACACAATCATCAACATCGTCATCACACGATCATCAGCATCATCATCACACGATCATCAGCATCATCATCACACAATGATCGACATCGTCATCTAGATCATCACAATCAGTAGCATCATCATCTAGATCATCACGATCAGTAGCATCATCATCTAGATCATCATGATCACCAACATTGTCATCTTACGATCTGCATCATTGTCATTACACGATCTGCATCATTGTCATCACACGATCGGCATCATCGTCATCAACTGGATCCTCTCGATCAACAGCACAATAGCAGCATACCCTACAACACACATGATCTATTTAAGACACCATATCATGCCTAGGGATGATGCAGTCCACTCATAAACTTAGACAAAGTCTAAGGGCCACTTCTTGGAGACATATGTCTACGGATCAATTAAGGGACCAAAGTCTAGGGATGATACAATCCCCTCACTCTCAGAGACATCTATCTGCAGATCAGTTTAGGACTGAAGTCCAAGGATGATACAATCCTATCACTCTCGAAGACATCTGTCTATGGATCACTTTAGCACTAAAGTCCAAGGATGATACAATCCACTCACTCTCGGAGACATCTATCTGAAGATCACTTAAGGACTAAAGTCCAAGGATGATACAATCCCCTCACTCTTAGAGACATCTATCTATGGATCACTTTAGGACTGAAGTCCAGGGATGATACAATCCACTCACTCTCGGAGACATTTGTCTGCGGATCACTTTAGGACTGAAGTCCAGGGATGATACAATCCACTCACTCTTAGAGACATCTATCTGCGGATCACTTTAGGACTGAAGTCCAATGATGATACAATCCCCTCACTCTTAGAGACATCTGTCTGCGGATCACTTTAGGACTGAAGTCCAAGTATGATACAATCCCTCTCGTCCACTAGGGACTTCTTTCTTGGAGACATATGTCTATGGATCAATTCAAGGGATTGAAGTTCAGGGATGATACAATTCCCTCTCGTCCACTAGGGACCACATTCTCGGAGACATATGTCCATGGATCAATTCTGGGACCGAAGTCCGGGGATGATACAATCCCCTATCGTCCACTAGGGACCACATTCTCAGAGACATATGTCCATGGATATCTTTTAGAACATGTGTTCAAGGATGCTACAATCCCACCTCGTCCACTTAGACAAAGTCTAAGGACGATATATTGACCTCATCGTTGGAACCGGTAACCTCATCATCGACCTCATCGTTGGAATAGGTAACCTCATCAACGATACAAGTATCGACATCAATATAGTATCCACATCAACGATACAATATCCTCATCAATACAGTATCCACATCATCGATACAAGCATCCTCATCATCGATACAAGCATCCTCATCATCGATACAAGTATCCTTAACGATACCAATATCCAAATATCATCATTGACCATATCACTCCCCCTTTCGAGGAGGGTCCTTCTGAACTACACCAAGCTTGTCTCCAAAATACTCAAACTTTACTCGAGGCAGAGGTTTGGTCAATACATTAGCAACTTGTTCGTCAGTGCTCACATACTTGAGCTTTATAGCTCCTTTCTGCACCATATCCCGTATATAGAAATATCGGATCTCTATGTTCTTTGACTTATCATGGAACACTGGATTCTCTGTTATCTTGATACAACTCTGGTTGTCACATAGGATCACGGTGGAGTCCACCTCTAAGTTAAACGGTCCTGATAACAACTTCCGAAGCCATACTGCTTCACAAATAGTAGAGAAAGCAACTATATATATTCCGCTTCAGCTATGCTAAGAGCCACACTAGACTACTTCCTGCTAAACCAAGAGATCATGGTAGATCCCAAACAATAACATCCACTCGATGTGCTCTTCCTATCTGATACACTTCCTGCCCAATCAGCATCTTGTGTAGCCATACAATCTGAAGTCATGATCTCCAAAACAACATGGAACAAAGTCTATCATACCCTTTAGGTACCTCATCACATGCTTTGCAACTATCAAGTGAACACATCTAGTTTCCACTAGATATTGACTCAAGGTGTTCACAGCAGAGCATATATCTGACCTGGTATTCGTCAGATACATTAGTGACCCAATAATCTGTCTATAGAGAGTTACATCCACTAACTCTGATGAGTCATCAGTTAACAGCTTCAAGTCAGAACCCATGAGAGTGGCCATGGTTGTACATTCCAACATATCAAATCTTCTCAAGATTTCCACAGCATACTTTCCTAGTTGAGAAAGATTCCTTCTGAGCCTTTTCATGCTTCTAGTCCTAGGAAGTAATGCATCAAATCTAAGATCTTTCATCTCAAATTCTATAGCTAGCTTCTTCTTGCTTTCCATGATCTATTTCTCATTCCCTATCAGAAAGAGATCATCCACATACAATAATAGTATCATTCATAACCTTAAGGTAAAGGTTAGGATCAACTTTACTCTTGGTAAAGCCCAAGCTTGTCAAGAAGCTATTAATTCTCCCTCTGTAACTGAACATCATTCACACTTTGCATTGAGTCATCTTCTGCATATCTATCTGTTCCATCTCCCGTCAGATGGATCCTCAAGATCATTCAAACTCTGTGGTGAGTCCTTTCTTGCATCCATGTCATCTATATATAGAAACCATCTTCAACCTTGTAGCAAGGGTTGAAATCCGCATCACCCATGGTGATCATCAAGATCATCAACTGACTATCGATCCTAGGTACCCGTACAGAACTTTCTTCAATTGAATCCTGGGATTTTTCTTGATTCGCACTTCTTCTTCAATCACACCATTGAGAGAACAGTATTATCTAGCTACTTGGAGCAAACATCTCATCATGATCCTCTTCCTCTTTCTAAGAGAATCATCTAGCCACAATCCTTTTATAGTATGTTTGATTTGTAAATCTTCTTGTTGAACATCCATCACTTGTTCAGTGTTCAGCATTCTTCATGATCTTTCCTACAAATCAAAATTAAGTACATGATTAGTAATACTTCATAATCATCAAATCATGTTGACATGATAACCTATTATGCATACATATATGATTTACATAGTTATGCAACTATCTTGACCAATACTTTGGCACAACACTTTTCCATATCGTGTATGCATACAGTGGCTATCTAGATGCCTTCCATCTCTACCAGAACATACTATCGAGAGTGTGCACAACTCTCAGCATGTCAGCAAAGAGGTTTTATTCTAGACAAGCAACAATGGAATGTTTGTCCAACTTACCAATCATATGCATATTAGTAGTATACTATTCAATGCCATATGAATGTTTACACTCAGCATGATATATTCTAAGAATGAATACAACTACTACGAGCAATATCATTTACTATTCAGAGATTTTAAGAAGTAATTCAAATGACAACTTAAACACTTATCTTTTATGTTTGTGCGGTTTCCTCCCGCTTGATCTGTATTTTGAAGTTCTATCCATCCTGGACCACTATGCATGCTTAAGTGTGCACTAATGTCATCCTCATGATCTTATACACAAACATATATTCATTAGTATAATTTCAATATTATCAAAATATTATGTATGGTCATGATCATTTCATACATGGGTATACTAATATCCTAGCACAAAGTAGGATTCTAATTTGACATAGGAAAACATACCTGCATTAGTATACATGCTTAGTTATGTCTAACATACCTAAACAATATCTTCTTTGTTCTCTTCAATGATTTAGAGACGTTGTGCTAGAACCTCCATATCTCATAAGTTAAGCATAGTAGAACAAAGTCATACATACCTCGTAAGTAGAGATTCTATATGGTCAAACATTATGGATGAGTCTTTGTCGTCATGTCGTCATGGTCATAGAACTTGATTTGTATTTCTTGATGTACCTGTATCTTGTTAGTAGACAACATCATCCTCATATAACACCACAGGTGCATTAGTACAATCATAAGTGTCATAACCCTAATCAATAAATGTATTCTATCATTCCAATGCATTCTTACTTTTACTAGGGTAATAAGACAAGTCTAATAATAATCAATATTGTACTAACCTAAATAATATGAAGACAAACATAAACTTAATCATGAACATATTTCAACACATACCTGTATCTCCTCAAGTCATACCTGTCAAGATTGCTTTTAACCCAATCCACTTGGATTTGCTAAAAATGGATCTGGAGCTGGATTAGGGTTTGTTAGAGAAACCCTAAAAATTCAAACTTTGGATTTCAAACTTCTGAATGGATGGAAAGATGCGCCTTGCTGAGCTGATCAAGCTAACATAGTTCAATTTTGAAATCTCCCAAATCTGATCCCTCAAAATTGCTTTTGAAACTTTTGGATCTTCTAAACAGGATCCCGAACTAGGTTTTGATGAAGCCCACCCTTCTTCCCAATCAAAAGGTTCGATCCAAAGGTCTAAACTTTGATTTTTCTTAGGAGCTTCCATCCATGGTCACAAACTTCAAAAATTCCAACTTTTGCAGAAGCCCTAATTTTCCACCTTTCCGACCAAAATCCCAAACTAGGGTTTAATCAAGCCCACTCTTCTGACCAACCAAAATTTTTGATCTTGGTCTCTAAATTTTGATTTTGATGAAGAGTATTTAGCTGTGGACTCTGATTACAAAATTTCCAACTTTCTCAGTAACCCTAATTCCCAGAGCCATGAATAAAGGTGCTCAATATCAAATTCTATTTTGACATAAATATGCACCTGATTGTTTCTCGTGTAACTCTAAAATTATGAATCCCCAGGGTCTGAAACTTCCTCATGTCGTAGCCCGACTAGTCATCTTTCCAACCCCACAAGTCTGAACTCAATTGGATTCTCTGAGAGAGAGTTATGCCAAGTGTCGCAATGTGACCTGTTTATGGTATAAAACAGGAGAGCAAACTTGTACGGCATGCCACATGTCACTGGTTCAACTTCGGCCTCTGAAAAAAGTTACCTGAGAAACTACAGTCCATTATCTAGCAATCTCTTTTTACTAAATTTCATTTGGAGCTTCCTAGCCCAAGTTGTGATCTTTTTTCCTAGGTCACCTGTTTATGACTGAGATCTAGAAGAGGCAGAAACCCTAACTTGTACTGATCATAAATCACAAAGTACAATGAATTAGAGGTTTTCCTTTGGACACAAGGTACATGTGGACGTTATATATGACTTTTAAAGGTTCCAGATCCTGAACCTTCGCGAAAATGGACTTATAGTGAAAGTTCCACGATGACTGGTTTTTGCTATATGAAACCCTAACCTTCAAATTCTCGCAAGTGAAGCAAGGGTCATAAGTGCCATACATTGCCTTCCTTCAGGTTAGCTATGATACCATGTTAAGATTCAATATGCTGAGACAGAAAATACCAGCATTACATTCCATTTCACACCAATAGCATATACAGTATCACTAAAAGAACAACAAGCACAACATAAACACAAGAGACACAGATTTATCCTGGGAAACCCTCATGGAGAAGAAAATGCAGCTAAGCTTCCTCAATATAGATGACTAGCAAATACAAAGATGTAAACCATAGACATGAGCTCCTTCTCCTCCATAGCAGATCTCTCCCTCACCTATGCGCTATTAACAGGTGAGTGTGTTGTGTGTTAAATGAGGAACACACCTCCTCTATTTATACACATCTCCGACTTGTCTTTTACATTAACTAGGTCAGACCCAACTTAACCACTGGGTTAAACACCCCATTACAACTGATTGGGCCAAACCCTCTAGGGTGGTCTAATAACCCTTTGACCCACATAACACATACAGGGCCGACCCCCACTAGGGAAGTCTAATAACCCAAGTTACCACATTCCGACGGAGCAATAAACATCTCCGGATATACAATAAGGTCTTCACGGAGGAAAGAAATATCTCCAGAATAATAAAGTGCAAATATAATATTGTTAGAAGTTACAATATTTCAACAAATAGATGCAAGGTTTAAAAGATGAAGAATATATATAGAAAATGTGTAGAAAACTATCTTAAAAGTATGTATTTATAAATCGACTATCATCGATCCATCGATGCAAATGAATGAGTTGACCCGTGCATAAAAATCCAAGAGCCATTGGAAGCTGGCATTGGTTTGGCAGGTGTGAAAGGATAGCCATAGGTCGTCGATATAGAGATGAAAGTGCGTCAAAAATTAAAAACACGTCGATATTTCCACGGTTTTTCCGCCATGATAAAAAAAAATGAAAATACATCTTAAATTTCATTGTATTAATCCACGAATGTTCAAAATGTGGAAATATTTCGTGGAAAAATCCACCCAAATGTACTAGTAGAACCAAACCGATGGTTTTGGTGACCGACCCATGCCACCCCTAGGTACGTGTATGTCTTGCTTTCTTTGAAAAAGTCATTGTCTGTCCATGTAGTACATATATGTCTTGTTTTCTTTGTATCTGCTGACATTGACATATGTTACTTTATGCAGGCATCTACTAAGGCAGTGGTTCCTGAAGAGCACCAAATCAAGGGTTTTGGTGACCCGTCTCTTCCCCCCCAGGTATGTGTATGTCTCGCTTTCTTTGAAAAATTCATTTTCCATCCATGTAGTACATATATGTCTCGTTTTATTTTTATTTGCTGACATTGAAATATGTTACTTTATGCAGGCATCTACTGAGGCAGTGGTGCCTGAAGAGGACCAAATCAAGGGTTTGGGTGACCCACCCCTGCTCCCCCCAGGTACATGTATGTCTCGCTTTCTTTGAAAAATCCATTCTCCATCCATGTAGTACCTATATGTCTCATTTTCTTTTTATTTGCTGACAACAACATATGTTACTCTATGCAGGCATCTACTGAGGCAGTGGTGCCTGAAGATCACCAAATCAAGGGTTTTGGTGACCCACCTCTGCCCCCCCAAGTACCTGTATGTCTCGCTTTCTTTAAAAAAATCATTGTCCGTCCATGTAGTACATATATGTCTTGTTTTCAATGTATTTACTGACATTCACATATGTTACTTTATGCAGGCATGTACTGAGCTAGTGGTGCCTGAAGAGCAACAAATCGAGGGTTTTGGTGACCCACCTCTTCCTCCCCAAGGTATGTGTATGTCTTGCTTTCTTTGAAAAAGTCATTTTCCATCCATGTAGTACATATATTTCTCATTTACTTTGTATTTGCTGACATTGACATATGTTAGTTTATGCAGACATCTACTGAGTCAATGATGCCTAAAGAGCACCCAATTGGGGCCACTGATGACCCTCCACACCTCCTCACCCAAGTACATGCAGTTACACTACTGAGGACCATGACTTACACATGCACAGTAAGTAAAAATGTTATATTTGCTTGTAATTTGAACAAATGTACATAGAATTGTATTTATTTTTATAGCTTGGTAAACTAACTTACAAATTTTGGTTTGTGTGTAGTATCCGCAGATGAGAATCGATCCTCCTATTCAATGTTTGGGAATGCCATCAAGCAACCGAAAAACAAATATATACTTCTCAAAATCCACTGACATTGGTAGTGAAAGGGGGGATAAATAGAATTCATGTATGGGGGGGGGGTAAATAGAATCCATGTATAGGGGGGATACACACATGTACCATTTTGTTTGTATGTACACGCAGATGTATAGTATGATCCACTATTTTGTATTACGGCCATGGCATGCCATTTTTGAAAACATTATATGTACATATAATATAAAGAAATGTTCATATTTATATATATGGTTGACTTGAGATGGGAACACGATGTGCATTATATTCCTTGCAGATATGCTTAACTATGTTTTTAGGTTTATGGCCTTGTGAAATGATGAGTTAACAAATTAGGAATCTAACTAAAAATTAGGCATATGGCATATGGTCTTATGTTTGTTTGATGTTGCTGTTGCATTAAATGTTTAAAAAAATTGAAAATAACATGTCCCAAGAAAGCCTTGAAAATGAAAGGAGATGGTTGAAACAAGTCTATAAAGATATGCTCAACATGATGACCAAAATCAGAATTATAAATTGATGCATATGGCTACAAATTCTCTCTCATTTGTTTTTTTTCTAAATACATCTAATTCAGATTTCTAATATGAAGTAAAGCTCACGAAACCCTCATCATCATGAGGAAATCCCATACCAATACATCAAAACCAATCCCTTGCATTCCCTTGCAAAATCATTCAAACAAACTCAACAAACATCTTCACGAGTAACACCAAAATCTGACACACTGTCATCATCATCATAATTATGTCAAGCATATTGTGACACAATCATTTCATTCTATCCATGCATATTTGACTGCCCTAGTTAATCAAATCAACATCACATTTGTCTTCACAATTATCACATCATATGTGACCCTAGCAATAGCATCTCAACATCAAACGTTATCACATCAGCAACATCATTATACTACTCATCATCATTGATTGTTGCCTCAGTCTTTCTATGCATCATCTAACTGTCCATTATCTTTAGTACTATATCCACCAAATCATTATCCTATTCATAGTCAACATAAACATGTATTCATCATTCTCATCAACATTCATACACTTGGCATCATGTTACCAATCACATGTTGTCCAAAAAATGTTTCCATACTTGGTTGTATAATTGTTAAAGAATACTTTTAAGGTCTCATTAAATAGGCAATTTTTTTTGCAAAATGTTGTGCACATAAAATAACCTTGTTTTCAATTATTATCAAAATCAACCCTTTTAGGATATTTAAGACCATCAAGTAGCTTCACACTAAACACATATACCAACAGTCTGCAACAATTATGATCTACTTGCATTAACTCCCAAAAGACGAGTTAACTTTGAAGGAAAGTGATAGTAGTTTTTATGTTCCTATAACAACTCACTTAAATACACTCACAATGATATATAATGATGCCTATAACAACTCACATTATAGCCCCAGATGCAAATTAGGAAGCTACAACAGTGAGACTTGGCTGGGAACATTTGTCAAATAGTTGGTAAGAGTGCTTTTAACTTCCCAAAAACAAACATGAAGCTACAACAATGCACCAATGACTGTCAGTGGTAAATTAAGACAAATAAAATTAGATTAGACAATGTTCTAACCTGTAGGAGGAGTTAATGTGTGAAACCCCTTCTATTTGTTGAAGTGGCCTTCTTTTCATGCCCAAAATGCTAAAGATTCCCACAACCAATTCTGGAATAGTAATAGTTTCTCTTTGCAGGTGGAAACTTCCCCAAAAGGTCTTGAAGAACAGGTGTATAACAACAATTTCAACCCAAACTAAATGTTTGTCCCTCCAACAATGAATGCACCCCTCCTTGGTCTCATGATTTGATGGTTCTTGGCATGCGTAACTGAGAAAACACTAGGAAATGCGCCCAACACTCTATAATCCTTCAACATAAGGCACTAGTTGCCATTTTTTTTTGTGTCTAAACAACCTACAGGACTACCTCTTTTATTGACTATAAATTCCCTTTTTTGTAGCCCTAAGTTTCTATTTTGATGCACTAAACTTTCCTAAACTAAACCTAGGACATACCACCTTCATCTAGGATTCCTAGACTCTCAAAGCAAGGTATTTATTGCCATCTTTTACTACCTAGACACCTTTAGAACTGCCACCTTTTTTAACTGTCCTAACCCTTTATTGTAGCCCTACTTCACATCATTTCACTCCCTAACATCCCTATCCTAACTTCCCTAAAGTCTTCAACAACTTGGCCATCAAAAACATGCTACAAGAACATTTTAAGGACTGTCAAACATAAGTATTTTCCAGCTATAATGATGTTGATTTTTACAGTGGTATGCAAGTAAAATTTGAATTTGGAAATTGTAAAAGAAACTTGGTTTTTCCTCCATAGCTTGTTTTCCATACATATGTGACTTTAATTATCACTTGGCATTGATTGGGAATATATTTGGATTGCAAAACATTTCATTACTTGGCTGGAAACAATTATAAGTTTGATAGATATATAGAAGATATTATCAAAACAAAGACAAAGTGCAAATCTTTATGTCCTTGAAAGCTTGAATTAAAATCTTGTTTTGATACTTATAATTTTGGGACTTCAAATTTGTTTGGCTGGAATCTTTCCCTTATGACAGTGGTATATTGATACTTGGCAGAGATTTAAATTGTCTACAACCCATTCAAATCAAGAGCAATAATTTGTTTGTTGTCATAACTTGTCTTGACTCGAATGTATGTATCAACACAAGGAGATATCGCTCGTATGTCATAGAACATTTAGGCCTTGTCTTTGACTTTCAACTATCCTTTCCCATAAAGAATTGGTTCATGAAACCCTTGGTTTTTAGTTCTATGTCTAAAATGTGTGAACCATAGTTTTTTAGGTTTGTGTATTGTAGTTCATGAAACCCTAGATTTGTTGTAGTGCAGGTACATATCTTCTAGGTATATGGTCTCCTAGTTTCTAGTTGAGTGAGACTAACAAATATAATGATATAAACCTAATGAGTTCATAAACCCTAGTTTGTGTAAATTTATAAACCCTAGTTTTTAGGTTTATGGTTTGTAGTTCGTGAAACCCTAGTTTTTTTGCTATTTCCTCCTCCAAGTCTAACCTTTAATTTTGTGCACCTTTCCAAGCCTAGCAATACCCCTAGGGTTTTGTTTCCTTGTTGGTTTTAGTATTGTCGATTAGCCTCCTAAACTTCTCTAAAAATCATCCTATCTATCCTCTTTACAATTCCAATATATACCTTAAACTACCACCTATGATCCATATTCAACCCTAGTCGTTTTGTTGAATTTAAGTACATAGCATAGGTATACGGTCTATTGGTTCTTACATGAATGAGAATAACCAATCTTATTATATAAACGTGATTTGTTCATAAAACCCTAGTTTGTAGTTCCATCTCTAAACTTGTGAACCCTAGTTATAGTATGCAATTTTTAGTTCATGAAACCCTAGTTGGATTTCAATTTGTAAGTGTAGCCTAGGTATATGGGCTATTGGCTGCTACTTTAATGAAAATAACATAGTGTATGATCTCTATACTCGTGGATTTATTATAATTCATGAAACCTTAGTTGGTTTTGCTTGTAATTCATGTACATGTGTTTCTACTTCTAAGTGATGCATGCATGTGAACTTCCACTTGTGATCCATGTTCAACCCTATTCATTTTGCTTCATGTATGTGCATAGCCTAGGTATATGGCCTTTTGGTTTCTACTTAAATAATACTAAACAATGTAATGATCTAAACCTATAGAGTTCATAAAACCCTAGTTTGTAGTTGCATGTCTCAATTTGTGAACCCTAGTTTTACTATGTGGTGTGTAGTTCATGAAACCCTAATTGGTTTGTAATTTGTAATTGTGGATTAGGCATATGGTTGTTGGCTTATACTTTAGTACAAGAATAATATAGCTCATGATCTCTTGACACATAGTGTTTTCTTAATGCTGCAACATGTTCAAATGTAGCATATGTAGAGTTTGATATATAACAAATGAGTAAGTCACTTGAAGTAGACCCATGTACAGTTGTTGAAACAACCAATGCAAGAGTTGCATTGAAGGAAACTGAGCAAAACCCTAGTTTATGAAATGAATGCACAATGAAGTCACTGGGCCATGAGAACATGAGGGATAGGTCCCCCTAGAGGTAGTCACACACCAGGAGACCAACGGAGTCAATGGTTCGTCGATCCGACCTCCAGTTGCTGAGTTATGTCGAGTTGCAAGTGACATAAAAATGTCATTCATGGACACTTAGTGACTTTCGGTCTGGGAGTGAAAAAGAAAATGGAGCAACAAGATTGCATATCATTGGCTCCGACAAGTGTGTATGGGCAATGCCGACGTGGGAACACTACCAACACTGTATCGGTGGAGGGTTTTGTAGAGTTGACCCATTAATGCGAGAGTTACATTGAAGGAAACTGAGCAAAACCCTAGTTTACGAAATGAATGCGCAATGAAGTCATTGGGCCATGAGAACACGAGGGAGAGGCCCCCCTAGAGGTAATCGCATGCCAGGAGACCAATGGAGTCGAAAGTTTGTCGATCTGACCACCGGTTGTTGAGTTATTTTGAGTTGCAAGTCACATGAAAATGTCGTTCATGGACACTTGGTGACTTTCGGTCCAGGAGCGAAAAAGAAAATGGAGCTATAAGATTGTGTGCCGTTGGTTCCTGCAAGTGTGTATGGGAAATGCCAAAGTGGGAACACTACCAACACTGGCTCGATGGAGGGTTTTGCAGAGTTGACCCACTAATGCGAGAGTTGCATTGAATGAAACTGAGCAAAATCCTAGTTTACGAAATGAATGCACAATGAAGTCACTGGGCCATGAGAACACAAGGGAGAGGACCCCCTAGAGGTAATCGCATGCCAGGAGACCAATGGGGTCGATGGTTCATCGATCTGACATCTGGTTACCGAGTTATGTCGAGTTGCAAGTCGCATAAAAATGTCGTTCAGGGACACTTTGTGAGGTCCGGGAGTGAAAAAGAAAACGAAGCAACAAGATTGCATGTCATTGGCTCCTGCAAGTGTGTATGGGAAATTTCAACTTGGGAACACTACCAACACTGGCTCGATGGAGGGTTTTCCAAATTTGACCCACCAATGTGAGAGTTGCATTGAAGGAAACTGAGCAAAACCCTAGTTTACAAAGTCAATGCACAATGAATTCACTGGGCCATGAAAAAATGGTGGAGAGGGCCCGCTAGAGGTAATCGCATTCCAGGAGACCGAAGGATTCGATGGTTCATTGATCCTAACTCTGGTTGTCGATTTATGTCGAGTTGAAAGTCGCATGAAAATTTCGTTCAAGGACACTGGGTGACTCTTGGTCCGGGAGCGAAAAACCAAATGGAGCAGGAAGATTGGATTGTCCAGCACAATCATCTCACCAAATCAAATGATGATAAAATTGTATATCCATAGCTATCACATGATCATAGAACAATTGAAAGCAATGTTGCATGTAATGGATGTCATGGGTCTAGTCATCACTTATGTAAAAGTGACTTTCTTTCAATATCACACGTTTCTCTTCATTGCTATCTGGCCCATGTCAATAAGTGATATGGACCATTAGCTCACCTGCTCTGAGTGATAATATTGACCCTGTATTTCATCTTGTGGTTGCAGGGTGTCATTTTCTGCAAAGTCAACCACTGGTAGAAGTCAACCACTGGTAGTATTGTTCTGAGAGGGAAGGTGTCCCAGCATATTCTGAATTGCTCATCTTGCCACTATGCCATATCGACATGCTTAATGTACTGTTGGATCTTTCCGCGGAACTCTGAAATAAAATCACATACTTGCACCTGGTGGAAAAAAATAAATAGTATTATAAAACAACATAAAAAGATTTATATGAATATTAATATGTCAATATTTAATAATGTTATAAAACAAAATAAACAATGAACACAGTTAAATGAATATTATTCATGTAGATTGTCAACTTTGAAGTCACAAATTTAATCTTCCTGCTTTCTTTCCCCTCATGTAGCTGATATGTCTCGTACTAATAGTTCTGCTTCTCGACAATTGCATTCCTGAATGCTTGATATTCACTCTCATGGATACAATTATAACATAATGATAGCCCACCACAATTGTTGCAAGAAGCTTCTACACATTGTTTTAAGTAATGTGTCTTCCCATCTTTCCTCAAACACATGATGTTATGGATGAAATGTCTAGATGACATTGGCGGTAATGTACTTGAGCATTCCTGCACATGGTTAGGATGCAAAAAATGACGTATATGTGCAAATGTATGATAATATAGATCAAACTATATGTGGTATCTACAACAACAAGTGTTTCAGATGGTATTGAATCTAACATACCAAGGCTTGCATTTTTCAAAATATATTTACCCGAGCCTTAGCTCTATGTGGGAAACATTAAACATCTCAAACAATTGAGTTTGTGTCATGTCAAGATAATGTTTAACGTGAGTTTCATTGTTCATAGAACCCCTATAACGTTTTAACACATCCTTTGTGTTAGAAGAAGGCCTACTTTTATCGTGCCAAAAAGTGTGCACTAGTCCCTTCACTGGTTTGACTAACTTCATGTCTTTGTTGGGAAACCTACCTCTAAATGCCCATAATGTTTCTATTTGTCCCTATACATCAAGGCTATCTCTTCTTACTGAATATTTTTAAGTGTATTTGGATGTAAAGGCACAATTTGTGATGTGCTTTTAAGTAAACGATGTTGTCTTGTGGATCTACATACAATTGCTTAAGCCAATATGTGGCGAGCCACCTTACAGTCCTGTGAATGATTTTTTTTACCAATCAATGTGAATGCAACAAAAAGAGATTTAACATTGTGATTACTTGATTCAGTATTCTTCAATGTTCTTATGCCTAACTTTCTTCTAACAGTTTCCATACTTACAGATTTAATCAAAGCTAAAATCAATTGGCATTTACCGGCTTCATATTTTTTATCAAAATATTGTTTCATTATTTGAGAACAATGATGAAAAATAGTCCATTTAGCCACCTTACCTTCCACCGAAGTCAATTTGCTATCGTCCACTTGTATGTGTTTAGGAGTTGTCTTTCATTTGGATGCGAGATTTCTTGCCATTTGAAATGTTGGAGTGACGTTTACATCCACTACAGGTTGACAACTTCGATTAGGAGATTGAACCACTTGGCATGGTTGTTGCGGAGTCACATTCGCATCGTCAGGAACAAAATGAACTCTTCACAAGATTGTCCACTTAATAACGGACCAAGATTATCATCTCGGCTATAACCAGCTTGCATTAACGTTGCAATATCTTCCTCAGTCTCTACATCAGGTATCTGTTGAGCGAGAATGGGAAGTATTTGCTCATCCAATGAATGCCGATGATTTCTTGAATCTTCCCTCTTCTTTTCTTTTTTATTTTCAGCTTCTTCAGGTGTAAGCACCTTCCTCGCTAACTTTCGACCTCTATTACATACATTCCCCATTGAAATACACCAAAACTTGTACAAAACCTATGGATTTGTGTAATAAATGATTAAATGGCAGGCTGAATAGTATGTTTTGTGCGGGTTCAGATGAATTCTGTCTTTTGCTACAGTAAAATTGGCCCATGGCCCCCAACCCAAGATTTTTTATAAAACCCATATTGCATATGCGATATAACACATGTCCGTTTTAACGCATATGCATTATATCGCATATCCGATATGCATTCTACACTTTTTACCTAACGCCAGTTTGTATAACGTGATTACTAAGCCGCATGTGCAATATATCAGGCATGCGATATATCTCATATGCAATTCTGCATTTCAAATATTGAAACCTCATTTAACCTTATAATGGAACACATACCAATGGTTAAGACCTCAAGACCTATCCTTAGTGCACATAACCTCGTAATGGAACCCATACCCAACCTAGAGGCCAAATATCCCATCTAGAGGGCATGTGTGGTGATTAAAGGACTCATTTATAGCTCATGAGCCATAAGAGCTTCATTTAGGTCCTAAGACCCTACCTTTTCTTCCATGACCATGATCAAAGTAACAAACCTTATAATGACACCCTTATCCCATTTAGACTCCATTTATAGGGCTTGTCATAGTCTGGGACCTTGTCATTTGTCCATGAACTATAAAAACATAATTTTATCCCTAGAATATTGAATTTATCCTTGGACCATGGTAGTGTCTTCGAAACTATCTTTTTCTGGAAATATTCATAATGGCTCCTATATGACCATGGTCAATGCCTCGAGAACAATCTTCAACGCATAAAATAGTCTAATGGCACATATATCCCATATTAAGGCTAAATATCCCCTTGAAAGGGCATGTGTACTGGTTTAAGACTTGTTTCTCTTACACTTTTGACCCATTACTATGGTTAAGACCCTAAGACCCATGCTTAATGCATAAAACCTCATAATGACACCCATATCCCACTAGAGTCCAAATATTCCATCTATAAGGCATGTGCGTTGTTTTAGAGACTCATTGTCTTTTCTTCCATGACTATGGTCAATGTCTAGAGACCCATCCCTCCCATCCAAAACCCTATAATGGCACCCTTATCCCCTTATAATACCATTTAGAAGTTCCCAAGATTCAATCCAGACAGTCTATGGGGTGGCTCATGGCCCAGCATTACATTGATTAAGCTAAAAGGGGGGTGGGGGGAGTCAAAGAAGGGAGAGGAAGGTTTAGAGGGAATCATGGGAGGTAGGGATGGATAGGGGAGAGATATGGGGGGGATGGAGGGAGGGGAAATGTAAGGGGAAGGGAGGGATGAGTAGGGGAGAGATATGAGGGGGGACTGAAGGGAGGAGAAATATAAAGGGAAGTGATTGGTGGGAGGGGAATAAATATAAGTGGGGGGGAGGGATGGGGGGGAAGAGATATATGGGGGATGGAAGAGGGAGATATGTAAGAGGGAGGGGTGATTGGGTGCAAGAAAGATATAGGATAATGGATGGAGGAAAGATATAGCATAATGGATGGAGAGACAAATGGGGGGGGTCGTTAAAGTGTGAGAAGGAGGAGAGGGATGGATGGTGTGGTGGTATAGAGAGAAGTATAGAGTGAGTGAGTGAGAGAGACAAATGGGGGGGTGTTTAAAGAGTGAGAGGGGGAGAGCCATAGAGAGAGAGAGAGAGAGAGAGAGAGAGAGAGAGAGAGAGAATTATGGATGGAGGGATGGTTAGAGGGTGAGAGAGTGGGATAATAACAATGAGAGAGTAGGGATTTAGGGAAATGAAGGATGGTCAAGTATGGTTACATCGAGGGATGGAGATGAGGGATTGTTTGTGTGTGTGTGAGATAGAGAGAGAAAGAGAGAGAGATGGATATTAAGGAATGGAGAGAAATATGGAGAGATGAAGGAGGGATGAAGGCTTGAAGGTGGAGAAAGGAGGTAGGGGGAGAAAGTGAGGGATGGACTGAGTGATAGGATGAAGCACATGGAGGTAGAAGGAGAGGCAGCGAGGGAGGGAGGGGGAAGAGAGAAAGGGTTTTGGCGGGAAGGAGGGGCAACAAAGGAATTTTTTTAGAGGGTGTGCAGATGTGTGTGACAGAGAGAAAGGGGGAAGATTGGTTATAGAGGGAGAGGGGTGTGCTGTACCAATACCAAGAGGTGTGTAAGTTTTTTTGACGAGGGAGTGGTGAGATTATGAAGGAGGGGGGATTTAGGTAGAGATGGGGAGAGAGAGAGAGAGAGAGAGAGAGAGGGACGAAAAGGGGAGAGAGAGAGGGTTGAGGGATGGTTATAGAGGCAGAGAGATAGTGATGGAGAGAGGGTGTGTGGATGTGTGTGAGAGAGACAAAGGGGGGGAGTTTGTTTATATAGGGAGAGGGGGTGTGTGGATGTGTGTGAGAGACACAAAGGGGGGGATTTTGTTTATATAGGGAGAGGGGGTGTGGTTTTTCAAGACCAAGAGGTGTGTAAGTTTGTTCGAGGGGGAGTGTCCAGATAAGGAAAGAGGGGGGATTTAGACAGAGAGGGGGAGAGAGGAAGAGAGAAGGAATTATGGGGGGAGAGAGAAGGGGGTGGATAGAGGAGGTAGGGGAATAAAGTTAGGTGTGGAGTGAGTGAGAGGATGGAACACATGGAGGTAGAAGGAGAGGGAGGGAGGGCAGAAGGGAGAAGGGAGAGATAGGGAAGGGAGAGAGAGGGAATGGGGAGAGAGAGAGAGAGAGAGAGAGAGGGCTAAGGGATGGTTATATAGGTAGAGGGGTGGTGAAGGAGAGAAATAACGATGGTTAGATAAAGAGGGATGGAGAGAGGGTATGTGGATGTGTTAGATAGACAAAGTGGGGGAGGTTGGTTATAGAGGGAGAAAGTGTATGGTGTTCCAACACCAATGTATATGTAATTCTTTGTTTTAATTGACATATCCATATACAGAGCCTACAGTTCTTGTTTACCCTATTCCTCCCATTGAGGTTGATCATGCAGAGGAAACAAGAAAGGCATCCTAACTTGGTAACCTCATCATCCTAATACCTCCTTTGGACTAGCCCTTGAACCTCCAATAATCTAGCCTCATTATCCACAACCATTCACAAATTTTAGGCTAAGCATAGTCCTTTAGCCACACTTACACTAAACCACTTTGGAGGGGCCAATAATTACCATGATCGTTTTCTTTTAGATGGGGTTTCTTCCAAAGCCTATCCACTAACTTGGTAAACTTTTTTTTACTCTCGTACCAAGCAACTAAAGATTATATGCATATGGGTTCTATCGCATATGCGATATGAATCACATATGCATAATAACATATATGCAATATGAACAAGAATAAAAAGCATATGTATTATAACAAATGCTTTTTTTTAAATTTAAAAACTCGGCGGAACAAGGCTTAGCATGATGTTCGGAAATAGCTTCGGACTACCGAACCTATTGGCTAGAACAAATAAATGAGGGCTATTTTCTTGTATTTTAGAACTCTATCAATATGCTCAGTTTCAATGGCATGTTTTGCTATGACAAACACAATATTTTTTATGAAAATATAGAATATTGTACAGTACGATATAACAATTCTGAATATGTAATTTTTTCCTAAAAATGTATGTTTTATTTATTTATTATTATTTTTCTAAATGACACTCGTCATTTTTTGAAAA